>VDFB02000003.1:402534728-402662015 GCA_007258455.2 Sequoia sempervirens | reverse complement strand
TTAGCCTTGGGCTTGCTTTGGTATTTGTCTTGGACATGCCAATCCTAAGAATTCAATGCAAAAAACATGTTTGACAACTCACCTTGTTTTTCTAGACTTTGTCCATGTGGCTAACGACTTTATTTTTAGCCAAAATTGATGAAACGAAAAGGGTTTGTAGAGGAGGCTTTCAACTTTCCACCAATATAAATTATTCTTTACTTTGAATTTAATAAATTATTATTATTCAATTTCTATTAGAATTACGACTAAAGTCCTGATTGATAGGCTGATTGAAAAATATCTATAACTTTCAAATGGTATCACATTTTTGAACCCAAAATGTGTCACATTCTATGCTTCAGATACTATAGGATTAAAAAAAAAAAAAATTGAATTTCATGAAGTTTTGACCAAGTTAAGGTGGCTCTATTACGAAGTTTTATATTTTAAAAATTTGTAATAAAAAATTCATAATTAATTATTTACTTGGAAAAAATTACAAAAAAATATGCGTCACATCCGGACATGAGTCCTCTACTTATATCTAAAATCTTATAAAAAAATATTCTCATTTTATTGTGGTTAGGGTGGTTAGACAGACACCTACTTCTTATTTTTTCCTTGAAATTTAAGTACTACTGCATTTAAATTTCAAATTTTCACCAAATAGACTTTAAAAAATAAAAAATAAACTTAGTATTTTAGAGAATTCATTCAATTTTCCACATATTCTATTCTTACATATTTTTGAAATAATATAGATAATTTATTCAAATTTTTATGTCAAGTTGCCTAACTCTGATTTTTCTGAATTTTCATTGCCACTTAAGGGCCTGTTTTTTCCATGATGATCCTGCACATACCAACTAAGAAAAATCCCTTTAAACATTCCTTACACTACTTTTTCATTTACAATAACCGTTATATGGCCACCTTGCATAACATGTTTTGCGCACCTATGGTGCAATCTTGTTTGTTCATGAGTTTCATGGATACAAAGCTTTACTTTCCTCATGAAGCTCGAAGTTAATTAGTGTGGCGCTTTATAAAATTTATCAGGAGGAATAGCTTTGGTATGGTTGTACATATGGGTGACTCTCTCATAGCCACTTTCTTGTGTGTGTGAGCACATACTGTCTTCATGCATATGTGTCTCACCTCTTAGGAGGATCACTGAGTGGATGGCCTAAAGTTCCACTAGCCCTTGTGAGTGTGCATTTGGTTTACATATTGGACATCATGTTCCACATGTAAACCACCCTTCTTGGATACTCACCCAGTGGGAAACCTAAAGTTTTGTTGCCTCAGAGTGAGCGTGCATTTTTGGACAAATAGCTAAGATCTTATCCACAATGTGCAGGACAAACGATTGAAGCTTGGTCCACCTTTTCTTTCTTTTTCTTTTGTCTTTATATCTTTGACATTGTATGTGTGTGAATCTTGTTTTGCTACATATCATACACCTTGTATGTGTCCCTTTGTTATTATGTTGGTTTTATGTAGGATCTTGGATCTTGGGGGCTTGATCACCCTCCTTGATCTTATTTCTCCTATTTCATATGCATCGGTATGCTTGGACCCATCTTTAATGTCTACTTTAGTATGAGTTTGAAGCAAGTTCCTCCTCTCACTAAAGTGGGGGCTAAATGTAGTGTAGAAAAATGTATCCCTCTACATTTTCACACTTAATTTTGGAATAATTAATATTAAAATGGACCTAATGTTTCCATGATCTAGTGTTGTAATGTTTTTTACACATTCACATTAGGTTCAGGGCTCTTTTAAGCTAAATAGACCTATTTTTTCCTTCATTTAGTGTTGTAATGTGTTTTACACATTCACATTAAGTATATGGCCCTTGTAAACTAAATTGACTTAATTATTCCTTATTTAGGGTGTTGTAAAGTGTACCCTTACACTTCACACTAATCTAGGGTTTCATTAATTAATTGGCCTTCTATATGCCTTATTTGGCCTTATTTTGCATCCACAAGACTTAATTAATGTATCTTTCCAAGGATAATCCCAAAATTTATCAATAACAAATCATAATTCATGTGTTTTTGGATTGTATGGCCCAAATTTAGTGATTTGGGACTCATACACCACCTTGGGCATGTGAGTCCCACCTAAGTTTTGGGGCCTCGATCTGGATTTCACATCAATTTAAGTATTTCTTGAAAAATGTGTCCCAAGCTTAGCCTAATGGGACTCATACACCACTTCTAGTGTATGAGTCTCATGTGGCTTAAACCTAAATTAAATTTAAATTCTTGGTGGTATTTTATTCTCCTAGATCTGATGTTGGCTTGTAGTGTTGTAATTTCAAGAAATTTGGCATAAACAAGTATAAATACAAAGTTCTTCCACTCATTTTCACCTAAGCATTCATGATATCAACCTAAGCAATCAAGAGTTAAGCATCCTAATACTTCACAAAAGCATCATAGAGTATTCAAGAGCATTTCTAAGGCATTAAAGGGAAGATTTCTTCATCATTTGTCACAACAATTCAAGATCATGTCATCATGTCAAAGGAATAGTACATCAAGCATGTTGTTGAGCTAATATTGTTGATGTAGCATTGAATACCAATTTGCAAGCATTGTTTCACATCCAATTTGAGATCAAGATCTATATTATTCATGGCCACTTCATGTTACTTTGCAGATTTGTATTCCAAGACATCATCCAAGGTATCATCATTTAATGTTTCATGCTCCATGTCCTTATTCCATTGTTTTATCATTAGGTTTAATTATCTAAATGGGGATTAAGCTAGGAAAACCCCTGTCCCCTAACAAAAAAAAACTTTCTCTCTTTTTGTGTGATTGCAAGTTTATAGGTTGAAGAAAAATTTGATTTGAAGCCTTCAAAAGTGCTAAAATGACAAAGTTGCAAAGGCTGTCAAATTTTTCATGAAAGGAACTGTCAAGGCTCACAAAAACTTAGATCTAGAGCAAGATATCCAACCTATTTGCATGAAATTAGTGTGAAAGTGCTTATTTGATCTATCTTCAGAGGCTCATAAAGTTTCACTTTAGAATTCTACTCCTAGGACACTTCGCGAGAAAGCAAGATTGATATGCCACTTGTGGCATATAAGTCCCATTATACCTAATTTTAGGTATTTATGTAGATCTTAATTCAGTAGTTCCAAATTCTTGTTTCCACTTAGAAACCCTAATCTGGGACTCATATGCCCATCCTAGTGTATGAGTCCTAGTGAGCATTAAAGATCAAAATTTTAGGGTTTTGTAGCTTATTTTGACCTCATCTTTCTCCTAGGTGCACCTTTGTTCATTCTCAATTTTTTATTCTAATTTTTGGTTTCATTTCCTAGGTCATTAGTTAGGTTTTGTATGCTTCATTAATTTCTTGTCTCCAAGCCCTAGCTTGGTGGTGAACCATCTTTTAGTCTTAAATCATACCATAGGACCAACCTTTAGCAAATCTCTTTCATTTATCCCATCCTTGGATTGAGATCTCTAGGGTTTTCTTGAGTGAAACTATAGCAAAATAGGAATAGATTGTAACCCTAATTGTTCCAACTCCAACAAGGTGGAACCCTATTTCCTATGTTTCATGTACTAAATCAATTAGGATTATGCTAATCTCGAGACATAAATGCTACTCCATGGAGTAACACCTATATTTTTCTTGATTTCCCCAAAAAAAATTCACCCTAAATACCCTTGGGGACACAATTATTGGTACATATTGGTGCTCTTGTATCATCTAGCCACTAGTATTATAAAACTCACTCCACACAATGTTTTTGGCATGAAATCTAAAGCATGATGGTTAAACCCAATTTTTAAAGAGGGCTAGGATCTACTAAAGGTGTTAGTGAACATGAGCCTAATTTCCACCCAGGCCTATTTATTGACCCCAAAATCCCATTCAAGTGGCCTAAGCCCTGAATTTTTTATTTCTCCCCCCATTTCATTTTCCATTTTTTTAATTTTTAACAATTTTTCCTCTATTTATTTTACAATAACTTTTATTTCTCAACTATTTAACCTCTATTTCTTCTTTATGAGAGTTAACCTTGAAAAAAAAAATTGGTAATCTATCAAGGGTGCATCATTCAATTATCATTCCTCTATCATTCAACCATCTTTCCTCTATCATTAGAACAAGTATATATAATTCATTTCATAAGAATGACTCCTCATTTGTGTCTTCATAAGTGTGCAAATCTATTTTACAACAAAGACAATGGAGGTTTCTCACCTTCCTATTGTTAGGCTTTCTTACAATCCCACACTTGAGCTAGAGGGCCTTCAAGAAAAAATGGGTAGCACATTTAAGTGAGGAGACTTCTATGTTTTTCAAACATAAGAAACAATGACACAAACCCAACATTACCAAATTGTTGACACTCATAATCAATATTCTACAAGATTCAAGATAGGAGAAGAATTTTGGATTCTCTCCAATAATAGAAAAATGCAATAATCAAGCACAAATTTTCCATAAACCATGTCTATTTATCCTCTATAGTATTTTATCACTTTTTCTTCTAGGGTAATCCCACAACACTAGTTTACAATTTCTAGATCTTGATTTTTGTTGAAATCACATAATTTTAGAAAATATAATGATTTAAGCCTTGAAAAGTTCCATTTAAATGATTCCAATTGAAGAGGGTTTGATCGGACCACCTTAGATCAAACCCCCTTGGATAGAACCCCGCTAGTTTTAAACTATACGTATAATGGAGTCTCCTTTACACCTATCAAAATGTTGATAAAAAACCACTTTTGATTTACCTTTTGGGGGATCAAATGAATTCATTTAAAATTTATTTTTTGTAAGTATGTAGTCCTTATTATAAGCTTCCCAATAAGTATAATTTCAAATAAATTTAATTTTATTATTATATTTATTTTTTATTTCTTGTGAATGTAGGTTTTTCACCGAAATTCAAGCTCTTTGTTCTGCACGTGGAAAAATAGCAGATTATCAAAAAAAAAATTGAAAAATAGCAGTGCACTAGATATTGAAGTCCTTGATCCAACAAAAAAAAATGAATTTTCATACATACAAAAAAAAGTCATGTTGTATATAGTCTGCCTATGTCTGAATTGTAATTGGTTTGACTTTGAAACTTAATTAAGGAAAAAAATTCAATAAAACACTATGAAACCAAATGAAAGCACTAGATATCATAGTTACAAATCTAAATTCAAAAAACATTAGAATTTTATCTTTCATGGAAAAAATTTAGGTTGTATATGGTGAGCATCACTCCCTAAAATGGTGTTTATTGAAAAAAACTAGTTTTCGAAGGAGATAGAAAAAGAAGTGCAATCTATTCTAAAAAAATTGAAAAAAATATATTTAGAATCTACAAACAAAATTTCACAAATCACTAGTTTGCATCATCTTCAAATTCCTCATGATTTAGCCGCTATAGGTGCTCGAAAGTGAAGATTTAGTTATCTAAGAAATCAATTCAGTGTCCAGTTTGGCCAAAAAATTTAAACTAGTATTGTGGGATCACCCTCCATCCATGCTCATATCAATGAACATCACACCTTCCTTCCACAATATAACTAAAATAAATATAAGGAAACCCATGGCTTGTCTTTTTTTTTTTGGAAAAAGTGGCAAGCCAATATATATATATATACAAAATCTGGTTCTGGAGAGCATACCGGTAGGAAAGAACGAGAAAGAAAACATATGGTTGTAGCTCAAAAAAGTACTAAACAATATTAGTATATCTATCACTACCTATAATACTCCCAATTACAAACCCCTTTGTTCTTTTAACAAACCCCTTATACAATGCCAACATTGATTTTTCCATATATACCCTAATCATGATGATCATTTACAAAAACCCATGACAACACCCAAGCTTTATGTCTATAACTATAACTAAACTCTATTAATTAAAACACCTTTTTTACCATACATTAAAAGGAACTTTCTTTAGCACCACCCCTACGAGGACAGTAAACTGAATTTTCATCTTGATCTTATCCTTTTCAAAGGAGTAATTATTTTTCATCGAGGTTCCACACCTCGCTCAAACCATTTACTTGATTTTCTCTTACTAAGTAGAAAAGAATATCCTATCATAATTTATTCCTAAAAAAGAATAATGCTAGGCTTAAATAAATACAAGAAACATTATCAAGCACAAGACTCCAATAAAACACTTACTACAACAAGAAAACTTAACACATACATAACAAGAGGATAATGGAGCCTACCTCTCTAAGATTTCCATGGATTTGGTGAGTACTCTTGATGGAGCTCCTTCCAGGAACTCTCCAGGACTTCCTCATCCAAGATCCAATCTCTCAAAAACACTCTCTGTTTGAACCAAGAATTAATAAATGATCACAAAAGAAGTCTCAAAACATACAAGAGAGGTATAGTTAATAGATTCCATTTCTTTCCCACTCTTCCAATGGGGAGGTGACACATGGCTTCCCCTTCATCCATTTCTTTCTTTAACACAAGTCCCAAAGGATATTTTGATGCCCACAAGTGCTCATACATGTGTGAAGAATTGGGATAAGGAAAGTACTATTATGATTTTTCAATTAAAGCTCCTAGGCATGCTATTAGATGATTGAAACAATGGGATTGAAAAAACCCACATACAGGAACCCAGGAGATAGGAATTGGATGGTGACAAATCAATCTACCTTATCTCTCGAGCTCATTTTCTACACTCTTCCCAGGGGACTTGGAGAGGATCAAATATTATCTAAAGTTTAATTTTTTCTAGGGACTTGAAAACACTAAAAAGAAGAAGAAAAATATATTTGAAGAATTTTTTAATGGTCAAGTGAGAAAAATATGATATTTTCCAAGTAGGATGAAACTCACCCCAAAAACAAACTCAAGAAACTTTATGAAAAGTGAAAAATAATAAAATATCATCATAAGATCACATTACAACACTAATTTACAAATAAATAATGTATTCCCCATCATGGACTAAGGTCAAGGAATAATTAGAAAGAACACAATTATAGTTTCTAGAGGACCTCGAAGTTACCATGAGCTATGAAAATTACTTGCACCCTGAATGAAAAATATTAATACATCTACTAGAATAGTTGAAGAAAATTAGAATTCTAATCACTTATATGATTATATACTATACAAAACCCATAATTCATATGGTAATCATAAATCAATTTATTATCATAGTGTGCATATCAAATAAAAAATAATTTCACATCTTATAAAGATATCTCATGTTTATTATCTTAATACACTATGCATAGGTATCCATTATCAATTTAAAATCAAACAAGACTAACTAGATAATTCAAACAATAATTGCAAGCCATATTCAACATCAATTCTTGAAAATAGAAGAAGAATATGAAAAATAGATCCATCTCATAAAAATTTAAATTTAACTTAGCCAAGAAAATATCAAGACCATATATAAAAGAATTAAATCTATTTATATTATCAAATTTTCTAGGAAGAACTAGTAAACTCTCTTGTCAATCATTTAAAGCATAGATTCATCTACCATACATAGGAAATTAGGAATTGATGCATAGTAACTATTTTATTTAAATCAAGCACTTAAACACTCATTATAAAATCTCTTTATTTAATTATTTAGTCAATGTTAAGACTTTTAATAACCATACATCATGATAATTGACATAATCATGAGTATTAATTATTCTAGTTCATTTTAATTATATCCTTATGATGTAGAAGAGATTAAATATTATCCACCTTCCTTCCAGAAATTAGTGCTTCTACTACATCATTATAGGGTTTCCATTATGACCTATGGTGTCATTTAGTATAGTTATATAGTTGAATAACCTATAATATCCACACAGGCATAACATCAACACTGAAAAAACATAGAGAACAATACCAGAGCACACTATAAACATTTTCACAACATAGTTTACATTGTTTATTGAATTTTCTCAAAAGCACTTGGAACCCAAGTACCAGAGACATCATCTCAACTCATTACTTCATTCCAATTCACCTTCAGACTCTGCAACAAAAGAATAGCTCCATGTACTCACAACACTTCCTCAAGGTCTCAACTACACATGTACAACCTGTTTTCCTCTTTTCCACAATTTTCTCAATATCCTCATCATCTTCATTCCATAGTTGACATCAATGACAACACCAGTCAGTACAATTACTATTGACATCAGTGAAAATACCATCATACTTGCAATAATATCCCCCTTTGTCATTGATGGCAACATAAAATGTGAAAATCCACCAAATACCACCTAACAACTCTGAATAATCTTTCCCTTTTTTGTTTAGATAGCCTACACAACATTCTTGAAACCTCTCTTTTTCACATTATTCTCTCTTCCTAAATAGATAATTTATTTTTTCACATGATTCTCTCCCCCCCTCTAACATCAATGGAAACAGATAAATTTGTTTGCATTGTTCTCCCTCTTTGACACTAAACCAAAATTACCTACACTAAATACTCCCCCTTAGGAGTACACCCAAGTAACTCAATAGCACAATGACAACACATGACACTACCTACTCCCCCTAAGAGGTAGCCACCAATATCAGTCCAAAAAAAAGATAGATCCTTCAATCCACTAGATTAATGCATCCCTATATACATCTAGTTCAAGAAAGGAGGGGAAATAACCCCCAACTTCTCCTAAAGATACTAAAATTTATCCTTAGGAATAGCCTTAGTAAATATATCAGTAATATGATCCTTTGTAGAAACATACTCAAGATTCACTTCATTCTCCATAACTTTCTCTCTAAAATAGTGATATATCATAGATATATGCTTTTTCCTTGAATGCATCATAGGATTCATTAAAAAAATTATTCCACTTGTCTTATCATAGAAAATAGATATAGGTTTGTCACATACAACTCTAATATCCTTCAATGTTTGTCTCATCCATAATACCTGTGTACAATATGATGTTGTTGCAGTATACTCAGCCTCTACAGTGGATAAATAAATTGAATCATGTTTCTTACTCAACCATGACACCAATCTACATCCAAGAAAGAATGCACCACCACTTGTACTTTTCATGTCATCAACACAACTAGACCAATCTGCATCTTTATAAGAATTCAGTGTGAAATTAGTATCCTTAGGATACCACAAACCATAATCTAGTGTGCCTCTTAAATAGATAAATATTCTATTTACTACTGTTACATTTATATCTTTAGTATCTTCTTTAAATCTATCCACAAGACAAACTGAATGCATGATATTCTTCTAGTAGCCGTCAAATACAATAGTCCACCATTCATAGATTTGTACTTTCTTTGATCATCCTTAGGCGAATCATCATATTTTCTCAATTTACAACTAGTCACCATAGGAGTACACACTGGTTTGGATTCATCCATTCCAACATTCTTCAACATCTCTTTGGCATACTTAGACTATGAAATAAAAATCCCTTTATCAGTTTGATTGATCTATAGCCCAAGAAAGAAATTCATCTCCCCAAACATTGAGATCTCAAATTCTTTTTGCATTTCTTCAGAAAAATTCTTACGCATAGCCTTATTTCCACCAAAGATAATATCATCCACATATACAACTACTATCAATATTTTGTCTTCCTCAATCATAAAGTAAAGATTCCTATCTATGGAGCCCTTACTGAATCCTTGTTGTATCAAGTACCTATCCAATCTTGCATACCAAGCTTTGGGAGCTTGCTTCAATCCATATAGTGCCTTCTTCAACTTACATACCATGTTTGGTTGATCTAACAACTAAAAACCTTCTGATTGTTCCATGTAGACCTCTTCTTCCAATTCTCAATTCAAAAAAGCAAACTTCACATCCATCTTATAGACCTTAAAATATTTATGTACTGCAAATGCTAAAACCAACTAATAGCTTCCATCCTAGCCACAATAGAAAAATTATCCTCAAAATATATACCTTCTACTTGTTAGTAACCCTTACACACAAGTCTTGCCTTGTTTCTTACTACTCCATTCACATTCAGCTTATTCTTGAATACCCATTTAGTTCCAATTATGTTCTTGTTTTTCATACTAGGGACCAATTCCCAAGTTTGATTTTTCTCTATTCGCATAAGTTCTTTTTTCCATTTCCTTCACCTAATGCTCATCCTTACATGCTTCACTCACTGATTTGGCTTCAACTTTATAAAGTAAACACAAATTTACCTCAACTTCAACAGCTTTGCTTCTTGTCAATACACCTTTCCTTTTGTCTCTAATGATCTAATCTTTGAAATGATTCTTTTACACATACTTAAGGGTTTTAGGGGTCTTCTCTGAAGATTCTTCCTCTTCATTCTACACTTCTTTTTCATCAGCTTATTTTTTCTACTTCTCTACAATCAGTTTCATCTGATAGATATCCATCTACTACAATAGAATTCTGCAAGTTTTCATCAACTTTAACATTTGCACTTTCAACTATCTTTCTCAACCTTTTGTTGTAACATCTACAAGCTTTGCTTCTAATGGAATATCCAACAAAGATACATTCATTAGACCTTGCATCAAAATTTCCTAAGTTTTATTCTTCTCTTTTGATGTAACATCTTCCAAACACTCTAAAGTACTTCATGATAGAAATCCTTCCATACCATAGCTCATAAGGAGTCTTTGTGTTGTTATCTTTAGCTTAAACTCTATTAAGTATGTAAATAGTATTATGAATAGCTTCTCTCTAGTAGACTTGCAATAGATTTCTCTCTTTCATCATAGTCCTTGCAGCTTCCTGAATGGTTATGTTTTTCCTTTCAACAACTCCATTCTATTGAGGAGTTCTAGGGGCAAAAAAATGCCTCTTTATTCTATGAACTTCATGAAACATGTTAAACTAATTGGAGGTAAATTCACCACCTTTTTCAGACCTCAAGAATATTATTTTCAAATTCATTTCATTCTCAACCATAGCTTCAAATGCCTTGAATTTATCTAATGCATCGCATTTCTCTCTAAGAAAAGTAACCCATGTCATTCTTGAATAATCATCAATCAAAAGCACAAATTACTTGTCACCTTGTAGACTTCTCACCCTTGTAGGACCACAAATATCAATGTGCACTAATTCCATCATTCTGGTAGTAGATTGTTCCTTTCCCTTAAAGCTACTCCTTGTTTGTTTTCCAAATTGACAACTCTCACAAACAACATTGATAGGTTTTGTGATTCTAGGTAAATCTCTCACTACATGAATCAAACTAATCCTTTCCAAATTATCAAAATTCATGTGACACATCCTTCAGTTCCATAACCAACTATCATGACTTTGTGACATAAAGAAATGACCATTATCACCCTTAAGTTGATAGATGTTTTCATTTTTTTCTCGTACCAACAACAATCACAATTTTGGACCCTTTCTAGATCTCACATGCATCATCCTTAAACACAAGATTATTCCCTTTGCTATAGATTTTTTCAACACTCAATAGATTATGTCTTAAGACATTAACATAGTAAACATTGTCAGTATTATGCTTGCCATAAAAAATGATTGAACCTATTCCACAAATCTTAGCTCCTGAATCATCTCCAAATTTAACTAATCCTCCATCATACTTTTCAATCATAACAAACTTACTTTTGTCTTTGATTATATGACTAGAGCAACCAATGTCAAAAACCCAGTAATTCTTATCCTCTTTGACATGAAAAGTAGATATCAAACTACCTTCAACCTTATCCTTCATCTCTAGAATAATTTCCTTCACACAACTTTCAGGGTTAGCAAAACCAAATTCTTCTTTTATAGCCAAAAATAGACATTCATTATCCATAATCAAATTCATCATCAGAAATGTCACCATATTCTTTTACATAGTAAGCTTTCCTAATCATGTTTTCTTTATTTTCCTTGTTCTTATTGTTTAGAGCTCTCTTTGGACATCTAGAAGCATAATGACCTATCTCACAATAGTTGAAACATTTGAAATGTAATTTTCATTTGTACTTATCGGTGCCCTTCTTCATCATCCTCACAAAGTTAGCTTCCAAATCATAAAGATCTTCATCACCTGAATCTTCAACCTTCTTTGATTTACCAGACTTAAAAGAAGTCTCTACTTGTGTACTTTTCTTCAATTTTCTCATTTCAAATGTAGTCAGAGTACCAATCAATTGATCTTTGGAATAATTATCAAAATCAATTATTTCCTCAATAGCAGATACCTTTTCACTAAAGCAATCCGAAAGATATCTGATAACTTTCTTCACCACTTTAGATTCTTTAACTATTTCACCAAGGCCTCTCATATTACTCACCAATTCATCAACTCGTTGTATGTAGCCTCTCATTGTTTCATCTTTAGACATATACATCATTTGAAATTACACCTTCAATTTTTGCAATTTTGCTTGTTTGACCTTTGGATGTCCTTGATAAATGCGTTTTAACTTATTCCAAACTTCTTTAGCAATCTTCAAACTCATAATTTTAGCTAATTCAGTATTTGAAAGACTATTCACAATAATGTACCTTTCCCTAGTATTGATCTCATGTGCCTTGATTTATGCACTTGTACTCATACCATTCAGAGGTGGAGTGTATGTAGTCTAATAAGCATTCTCAATCTCATATCCCTAAGCACAGAAATATCCTTCCATATTTGTCTTCCTGAATGCATATTCTAAGCCATCAAATCTAAGATATTCCAAAGGAATCTTGTTCACCATCTTAGATCTACCTCAAGCAATTAAGCTCTTCTTCAAGGAACCTTGCTCTGATACCAATTGTTGAAATGAACAAGACAACTAAGAGGGGGGTGAATCATTTGTAACAAATTAAACATTCAAAACCATCAACAGTAATCAGATCCACAAGCATTCATTAAACCCTTATTTTGTTAGTTTGATTAAACATGAAATGCAGATAACAAAAACTAAAATCACAACACCATGCAGAAGAGAACACCAAACTTATGTGGAAATCCCAATGAGGAAAAACCATAGTGAGGATTAGCTCACAATATAAGTGATAGAAAAATGGATACAAAGGAGCTCACTACTAGAATAGGATACACTGTCCAAAAGGCTCACTATCATAGAAAGAATACAAGAAGATAGAAGAAGAATTTTACACAGAGAAAACACTTCTCAATGTAGCAAGGAGTCCACCACAATTGCTCACACACTTTTACAGTTTCACATGAAGGATTTTGGATTCCTTCAGCTCACTGCCTTCAAGAACCCTAACATGAAGTTCACACTCCTCTGCTTTATTTTTGAAACATAGAAAATGGTTTGCTTCTATACTTCGAAGATAGAATAACAATCTTCTACACTCTCATTCAACGAAACCCTAGAGATCTCAACCCAAGGATGAAGTAGAGGAAAGAGATCTTGTAATAGGGTTGTCCTAGGGGCTGATTGTAAACTAAAGAGGGGTTCACCACCAAGATAGGGCTTGGAAAAACTAATTAAATGTAAGACCTAATGCTTAAACCTAGTGCAATGGAAAACTTCACTAAATGACCTAGAAATGCATTTAAAAATCATAACAGAAAGCTGAGAAATCATAAGTGTGCACCTAGAAACTTGAAGAGGCCTAGATAAAGACCTAAAATGCTGAAAACACTAAAATTAATTTCTACTAGGACTCATACACTAGTCTAGAAATTTAGTCCCAGATTATGGTTTCTAGGTAGGAAAAGAAATCTGGTAGAGAGATGTCTAGAACTCCTGAAATCTGTAAATTTCCCTATATTGGGACTCATATGCTAGAAGAAGCATATAAGTTCAATAAGGGTTTTTTGGAAATTCAAATTTTGCTTCTACTCTTCGATATTTTCTCTATCCTTTCCACCTAATTTTCAGGTTTGAATCTCTGATTTGCAACCTATAGATGTCTTTCAATGATCTCCAATGCAATGTGACAACTTTGACAACTTTGAATACTTGACAAATTTCTCCAAACTTTCTCTTCAATATGTCTTCAACCTAGATCTACAAATCACACACAAAAGAGAGGGGAAAATGTTGTTTTGTTAGTGGAAAGGGGTTTGCCTTGGTCAAACCCCATTTTGGTAATCAAACCTTGTAATGAAATGAAATGAAATGAAGGAATGATGAATGAACGAAGTGTAATGTTGCAAATCACCAAACCCTAGCAATAAGGTGCTACAAGCATGGGTTAAATGGCTCCAAGGGATGTAGATCTTGACTCTTGCTTGAATGTGATAGATCTTGAATTGAACACTTGCTTGAATCATGAAACCCTACATCACAAATGTTAGCTCAAGTACAAATATGATGCATGATGACTTTTTCATGATGCTTGATGCTTGAATAATGCTCTAAAAAACTTGATAATCATCTCTTGAAGACTCTTGAATACTCTTGTAAACTCTTGAATGCTTCCTTGATCACAAATTTTCTATAATGCATGAATACTTGAAAGCTTGGGGTGAAAATGAGTGAAAGAAACTTGTATTTATACTTTTTTATGCCAAGTTTCTTAAAATTACAACACTACAAGCTGACATCAAATCTAGGAGAATAAAATCCTGCCAAGAATTTAAATTAAACTTGATTTTGGGCCACATGAGACTCATACGCCAGAAGTTGTGTATGAGTCCCATAAGACATTAATTATGGGACACATTTTCAAAAATACTTAGAATGATGTAAAATCTAGATCAGGGCCCTAAAACCTAAGTCAGACTCATACACCCAACATGGCGTATGAGTCCTAGATCACTAAATTTGGGCCACACAACCTAAAAAGACCTAAATTATGATTGGATGTTGGTTTATGTCAAGATTATCCTTGAAAACATGTATTAATTAAGCCTTCTGGATGCATAATAAGACCAATTAAAGCATATAGAATCCCAATTATTTAATAAAAACCCTAGATTAGTGTGAAAATGTGTTACAACACTTTAAAACACCATAAATAAGGCATAATTAAGGTAGATTTAATTCACAAGTTGCGCCCAAGACCTAATGTGAATGTGCCAAACACTTTACAACACTAAATCAAGGCAACATTATTCTTAACTTAACAAGGAGGGCCCAAAAAAGCAAGGAAAAGTAGAGGGATACTTCCTCCATTGTCACAATTTCGCATCACAGACATTACTCACATCAATCTTGCATCTATCTTGCTTCTTACTCTTTCGCCCTCACACTTGCATCAACACCATACATATTTATATCAAGCTATACCTTAAAACTTTCTCCAATGTCAACCACTTGGCACTGTACATTCAAATTCAAAATAGGTCGACACGTGAACATTCTTGCATTGGAAAGGAATGAAAGGAAACCTTCATAAATCCTTAATTATGACCCAAATATATCTCAACACACCTCAACACGCTTCCACAAGCTTCACATGTAGTGTTAAACACAAGGTTGTCCAACATCCATGCAAAACACCACAGACATTAAGTACACACTTCCTTAAACCAAGCTAAAAGTTTTAGACAACATAATTAACTTGAACTCGATCCAGAATAATCCACGAACCACTTATGATTCATCAAACATTTCATCCAAGCTCACATCAACAAATACTTCAACTCAGAACAGTTGATAACCCTTAATTGCATACTGATAAATGAAACTCACATTGTACTGCACCAAATCAAGTAAAACCTTGAATACAAAAAGATAAAAGCATTATAATCATTTTCCAAAATCTGCACAACCTAAAGCCAGACAACAGATAAATGTGGACCAAATACATTTCTCATAGACCACAAAAAACATCACTAAACAACTGGTTCACACACTAGTGAAAATATCTCGCACTGTACAACGATCTAGAAACCTAAATATTGAATATAGTAGCCTCTATCAACCTTGAATAACCTATAATATCTATACAGGCATATCATCAACACTAAAAGAATGTGAAGCACAATACCAAAGCACACTATGAACATTTGTACAACACAATTTACTCTATTTAATGAATTTTCTCCAAAGCACTTGGAACCCAAGTACCAAAGATGTCATCTCAAATCATTACTTTATTCCAAGTCACCTTTAGAATTTGCAACAAAATAATAGATCCATGTACTCACAACACTTCCTCAAGGTATCAACCACACATGCATAGCCTATTTTCCTCTTTTCCACAATTTTATCGATATCCTCATCATCTTCATTCCATGGTTGACATCAATGACAACACCCTAGTCAGTAGAATTCCTATTGACATCAATGGCAATACCATCATACTTGCAACAATTTGGAATCCTCTTCTTGTACCATAAAAAAAAAATTATTGGTTTCTGGATTATATTGCACGAATGTTTTTTGCATCAACGTTTCGGATCACACTATGTGATCCATCATCAGGATGAAAGAGCTCAAGGAGAAAAAATGGATAGTTGCAAACCAAGAACAACCTAAATAGAGAAAAAGGGGGGCATAAGGGAGGAGGGAAGATAAGACTTCACACAGGCCAAAGAAGACCAAAAATTAAGATATTAAAAATTAGAGAATGTAGAACTAAAAAAAGGTTATTTAAAACCAGCTAAAAGAAAGAAAATTGAGAGGAAAAACACAATAGAACTTGAAAAATGCTGAAATAAAATAATAGAATTATAATGAAATGGATATAAATGTAAGCCAAAAATCCTACAAAAAAGTTTAAATTTGCATTATCAAAATAGGCTTAGACAAAAAGGAAAGAAAAAGATATGAGATTAAATTTTGACTAATTAAATAAGATTAAAGAAGAATAAGAAAATTAAAAACTCAAAGCTTTGAAAAAATAAAAGGACTAAAAAATCCTTGAGAGAGAGGAAGAAACTAAACTAATTAATAAAAATAGACACAAAATTAATGAAAGATAAATGTTAAAAACAATAAAACCAAAAGATTAATTGACAAGAAATTAGAAAAAAGAGAGGAAGTTAAGCAAGAAAGTGATCGAGAAAAAAGAGAACATCAAAGCATTCAATAAAATTCTCTATGACCTTAATTATAATTACAAAAAAAATTAGGAAAAACATAATAGAAAAAGAATAAACTAGAGTATTAAAAATGCTTAATAGATTGGAAAAAGAAAAAATAAAGGAATTACCTTCATATTAATAGAAATAAATATGAATAAAAGAGCATAATAGAAATATAAGAACTTTCATGAAAATATAAGGATATGAATAAATATATATATATATATACACACACAAATATATGCATAAAAGAATAAGAAACAAAACATATATATACAAAGAAATATATATAATAAAAATGTGCCTAGTAGATAGGAAGAACAAGTATAAAAATATAAATTTATTAATAGAAAATATAAGTATATAAATATGCAATAGAAATATGAGCAAGAAACAATGTATACATATATATAAGGAAAAACATATCTATGCAACATTTATATACATATATAATAGCTTACATATATAATTAAAAGAAATAAATGCAATTCAATCATCAGATATACACATCTAAATTTACATACACTCACTCTCACACACACACATATATATGGATCATAGAGTGTGATCTATATATACATCTATATGTGTAAAATATATATGTAAAAGGAAAAAATGTAATAAAACAAAAAAAATAAAGGAGAAGGAATTATATATATAATTCTAATCTATTAAACAAAAAACAAAAATAATAAAAACACACACACAAACACACAAACATGCACACACATACAAAAAATAAAGTATGTAAATCAAAATAAGCAAACAACCTTAAGGAAAACATAAATATAAATGTATGTATGAACAAAAAATATATGGAAAAAGAAGAAAAAATAATAAGCAACAACAATGAGAAGCAA
The DNA here is from genome assembly GCA_007258455.2 of Sequoia sempervirens. Taxonomy (NCBI): domain Eukaryota; kingdom Viridiplantae; phylum Streptophyta; class Pinopsida; order Cupressales; family Cupressaceae; genus Sequoia; species Sequoia sempervirens. Next base: position 402,644,263 of record VDFB02000003.1, on the reverse strand, counting down.
AAAGAGAAAAGACTAGGATATTCAACCAATATTGGCACCTAATAAATGAACAAATAGGAAGAAAGGAAAAATTAATAGAATAAAGGAAAGAAAGGAAAAAAGGAAGAAACAAGAGAAGGAGTTAAGGATCCAAACAACCAACGAAGAACCAAACCAAGAAAGAGGAGAGAGCAAGGAAAAAATAAAGAATCAAAGACCAAAGAGAAAGATCAAAATGGAAAGAACCAAAACAAAAACTAGGAATGGAGTAGGGAATCAAAGAGAAACAAAAAGAAATAAACCAACAAGTCCAAGAAAAGAAAAAGAACCAAATAAAAATGAAGGGGGGGTTGAATACAGAGAGACAATAGGAGAAGACAAAGGAGAAAACAAAAAACAGAGAAAGAAAAAAAGGAAAGAATAGGAAGAAAACAAGTTAAAAAGAAGGGAAGACAAGGAGATGAAAAGGAAAGAAAAGACCACCAATGAGCCCAGGAGACCGAAGGATGGCAAGGAAGGCAAGACACCCAGTAAAAAAGAGAAGAGGGCAATGGATATAAGGAGTGTTGTGCAAGAACACACTGCCTTGTAGACTCTAGAGTTAAGAAGAATGTCCTTGGAGTCTTTGAGCGAGGGGATTCGATTTCTCAGAGTTGTGAGGGGTTTGAAAGCACATCAAAGGCCTTTTTTAAGGAGGATCCTTGAGATTTTTTGGGATATTCCATCAATATAAGGGAGGGAAGTGCCAGTGAGATCAAAGAGGTGGTTAGGTTTAGCGATGGAGAGGAATATCGCCTTGGCTTTATTAAAGGCTCTGGAAATCTATTTACTAGAATACCCATTTAGTTTGAAAACCCGACGAAGATGGTCCAACTCAAGGGTTAAGTTATCCTCATCACATATTTGATAGGATCTCAAGGCGAGGGTTTTGAGGAACCCACATTTTTGGTTAGGGTGGTGATGAGAAGAAGAGTGGAGGTAAAGATCGGTGTGGGTTTCCTTTTGAAACACACGACAACCAAGGGAACCATAAGGTTTTCTGAGAAGAAAAATGTCAAGGAAAGGAAGAAGGTTGTTCGATTCAATCTCCTTGGTGAAGGAAATACAAGGAGCTAGGCTATTGAACCTTAATCATGATGAAGGGTGGAGGTTGAGTTAGGCTTGGTATCCCTTGTTAACTAACCTAAGAACCCATCATCTCCCTTCTTCACATTAATTCAATTGTGCTTATTTTCACTCTTCCCTTGTCTTCCTCTCTTTGTATCTCAGTGGCGTACCTTCCTTGTTGTCCTTCGGTCTCTTGGGCTCGTTGGTGGTGTTTTGTTTCCTTTTCATCTCCTTATCTTCCCTTCTTTTTTCCTTGTTTTCTTCCTATTCTTTCCCTTTTTTCTTTCTCTATTTTTTTTAATTTTTCCTTCATCTTCTCTTGTTGTCTCTCTGTGTTCACCCCACCCCTTCATTTTTATTTGGTTCCTTTTTTTTATTTTCTTGGCCTTGTTGGTTTCTTGCTTTCAATCTTGTGAGACCCACCAGTTGATACTAGATATTATACTACTTTATTCTTTTTAGATTGACATAGTTTGATTCTCGTATGGATTATTAAACATTATGTTATGATATAGACTAATGCTATATAATTTTATTTGTATTATAATGATTTAGACATTATACTTTATATTTGATTTCACATTATGATGATTTGAACTTTAGATCTTATATTTGATGTTATCGATGATTATGGATGAATGAGTAGAATTGATGAAATGTAAATTGTGATATGGATATTAATTGCAACATTGGGATGAAAGTAAATTATTGAGTTTAAATGAAATTAATGAAATTTTGAATTTTGAATTATTGTTATTGTATGAAAAAATTGAGTAAATGTTATTAGGAGAATTCAATGATGATGAAGTGGTTTTCTAATGTGACTTAATTGTGATGGAAATTATATGATGTGAATATATATGTTTCATTTGCTTTGACTATATGATTTTATTGGACATACTAATGTGTGAAATTGAGTGTACAGGTACAAATTCCATAGCCAATGGAATGGGAGGTCTTCAAGGAACCCAATGTGATAAACCCTGTGAATGTTGATATAGTCCATAGGGACTATAATCTTATTGTGATGTTAATTTTGTAACTTGTGGTTTGAGACTTGAGTGTTATCTTTATTATAAAGTTTTCTTTTATGTTTTTAAGTTGTGTTTTGTCTGTAAAGTTAGATTTGAGGGTATTTTGGGACTTTTATTTTTTATTTGAGACAAAAGGGTTTGAAAAAGGTTATTTTATGTTTTTTCTATTTTTTTTAAACCCCTGGGGTGTTAACCCAAGGGTTAGGCACTTAATTCAAGTTATATTTTGAACTAAAATCAAGATATGACCTCTCAAAAAGGCCTAGATTTGAGAGTGACGAATTTGGGTTTGGAATGGGTTGTAAATGGATAAATTTCAATCAAATTCTCATTTATCTTCTATTCTTTAAAGCAAGAGTTGTTTTGGAAACAAATTTGGACTTCTATTTATCTCTTTCTTTTTGGATTGTTGAGGGGTTGGTTTTCTTTTGGATAAATGGTAATTTTTGGTTTTGATTTTTGGAAGAAGTTTGTTTTGGATGAAAAGAGTCTGGAGGAAAAGCTTGGGGGCTTCCACAGTTTTCTTCCTGGAAAGTGTAAGAGGTTGGTTTCAATCCCTTTGTGTTTGTTTTTTGTTGAATCTACTATTTTTTTGAAAAGACTATGAGTAATCATTTGAATTATTATTGTATTATTATGTGTTGGTTTTCTTTATTTGTGTTGGGTTGTATGGGGATGGCTCCCTCAAATTTTGAGAGCTCCCCAAGTATGGAGTTGAGAGAGGATGAACCTCCAACGAGGAAACTTTCAACCTTTGAGAAGGTGGAGATTCGAGTATGAGTACCCACATAATTGGAGTATGGGGTTTTTGGGTATGAGTACCCACATTATTGGAGTATGGATTTTTTTGGGTATGAGTACCCATGTTATTTTATGGAGTTGGATGGATTGATAAATGTAGAGAAGCTGTGATTTTATATCTATCTATATATATATGTTTCCCCATTGGGTAGTGACATCTCCTAAGTCTCCCCCTTTCTTGAATCTTTGAGAAGATTCAATGTAAATGTGAATCCTTGGGTTTGGGTGGTATTGTATGTGTATGAGTGTTTTCAATGTTTTGCATTTTTATTGTTTTTGAATGTGTGTAACCCGGTTCCTTTGATGGCCTCCAAGCTCGGGGGTGACTAGTTTTCCAGTCAAAGGTTGGGTGGTGAGCACCCCATTGGCTTTAGAAGAAAGATCGTGTCAGGTGTAAGTTTCTACAGATTTTTGAAGAGATATTTAAGATTTGAGGAAGTTTCAAGTTGAGACTATATTTGTTCTATTATCAATGTTACTGAATGAAAATATTCCATAATGTATACAACTCTAATGGGCTAATTGTAAAAGTCTTGGTGAATGTTGCATAGGTTCATGTACAAACCTTCTTGAAAGAATAGTTGTAAAGAGAATGTTCCTTCTTTTATCAATCTATTTTGTTGAGTGTATAGATTTATTTTACCATTCCAATGAATGTTTCATGTAAATAAATGTTGTTGTGAAATATGTCTATTCTATGATTATATTGTTACCCAAAAAAAAAAAAGGTTTAAAGGACGGTTACCATCTTACTCTGTTGTAGAAACTCTCAGTTTAAAGTTAAGGAAAAAAAAAGATTTGAAAGGTTTATTTATTTTTCATTACAAATTTAATATTTCACTATATAAAACTTCTCTATGCATAAACAATATTGTTCCATAAACCAAGCGAAAAAACAATCCCATCTATTTTGCATTGATACATTCTGTTGGGCATCACTCTATTTTTTTGGGGACAGTTAAATAAACCTGTAAAGACACTTAAAATAAAGAAGAAGAAAACTTAGATCCAAATATATTAAATAATTATGTTATTCAAAATTTCATTGGAAATAATTCAAATTGAAATCTTCTTAAAAATAATAATAAATCAACGAAGTTTTATTCCTTAGCTTTTTCGGATTTTCTTTTCTGCAAACACGAAATCATTAACAGCAGTAAAATACTGTGAACTCCACTTCTTTTATATCTGTGCATCGCCTCCTCAAACTAATATTGATCCAGGCCCCAGGGTTAAGTATTGTCTTTTTAAGTTTAATTTTAGCTTATCTCCCATCGTTGATCTCCTACCAACGCCTAGAGAGTCGTGGGATTATTTATTTTCAATCTTTTACGGGCTTGTAGATTTTATGAAAAAAATCAGTGCATCCTTAGATGAGGGGAGTAAGTGAATGGTAAAGTGGGAGCAATTTAAGGTGGTTGCCAACTTTTAGAATGACTTTAGTGAAGAATTAGTCCATGTTTTAGATTAAAAAGTACATGTCTTGATTTTATAATCCAAACTTTATTAGAATGAAATCAGTAAGATATATTTAATGGGTGGGGAGTTTCCATTTAGGGCTCCACGTTTCCCCCTAAAAAGCCTATTCTTAAATTTCAGATTCCTTCATATTCTTTGAATTAAAAATAAAAATAAACTAAATTAGATATTTAGTAATATTACTTTTAAAAGGGAAGACATCTTTGTTTTATTGTAAATAGGTTCTTTATCTTTTATTTTTTAGATAAAATAAATGGAACATATTTAAATAAATGTATTTATTTATATGAACTTTTCTTTTATATGAGATAAAGATGAATAATTAGATAAAATATATATGTAAGAATTATATTTAAAAATAAAAATAACAATAATTAGTGATATTTTTATGAAGGGTTATTAATGGGAATAATATTTCTAAGACGAATAACAAATAAAGTCATACATGTTAAGAAAGTGTTCTTACAAATCTCATTAGCGAAGCTATGGTGGTAATTAGAATATTGCAAGCCATGATAATAATAAGAAATACTAATTTACTATATGGATGTTAATATTAATATGAATATAATGGAGTTACATTGGAAATATTAAATAGTGAGATGTTTCAATAATTAATAGGTACCATATGGAGTGTAAAATTGACACAGAATAATAAGAGCAATTTAAGATAATTATATCTTGATAATATTAATATTATTCTTTAATAATATTAAAGAATAATAGTACTGATTAGATGATAATAATAAGAAATACTAATTTACTATATGGATGTTAATATTAATATGAATATAATGGAGTTACATTGGAAATATTAAATAGTGAGATGTTTCAATAATTAATAGGTACCATATGGAGTGTAAAATTGACACAGAATAATAAGAGCAATTTAAGAAAATTATATCTTGATAATATTAATATTATTCTTTAATATTGTCTTTATCTTTAATTTTGTTCAAATTTTCAGCTTACCCTTAATATTAAAACTAGTGCTATTATTAATTTCTATTTTTAATATAATGGTAACATTAATATTAAATTTAAATAAAAGTTATATATAAATAAATAATAACTTTATTTATTATTTTTAATCAATGAATCATTTAATTAGAAGTTAAGTTAGTTATAGAGGTTAATCACAAATAGTAATGGATATTTTACGAGTGATGTGGGTAAAGTATTTACTTTTAAGATTTGAATAATACCTAATTTATAGTTGATAAAATTGTCTGTAATAGTAGTAAATATATATTAACCCATGAATGATAATGTTAAAAGTTTTTTTTGAAGTACTTTTTAGAACTATAGTATTAGTAAATAAAATTGATAATTTTATATTAGTGTTGTAAGAAAAGATAATATTAAATATAAATATTAAGATTGACATGAGGTTATTATTATTATAAACATTAAAAAATAAAAAAATTAGTGTCAATATTATTAATTTGTTCAATAGTATGTTACTATGATCATACATGGTTGATCATATTTAGTGTTTATTCGTTATTCCTTATTATTTCAAAATGAATTTGTTAGTTGTGTTCTTCCCTATGTACAAATTTAGGGCATTACAATTCTCTTCCATTTAAGTCCTTTTCCTCTATTCATATTTGTTTCTCTTTGGTCCCCTGCTCCATTCTTGGTTTTTGTTTTGGTTCTTTTCATTTTGATCTTTCTCTTTGGTCTTTTTTTTTTTTTCTTTCTTGCTATCTCCTCTTTCTTGGCTTGGTTGTTCTTCTTTGGTTGTTTGGATCCTTAACCCCTTCTCTTGTTTCTTCCTTTTTTTCCTTTCTTTCCTTTATTCTATTAAATTTTTCCTTTCTTCCTCTTAGTTCATTTATTAGATGTCAATTTTTTCATCATCCATTTGGTTGAATCTCCTAGTCTTTTCTCTTTTTTATTCTCATTGTTGTTTCTTACTATTTTTTCTTATTTTTCCCTCTTGGTGCCCTTTATTTAATTTTTATTTATTTTATTTGCATTTAGTTATATTATTTCTTGCATTTATGTTCATACATATACCTACATGTGTGTATTCATATATGTCTATTTATGTTTTTACTTAAGGTTGCCTGCTTATTTTGATTTACATAATTTATTTTTTTGTATGTGTGTGCATGTTTGTGTATTTGTGTGTCTTTATTATTTTTGTTTTTGATTCCTTTATTTGTTTGTTTTATTACATTTTTTCCTTTTACATATATATTTTACACACATAGATGTATATATAGATCACACACTATGATCTAGATATATGTGTGTGTGAGTGAATGTATGTATTTAGATGTGTAAATTTAATGATTGAATTGCATTTATTTATTTTAATTATATATGTAGTCCATTATATATGTATATATGTTGCATAGATATGGGTTTCCATATATATATTCTTGCTCATTTTTCTATTGCATATTTATATACTTATATTTTCTATTAATAAAGTTATATTTTTATACTTGTTCTTCCTATCTACCAAGCATATTTTTATTATATATATTTCTTTGTATATATATGATCTTTATCATATATATTTCTTTGTATATATATGTTTTATTTGTTATTCTTTTATGCATATATGTGTTTCTATATATTTATTCATATCCTTATATTTTCATGAAAGTTCTTATATTTCCATTATATTTTTTTATTCATATTTATTTCTATTAATATGAATGTAATTCCTTTAATTTCGTTTTCTCCAATCTATTAAGCATTCTGAATCCTCTAGTTTATTCTTTTTCTATTAAGTTTTTCCTAATATTTTTTGTAATCCTAATTGAGGTCATAGAATATTTTTATTGAATACTTTAATCGTTTTCTTGCTTAAATTCCTCTCTTTTTTCTAATTTCTTCTCAATTAATCTTTTGGTTTTATTGTTTTAACCTATTTCTTTCATTAATTTTGTTTTTATTTTTATTAATTAGTTTAGTTTCTTCCTCTCTTTCAAGGATTTTGTAGTCTTTTTATATTTTGAAAGCTTTGAGTTTTTAATTGGCTTGTTCTTCTTTAATCTTATTTAATTATTCAAAATTTAATCTCATATATTTTTCTTTCCTTTTTGTCTAAGCCTATTTTGATAATGCCAATTTAAACTTTTTTGTAGGATTTTTGGCTTACCATTATATCCGTTTCATTATAATTCTAATCTTTTATTTCAACTTTTTTCAAGTTTTGTTGTGCTTTTCCTCACAATTTACTTTCTTTCAGTTGGTTTTAAATAACCTTTTTTTTAATTCTATATTCTCTAATTTTTAATATCTTAATTTTTGGTCTTCTTTGGTCTTTGTGTAGTCTTCTCTTCCCTCCTCCCTTCTATCCCCCTTTTTTTTCTATTTAGGTTGTTTTTGGTTTGCAACTATCCATTTTTTCTCTATGAACTCTTTCATCCTGATGATGGATCATAGAGTGTGATCTGAAACGTTGATGCAAAAAACTTTCAAACAATCTAATCTAGAAACCAACAAAATAAATGATATGAATTGTGGAAATTTTATATCATTAATGATAAAAACTCGTTAATACTAATCAAACAAGGAACTCATCTCCCTAAAATGAGCATGAACACCATATTTATACTACAAAAATGATCATCATCTAACTATAACTAAGATGGGCTCTATCTACCTACAATTAAGATAGTCATGTATCTCTACTCTCTACCATTGGTGGTTGTATGGCTCCAATGAGAACTTATGACTAATAAATACATTTCCACACATAAATTCTTCCTAGAAAAAAGCTCAATACATAATCAACAAATTAACAATGTATACTCATATTTTAAAATAATACCACAAAATTGAACACAAGGTATAAGAATCATACATATATACAAAATCCAATCACAAATTTTTTTAATCATCTTTAACTAATATACTACAGTAAATATTTTGCACCATATTCATTCATAAATTATGTAACGTTATATTGTAGCAATATCCTTTTTAGTTTCTTTCTCCAAATCTCTTTACTTCCATAATTATTCCAAGCACAATGTTCTCTAAATTAATAGTTTGACACTTATTTTCTTTCACTCTATAAAATTTTATGAGTCTCTTGCCTCCATATTTTATTTTTTTTCTAGTGGTTCCTTAGTATTTCTACTAATTTTCTTTAGCCATGCATTTTACTTATTCATCATGATACTATGCAAAATAATCTATGGCTCTGTTTAACTAGCATATTTCACAATAGTGTATTAAATTTTAGGTTGTTACATATCTACAGACATATATAACATGTTGATATTCTCCATCCTTATTTACTCCCTTACACTATTCCTAATTCTCTCCTAACTACATAGCCATCCAATCAAGATATATTGGAGAGCAATTTTATTAGATATTTAGCTCTCCTTGTGTACCATTTGCAACACTAGCCTTCCTGTTTACATATAATAGGATTTCTTATGTAAACACCAATAATCTCCCATAAAATAATGTGCCCCCTTAGACTTGGTATGATCCATCCATGTTATTAGACTTTAGTCTAGAGTCCATTTCTCTGAATCCTTGTTAGTATATCTTACACATTTAAAAATTATAATCATGGCACAAAATCATTGCAATTAAATTACATTTTTTAATGTTCTAAAAATTAATTAGTCCTAAATTTAAAAATCATAATTTGAAACTATTAATCTAGACACCTTTATTAAGCAAAAACATGTTATCCATGCCTACCTCATGGTAATATAGAATTAAGTCAACAATTCAAAATGTATGACTATAGTTCTGACTCGTGATTTATATGGTATTTTTAAAAGAACATGATTATCTAAAATTCATTAATTCTTAAAATAAATTAAATGTAGTTTGTAATGTTCAATCATTCTTGAGATTTATTTGACTACTATATTTTACAAAATATAGGGAACAATACGGTGTCAAAATGAGGTCTATCAAAAATAATAAGAAGCACAGAAAAAATAGAAGATGATAAAAGTTCAAGTTAAATCATATATCATCATTTATTCCATAAAAAATAGTACCGATATTAGAAAAACTAGTGTTTCTCATCAAAAAAGACTATTACATGGACTCAAAAGATGAGTGTTTTGGTGAAGAAAATATTAAATATAATTATAAAACTACCTCTAAAGAAAGAAACACTTAATGTTTCACCTATTAAGAGTGTGTTTACAAAGAGTAAAAAAACATATCAAGAAGAAACATATGGTTAGAATAGACAGATGCATAAAAAAACAAAGAATGGTGAAATATCTTGGAAAGAGTGTGACCTCTTAGAGGGGGATCTTTCTAAATATGTCTATATATCTAAGGTTTTATTCTCTCTTTTTTTTGTGTGTGTTTTTATATTTTTAGCCTTTCAATTAGGGGAGAGGACCCAATAGTGGTGCACCCTAATTTTATGGGTCGACATAGCAATGAACATGCAACATTGACATTAAAAAACTATATCTTTGAGTGGTCAAGGACGTGGACAATTCAAATATTTCATTTCACCCACATAGACCGAGAAAAAAGGTGTCATCAATATACTTTTTGTTCAGGGGTCATAATAGACCCCCAAAAAAAGTTAGACCAATAGTGGTGCATTAAGTCATGTTTTTTAGTGTGTCAATGTGGCGTCATATGATTTGTTGCTTTTTTAATGTAATGGGCATATTTTCTTCAACTATTGGGTCCTCTCTTACAACTACTAGTTTCATAGTTTTAAAATATTGGGATTTGAATGTACATGTACTATGACAATTATTGGTACCCGCACCACTATTGATCTGTCTCCCCTATTCCTTGTTTGTTTTGTTTACATATTTCATCATCTCCATTACAATTGATTATATTTTCCCTATTCTTAATTCACCTTAATATTATTATTTATTATATTTTTCTTATTATTCCACCTTCTATGTTGTGATTGAGACTTTTTTTCTCACTTGGGAGATGCATTCTTATGTTATTTTTATGTTTAGCACCTATGCTCTCATTTTTATATCACATACAATGTTGTTCCACATACCTTATTTTTATTCCCTACTTTTGGTTTTCATATACATGATTGCATGTTCCTTTTGGTTGTTTACTTATATTTTATTTACATTTTATAATATCTTATGTTGCCTTGTATAGAACATGAACACCATGTGTTTTTATGTTATCTTACTCATGACCTATGTTTACATTTCATATTTTTATCATGCCTAGCCACTTATGATGTATTTCCTCTCATGTTACTATTCTCTTATGAAACTGTGTGGATACTATTATGATTGATACATACTCGTGATTACGTTGGTGATTGTCTCACCTATTTGACTTATGAGTTTTTCTTGGATGCACATGATACTGTTTTACGATGTTGATAATATAATGATGCATGGTGTTCCTCTTTACCTGATTATGCAATATTGTGTGGCTATGTAAATTGTCTAATACTCGCTTCATTATATTTATGATGATTGTGCTATTGCTTGAGGTTTGGGTGAGAGGGACGGTGTTGCATTGCTCATCCGTGAGTGCCCTGCTACACTGCAAATCTCTCTCACAATGTGTTTGAAATTAAATATATATGTTGTTTTGACACTTGGTTATATGCAGGGTTGTAGGTACCAGGCACTGAGTCCACCTGCACCATCAGGTCTGAGTGTGCCCAATATACCCAATGGAAATGACGTGGTTTAGGGATTTGACAAGAAAGTATGTAACGCCCCGTCGTGCGAACCCCAACGGAAAAATAAACAATAAACACAGCACAATTTTTTTTTAAAGTAAACATAACATACATGTAATACACATTAAATCATAACATGAATTTCATTTAAGTAGATTCATTAGCACATACATCCCTTGGGGTGCACGAGGAGTCATTACGAGACTGAGATCCACACAATGACAACAATAAGAACCAAAGATATAAACATTAACAAGTAAATATTAACAAATATAACACATACAAGATAAAGCATTGAAAAGAAACCATCTGAGTACACAAATACAACATATGCATAATTAACTTAACACATTGAATTACAATTGCAATGGCCAATAATCGCACCGAGTTAACATTACATTGCAGTACAATCCTCAAGAGGTATAATGATACAAAAGTGTTTCCAAACATAAATGGAAACCATACACAAGATAACATGATACAAATAAATAGATGAATACAAAGCATCAACTAGCTCCAAAACAAGTACAACTCTAGAGTCGCTGCAACCGCACCAATCCGCACCTCTTGATCCTCGACTGGGGACCCAATGGGGTGCTTAGCACGTTCCACCCGACCATGTGAGTCTGAAGACCCACCCCCCATGCTAGGAGCTGACAAGAAGAGTCCTCAACCAAGAACATCCAAACACGAAAACCACAAGACTCCACAACATACAAAAGTATCATAAAACTCAAGGATTACAAGAGTCGATATAATAACTTAAAGTCACAAATCCCAACACATAAATCAAAGCAATGACCAATAAGCAAGTAACCAAAGAATGATCAAGAAACACTTACAATTCAAATTACAATTAAACAATATAATAACATCATATCACAGTATCATAAGATATAAGATTGTAAATCAAATATAAATGAGATCATACAAGACCGCAAAACATACTAAAGATGGATTAAAACAATAATTATAAATCAATTTAAAACAACAATCTAAACCAACTCCCATAACCTACTTCCAGAGGAACACAATAAAGTAAAACAAATGGGCAACTAGGGAAGAGTGTCATCACATAGCCTACATGGGTTCTCCTGTACCTTCCTCCAAACTGAGGCGCTGGCCCCCATCTATGGATCTCTTGGCCCTTCCTCCTACTTGAGGTGCCGGCACCATAGGGTAGCTCATGCGGAGCCAATAACCTCTCATGAGGACGAGGTTACGACCTTGCCAACCACGGCCTTCTCGGCCTTCCATTAGTCTGCGGAAGCACTAATGAAGACGAGGCATCCATTTTTATTTTTATTTTTTTTAAATCTTATTATGATATTACTACCCAACCCTCCTAAGTTAATTATTAGGTTTTCACTTGATTACCAACTCACTCGTGGGTTCTCCTGTGCTCTTCCCCTTACGCGGGGTGCCGGCCCCCACAAGGAGCCACTCTCCCTAGAGACCCAACAACATAAAAAGAACCAAGGGTTGTACCATCATAATTTGAACAAAGAATCACATCATAAAAGCATGTGAGGAATTACCCATCTCGCTATAAATACAATATCTAAGTCTCAACAATTCTCGTACAACCCTTTTAAAATCATGAAATCAAAACACTTGCCAAATCAAGGCACATAAAGAGAGAGAACATCAATTATCAATCATCTCAAGCCTCTGGAAGCCAAAAGAATGAAAACCCACAAACAAGGGTAAAATGAAGCAACCTGAGTATTTCTCCAATAATTCCAACACAAGGATAAAATTTCCTCAAATAAGAGAGTAAATCAGAAAAGCCACAAAAGGGAACGATTCATCAAGACCCATCCACAAATCAACAATGGTGTCACCTCAAATAGGGCAACGCAAAAGAAAATCAACCATTAAACAAAACACTTAATAAAACCAAAAAAAAAACCACCAGCTAGGCATTCCATGGGAGACCTCAATTTTCTCCTCACAAGAATCCCTTAGAGTGGTACGTAAATCACCTTCATAGAAATCAGCAACATGACAATGATAACAACAATAATCCGTTTATATTCCTAAATAAAAACCAACCTACTCAACAACAAAACAATTAAAATCTCAAGGTTCAAAATAACAATCCATGATTAGACACTCAAATTGTCATAAAGTGATCCACTAGCTAACAATTCAAATGAAATAATTAAGAATGAAAACTCAATTCAAGGAATAATTTATTTCGTTGATTCAAATTTATAAAACTACCATAATGAAGTCAAATAGTGTTTACTATAATACTTAATCACGGCCAAGGATACACAATTCAATAAAATTTCAGTACAAACACCCATTACACGATACTCAACAATTACTTCATTAGAATATACAAATAAGAGAATCATTGTTCCTAATAAATTTCTATAAGATACGAGGAGTTAGATATTAAGATAATACTTATTGAATTCATAAACTAAAGGGAACATAAAAGAATTAAAAGATATCACGAAATCAGTACTATAAAATTAAATCACCAAATAAGAGAACATATAAGAAAAAGTCAATATATACTACATAATTTAATTTGAAATAAAACTCAAGGTAAAATTTTTAACCTACCTTTCCAATCTAAATTAGATACAATGATTAATAATATTCTAAAAGAACATATGTTTCCTCTTAAAGTAACAAATGTGAGGATTCTATACTTCACCATCCTTAATAAATGATGACTAACTCCGAGGCAAGATTTCATACCAACAATTAATAACTTTATTTATTCAAAACAAGATTATACATCAACTCAACCAATATCCAACCTATTTATTTTTTTAGCTTCTAATATTGAAATCACTCCCCTAAAGCTAATTAATCATTTTCCCTAATCAAATAAGAGAAATAATTAAAAAGGAAGTCTCAATTCAAGAACAATTTATTTAAATAATTTTCCCTTCATTACCCGACTTAAGTAACTAAATTTCATAGTTCTCAAAATCCATTAATACTCTCAAACAAAAGAGTTCATTTGCTTTAGACATAAACAACTTTCTATAAATACTGCAAGAAGTTCATTCATTTAATCGAAGCTTCTAATAATCTAAATAAGCAATTAAGTCAATTCCCTTTGAAACATTATTTTACTAATGGGTCAACACTACTAATTATAAGAAATACTTTCTATGATAACCAATTATTAACTAGACTATCCTCTCTTTAAATAACATAAATATATATATATATATATATATATATATATATATATATATATATATATATATATATATATATATATATATCAATCTAACGAAATATACATATAAAAATGCACTCGTACAACTTAAGCCTCAATGAGCATCTTCATGTGAACAAGTATTCAAATAAATTCAACTAAATAGTCCTTTCATCTTCAATGAGCGGCTATAAATATTAGAAGAGAGACAGAGTGAAGTAATTTGTTCGGGGTGGTCTATGTCTAAGCATTGGCTGCAAGTGAAAGAGTTATAGCTAAGTTCATTCTGCTTATTTGCATTCATTTATATTCTATTGATGAAAGGTGAAAGGTTTGGAAATACTGAGAGATAAGTAGTTTTAGGAGTTTATTACAAGACATTCTTACTACCATATTGTTACAGATGTAATGATAACAGTGCCAAGCATATATACAAATGAAATCAGAGGGAGAGAGATAAGAGGTGACTCTGGAGAGACTTCAGCTTTGTCAGGTTGACAGGTATATAAGAAAGTGAATACAGGAATTTGGAAATATCGCCATCTGCTTGCATTATTATCTAATCTCAAATGTTATCAGCAAGGCTGAAGGGAGAGAGAAAGGTGAGGTGCAAAAAACGTGACCTAAGAGCAGGAGAATTAATGTACAACCTTTTCTTTTTGAACCAGATGCATTTATGTTTTAGCAGCGAATTTCCAGAGATGTGCTTAGTTTGCAGTTTGGAAATTAATCTTCTCAGAAATTATTTTATTTTCAAGTGCAGCAACTGCGATAAATTGTCAGAAGGATCAAACAGGTTATTTAAATCCTTAAATTCCCTATCATGATAGAGCGTTGCAGCTGTGATAGGTTGCCAACGGTATCAGGGTGATTATATAAATTTAGACTACCAGACTATGCGAAGGAGCTCATCTAAACACTGTAACCAATAACATCAATTTCTCTCAGCTTCGACTGAACGGATGTAATTGGCAAAGGCTTGAAACATTGCGCAGACCAGGGGAATTAAATAATCTGCTCATTGGTCCTCAATTTCTTCACTTGAACAATCTGCTCATTGACAGCATCAGAGAAGACACACGAACCAGCTTCCTCCAAGTTTGAGATGGTTACGGTTGCAAAAACGTGAGAAGCCATTTTCCTTCAATCTTGAGGATAACATCAGGGATTTTGATAATAAAAAACAGAGGGTTTATTTAAATCCATACACCCTACCATGATCAAGTGGATCGCTGTGACAAGTTGATGAACGATTAGAGTGATTAATCTTTTGCAGACTCGACTTCAGTCCTGAGCAGTTGGTTACCTTGTTTTCTTGAAATAAGAACATAAAATAAATAGCTACTTCCTCCTTACATTGAAAAACAGAAGGACAGTATGGTCAAATAAATAATGACTGACTCGGTAAAACCTAGAAGCACGATTGGGACATCAAGCCGATACAGTAAAAATCATTCTACACAGATGGCCTAATCTTTACACGCGTGAGCCTGAACTTTCTAGACTGGAATAGATAAGAACACCGTAGGGGAAAATACTATTAGAAACTTATAATGAGAGATATAGATCAAAACGATAGACCAAGAAGAATATGCAATAAAACTCAACCAGAAGATGGTTTCCTAAAAGCCTAAATTCATTCGACAAATTCCAAATTTTGAAGTAGAAGGAAAAGGTAATGTGACAAGGAAAGAACAGAGAATAGATCCAAATACAATATTTGTCTTTTCAAGCATTACACAGGAAAATTCAAGCAACATCTACGTACCCATTATGAGCTCTGCTTCGGTCTGGAAAAATATTCCATTCTAGTTTCCTTCGCTCGTCTTTGGGAGTGATCTCTCGAAAATATTTCCAAAGACAGAAAACAGTCGTGCCTGCCCCTGCTCACCGTTATCTCACAAAGTACCCCCCTCTGTGTCTGTCGTCCTGTCAATATTTGACAACGTCATTCGTCAGTACCTGTCTTGTTTGGTATCATTTGTGTTCATGTCATTCATTTTAATTACTCATTTATCATTGTTCTATTTGGTCATTGTCCATCTTCGTTCAGGCTTTATGTTGAGCTTTGTAGCTCATTTTTATAATATTGATTTAATTATAGTAGTAAACTAAATTATTAAATTATTAAAGGAATCTTAATAATTAAAATATTAAATTAATGTAAAGGTTATAATTATATTGAAACACAAATGAAACACAAATTTGTATTTATAAATGATGGTTATTTTAATTTAAAATGGTTATTTTAATTTAAAATATAGTAGATTGATAATCCACATATTAATAAAGTTTAAAGTTTAAATTTAAATTATTTGATGAGAGGGATGTAATAAAATATTACATTTGAAAAATAAAAGTTAATATATATATATATATATATAGATAATTAAAAGTTTTTACCCATAGAGAGTTATTTAAATTTAAATGCTATAATATATTATTTAAATGATTAAAAAAATATATAAATAAATATTAATTTAATGATGAAATTGTTTTCGAATGTGCAAACAAGTTTTAGTGGGGGTATAAGGAAGAATTACCTCTAGGTGGAAAATGGGAGAAAGGTAAAAACTATCGGGTGGAAACAATAAAATTTGTTTTTTTGGCCATTTGTCCTTATTTTCTCGAAAATCTATGGAGTTGATTCCCTATTTTATTTTGGGAAATTTGGTGAAAACGAGAGAGGAGAATTCAAAATATAAAGAAAAGGGATTTTTATTGTGTGGGGTGCTAGGTTAATGAGAAAGAGAAAATTGGAATTAATCTTTCTTTAAAATGAAAACTCAATTTTCTTTCAATAACCTATCACAGCTGCACCATTTAGACTTGACTTCATGTAGTTCTTGAAATTAGGATGTTGTGGAGGGATAAATAATTCCCCAAAACTCCAATGTCCTCTTGTCTCACTAGTAGCACTGAAGCATAATGGGAAGTTTAGGTTTAATTAATCCATGTTTCTGCCGCTTCACTTGAAAATAAAATATTAAATTTAGTTTTTGATTCTGAGCTATAATTTTATGTAAGCTAGGGAAATGATACAGCCATAAATCCTAAATAAATATATATCCTGATTAAATCTTGATTAAAATAATGTTTTGGGTTTATGGATTATTAAACAAGGGAAATGTCCTTTAGAATAGTCTATTTAAGTTTTTCTGCTTAAATTTTATCTATTCTCAACTTCTTTCAAATCAAGGTTATTTTCTAATACATTTAAATTAGGGATTATTTCCAAATGCATTTAAATTTGGTATAATTGCAAGAGAATTTAAATTTAGATTTATTTACAAATTAGATTTATTTTTAGTTACATTTTTTAGGTAAAAGTACAAAGTTGTGTCACACTTTCAGCCAATTTATCAACACAACTTAATTTAAGTATTTCAAAAATTGTTGGCTAAAAATATATGGAGCACCACTTTGAGTGCAATTTACCAAAAAAAAAATATACATTTGAAAAACTTGAAGTTTCAATAACTCCTAGGTACTAATGCAAATAACATTTTTTTTAAAATATAAAAAATACCCTTTTGTAGATCCATAAGTGTAGTTTTCAATTTTAATATTTATTTAAAAATATATATTTATCAAAATTGGAAAATAACATATCCATGCACTAAAGTTACAAGTTATAAATACATACAAAATTTGAAAGAAAAAAATTAAAATTTACTATAAAAATTTTACGTCTCATGCAACTTCATTTTTCAGCATTTTACCAACAACTAAATTATAGTGTTAATTTATTAAAAACTAGTTTAAAATAATTTTTTTTTTTTTTTTTTAAAACAAACATAAAATATACTAAAAAACTACATATCTTACTAGTTTACATCATTTAAAAATTCAAAACATATATGCCACTTTTTAGTGATTCAAGTTTCAAATTTGGACCAGTTGTTTCCTTTATAAAGTGTGACATAGCTTCATGCTTTTACCCTTCAATTTTATCTATTCTCATATTATTCCAAATTAGGGTTATTTTCTAATACATTTAAATTATGTTTCCTTTATAAAGTGTGACATAGCTTCATGCTTTTACCCTTCAATTTTATCTATTCTCATATTATTCCAAATTAGGGTTATTTTCTAATACATTTAAATTAGGGATTATTTCCAAGTGCATTTAAATTTGGTATAATTGCAAGAGAATTTAAATTTAGATTTATTTGCAAATTAGATTTATTTTCAGTTACATTTTAAATTTTATCTATTCTTAGATTCTTCCAAAACAGGGTTATTTTCTAATACATTTAAATTAGGGATTATTTCCAAGTGCATTTAAAATTTGGTATAATTTCAAGTGAATTTAAATTTAGATTTATTTACAAATTTCTTGGTTTGCGAATAAATCTATGATAATCAAGGTATTTATTACATTTTTTATTAAACTTGTTATTTTGGAGTTAGCAAGCATGGTACTTTTTAATTAAATTCATTATAGGTTATACTTTAAATTTTAATTTAATTTGAAGTAATGTTTATTACTCTAATATATTTAGAACTCAAATTATTTCCAGATACAATTTGTAATACATTTAGATTAGATCTATTTGCAAGTGCATTTAAAATCAGTTTTAATTACAAGTTATTTAAAGTTAAAATTAATTACTAATTTCTACTATTAGATTGTGACTACGATTAAATTGCCCATGTCAGAATTAAATTAGAATTAGCTAGGGTGGAGTCAACAAATGTAAATAGTAGATTTTTAAGTAAATTTATTTAGTTTAAAAGTAATTAAATGTATATATTCCCTTTTTAATTAAATTTATTATTTTTAAGTAACAGAGGTATAGGTTATATTTGGATATAATTATTTTTAAATAATCAAGTGTATAAGTTAGGGAGTTCAAATTAAGAAAAGATCCAATGGGTTGCATATCCTAGGGCTTATCCATTTAAAATATATTATGATCAAAATGCATTTAATTATAATTGAATATTTAATTATTTATTTCCTTATCTTTAATAAGATTGGATTAAGTTCACGTTTAAATGAATGGGTATTTATAATCATCATTGAACATGTTTAGATAGTCATTTTTTTTATATTTTGAGTGCTCATTGGAATTGATTTCTTATGCATGCTAGTGGTTCTATGATTGATCATATTTTCCTCTTGTTCTATTTCGCATTTGAGGTAATCTTGGTGTATTGACATGTTTTGGAAATGCTGGGAACCTTGTATTGCTTAAGTTACCTTCTTCTGATGATCATGGGAGGTAGATTGTTAGGCTTCCATAGGCGATGGGAAACTTGGTTGTGTTGAATTTTTCCATGATCATACCATTGTGTTCTATTGATTGTATTCTTATTTTGAACTCTCATGGGTGTACCTTGTTCTATGATTATTTTTCTTTGGGTATGATTATGAGCGAGATGGTTCATGCCTCGCATATGCATTTTTTTGGTGGTTTTTATGTTTGGTACACCCCTGGTTATTGTGAGCTTTGTTTTGGAATTGTTGGGGAGGGTGGCTCTTCATGGGGGTTGGCGCACAAAGGGGTTGTTAGGGTAACCCATGGAACAGTTTCCTAATAAAGTGATAATATAATTAATGAACTAGTGGGTTTGGGTAGTTAAACATTAAACAAAATTAATTATATGCCTCACCCATATCGTTAGTGCTTTCACAAGCTAATGATGGGTTGAGAAGACCTGGTCAGTAAGACTACTACCTTGTCCCCACGAAAAGTAAGTGATCCTGCATGAGTCATCCTATGGAGCATCGCCTTGAGATAGGCAACCTGGATAACCATAGATGGAGGCGGTACCTTATGATAGGTTGCCTAGATATTCCATGTAAGGCCATGTGATGACACTCTCCCATATTACCTGTTTACTTTCCTTTGCTTGGTAGCCTCTAGAAGTGTTGTTGTACTTGTTTGATGTTGTTTTATGTCTATAGCCTTGTCTGCTTCTTGTTTTGATGTGGATCCTTTCTTGTCATCTCCTAGCACGAGGGGTGGACCTTCAGGTCCATGTGGTCAAGTGGAACGTGCTATGCACCCATTGGGTTCCCAGGATGTGTTCACGATGCAGATGCGGATGCAGAGTTCCAGAGCTTCACTTGGATGAAGATTGTTCTTCATTTTGTATCCTAAACCTCAATTATGTAATTATCCTTGTACTCAAGGTATTCTTCCTGATGATATAAGGGAAGCTTTATGTAATGTACCATTGTATCCTTGATGTGTTGTATATGTGGAAATATGCTCCACAATTGTAATATTGAATTTTGAATCAAAATAAAACCAATGATGTATATCTCTTCATGTCTTTTGCTCATGAATGAATATATGTTATCATTATGTAATCTTGGTTGTTTAATCACTTCCGTTGGATAAAATTTTATGAATCATAATGACCATTTCGTGTACCCCAGAGGACATGAATGACTTTGTAAATGCATAATTTTTGTTCCTGTAATGCATGTACATATTCATCATATGCAATGCTTCATTTAAAAAAAAAACTTGTGTGGTTTTTATTGTCCTTTAGGGTTCACACAACGGAGCGTTACATCTTTGGTATTAGAGCCAAGGTTTACAACTTTGGGTAATCTAGGTTAATTGTGCCCATTAAGCTAACCTTTGTGCTTAACTCTTGATCTGACATGTTCCTCTCTAATGTCACGCAACAGCATGCCTCTGGTTAGAGGTTGTGGTCGTGGCAGAGGCTGAAGAGGTGGTGGTTGTAGAGCCATCCGTGAAAGTACTCTGTCACAAAGTTCCCATGAATTAGAACGTGAGGAATAGTAGGGATCTCAAAATCATCCAGAAGGAGGAGGTCCAAATCCAGAGCAGTCGAGAATGGATGGTTTTCAATTACGATAGTTGTTGGAGGAGGTGCTTGGCTGTTTAGGCCCTAGGCTAGAAGGAGAACAGCGAGTAGAGAGGGAAAGAGAGAGGTCTCCAAGGCGGAAGGAAGTATCTGTAGAGTAGGATGCAGGAGTGGCAAGTCACATGAGGGATCTATTGAGATCTCATCCTCCCACTTTCGATGTTGCTAGTGGAGGACTTGAGGCGGAAACATGGTTAATATACTTGGATCGCTGCTTTGCAATGCATCCTTATGGCAACAATACTCGGGCTAGGTGTGCCATTATGCACTTCAAAGGCTTCGCATCTACATGGTGGCATCTAGAAGAACAGAAACTGCACCTAGACATCAGTATGGTGACTTGGGAATTGTTTTTGGAGAGATTTAGGGCTTGTTCCCTCTCAGATCACTAGAGGAAACACTAAGCCGATGAATTTCATGAGCTAAGACAAATGGCAATGTCAGTTGACTAGTATGAGTATCGATTCTATGAGCTCAAGTAGTATGCAGGAATCGAAAATGACAAGACGATGCTTGTACAGCACTTTTTTAGGGGCTTAAACACCCGAATTAGTGGAGGAGTCTGATTCTTCAAGTCAAAGAAAATGGAGGTAGCTGTTGAGAAGGCTCATCTAGTAGAGGAAAATTTGGCCATGGAATGGGGAGGTCACACAGGGGTGTAGATTGGTAGTACATCTACTTTTGGTTTTGGTTCTCAAGGTGGGAAACCTCAAGCTACAAGATCTTCTAGAAGTCATCATGCACCTTCTAAGGGTAGATAGCAGACAACAGCAATCGCAGTCTAAGCACAAAATTTCCCAATCTCGGCAGAGTAGTAGAACTCAGTTCAAAAATAATCAGAGTTGGCAATGTAATCGACGTAATCATTTTGAGCATCCTACTCAGAGCTCACAATCATCTCCCAGTCAAAGCAGTTATTAGTAGTCAAGTGCACCATCAAGAGGTAGAGGTTTTGGTCGAGGTACAGGTTGTTTCTCCTACGATCAACAAGGACATATTGCTAGAAAATGTCCGCAGAAGAAGACTCCAGGGTTCAGTCAGAGTCCAGCCACTTTCAAGCCAACGGTGGGAGATGTAGGAAGATCTCATCAAGTCTTTACGATGGTTGACAATCATCAAGCTGATCACCAAGGCACTGTGGTTGAGGCATCAGGTGTGTTACAAGGCACTAGTATATCTATTCTATTTGATTCTAGAGCATAAGATTCATTTGTTTCCCCTTCAGTAGTAGAGCGTTGTAGACTGGTGGTAGCAAGGTAAGGCATTAAGTGGCAGGTCAAATTGGCCTCTAGGGCAAAGGTGGCAGTTGAATCATTTGTTCAGGGTTGTGTTTTGAAAATTGGTTTGTTGGTGACTACGGTGGACCTTTGAATCCTACCCCTTGGGTCATATGATGTTGTTTTGGGTATGGATTGGTTGAATGCTCATTGTGCAATAATAGATTGTCACCACAAGGTTGTGCGGTGTGTAGATTATTCAGGAAATGAAGTGGAGATCATCGACATACAAAGACCCATCTCATTGCGGATGATTTATGTTATGCAATTGAAGAGGTGTTTCCATCAGGGCTATCAGTTATTTGTTGTGTCAATCAATGACTTAGATTTGGGAGAGATTCAAGAAGTGTCATTGGATGACTATCCTCTCCTTAAGGAATTTGCGGATGTTTTTCCAAGTGAGATTCTGGGAATTCCACCAAAGAGTGACATTGACTTTAGGATTGATCTTGTACCTGGGGCTGAGCCTATATCTCAGGCTCCATATTGAATGACAACTCATGAGCTTTGTTTGTGTAGTTAGAGGAACTTTTAGCAAAAGGGTTCATTCGTCCTAGTGTTTCCCCGTGGGGAGCACCAATTATATTCCTAAAGAAGTCTAAGGACATTTCCCTCCATTTGTGCATTGACTATAGGCAGCTAAACAAGGTGACAGTGAAGAACCAGTACCCTCAAATGGAAAGAATTGATGACCTATTTGATCAGATAAAAAGGGCTTAGGTATTTTCAAAGATAGATCTTAAGTCAAGATACCATCAATTGCAGATAGTCGCAGCCAATATTCACAAGATAGCATTTTGCACTCAGTACGGGCATTATGAATTCATGATTATGCCATTCAGGTTGACAAATGCACCATCAGTGTTCATGAGCCTAATGGATGGAGTCTTTTGAACCTACTTGGATAGATTTTTTCTAGTTTTCCTCGATGATATTCTGATCTACTCAAAAACTATGGAGGAGCATGAAGAACACTTGAGGTAGGTGTTGCAGTGCTTAAGAGACAACCAACTATATTCCAATTTGGCTAAGTGTGAGTTTTATAAGACTAAAGTGAAACACTTGGTTCACATCATCTCTGGCAAAGGTATCTCCATGGATCCTTCAAAGATTTAAGCCATAGTTGATTGGCCTACACCCATGAATGTTCCTGAGATTCGCAGTTTTATGGGTTTGGCAGGCTATTATCATCAGTTCATGGAGGGATTTTTGAGGATTGCACATCCCATCACTACCCTTTAGAGGAAAGGAAAGAAGTTTGTTTGGTCATAACAGTGTCAGTTAGCTTTTTAGACC
Organism: Sequoia sempervirens; assembly: GCA_007258455.2. Taxonomy (NCBI): domain Eukaryota; kingdom Viridiplantae; phylum Streptophyta; class Pinopsida; order Cupressales; family Cupressaceae; genus Sequoia; species Sequoia sempervirens. Next base: position 402,620,620 of record VDFB02000003.1, on the reverse strand, counting down.
CTTAAGGAAAATTTGACTAGTGCACCAATTCTAACAGTCCCTGATCCGTCTAGGGAATTCGTAGTATGTACAGATGCTTCCTTGGAAGGCTTAGGAGCCGTTTTGATGCAAGAAGGTCGTGTGATTGCTTTTGAGTCCCACAAGCTCTAAGACCATGAGTCGAATTACCCTACACATGATTTAGAGTTAGTTGTGGTTTTCCATGCCCTTGTGAGATGTAGGAACTTTTTATTAGGGCATCGGTTTGAGCTTCATAGTGATCATCGCAACTTGCAGTATATCTTTATGTAGCCAAACCTGAATGCCAGATAGAGGAGATGGATGGAGTTTCTTTGTGAATATGATTTTGAGGTTAAGTACATCCTAGGAAAGGAAAACATAGTGGCAGATGCTCTGAGTCGTTGGAGGCATGAGATATCTGCAATAACTCTTGGTGTGGATTTGAGGACCCAGATCCTCGCAGCACTTCCTATAGATAGTTGGTATTGATGGAACCCTCAAAATTTGGCTATTTTTTGTTCCATGTTAAAACCCTCATGGCATTACTTTCCACAATAGCTTAAAATATTCTTTTAAACCATTGACTCCTTGTTACCCATTGCCAGTTATTTTAAGGTACTTTTAGTCATTCACTGTCACTGGGTAATCGGCTCTTCTAGCCTAAGTTCGGACCTTTTATATTTCACAACTTGGAGGCTTTCGAATCAATCTTTGTCCTAGGAGGTCCCCTTCATTAGAACAACTTGTGAGCACATTCCTAAAACCTTCACTTAAGTCCCGATGACCTTTGTCACTCATCACTCATCGCTGGTATGTTCATTTCAAAGTTATGAATGAGAAATACTAATGGTATTTCCATTTGTCTTAAAATGTTTTATTTGAATGTATTACTCTATTTTTAGCTTTAACTCAAAGAATTAATTAAAATTCTTGAATAGGGTTATAAACTTTGTGAGGGATGGCTTAGGATTACTAAGAAGTAGTTGTTTTCTTGCACAGAGAGTTCTCGTAAATGCAAAGCAATACGAAAATAGTCAGTTTCTATCCTAGACTAGTGATTTTTGTATTACTGATCCTCTTGCATACTTGACTCTGTTCTCACAATTGATTAGACACTGGTCATTTAATCAGAAAATCATGTATTAGATGAACCAATAATCTTCCTGGATCTAGACTACTAAGAATATAATATTTTAAATAGAAAATCTCTCCAAGGGGTAGTGGAACTATTTTCAATTCCTAGCAGATGGTAACTCTTTCATTGAAAATCTACCAAATCTTTAATGAAGTTAGTTTTATTTGCACCAAAAGGAATTAATCTATGCATAAAATGTGTCATTGATTGAATATATTGCATGAAGACACAATTGGGATTACCCTCCTAGGTTTCATAGAGCCTGAAGTGAAGGAGTACGGACTTAAAAAATCCTATGCTCGTTGTGTTGGCCACTAACCTAACAGTTCTTCATTATAGGAGCTAGCTACTTCTTAGAGGATTGTTCGGTTCTGCTGGAAAAATCACCAACAGGTATTAGGAAATGAAGACAAAAATTGAGTCAGATAGGAATTTGGAGGGAAAGTTTGTTGGTTATGCTTTGGAGTCTGATGGGATTTTGTGGTATTTGGGATGTATGTATGTACCTCCTGTAGAGGGTCTTCGTACCCTAATAATGACTGAGGCACATCAGGCTCCCTATTCTGCCCATCCGAGAGTCAAGAAAATTTATGCAGACCTTCGTTCACTATACTTTTGGGCTAGAATGAAGAGAGACATTGCAGACTTTGTGGCAAGATGTTTGGAATGTCAAAGGGTTAAGGCAGAACATCAGTATCCCGTAGGTCTTTTGCAGCCTCATCTCATTCCTAAATGGAAGTGGGATATCATATCAGTGGACTTTATTGTTAGTTTACTTATGTCTTCTCATTGGCACGATGCTATCATGGTCACCGTTGACAGGTTGACCAAGGTGGAACACTTCTCTCCTATCTAATCCTCCTATATTACTTCCTCTATAGCCAGAATTTTCATGGAGGATATTGTTCGACTGCACGGGATTCCATGAAGGATCATTTATGACCGACATTTAGTGTTCACTTCTACATTATGGACATCATTGCATCATTCCTTAGGAACCCAACTAAACTTTAGTTCTACCTACCATTCTGAAATAGAAGCTCAAACCGAGAGGGTCAACCAAGTTCTTGAGGACATGCTTTGTATGTACGTAATGGATCAGCAGTCTCATTGGGAAGATTATTTGCATCTAGTAGACGTTGCTTATAATAATGGTTATCACAGCTCGATTGGCATGGCACCCTTTCAGGCATTATATGGCCGTCCTTGTCGGACCTGATTGAGTTGGGATCGTCTTGAGGACCGAGTTCTACTTGGACCCGAAATGCTTTAGGACATGGAGCAATAGGTTGCTCGCATCAGAGATCACTTACTACCAGCCCAGGATAGGAAAAAGACGTATACTAATGCACATAGGGTCAATCGTCAATTTTTGATTGGTGATCAGGTTTTCTTGCGAGTGCGTCCGCAAAAGAGTCTAATCCATTACAAAAAAGGCTCTAAGCTCGTGCCTCATTTTGTGGGACCATTTGAGGTGTTGGAGATAATTGGTCATGTTTCTTATCGCCTAACGTTGTCACCCAATCTATCATGCATAATTTCACGATGTGTTTCATGTTTTTGTATTCAGGCTCTATTAGCCAAATGTTTCTCAGTGCTTGATTGGAATGCAATGCAGGTCGAGGATGGGCAGCTGGCACTCAAGCCCGTCGTCATGCTTTAGCATAGGAGACTTGTTCTCAGTAGGGTCCAATGGGACTCTAATGATGATTCATCATGACATGATGCATCACACATTAGTGTTTTCTGGCTTCTAGGAGTAAGCCTAGTTCTAGGGGGGAGGATGTGGCCTCTCATGTTACCATTCTCTTATGATACTAATGATATTATTATGATTTACATATACGGTGGTGATTGTCTCGCCTGTTTGACTTATGAGTTTTTCTTGGATGCACATGATATTGTTTTACAATGTTGATAATATAATGATGCATGGTGTCCATCTTTACCTGATTATACAATATTGTGTGGTTATGTAAATTGTCTAATACTTGTTTCATGATATTTATGATGGTTGTGTTATTGCTTGAGGTTCGGGTGAGAGGGATGGTGTTGCATTGCTCATTCGTGAGCACCCTACTACTCTGCAATTCTCTCACAATGTGTTTGACACTAAATATATATGTTGTTTTGACACTTGGTTGTATGCAAGACTGCAGGTACTAGGCACTGAGTCCACCTGCACTGTCGGGTCTTAGCATGCCCAATATACCCAATGGAAATGACATGGTTTAGGCATTTGACAAGAAAGTACCCTCGTCTGTGTTTGTCGTCCCGTCAATATTTGACAATGTCATCCGTTAGTACCCATCTTGTTTGGTATCATTTTTGTTCATGTTGTTCATTTTAATTACTCATTTATCATTGTTCTATTTGGTCATTGTCCATCTTCGTTTAGGCTTTGTGTTGATCTTCGTAGCTCATTTTTATAATATTGATTTAATTACAGTAGTAAACTAAATTATTAAATTATTAGGGGAATCTTAATAATTAAAATATTAAATTAATGTAAAGGTTATAATTATATTGAAATACAAATGAAACACAAATTTGTATTTATAAATGATGGTTATTTTAATTTAAAATATAGTGGATTGATAATCCACATATTAGTAAAGTTTAAAGTTTAAATTTAAATTATTTGATAAATTTTAAATTTAAATTTAAATTATTTGATGGGAGGGATGTAATAAAATATTACATTTGAAAAATAAAAGTTAATATATATAGATAATTAAAAGTTTTTACCCGTGGAGAATTATTTAAATTTAAATGCTATAATATATTCTCCGAATGTGCAAACAAGTTTTAGTGTAGATTTCTATTTCACCTCCAGGTGGAAAACGGGAGAAAGGTAAAATTGTCGGGTGGAAACAATAAAATTTGTTTTTTGGCCATCTATCCTTATTTTCTCAAAAATCTATGGAGTCGATTCCCTATTTTATTTTTGAAAATTTGGTGAAAACGGGAGAAGAGAATTCAAAACAAAAAGAAAAGGGATTTTTATAATAAGAAAGAGGAGAACTAATTATGGAGGAAAAGACAATTTTAACATCTTCATCTTCAGTTAAATTCTAGGTTAGTCCCATGAATAGGAAATTTTGACTTGGAATTAATCTTTCTTTATTTCTGTAACTATATTAATTTTTTTTCATTTTTCTTGCTCCCCTCAATGTAAATTTTTGGTAGTAGTTACAAGATCCCACACAGTCAATTTCAACCTTTTACCCCTATAGGGGCAGTCGACCCTTAAATTTGGATCTATCCAGCAACTAGTTTTCAGTTAAGGTGGGGACCTTTCCCATTTGGCGAAATGTATGGGGGTGAAATCTTCGGCCCATCCTCTCACTGGAGGATTCCCAACCAAAAATTTGACTATCCATTTGGGTGTTAGAGTTTTGGGTTGGCCTATTTGTTTTGTCTGGTTTGATCTCACTCCCTGTTTTTGGAGGCGGGGGGGGTGGTGAATGGGGGTTATCTTACTAGTTTACATCATTTCAAACTTCAAAACATATATGCCACTTTTTAGTGATTCAAGTTTCAAATTTGGACTAGTGTTGGTCGTTTCCTTTATAAAGTGTGGCATAGCTTTGTGCTTTTACCCTTAAATTTTATCTATTCTCATATTATTCCAAATTAGGGTTATTTTCTAATACATTTAAATTAGGGATTATTTCAAGTGCATTTAAATTTGGTATAACTGCAAGAGAATTTAAATTTAGATTTATTTACAAATTAGATTTATTTTCAGTTACATTTTAAATTTTATCTATTCTCAAATTCTTCTCAATCAGGGTTATTTTCTAATACATTTAAATTAGGGATTATTTCCAAGTGCATTTAAATTCTTGAAAGGAATTTAAATTAGATTATTTTGCTAAGAGTGTATTTAAATTTAGATTTATTTACAAAGTGAATTCTATAATTGCAAAGTTAGTACTTTTTAATTAAATTCAAGGTTTACTGTTATTTTTAATATATTTTAATTATTCATAATATATACATTTAGATTAGATCTATTTGCAATTGCATTTAAAATTAGTTTTAAACAAGTTATTTAAAGTTAAAATTAATTACTAATTTCTACTATTAGATTGTGACTACGATTAAATTATGAGAATTAAATTAGAATTAGCTAGGGTGGAGTCAACAAATGTAAATAGTAGATTTTTAAGTAAATTTATTTAGTTTAAAAGTAATTAAATGTATATATTCCCTTTTTAATTAAATTTATTATTTTTAAGTAACAGAGGTATAGGTTATATAATTATTAAATAATCAAGTGTATAAGTTAGGGAGTTCAAATTAAGAAAAGATCCAATGGGTTGCATATCCTAGGGCTTATCCATTTAAAATATATTATGATCAAAATGCATTTAATTATAATTGAATATTTAATTATTTATTTCCTTATCTTTAATAAGATTGGATTAAGTTCACGTTTAAATGAATGGGTATTTATAATCATATTGAACATGTTTAGATAGTCATTTTGTTTATATTTTGAGTGCTCATTGGAATTGATTTCTTATGCATGCTAGTGGTTCTATGATTGATCATATTTTCCTCTTGTTCTATTTCGCATTTGAGGTAATCTTGGTGTATTGACATGTTTTGGAAACGCTAGGAACCTTGTATTGCTTAAGTTACCTTCTTCTGATGATCATGGGAGGAAGATTGTTAGGCTTCCATAGGCGATGGGAAACTTGGTTGTGTTGAATTTTTCCATGATCATACCATTGTGTTCTATTGATCGTATTCTTATTTTGAACTCTCATGGGTGTACCTTATTCTATGATTATTTTTATTTGGGTATGATTATGAGCGAGATGGTTCATGCCTCGCATATGCATTTGTTTGGTGGTTTTTATGTTTGGTACACCCCTGGTTATTGTGATTTGTTTTGGAATTGTTGGGGAGGGTGGCTCTTCATGGGGGTTGGCGCACAAAGGGGTTGTTAGGGTAACCCATGGAAGAGTTTCCTAATCAATTGATAATATAATTAATGAACTAGTGGGTTTGGGTAGTTAAACATTAAACAAAATTAATTTATTCACCCATATTGTTAGTGCTTTCACAGGCTAATGATGGGATGAGAGACCTAGTCGGTAAGACCACTGCCTTGTCCCCACGAAATAAGTGATCCCACATGAGATACCTTGAGATAGGTATGGATAACCATAGATAGGAGGTACCTTATGATAGGTTGCCTAGATGTTATGACACTCTCCCATAGTATTTAGCCTCTAGAAGTGTTGTTGTACTCATGTTGTTTTATAACCTTGTTTGGATTGGATGTCCTTTGAGGGGTGGACCTTCAGGTACACAGTTGGAACGTTATGCACCCAAGGATGTGTTCATGTGGAAGAGTTAATTACTAATTTTGTATCCTAAACCTCTTTATAATCAAGGAATTGATATGATGTAATGTACCATTGTATCCTTGATGTGTTGTATATGTGGAAATATGCTCCACAATTGTAATATTGAATTTTGAATCGAAATAAAATCAATGATGTATATCTCTTCATCTATTTTTCTCATGAATGAATATATGTTATCATTATGTAATCTTGGTTGTTTAATCGCTTCCGTTTGATAAAATTTTATGAATCATAATGACCATTCTGTGTACCCCAGAGGACGTGAATGACTTTGTAAATGCATAATTGTTGTTCCTGTAATGCATGTACATATTCATCGTATGCAATGTTTTATTTATTTAAAAAAAAAAATTGTATGAGTTTGTTGTCATTTGGGGTTCACACAGCGGGGCGTTACATATGACTTATTATTTATCAGCATATGCTCGTTTATAATGGAAAAAAATTACTTATTATTTTCTTAATATAACTCATTTCCATTAATATAAACACTAAAGGAGTTCGACATATAGACAAAACAAATCACATATAATATAGGGAATATCTATGCTTTCAATTTTGTTTAATATTTATTCTTTTATATTTTATTTTTTAGCCAATTAATAATGTGTTGTTTGTTGTGTTTTCTTATTTTACCCTCCTTATTACGATTTATTTTATTTTCTCTATTTGTATTTCACCTTAAATATTATTATTTATGGTCCTTTTCATTCAACCTTCTATATTTTTGTGAATGCTTGGTCTAGACCTGCTCTAACATGAACAAACAATCAAACATTAGTCAATAAACAAGTCTATAACAAACATTCCCCATGAAATTTATTCAAACATAATGAACAAGAAACAAAGAAAAGTTAATCAAATGAAAGCTAATAGATCTTATTCAAATTCTCAAACCAGCATCCCATGGGGGAATTGGTCCTTCTTTGATGTGGAAAGAAGCCCTTTCCCAATTCCTTGCAAAGCTTGATGATGATTGTGTGCACCTTGATGAAAATTGTTAATAACCTAGCTATGGATGATGAAATCTATGAAAACTTGGATGAAAATGTGGATGAACTTGTTCAAATCTATAGATAGTAATCTTGCATGAAGTTGTGAATGATTGTGGATTCAAATGAGCATAATGATCTTACATGGATCGTCGATGCTAAATCAAATAGAGGAGGCCTCTATTTTTAATGGAGAAGGATTGAAGAATAAGGAATAGGAAGAATGTGGGATTAAACTTGAACCATTGGTATTGTGCCTCTTGTCAACATGCTAATGAAGGAGAGTGGAGCACATTTTGAACAATGTGCATGTTAAATGCATGTGGGTGGAATTTGAAACTCAAAAGATGGCTTGTGGAAGAAGAGTTGTAAGAGTTAATGCCAAGTTGGCTCAAGGAGAGGACATGTAAGAGACTTTAATGCCCTGTTGGAGGAAAAAAATCCTTTGGAAGGGAGATTTCAAATTGGTGGAATATTCCAAGAATATGTCATATTTGAATGAAAATTGAGGAATTAATAAATCAAATAAATTGATTTGCATGTGCAAGTTGCAAAAGCTAGAGGAATGGAGGATTAGTGTTAGGAGTTAATTGGGATTTAATTAACTTAGATGGAATTAGTTGATTTGGCATTTGATTTAAATGTTTTGATTTTATTTAAATCAAGTGAGAGGATATTGGAAGATTAGTAACTTAATTAAATAAATTTGATTTATTCAATTAAATGAAGAAAATTAGGATTTTAATTAAATAAAAATTGATTTATTTAATTAAAGGCTTGAACATTAGGATTTAATTAAATAAAGTTGATTTATTTAATCAAAGAGGAAACATTATGATTTAATTAAATAAATTTGATTTATTTAATCAAAGAGGAATTTTGATGAATTAATTAAATAAAGATTGTTCAATTAATTGGTTAGTAAAGGAATGATTAAGGAAGAATTGGTGTTAGTTAATCAAGATCGAATGCATGATATCAATCAAGATATTTTGAGTGTCTACATTTTTCCCTTGTTTGAAGCAATGCACCTGTTGTGTTGGTTCAAAGAATAACCTTGCCGAGATCAAAATTCAAAAACTTCTTGATTTTTTTCAGATGCCCCACTGCTGCCCCAGCGAGAAGAATTACGCTGGTGCAATACCCCCTCGAGAGATTGAGCGAAAAGTTTCAATTTTGGGTCGAGCTCGCGACAAAAAGGGGCAAGATTGAAGTATGGATGGTTATGATGATGATGCAAATGAGATGAATTAAGATGTTGAGAATAACAAATCTATATTATCCTAAACGTCTTAAATGATGATGATCAATCCTTGATTCCGAGAAGATGCAGAAGTCCAACAAGGCTATGAGTCATCGAGACTTTATTAGATATGATGGTGAATGATGATGATGATGTTTTGCTTATCAGAGATTGGGATTTTAAAAGAGCTTACTTACCTTATGTTTGATAAAACACATAGGTACGATGCATCAAGGTATAAAGAACCAGGATGGCATTGTACTTAGTGTGATGGACTTTGACTTGACAATTAGATAGGATTATCCTTGTTCACACCTGGCATATAGAACCTTATTTAGAATGCAGTTCAGATATTTTAAACATCTCAGACCAAAACATAGGAAGGAAAGCCTTCCTATGTGGTCAACAAGACACCTAAAACACCCTCCCTACGAACCAAACAAAACAAACATGACCAAAGTTATATTACAAGAATATCGAACAAGCACAACATACAAAATATAATGATCATTGCCTCATTCCTTTCTCTCTAAATCATTTTGTTTAGACATCATCGAGAGGTCATTGAATTGAGCGCAATAAGATAAGTCAACAAGACAAAGATCAAGTAAACAAACAAGCTAATGTTCTTCATACCTCTATCCAAGACTAAACTATGGTGATGCCTTATGTTGATGTCCATTGTAGGAAGGATGCATCCTAGGAAATGAAGTTGGGTATGTGCAGGATCATCATGGCAAAAAAAAACCCCTTAAGTGGCAAAAAATTCAAAAAAATCAGAGTTAGGAAACCTGACGTAAAAATTTGAATAAGTTATCTATATTTTTTTTTAAATATGTAAGAATAGAATTTGTAGAAAATTTAATGTAGTTTCTAAACTACTAGGTTTTTTTTTTTTAAATCTATTTCATGAAAATTTGAAATTTCAATACACTAGTACTTAAATTTTAGGGAAAAAATAAGTAGGTGTCTCTGTCCACCCTAACCACAATTAAATGATAATATTTTTTATAATATTTTAGATATAAGTAGAGGACTTGTGTCCCAATGTGATGCATATTTTTTGTAATTTTTTCCAAGTAAATAATTAATTATGAATTTTTTATTACAACTTTTAAAAATATAAAAAAATGTAACCACCTTAACTTGGTCAAAACTTCATGAAATTCATTTTTTCTTTTTAATCCTATAGTATGTGAAGCATACAATGTGATATGTTTCATATTCAAAAAATATGATACCATTTGAAAGTTATAGATGTTTTCAATCAGCCTATCAATCGGGACTTTACTCGTAATTTAAATAGAAAATGAATAATAATTATTTATTAAATTCAAATTAAAGCATAATTTATATTGGTGGAAAGCTGAGATTATCCTTTAAAAACCCTTTTCTTTTCATCAATTTTTAAAAAAAGTCATCAGCCACATACCCTACAAATACCCATCATGATCCTGCACATACCCTGTTATCGAATGATTTTGGGACTAACTAGATGATGGCATATTCATACCAAGAATTGACCAACTTGTTTACCTACTAACCTAGACTTGAGACTTTGACATTTGAGTTTTCACTTTCAATTTTCTAGACTTGTTTCCAATTGTCATACCAAAGGTTGAGGATGAGAATGATTTATTATGAGTGGATGTTTATTTCGAGTGAATGTGAAATGAGATGGATGGATTTTTTGGGTTTTTTGAATGTTTTTGATGTTTTGAAATGTTTTGAGGTTGTTTTTGGTATTTTCAAGATGTTTTACAAATGTTTTTATTTTCAAATTTTCCAATGTTTTTGTGTTTTATGAGATTTTATGAATGTTTTTGGATTTTGTCTTGGGGGCCCATTAATAATGGCCTTTCCTACGTTTAAGCTCAAAGACAACGTAGTTTAGATACCATGTTTTTGATGTTTTTTAGTTTTTGACTTGTTTTTGGATTTTTTGATATTTTTTTAATGTTTTTGGATTTTTCGCACGATTTTGACGATTTTGATATGGATATGTGTAATGATATCAATGATCTATTTTGGAATTTTGTTGAAAACCAAGCTAAGTTTGATTGATCAGATCGATGGATTGATGATGATAACATTGTTGAGGATACACAACAATTCAAGGATAGTGTTAAGCAACACAAGGATTAGGATGGATATCCCAAGATGATGAGGGATTGATTAGATTTGATTGATTAGGATATATGATGATAACATTGTTGAAGATACACAAAAATGCAAGGATAGTGTTAAGCAACATGAGGACTAGAAAGGATATCCTGAGATGATGATGGATTGATTGGTTTTGATTGATCACGATTATGAAGCTTGATTTGGAACAAAAGTTTTTTGATTGTTTTGATGTGATGTTGAAGTGCAAATTAGATACAACTGATATTGATTGTTTGGATTGATGTTCGATAATGATTGATGAGGAACATCTTCTTGTCAAAATATGCCATGGGCTAGTGATTTGGATTTTGGTCACAAATGCTTTGACCAATTTGATTTCACATTTTCCAATGTTTGGATCACCACATGAGTTGGAAGATATAGATCAAGATTTATTCCCGAAGCAAGATGTACATATATGCCCCCAGTGTCTAGCAATATATGGAATGCCATGGGTGGATGCTTGGATAGGTGTAGGGTTGGATAGATATGGATTATCTTGTGATCAGATAAGGTGTTCAAATAAATAATGTTAATTTGGATGATGCTTCATGGCTTTAGATAATGTTGGGGAGGATAGGATCAATGATAATGACCCATGTCAAGATGTTTACCATAAACAAGTGTTAAGTGTACACAAAAATTTCATCGGGATCAACATAATTTGGACTATGGATGTAGATGGATGAAAATTGATTGGATAAATGGTTCATGGATGAATGGATTTATTATGGATTAAATGGATGGAATGTTGGATTTATTATGGATGGGATGATATGCTTCCTTCTAAAATGGAACATGTAGATGCTCGATTCCATACATGATGCCTATTTTCCAGGTTTTCATCATGGTAGCTGTCCAAAGTGTCACCATAGTGGTTTTCACTAGAGGATGATTTTTATCTTTACTATTTTCAATTCTTTTTTCAATTTTTTTGGATCTTCATATTTTTTTATTTTTTTGTATTTCTCTGTGAATTTTTTTAAGCTCATGTTGAATCACCTAGTGGTGTTGATGTAGATGCTTCTGTCATAATGTGTCATCGATATCCTTCTTGAAGAAGTTGTTTTGCTAAGATACATGCACTTGAATGCAACTTTTGAGATTCATGATCTACTTTGTTGATACTAGAGTTAACTATCTTTATGCACACATCACAATAGAATTCCTTCTGAATCCTTTTGATGAAGGGCCATTTCCAATACATGGTCAATGTGAGATTGGATATCATGCATGGTAAAATGGATGGAGTGTGCTTAGGAATAGGAGATGGACTAGTTGATAGCTTGGAACCTTTAACTCTCCAAACTTGGGAAGATGAGCAATAATGGGTGGATATGGAAGTGTGCATGGAATTAGGACCAACTGCTTGATATACTTTGTATGTTGCTTGAGAAGCCTGATTTTTCTTTTGTGGACATCTTTGATGGATACGTTTCCCTTTTTTGTTTTGCCCCATAGTTTCTTTGATTGATGGAGTTTGATAGAGATAATCTTTCTTTGTATTCTTTTGTACCCATGTGTAATTGATTTTTCTATTATGCTTCCCAACTTCTTTTTCTTTGATAATGTTCTTTGTACTTTGATTCAAATCTTTCTTTTGATGCTAGTCCCAATTCATGGATGGGGTGATGGGTGGATGAAGATTCATGACGTGGTTGGTTGTAGTATTGGCATTGGTTTCCTCATAAGGCCTCTTCATGCTCCCTATGTTGACGTTTGCTTGAGACATAGTTGCCCTTAGTATTATAGAGGTATCAATGATATCTTTAGATCCCTTAATTGTCAAATAACCAAGACCTTGATGCTTAGGATTTCTAATTATCTTAATTGGTTCTAGGATACCCTATTTATGTAGGCCTAATCCTCTTCCTTGATAATTCATTTGTTGAAACATTTTATTTGCAATAGGATATGATTTACCTTGGAAACAAGGTGCTACTCCTTTTCTGCTCTGTTGTGGATCTTCAAAGGTGATAGCTTCTTCATTGATAAGATAGCTTTCCCTAAAAAGGGTAAATGATCCAAGTTTATAAGTGATAGGATCCTCCATAAGTGGGATAACTTCCTAATTCATATCTTTGGCTTGATCTTGTGAAATATCAGAATTTAATGCTTCTTCAAGAGGTGTTGATGATTTGTTGTCCACGTAAAAGTATTCCTAATGATTCATTTTAGTTATGCCTTCACAAGATGTTTCTGATTCACAACTTTTGTAGAAGCCTTCTTCATGACCCATTTCTGATATATCTCTAGATTTTTCTATATCTTGATCATGTGTACAAATGTTAAGAGCAGGAGACTCTTGTTCCTTGGTAATGATATCATGAGTATGAGACTCTTGTTTTGAATGAAGATCATCTACATGTCCATTAGGAGTAAGCATCTCATGGGTAGATGGATGAATATGTGCTATATGGATATGATCATTATTTGTGAAATTTTGTATAGATAAGAGAGTGGCCATTAGATCATTGTAGTATCTTGGAGATACGAATTATTGATCTTGAATAATTTTGGAATTGCTTTTGACATGCTTTGGATCAAGTTCTTGGCATGGGTTAGTTTCAAAGGATGGATTTCTTACAAAGGGTTCTTGGATGTCTTCATTAGGCATAGCAAGTAGTTCAATATCCTCTTGATATTTGAGTGAATTTGGATCAAGTGTTGAGTTGAGGATTTCTTCAATATCTATAACCATGAGGTCAAAGGATGTCAATATGTCTTGGAAAGGACCATTGCTAGACTTTGGTGAAAGATGTTGATCATGCTTTGGAATAACTTCTTGAGATATGTCCTCTAACTCATTGGATGATGTGGAGACATTTTCAACATGATCATTGGTCGATGGATTGTGGATTATGTCAATAGGATCAAATAATTACAACACTCCTTGAAATAGATCATTGTCGAATATTGTTGAGGGGTTTTGATCATGACTAAAAAGTGACTCTTGTTATATGTTGAGTTGATCATCAGATGAAGTAGAAACATCTTCAAGTTTCTCAATGATGGATAGATCTTGATCACTATTTTCAACAATTGTGGTGAAGATATTGTCAATGTTTTCAACCATAGGATTAAATGATGTTAACATTTCTTGGATTGGATCATTATTGGGTATTGTTGGTTGATTTTGATCATGATTGAAAGTGACTCTTGATATATGTTGATTTGACCATTAGATGAGGTAGAAACATGTTCAAGGTGTTCATTGATGGATAGATCTTGATCATTTTTTCCCACAATTGTAGTGGAAAGATTGTCACTGCTATCACTAGTGGTTCAATCTTGATCATCATCCTCAACAATTATTATTTTTTTATCAATAAAGTCTTGGATGAGATTTTTGAGTTGAATACAATTTGATGTTTTATGAAGATTTTCTCTATGATACTCACAATAAGATCCACCCCTATTCTAAGGGAAGTTTAGGATAGAGTTGAAAGCACTTACCTTTGGAAGAGTGATGATTTTTGCATCGAGTATCTTTCTTAGCACTGATTCAATTGGATCTCCAAAAGGAGTGTATTCATGTTTGTGATCTCGTGAGATTTGTGCTTGTTGAGGTGATTCTTGTTATGATTAATCTTGGAGATGTGGTGATTGATCTTGGAGATGTGGTGATTGATCTTCAAGATGTTGTGATTGGGTTTGATGATCTTGATATCCAGCCTCTTGACATTGGAGATATTGTTCTTGATGTGGTTGTAGACACAACTAAATTCTTTGATGGCATGGTTTGACCAATGGAAGAGTGTATTGATTTTGGGGTGGAGATGTCTCTTGGAGCAATGAATCAACTATTTTGGGAAGTGTAGAAATTTGATCCCACAAAATTTGATCTTGATTTTGATCTTGACACCCTTGATATAGTTGATTTTGTTTTTGTTCAAGCAAATTTGGAATGTATACTTGTGGTGTTTGTATGGGATCATGAACAAATTGATTTTGGACAATGTTTTGATTTGGGATGATGTTTAGATTTGGCATTATAGGTTGAAATTGAACATTGTTTTGGTTTGGAAACATATTGCCTTGATTTAGGTAACTTTGATTTTGCATGATGTTACCTTGACTTGGATCAATGCATGGAGTCGTTAACATATTGTTTGGACTTTGAACAACATTTGTATGATTCGCAAACATATCTATCCCAAAGTTTACAAAGTGTGGATTTGAAATTTTCATGTTTGGTGAACTTGTGCTTGGTATATTCACTTTTGGCATGTATGGATTTGGTGGGATAATGTTGTTTTGTTGAAGACTCATGCATTTATTGTTTGGTTGATAGATTTGTAGGTTTGGAATTTGATTTAAATATACCATAGGGAAAGGTGTTCCAAAATTTAGATTGGGCATACTCACATTTGTTGTACCATTGAGGTTTGTAGGAGATAATGATTCCATGTATGGATTGTATAAATGTGAGTTTTGATAATCAATCAGCATTGTAAGGCTTTGATAGTTTGGTTGATTTAGATTACTTATGATGTATGAATCAAGTTTAAATATTCCATGTTCTTCTTGTGTTTTGACCTTGTTGACCTCTAAGGGATTTAGGACCAATGATGAGATGAAGGATGAAAGGGGTGAATGATATGGGTGTTGAACTTTTAGGAACTTTGGATCAATGCTATAATTTTGATTTCAATTGGATTGGTTTGATTTGATTTGGATAATGGAATCGTAAACCCCAAGATGTTTGATGCTATCTTGGAATAAACTTTTCCACAAGGGTGATAATTTAACTAAGTGTGTGAGGAAGGATTCATCCACACACACCTAACTAAACAGATGGTTTTGATTTGGTTTAAGGATGTACCCAAGTCTAGATAATGATGTTTCAAAAGCTCTAAAGTTGCTTGGTGGGATGGATTTTGATTGATGTTTGAGAATGGATGAAAGTGTTGATTTTGATAACTAAATGAACCTAAGAAGAACTTTGTTTACAAGACCAAGATAGTGAAGAATATGCTTTTCCCTAAGAGTAATTCAAACCAAAAGACCAATGTTTGCATGGAAAACCATATGATCAAAAGATAGACAAACACATGTGTGGGGTTCAATTTGTCTTTTATCTTTGCTTAATGGATTCTTTTTACCACAAACACTTTCTTGATTAGCTTTTCAAACTGAATGTCTATGTATCAATTTATTTTCATCCCACAAGGTCCATTATGTGGAAATCAAGGAAAGTAAGGAAATAGTTCCCTAATGTTGACTTTAGAGATAAAATTGAGATATAAATCCAAATACTTAGAAGCCGCTAAGGATAGAATCCCCAAGGACAAGCAGTAATACTTGGATTTTTTTAAGGTATTTGCTCCTTCTAAAGGGTTTGAAATTCTAATGATTTTGTTGAATGTTTGTTCTCAAGATTTTGGATCCAAGCAATGTGTTTAACTGACTCAAAGATTGCACAACCCTATGATAGAAAATAAAATATTTTTTTAATTCCCACTTGGATAAATCTAGTTGCGCTTATTCAGAGCGGATGACTAGAAGCTTGACCACACTGGCTCCCCTCAATGACACACACTTCTTGGGTCATCTAAGATTTAGTTATCATGAATCTCCCATGATGAAATTTTCATCTCTATAAAGAATTGCAAGTATGTGGGATAGCTCTAGAGGTTTGACCTCCTGATGCCAATAAATATTGGGATTTTTGGCTACTACACAAGCATTCATAATAAGGGCATCTGGTTCAAAGGACACAATGATAAACTCCCTCAAGAGGTCTCCCAACCCTTAGAACAAGGGCTTTACACATCATAAAGATACTGGGGGAGAGATATCGTGCATCACTAAGTTGATTGCAAACTTTTCTTGCAACCACAAATTTGTATAGTGGTTCAGAAGAGCTTGGCTTATGCTCGTTATTGCTTGGGTCGTTCCCTTGAGGTGAGTACTTTTTCCCACCAAGGCATGCCCTCTAAAGGTGAACAATAGCAAGTACGTATATTTTTATTTCGATCAATCTTTGTTTGCATGAACAAAGAGAGAACACATGCGATGCCTTTTCTCACACTAGCAAGTTTTCTTCAATTTTTAAAAACCCAAATTGAAGTGTGGAGGAAATCTTTTAGACAACCTAATATCACCAAAATGCTTTTGATTCTCAAGATCGCTGTAAAGCGCGATAGAAGTGCATATGCATTTCAATGATATTAATTTGTAAAAAAAATTACAAAACAAGATAAGCACAAGTTCATTTTAGAATTCAAAAGTAGTAAATGGGTTCTTTTTATAGCACAAAATTTGAGTGTTTGAAGTTGTTTGTTCAATTTTTAAAACCCAAAATCAAATCTAGTGAGTTTCTAATTGTTCTTTTTAACAATTATGAAAAAGAAAGTTCCATAGGAAGCTTTTCTTGTTTTCTCCTTCTCCTAGGCAATGGATATCAAATGATTTTTCTTTCACTTCAATGCTCCATGCTCCTTTTAAAACCTTGAAGCCATGCTCAAAATGTTAGATGAGATCAAGAAACAAGAGGATATGAGGGTTAGATGAATGATTAAGCTTAAAAACCCTAAACTTTAGACCATGTTACAAGGTTTTTTGACTTTAGGTGTAAAATTTAAAATTTAAACTCTACAAAAATTCATAAACACTTACACCATTGCATAGCTTATGAAATTCTGCCCCATTTTTAAAAAAAAGCTTTGAAAAAAAACCTTTGTATGACCAAGATATGGCTATTTTAAGATTTACTATAAAAGCGCTAAAACAAAGAGCATATGAGCTAATACTCAGACCATATGTGCTAAAACTCAGACAATATGCGCTAAAAATAAGACTATATGTGCTAAAACAGGAGGTAAATGCACTAGAAAATGTTGTGTATATGCTATAACAGAGCTTGGATGCACCAAAAGTCACCACCTATGTGCTGAAAGAAGCCACGAGTGCGCTACATCAAGATTCATAACCAAACCTATCAACAAAAACTTGCTAGAAAATTTTTTAAATGGGGCTAGGCCCTCCTTCTAGTACCAAAATTTTAATGCTTGGTCTAGACCTACTCTAACATGAATAAACAATCAAACATTAGTCAATAAACAACTCTATAACAAACATTCCCCATGAAATTCATTCAAACACAATGAACAAGAAATAAAGCAAAGTTAATCAAATGAAAGCTAATACCAACATCCCATGGGGGAATTGGTGCTTCTTTGATGTGGAAAGAATCCCTTTCCCAATTCCTTGCAAAGCTTGATGATGATTGTGTGCACCTTGATGAGAATTGTCAATAACCTAGCTATGGATGATGAAATCTATAAAAACTTGGATGAAAATGTGGATGAACTTGCTCAAATCTGTAGATAGTAATCTTGCATGAAGTTGTGAATGATTGTGGATTCAAATGAGCATAATGATCTTACATGGATTGTGGATGCTAAATCAAATAGTGGAGGCCTCTATTTATAATGGAGAAGGATTGAAGAATAAGGAATAGGAAGAATGTGGGATTAAACTTGAACCAATGGCATTGTGCCACTTGTCAATATGCTAATGAAGGAGAGTGGAGCACATTTTGAACAATGTGCATGTTAAATACATGTGGGTGGAATTTGAAATTCAAAAGATGGCTTGTGGAAGAATAGTTGTAAGAGTTAATGCCAAGTTGGCTCAAGGAGAGGACATGTAAGAGACTTTAATGCCCTATTGGAGGACAAAAGTCCTTTGGGAGGGAGATTTCAAATTGGTGGAATATTCCAAGAATATGTCATATTTGAATGAAAATTGAGGAATTAATAAATCAAATAAATTGATTTACATGTGCAAGTTGCAAAAGCTAGAGGAATGGAGGATTAGTGTTAGGAGTTAATTAGGATTTAATTAACTTAGATGGAATTAGTTGATTTGACATTTGATTTAGATGTTTTTATTTTATTTAAATCAAGTGAGAGGATATTGGAAGATTAGTAACTTAATTAAATAAACTTGATTTATTCAATTAAATGAAGAACATTAGTATTTTAATTAAATAAAATTGATTTATTTAATTAAAGGAAGAACATTAGGATTTAATTAAATAAAGTTGATTTATTTAATCAAAGAGCAAACATTAGGATTTAATTAAATAAAGTTGATTTATTTAATCAAAGAGGAATTTTGATGAATTAATTAAATAAATATTATTCAATTAATTGGTTAGTAAGGGAATAATTAAGGAAGAATTGGTGTTAGTTAATGAAGATCAAATGTATGATATCAATTAGGATATTTTGATTGTCTACAATTGTGATCAGAGATTTTCTTCCTCGTTGTTAGGATTAAGGCACCATCTACCTTATAAATCCTAGGTCATATTGCATAGTTCCAACATCCTTGGAAAGTGTCTCTTGGAACTTAAGGTGTATTTGGAAAATAATTTTATTATTAATCTCACCATTGTTTGTTATATACTCAATGGGTGATGGGTCCACTAGCAGCAATAAATGTGACATGTGGACATAAATATTAAATATTATTTCTGACACATGTGGACATCTATAATAGGATAATAAAAGATAAGGAAAGGAAAAATGAGTGACTATTGGTATTTCTCCAATTCAGAATGAGGAAACAAGTGTCTCTTTATATTCCACCATTTATTGTATTTAATGTAATGTTTATCTCCCAAGTTTGGGAGCCCAAGTTGGAGGGAAAGTATTGGAGCCAAAATCGATGTCTTTTCACATTTCAAGGAGGTAATCCAAGTGTTGGGGACGTTTAAAATAAAGGGTCATCTTTGGGATTCATGTTTGGGGCTTAAGATACCTTCAAAAGTTTATAAATTCAACCTCTTAGATGTAGAAAATGTGAGCAATAGTTTAATATAGAGTTTCATTGCATGTATAAAGACATGTAGAGGCATAAGGAGGATATTCGCAAGTGTATAGGTTTTTTCATAGTGGAGGAAAAGAGGAGAATGGAAATTATTTTATTTTAATCTCATTTGTTTAAGATAATGCATATTTGGCCTCTCTTCTTGGTGGATTTTTTTCTTGCAAGGGTTTCTCCATGTAAATAATGTGTTATGTGATTCTCTTGTGTTGCTAATTTTTGCATCATTGCTACTATCTTGTGGTGATGTTATTCTTTATATATTGTTGGTATAAGTTCACATAAGATGTTAATAAGCATGTTATTTTGGCTAATTTTTTGCATCATAAAGAAGATGGATTTAATCACATGGTGTTTCCATATTAAGGAAACTTTATTTTAGATTTGCATATAAGTTTTAATTTTTCACATTATTGTAGTCCAAGCCTTGTATCTCATCCATTGAAGTCATATTTGGATAGAGATTTAATTTTCCAAATATTATTTTTAGAGCCTATTTATTTCTCATCATTTAGGTAGAGATTGAATTTCCTAACAACTGGTATAAAGAACTGTTTGTTTATCATAATTTCCTATCAAAGCATAATGTGAACTAGGTTCCAAGTATTCCTTATTTTTAATTTCTTAGCCTAAAAATCTTGTGGGAATTTGTTAGAAAAAATTGGAGGTTGTTGGAAGGCTTTTGGGGCTGCAATGAATGTTCTATGAGTTAATTTTTTTTGCAAATTTGTAAGATTGGAAGCCATGGATATTGTCAATGTGATCTATGTTAGGCATTGAAAGCTCATGATTATGGATCTTTATGGATTTGATTATGTTTTGGTAACTTGGAGCTATTTTTTGATAATATGTGTATATCCTCTTGTTTGGTGGTTTTATTCCTTTACCTTATGGTCATGTGCAGTAAGAAGGTTTTCATGTTGGATGGGTAGAGACATCCTAGTCACATGGAGAAACACCCTCGATTTGGACTACAGAATGGAGTGTTTATGGTGGCTTCATGATTTTAGCCCTTGGTTATATATGAAAGCACTAGAAAATATGTTTGTGAGTTGTGGAGTTGATATATTTTATATGTTATAAGATCTTGGACAACTTCCTTTTTTCTATTAGGTTGTAGTTTACTTTTTTAACAATGAATTTAAAGATTTATGTTTATTCCATTATTCAGATGACATTTTTGATCTGATTTTCTAGATGTTTAAATGGATTTCATATTCATAGAGATGGTTTTATAGGTTTACATATTAACAAAAACTTATGGAATATATATATGTTATGAGACTATATTTAAGGTGTTTTGGATGAAGAAATTTTTAGGTTTGCATGGTTGCTTGAAGGGTTCTTATTGATCTATGGTTACTCCTATATGGGTTTCTTTGGAAAATCGGATCTGTTATTGGTCCTGGTGTTTGATTCTTGGAAATCAACATGTTATACATGATTTTTTTCATGGGACTAGTGTGGTATTGAATCTATTTTTCAATTCTTTAAGATTGGAGCATTGACTATGTATTTCTCCTTTGATATGTTGCATATGTGTAGATCTTGTAAAATTATCTAATGTGGATTTTGTTTGATAGTCCATATTCTTGGTCATAATTATTACATTGGTATGCTTATTGTAGTGAGAGATGGTTATTGAGAGTACCTGTTACAATTGTTCATTCAAATCTTTAACAGTAGTTTATGGTGCATGAGAAGCTTTGTTCACTTTCAATAGAGTATTGGCAATGATATTAGTCATTATTCCATGCATAACTTAGTATTACTTTCAATGGGAGTTTTATGTTGTTACATAAATTTTTTTATCTTCTTCATTTCAAGATTTTAGTTCCAAGTTATTATAGTTTCTAGTGATCCATGGATAATCTTTGATTATAAGATGGATGGTCTTTTTCAATGGTTTTTGGTATCATAAGGAGTTCTTTGAATCTTCCTTTATATAGCAATAAGTGTTTAATGACATCTTTTTGTTATATTGACCAAGGATGTATGGAAATTGTATCTTGGTTTGAAGATTATGGTATTATCTTTTGGGAGCTCATGGTGTTGATTTCTTTTATTTTTTGGGGGCCATGGAGGATATTTAGTTAGGAGATTTTTGTCACAATACTTAGAAATCTTGGTCACACAGTTCAGTGGGAGATTTCGCAGTCATTTCGATTCATCATTTGATGATGGATGGATATTTTCATGTGATATCCTAGGAGGGGATGTTAGATCATGATGTCATGATATGTTAATGACTATATAGTTAGAACTTTCATAATGGTATTGGTTGTTCTTTGTTGTTTTGAATATATTAATCATTTACTTGAAGCTTCATGATTTTGTAGGGTTCCATTTGAAGTTGCAATGGATTGATTAGTGGATTCCCATGGAGACTAGGGAGACTTGGGTGAGGCTAAGAGATATCTTATTTATAGGATCATATGTTGAGATAATTACTCTTTGATGAGTATTGTAGCAAAAATATTGAGGACCCTACACCATGTTATGGATTTGAATCCATTATGGACCTAAATAGAAGATTGTGATTTCTTGGTGTTGTGTGTATAGGACAATATTGTATCCCACTCTTGGTTTACTCTGCAAGTGAATGATCTAAGAGGTATTACACACCTAAATATCAGATGTATTACTTATTTTTGTATCTTTTCTTCTCATATGAGTTAGTCTTGAATATAAAAATTTTGAAGACTTGTTAAGAAGAAGATGCATGGTTTATGGATTTCCATTGTTCTCTTTGTTTTGGTCTTGAGATACAAATTTAGTTCTAAGGACTTATTTGGAGAGGTATAAGAAATGGTTTGTGGCTTTTTGAATATTCCCTTTGTTGTCGGAATAATGTTGCAAGTATGAAGGTGTTGTCATTGATGTCAAAAAGATGATGTTGTTATTGATGTCTACTATGTTTTGAGGAAGGTTTTTGTATGATGAAGGTTTCAAGGATATTGAGTAAATTGTGAAAAAGAGAAACAATTTGTTGCAGGTTGTGTGGATGTATAGTTAAGATATTGAGGAAGTGTTGTAGGTTGTCTACATATATAGTTGAGATATTTAGGAAGTGTTGTGAGTACATGGATCTATCTTATGTTCCACTATTTGGAGATGTGTTAGAATGAATTAATGTTCTAAGATGGTGTCTCTGGTACTTGGTTTCCAAATTATTTTGAGAAAATTTGATAAATAGAGAAAACGGTGTTGTGCAAGTGTTTAGAACATGCTCTAGGATGTGCTCCACATTTCATCTATTTTGATGCTATGCCTGTGTGGCTTTGATATGTTTTCCAAAGTTCTTAGTACTTGCTAAATCTATAGTTTGCGTTTCTGGATCATTGTGCAAAGTGAGATATGCTCACCAATATGTGAACTAGGTTTTTTAGTGGTGTTTGTTGCAGTCTAGGAGAAATGTATTTTCTCTACATTTCTTCACATTCTGGTTTCAAGTTGTGAAGATTTGGGAAGTTTCTTATAATGTTTGTATCTTTCAGAATTCAATTTTTCACTTGATTTAGTGCATTACAGTGTGTGTTTCATGCATTAGTGTGTGTATAAGGTTAACCAAATGTTTTGGGTTGAAGTATTTCTATGATGTGAGTCTGGATGAAGTCTTTGTTGGATCTCAAGTGGCTTGTGGATTGTTCTAGATCATGTAAAATATATTTGTGTGGTTTGTGTGTCATCTTGATCAAATGAAAAATGTGTACTTAATAGTCTTATGGTGTTTAGCATGGGTAACAACTAACTTGGTGTTAACACTACATGCAAAGTTTGTGGAAGCGTGTTGAGGTTTGTTAGGATAAATTTAGGTCCTAACTAAGGATTTATATGAGTAACCTTCATTCCTATCCACCATGGGAATTTTTGGGTGCCAACCTAATTTTAAACTATAAGTGTAACAGATAGTTGTTGACCTTGGAGAAGGTTTTCAAGGTTAAGGATGCTATAAATAAGAGTGGATTTGTTCAAAGATCTTAGGGTAGATGCGAGATAGATGTGAGTGATGAATGTGATACAAATTTTAGAAATATAGATGTGAATTTGATCAAAGGAGTGTGAACTTAAAGTGTTGGATTTTTGAATGTAGTGAGCTGAAGGTGTCTGCAATCATTCAAGCAAGGCTACTAAAGTGTTGGAGCATTAGTGGTGGATTCCTTGTTGCATTGAGAATTTTTTCTCTGTGTAACATTTCTCTTCTATCTTCATTTTATTTATGTGGTAGTGAGACCTAGTTGTGATCCCTATTGGATAGTGTATCCTATTCTAGTAGTGAGCCCTTGTACCAATTTTGCAATTACTTATATTGTGATCTAATCCTCACCGTGGTATTTCCCTCATTGGGTTTTCCATGTGAATCTCGTGTTCTCTTGTTTATGGTGTTGTTTTAGTTTCTATTATCTACATTTCATGATTAATCACTTTAACAGAATAAGGGTTTAATGAATGCTTGTGGATTTGATTACTATTGAGGCTTTTGTTGTTTTAATTTTATACAACTAATTCAACCCCCATCTCAATTGTCTTGTTTTTAACAATTGGTATTAGAGAAAGGTTCCTTGGAGAAGATCTTAACTGATTGAGGTAGATCCGAGATGGTAAACAAGTTGGATTTCCCTAGATTTGATGGCATAGACTATGCATTCTGGAAGACAAAGATGGAAGGATATCTGGCATCTCATGGGTTTGAGATTGAAAAGGAAATATAGACTCTAAATTTTGTACCTACAAATGGTCCAAGCATGAGTGATGAAATCAAGGCACATGAGGTCAATGCTAATGCAAGATTTATCATTGTGAATAGTCTTTCAAATTTTGAATTGGTAAAATTTGTGAATCTTAAGACTGCTAAAGAAGTTTGGGATAAGCTTGAGAGCATTTATGAAGGAGATGATAAGGCTAATCAAGAAAATTTGTAGAATCTGCAGGCACAATTTGAGACCGTACGAATGTCTAAATATGAAACCATTACAACATTCATGTAGAGGGTTGATGAGTTGGTAGGTGCATTGAGAGGTGTTGGTACACAAGTCAAAGAACCTAGGGTGGTAAAGAAGGTTCTTAGATCTCTTCCTAATTCTTATAGTGAAAAGGTATCTACTATTGAGGAAGTTGTAAATTTTAATACTTATTCTAGAGATCAGTTGATTGGTACACTAACTTCATTTGAAATGAGAAAACCTGGCTTGAGAAATGGTTCAAAAGTGGAGACTACATTCAAGGTTGGAAAATCAAAAAACTTTGAAGATTCAGATGGAGAAGATCTTGATGATGTGAAAGCTAACTTTGCAAGAAGGATGAAAAAGGATATTGGTAAGTACAAATTGTAAACTACCTTTCAAATGTTTTAGTTGTGGAAATATAGGTCATTATGCTTCAAGATGTCCAAATAAAGTTGTGAACATTAAAAGTAAGGAGAACAATGGAAAGATGATTAAAATAAGTTACTATGTTAGAGGAGATGCTACTATCTATGATGATGAGTCTGATTATGGAGACGATGAAAATGAATGTGTTCTTAGCTTTAAAATATGAATCTATAAGTTCTAATAACTTTGAAATTTGTGTGAAGGAAAGTGTTCAGGAGAAGAAGGATAAGGTAGAAGGTTCTTTGGTATCTGCTTTTCATGTCAAATAGGATAAAAATTATTTGGTTTTTGATAGTGGTTGCTCTAATCACATGAGTAGAGAAAAAAGTAAGTTTGTTAAACTTGAAAAGTATGATGGAGGATTAGTTAAATTTGGAGATGATTTAGGAGCTAAGATTTGTGGAATAGGTTCAATCAGTTTTGATGGCAAGCATAATAATCAAGATGTTTACTATGTTAAAGGCTTAAGGCATAATCTTTTGAGTGTTGGAAAAATGTGTAGCAAAGGATATAATCTTGTGTTTAAAGGTGAAAGATGTGAAATTAGAAAAGGGTCTAAAACTATGATTTTTGCTAACTTAAGAGGATAGATGGAAATATCTATCAGCTCAAGGGTGTTGATAGTCATTTCTTTATGTCTCAAATTAATGACAGTTGGTTATGGCAGGTAAGAGGATTTTTCACATGAATTTTGACAATTTGGTTAGAATCAGTTTAGTTCATGCAAATGAGATACCTAACAAAAATTACAAAGCCTATCAATTCCATTTGTAAATATTGTCAATTTGGAAAGCAAATAAGGAGTAGTTTCAAAGGAAAGGAACAATATGCTACCAAACTATTGAAATTAATATATACCAATCTTTGTGGTCCTACAAGGGTGAGAATTGTTCAAGGTGGCATGTATTTCATTCTTTTTATTGATGATTAATCTAGAATGACATGTGTTACTTTTCTTAGAGAAAAATATGATGCTCTAGATAGATTCAAAGAATTTAAAGCTATGGTTGAGAATAAAATGGATCTAAAAATCAAATTTTTAAGGTATGAAAAAGGTGATAATTCACCTCCAATGAGTTTAACATGTTTTGTGAAGTTCAAGGAATAAAGAGGTACTTATTTTCCCCTAGAAATCCTCAGCAAAATGGAGTGGCTGAGAGGAAAAATTGAACTATTCAAGAAGCTACTAGGACTATGATGAAAGAAGCTAACCTACTAGAGTTCTACTGGAGAGAAGAAATGCATACCATTGTTTACATACTTAACAGAGTTCAAGCCAAATCTAACAACACAAAGACTCCCTATGAGTTGTATGGAAGGATCTCTACTATCAAGTAATTTAGAGTATTTGGAAGCAAGTGTTATATCAAAATAGATGAAGAGAACTTAAGAAAGTTTGATGCAAGGTCTGATGAAGGTATCTTCCTTGGATATTCTACTAAAATAAAAGCTTACAAATGTTACAACAAAAGGCTAAGAAAGATTGTTGAAAGTACAAATGTTAAGGTTGATGAAGAGTTGTAGAATTCAGTTGCTATAGATGGGTATGTGTCAGATGAACCTACTTGTGGCTCAGAAGAAGAAGAGGAAAAATATAAGGAAAAAAGAAGTGCAAAATGAAGAGGAAGAAGCTTAGAAAAAGACCCCTAAGACCCTTAAGTATGTGCAAAATAAATATTCTGAAGAACAAATCATTGGAGACAAGAGGAAAGGAGTATTGACAATAAGTAGAGTTGGTGAAGCAGAGGTAAATATATGTTTACTCTCTAAAGTTAAACCTAAAATAGTGAGTGATGCATGCAAAGATGAACATTGGATGAAGGAAATGAAAGAAGATCTTATGCAAATTGAGAAAAAAAAGACTTGGGAATTTGTTCCTAGATCAAAAAACAAGAACATAATTAGAACTAAGTGGGTACTCAGAAACAAACTAATTAAGAATGGAGAAGTGGTAAGAAATAAAGCAAGGCTTGTGTGTAAGGGTTACTCACAAGCGGAAGGAATAGACTTTGATGAAACATTTTCTCTGGTGGCTAGGATGGAAGCTATAAGAATTTGTTTGCCATTTACAACACATAAATACTTTGAAGTTTATCAAATGGATTTGAAGTCTACTTTCTTGTATGGTGAATTGGAAGAAGAGGTTTACATGGAAAAATTAGAAGGATTTCAGTTATCAGATCAACTGGATATGGTGTGCAAATTGAAAAATGCATTGTATGGATTGAAGCAAGCTCCCAAAGCTTGGTATGCAAGATTGAACATATATTTGATACATCAAGGATTTAGTAAAGGCACTGTAGATAGCAATCTTTACTTCAAAATTGAAGAGGATTAAATATTGATAGTGGTTGTGTATGTGGATGATATTATCTTTGGAGGCAATGAAGCTATGTGTAAGAAGTTTGCACAAGAGATGCAGAAAGAGTTTGAGATTTCAATGGTTGGGGAAATGAACTTCTTCCTTGGGCTACAAATCAATCAAATAGATAAAGGAATTTTCATTTCACAGCTAAATTATATCAAAGAGATGTTGAAGAAGTTTGGAATGGATGACTCCAAACTGATATGCACTCCTATGGTGATTGGTTGCAAATTGAGAAAAAAAATGATGAATCACCTAAGGCTGATTAGAGCAAGTATAGATCTATGATTGGTGGATTGCTATATCTAACTGCTACTAGACCAGATATCATGCATCCAGGTTGTCTTGTGGCTAGATTTCAAGATCATAAGGAGACACATGTTGCAATAGTGAAGAGCATATTCATATATTTAAAAGTTTCTCTAGATTATGGCTTATGGTAACCTTAGGATACTTATTTCACATTAAGTGCATACATAGATGTAGATTGGGTTGGTTGTGTTGATGACAAGAAAATTACAAATGGTGGTGCATTCTTTCTTGAATCTAGATTGGTGTCATGTATGAGAAAAAAGCAAGATTCAATTTCCTTATCTACTGTAGAGGTTGAGTATATTGTAGTAACATCTTGTTGCACACAAGTATTGTGGATGAGACAGATATTGAAGGATATCAGATTAATGTATGATGAGCCTATTTCTATCTTTTGTGATAATACACATGCAATTAACATTTCAAAGAATCTAGTGATGCATTCAAGGAAAAAGAAAATATCAATCAGGTATCACTTTATGAGAGAGAAGGTTATGGAGAATAAGGTAGAGCTTGAAAATGTACCTACAAAGGATCATATTGCTGAAATATTCACTAGGGCCCTTCCTAAGGATACTTTTGAGCATCTCCAAGAGAAGTTGGGGGTTACTGCCCCTATTGAACTAGATGCATATGGAGAGGCATCAGTCTAGTGGATCTATGGATTCATCTCTTATCTAGACTAATGTTGGTGGCTACCTCTCAAGGGGAGTAGGTAGTGTCATTGTTGTAGTAAGGAATGTAGTTATTATGCATAATTGTTGATTTGGTTGGGCATGCACCTAATGGGGAGTATTTAGAGCAAGTATTTTAGTTAAGTGTCAAATGGGAGAACAATGCAAAATATTTTATCCTTTTCCATTGATGTCAAAGGGGGAGAAAGAATCATGTGAAAATTTTATCTACACAGGACAACAAAAAAGAAAGAAAATCATGAGAGAATGTGTTCAGAGTTGTGTTGTCTTTGATGGTTTTTCACATCATGTGTTTCCATCAATGACAAATGGGGAGATTGTTGCAAGTATGAAGGTGTTTTCATTGATGTCAACAAGTTGATGTTGTCATTGATGTCTAATATGTGTTGAGGAAGGTTGTTATATGATCAAGGTGTTGAGGATATTGAGTAAATTGTGAAAAAAGAGGGAAACAGTTTGTGGTAGGTTGTGTGCATGTATATTTGAGATATGGTGGAATTGTTGTTGCATGTTGTGTGCATGTATATTTGATATATTGAGGAATTTTTGTGAGTACATGGAGCTATCTTTATGTTGAAGTGTTTGGAGATGTGTTGGAATGAAGTAATGT
Source organism: Sequoia sempervirens (assembly GCA_007258455.2). Classification (NCBI taxonomy): domain Eukaryota; kingdom Viridiplantae; phylum Streptophyta; class Pinopsida; order Cupressales; family Cupressaceae; genus Sequoia; species Sequoia sempervirens. The sequence goes on along the minus strand of VDFB02000003.1, from coordinate 402,591,508 downwards.
GCTGAGATGGTGTCTTTGGTACTTGGTTTCCAAGTGTTTTTGAGACAATTTGATAAATAGAGAAAACAATTTTGTGCAAGTGTTCAAAACATGCTTTGGGATGTGCTTCACATTTCTTCTATGTTGATGCTATTCCTATATGGATCTAATATGTTGTTCAAGGTTTCCAGTACTTTTTATATCTAGAGTTTGGATTTTTAGATCACTATGCAGAGTGAGATATGTTCACCAATGTGTGAACTAGGTTTTTTAGTGGTGTTCATTGTGGTTTGGGAGAAATGTATTTTCTCCACATTTCTCTGCATTCTAGTTTCAAGTTACGCAGATCTAGGAAGTTTCTTATAATGTTTGTATCTTTCAAAATTCAAGGTTTCACTTGATTTAGTGCAGTACAGTGTGTGTTTCATGTGTCAATATGCATATAAGGGTAACTAGATGTTCTAGGTTGAATTATTTCTATGATGCGAGTTTGGATGAAGTCTTGTTTGGATCGTAGGTGGCTTGTGGATTTTTCTAGATCATATAAAATATATTTGTGTGGTCTACATGTCATCTTGATCAAATGAGAAGAATGTACTTAATAGTTTTATGGTGTTTAGCACAGGTAACGATCAACCTAGTGTTAACACTACATGCAAAGTTTGTGGAAGCATGTTGAGGTGTGTTAGGATAAATTTGGGTCCTAACTAGGTATTTATATAGGTTTCCTTCATTCCTATCCACCACAAGAATGTTTGGGTGCCAACCTATTATAAGTGTAACAGATAGTTGTTGACCTTGGAGAAGGTTTTCAAGGTTACAGATGGTATAAATACGAGTGGATTTGTTGGAAGATCTTAAGATAGATATGAGTAATGAATGTGATGTTAATTACAGAAGTATAGATGTGAATTTGAGTAGAGCAGTGTGAACTTCAAGTGTTGGACTTTTGAATGCAATGAGTTGAAGGTGTCCACAATCACTCAAGAAAGGCTGCTGAAGTGTTGGAGCATTAGTGGTGGATTCCTTGTTGCATTGAGAAGTTTTTCTTTATGTAACATTTCTCTTCTATCTTCATTTTCTTTCTGTGGCAATGAGTCCTAGCTGTGAGCCGTATTGGATAGTGTGTCCTATTCTGGCAGTGGTCCCTTGTACTAGTTTTGCAATTACTTATATTGTGAGTTGATCCTCACTATGTTTTTTCCCTCATTGGGTTTTCCACATAAATTTGGTGTTCTCTTGTGTGTGGTATTTTTTTTTTAGTTTATGTTATCTTCATTTCATGATTAATCACTTTAACAGAATAAGGGTTTAATGAATGTTTGTTTTGATTTTATTACTGTTGAGGGTTTTGTTGTTTTAATTTGATACAATTGATTCACCCCCCCTCTCAATTATCTTGTTGATTCAAAAAATAATTGGTTGGTTTGATCTACCTTTGGTATGAGAGGTTTACATCTATTGTTGTCTTTCATTTAATTTGAATGTTAAGATGTTGATATCCTTTCAATCTGGGAATGTTGAAGGAGATCTTACTTTACACAGCTTGGTATATGTTATTGTGGAACAAGGATATGGTTTGATCTGCATGTTCTCTCTTTGGTCATAGTATCCTTCCTGGATGTTTTATTTCTCATGGTTGAGTGTGAAGAACTTGGAAGAGATATGGAGACTAGTGGTGAGAAGTATTGCAACATATTTGTTTATCAAATTTTCATATCATTATATGTTTCTTGAACACTATAATAGAGTTAACCATATCCTTTATGTGAAGTACTATAGGTAGACTTGGTATTCCATGATCTATTTCATATTTATTACTCATGTAGTGGGAGTTTTTGGATATATGTTTGGTTATCCTCTTTGATATCTTGGTTTGTTTGTTATTGATGTGATGATGAGTTTGCATGTTTCATTGGATTAGGATCTATGATTATACAAGTTACGGATTATTATATACAAGTTATGGATTAGCTACCCAATTTCTTGTAGTGGGATGACTCGGATGTGGATTATCTATATCCACAAGATTATTTCAGTTTTAATGAAGACTTTATTGATTTTCCTTGATTATGGTAATTTGTATATTGGTATGTTGTATTGAGATAAGAGGATGGATATACATAGACTTGACTGTAGATTTTAGGTTGTTATTTTTTATGGCATAAAGTTCTATCGATGATTTGTATACCCTAGTTTGAGGTATGGTTAGATTGGAAGAGTTGCAATTTGATGTGGTTGTTATTTGAGTTGATATGAGTAAGGAAACAACTTATTCCTTTGTTATCATTTGAATTTGATGCTTGTGTTCATGTAAATATCGGTGCAAGTTTCAATGATAGTTGATATGTTTCACCTTGGCATGTTCCTTTTTCTTCCATAGGTGGCATGTTGGAGGATGTGAAGGATTTTTTTTGCTTGATGTTGGTTATTATGGTTTCTTTTGTATGTATCTTTTTTTAGCATAAGAGTATGGTGAAGATTCAGATGGTACATGACTGGGTAGGGGATTTTTTCCCTTGTGTAGCATTGAATATTATCACCCTTGATAATATTACATTAAGTTTAGATCCCCTATGTGCTTGGACCTAACAATGGATTTAATTAAACATTTTGAAAATATCTTTGAAAAATAAAATATTGGAAATAATTATGCATTTAATATTTTTCCCCAACACTTTTAATACCAAAAAAGCAGGAATCTAGTCTAGGGCACACTACACCCTAGACCAACACTTTTGGCTCCAAATTTGAAAATGTCAATGTTGATAATCTATCATTTGAATTTCCAATTTCATTTTTCGGTCAATGATATATAATTTTTGAGAAAATTAGAATAATTTCATATAAATACATGTCTTTTTCATCATTTGAAATCCTAAGAAGAGCTAGAAAATCTATTGAGCAAATTGAAGATCCAAAAATCAGTCAAGGGTAGTCAAGGGTAGAAATTAAGAATATTATTACAAAATTTTCATCAATCAAGTTCAAGATTGCAAGATATTAAGAAGAATAAAGAAAATCATTTGCAAGGATCTATTATGATTAATCATGCCAAACCATGAAGATGTATTGAGTTATCCTCTACATGCTAGTTGCAACAATCTATTATATTTTATGAGATAAGCTTTTGTAGGTTTATCAAGCAATCAAGGAATCCATCAATAAACATTTGTGGAAACTTGTGTCACATCACTTCATCAAGGGTTTCACATGAAGGTAACATTATCATTTATCATTTATCAATTTCAGTCAATTATTGTTGTTTTGGCCTCTTCCCAACCTAGGGAATGCCCTCTTGATCATCACCAATCATTGTAAATGGAGGTAGAAATACCAACACAAGGTTTGAGTCATAAAATCCCTTATATAGTACAACATTTATCCCTCTTTTCATGTTTGTAGGTTAGATTTGGAAGTTTCATCAAGTGATAGTCCAAGAAAACATAGTGCAAATTGTAACCTAAAATCTAGAATTTGTAGATCTAGAAAAGAAGCAATCCAATTTGGGGTGCATTGTGCCCATGTCCTTGTAAGTCAAGCCCAAATTTTAATCAAAGGTTCCTCACTATTATCATTTCTCAAATCTAGGTCAATTCTGCTACTTTCCATTTTCATATGTCTACTAAATTATATTTTCAGCTCTAGGATTACATGTAAAATAGGCTTGTCAAGTCACACATCAAATTTATCATCCTCAAAACACAAAAATAACATAAACCCTAAGAGGTTGGCTCTCCCTTGTGGTAGTAATCTAATCATCAAGCCCTGGTCAACTTATGTTTAATGTTGAGTCAAGTGAAAAAAAGATAATCTTAGTTATCATAATTGAATCTAGGATCACTTTTCCTACTCAACATTTTGGTGAACTTGACATATCCTACATTTGCAATTTTTTTATTTTGATTGTATAAATTTTGAAACTTAATTCAAAACCTAAGTTCTTTGAAGATCTTGTTGGTATTCTATATTTATTTCATTTTGAAAACTATGTATTTGCATTACTTTTGTCCATTGTACATAAAAAGGAAAAATTATAAATAATTTGATTTAGTTGCATAATTTTAGATCTGATTTTTCCTTCTTAGTGCTTAGATCTGAGTTATTTTTATTGGAAAATTCAATTGCAATATTATTTTTTCATTTATGCATGCATATTTTAGTGAAAATATAAAAAAAGTGAAAAAATGCATAGTATTTCCATTTCAAAAGATCAAAAACATTGTTTTTCTATATTTTTTTAAAAATCATCCAATTACAGTATTCAATTTCTAAATATTATCATTGGAACATATTCAGTTGCCCTAAAAATATCAAAAAATTGCATGCATGTATGTGGTTCATATAGAAAAATTAGGTTTAATGCATTTCCATAACATTGTTCACTTGCAAACCTAAACCTTTGCAACCTAAGACCCTTAAACACTGTTGATGGTTTCCAAATCCTATTTTTAAAAAAATATTGATCTAGTCTAAGGCGTATATCACCCCTGTCTAGTCAGTTTGGGATGAAATTTTATGTGTGAAACATTGCTTATGGTATATGTTCAGATCTAGTTCTTGTTTCTAGTTGATTATCCTAAAACTTTCAAATTCTATTGTCCATTGCTATTTTTTAATTTACTTAATTTAGTGTAATACCCCCTAAAAAAATGATAATGACAATATGATTTCTTTTCAAAATTTTAGTTTTAATATAGTAAAATATGACTTGTCTAAAAAAATTTGGGGCACTGCTCTGAACCCCATTCTATGTCATCAAAAGGGATATACATCGGTCGTCTACTAACCAATAGCTTTTCTACCTATGAAAACATTATGATGGCACAAAATAAAATCATTGATACATTTATTAACATCATTTTATCTAATATTCATTCTTCTCCCAACATCTCCCCTATGTGTGAGGGTACTTTGGTGTAAGAGGATGAAATCATTAACAATCATGACAAGCATGTTTTTTCTTCTCGCAATATCTCTCCAACTTGTTAGATTATCTCAGAGCAAGAGGATCCAATCATTGAGAATTATGAGAATCATGTTTGTTTCCATCCCAATACCTCTCCTACTTGGGAAGATATTATGGCACAAGAGGATGAAATCATTGATATATTTTCAAATTATAGTAAGGTGGCTTGCATGAATGAAGGCTCACAATTGACATTAGGTCCTCCATTAATAAAATATTTCCAAGCTGAAACTATGAATCCACATTTGATTATTGGACCTCCTAAAACTCCTCTAATTATTGGACCTCCTAAACCACCTCTCATTATAGGACCTCATAAACCTCGTGTTTGTATCCTAAACTTTGAAAAACAACCCATTAGAGATCATATACAACAAGATGTATTGAAGCAACCAAGTTATCATGTAGTTGCTCACATATATAACACTAGAAATAATAAGCAACCAAAAAAAACTCCAACATCCCTCCATTACCCCAACCATGTCTTCCACCCCCACTTAGTCTGCCTCAGCATAGTGGTAAATAATGTGATTCTTGTGAGCAACTTTGTAATACTGCACCAAAAATATCCCTTTTTGAATTGATTCAAACATCACCTATATACCACAAGATGCTCTAAGAGGCTTTGTAGAAAATTGATATCTCACTTCTGTCAAACTGGATGATGTAGCAGCCTTGTTTGATTATATGCAAGCAACAAAGTTGGTTATTACCTTACCTCAACTTGAATTAGCCTCATTTGGGATCCAAAATAAACATGAGGCTCTAATGATAATGGATATAATTAATAAAATTAGGTTACACGTACTCTTATTGATAATGAATCAAGTCTTAATTTTTGTAGCATGGATCTTTTAGATAAATTTAGTGTGGATAAGACTCTCATAGAACCTAATGATCTTTCTATTCATGGCTTTGATAATGCTTGTAAGCAACCATTAGGGACAATCACACTATCCATTAAGGTGGGGCCTATGGTTTTGACTACCCCTATCCATATCATATCAAGACCTCTTTCATATAATCTCCTCCTAGGTAGACCATGGATTCATGCCATGAAAGGAGTCCTATCTACTCTTCACCATGAGATGAAATATGAATACAATAACAAGATATATACGGTTATAATGGATGATAAAATTTATAATTCACAAACTAAAGTTGAACATGACACTTCCAACTCTCTAATACTACAATTTCATCTTCAAAACTTGAGCCATTACCCTCCAATGATAATGATACTATGGGTACACTCTTGGGTGATGATTGGGGGTCATTAGATTTTATACCTCGTTTCAATGGTGATTCTAAAATCTCACCACCAAAGACCAAACATTTAAATATTATATCATCTAGTACAAATAATCATCAAAATAATGCTTTAGCATCAAATGTATGCCTTGGTGATGAGTGGGGTTCATTATATTTTACACCCTACTTTGTGGGAGAGTACAAAATCTCACAATCTCAACCTGAGGAGTCTTATGTTTCATTCACTCAATATTATACATCAAAAAATCCAAGAACACCACCCCTTGATGGTGATAGGGACTCTTTGTATTTTATCCCTTGTGTTTTAGTGATGCCTAACTTAAAAAACTTAAAAAGGATTTACATTATTTTGAAAGAATCAATTCTTCTCATAAGCATGTAGGTAATACCTCTACATCTACATTGGAAGAATGTTATGGGCTTGGATATAAAATACTTTCTAAAAATGGATATAACAAAAATATAGAACAAGGAGTTAAGGATCATCTGAGGTATATACCATATCTTTCAAAAAGGGGTTTAGGTTTCCAATCTTCTTCATTTTCTTCATCTTGTTTGCCACCATCTACTATATTTAAAACATCATGTGGTAAGTGAGCAAGCTTTTCTTCACAAGAGAAAAATTTATCTCCTACACCTTTCTCAAAGAAAGATCATATTTTATCGAGGCTTATCAAAGCTCACTAGATTACTCTTCCTCCAACATGTAAGAGATTTTATAACAATAACTCTTTTTATACATATCGTTGAGTGCATGGTCATTCCATAAATTAATATCCTTCCTTGATTAATAAAATAGAACTTAGTGATTGTGGTGTTCTTTCATGTGTTGATGCACCTAATTTGTCTAAATAATAATGACCAATCTTCTATGGTGTTGCTCTTCACTATGTGGCATTTGTAGCTTCATGTGTTTACTCATTGACATTGACGGTGGTACAATATTATGTGCAACCATGTTTTCCATGGAAGTAACACAATAATCTCTTGCATGGTTGTCTTTTCCTTTATATTTGGGGGCAAGGATAACCAATTTTGAGAGGTGTGTATTATTTGCAAGGATCCCATTTTACCCTTCTTTTCCTTAAAATATGTAAACATAGCAAGTATGTTGACATTTTAAGGGGGGTCATATTACCCATATCCATTCCATAAACATCTCGTGAGATTTGACTTATTGACATACCCCTTTAGTGGTAATATTTTTTTAATTCCCCTTCTTGCGTGGTTATCAACTCATCCCTTGTGACATTGAGCATTGATTCATCCCTTGTGACATTGAGCATTGATTCATCCCTTGTGACGTTGAGCATTGATTCATCCCTTACGATGTTAAACCTTTGTGCACTCCCTGAAGTAATGATTGGAAAAATAGTCTATGGATTTGGCATAATGAAGCTTTTTGATTTATGAACTTGAGCATTTTTACATGGCCACCTAGAATAACACACCTTTCTTGTCAATGGATCCATGTGTTTCATGAGTGATTTAACATCCATATGAGAGTACCATTTTATTTAAATAATAAATTAAATAGATGATTGGTAATTGAGACAAACTTACGACTGAGGTCTCTTTGCCTTATGAACTCAAATTATTTTCTAGTACTAACTTTGTTTTTTTTATGATTATTATGTCTTGTGATTGTTATGTGTTTGCATTGTGTCTAATTTGTATTTTTTTACTTCATCTTATGTTTTCATTATGTTATGTTTTGTTGTGTCTTCATCGTGTGTGCTTCACGTTCAATGTCATAGTACATTTCACTTCACATATGTATTCCTTTGTCCCCATGTTGTCTTGCCATAGGATCTTGAATCTTGGGGTCTAGCGCATCCCCTAGATTCAATGTCATCATAGCTCTTCACTATTTGGACAATTGAACCCCTCTTGACATATTCATACTTTAGTGTGATTATGAGTGTAAGTTCATACTCACTTTAGTGTGGACTAAATGTAGAGTTAAAAATTATCACCCTTGAAAATTTCACATTAGGTTTAGCTCACCCCTATGTGCTTGGACCTAATTATGTATTTAATTACCCTTTTTATAAATATCTTTAGAAAATCAAATATGGGAAATGAAATTATGCATTTAATATTTTTCCCCCAACATTTTTATCTCAAAAAAGTAAGAATATAGTCTAGGATGCAATCTGCCTTAGACCATGACTTTTGGCTCCAAATTTGAATATGTCGGTATCGGTAATTTATCATTTGAATTTCCAATTTCATTTGTCGATCATTAGTACTTGATTTTTGGGAAAATTAGAGTATTTCATATAAGTACTATACTTTTTCATCATTTGAAATCCTAAGGAGAGCTAGAAAATCTATTAAGAAAATTGAAGATCAAAAAATCAGTGAAGGGTAGTCAAGGGTTTAAACTATCAACATTATTACAATATTTTCACCAATCAAGTTCAATTTTGCAAGAAATTAAGAAAAATGAATCAAATTATGTGCAAGGAGCTATTATGATCAATCATGTCAAATAATGAAGATGTATTGAGTCATCCTCTACATGTTACTTGCAACAATCTATTATGTTTTATGATATAACCTTTTGTGGGCCTACCAAGAAATCAAGGCATTCATCAATCAACATTTGTGGCAACTTGTGTGGCATCACCTTATCAAGTGTTTCACATCAAGGTAACAATGCCATTTATCATTTATCAATTTCAGTCAATTATTATTGGTTTGGCCTCTATCCAACCTAGGGCATTCCCTTTTGTTCATCATCAATCATTGTACGTGGAGGTAGAAATACCAACACAAGATTTGACTTAGGAAATCCCCTATACAACACAACCTTTTCCCATGTTTTCATGTATGCAAGTCAGATCTAGAAGTTTCATCAAGTGACAGGCGAGGAAAACATAGTGTAGATTCTAACCTACATTCTAGAATTTGTATATCTAAAAAAGAGGCATTCCACTCTAGGGTGCATTGTGCCCTTGTCCTTGTAAATTAGGTCCAAATTTCAATCATAGGTTCATCACTGTTGTCATTTCTCAAATTCAAGTCAATTATGCTACTTTATTTTTTTGTCTTTCTCCTAAATTACATTTTCATATCTATTGTTACATGGAAAATAGGCTTATCAAATCACACATCTAATTTATCATCCTCACAACACCTTGTTAGTTATCCTAATTGGATCTAGGATCACTTTTCCTACTCAACACCTTTTTTGTGATTCCTATGGATTTATTTATAATGTATGATGTCAAGTTCCATAATGTTAAGTATTAAGGTGTCATCTAACATGTAAATCATGTGTCATATTACATGGTTCCAACATCTTTGGGAAGTTCCTCTATGCATTTAGGGTGTATTGGGAAATATTTTGTAATATTAATTCTCACCATTGTTTGTAATATATTCATAAGGGTTGATGGGTCTACTAGAAATAATAAATGTGACTTATAGACATAAACATTTAATATTGTTTTCCCCACATGTGGATGCATAGAATGGGATAATAGAATATAAGAAAAAATAAATGAGTGACTCTTGGTATTTCTCCAAATGGGAGATTAGAATGAGGAAACAAGTGTATCTTAGTATTCCATCACTTATTGCATTTAATGTAATGTTTATCTCCCAATTTTGCACACCAAAGTTGGTGGAAAGTATTGGAGTCAAAATGGTGCATGAGCACCTTGTGCATTTTTGTGCCTCTATAAGGCAATCTTGTAAAATTTGAATCTTTATCATGTTGTAACTATAATGGGGTCATATTTGGACCATTTTTTATGTATTTGAATCAATTGATTAGGTCTCTAGGAGGGTTTGTGGTCAAAGTGTTAAATAGTGCAAAATCTTGAAATTGTTGTCAACAATGCAAAAATGCAAATAATGCACAAATTGCAAGAAGTTGAAGAGTCATTTTTTGAAAAGGGAAGATTTGATCATTGGGAATTGAATGGGAAGCTATAATAACTGATGTATCATCTTATAAAGGCCTTATGAAGGAAATCAAATCATGAGAGATTGTATTCTTGAAGAAATTTTGTTAATAAAAGTATCATGTTCAATAAATACAGTGTTTTTTGTGTTGTTTTCTAGTTGTGTACAACATGTACAGCACCACCAGGCCTTGATCTTTGTTGTTTTTAGTTGAATAGTGTGTAGTCCTTCAAATAAAGTTGATTTGAGAGAATCTTGTTGAATATAAAGTGTGTTTGATTCTCCATTCTTTAAACAGTTTTGAAACCCTCCTTTTAGGGGTTTTGAGAGTCTAGGAATGATTTAACAACCATTCCACCGATTTAGGCTTTTCCAATTGGTGTAATGGGTTAGGGTAGGTTAGTTTTTGATGTGTTCATGATTGCAAATGCGGGGGAAGTAAGGATACAAAGTTTTGGTTGTTGTCCTCACAAATTTTTTTGAATTTTTCCATGAAAATTAGTGGCTCCAAGTTGGGATTTGTTGTAAATGCATTCAAGAAGGTTAGAAGTTAGTTCTTATAGCTTGTGCAGACATATTTCAAGATGTTTGAAGTGTTTCCAAGGTGTTTGGAGGTTGGGTATGCATACATTCAATAAACCCTCATCATTTGAGCATTGTTAAGCCTAGAACAGGGGTTTGTGTTTTGTGGCCTTTGGAAGGATTTGAGTAACCAAAGATTGATTTTCTTGTAGTTTTATAGCCCAATAAAAGACTGTCTATTTTTTTGTAGTTTTATAACCCAATAAAAGACTGTATAGGGTTATTTGATGTTATGGAGTGATTTTGATGGTACTTGCTCTATTAAATAGGCCTAATTGAGCCTTCTTGTTGTGGTACAATCATGTTTAAGGTTGATCCTTCCAAAACAACTCCATCTAAGTTTCTGATATGACAAAGTATTCAATAATGGGTCCTTAAAAATGTATTTTTTCTGAGGAGATTCAATTTGGTTGAAGAGATATACTTGTTTTTGCTATTATGTAATACTACAAGCATAAAGGAGTCTTCGTTGTGAAAGATTGGAGTATGAAGGTATTAGAGTTCTTTGGAAGTTTATTTGGTTTAATCCTATCATTTTCATGTTAACTAAGGTGTATTAAGGTCTGTTGTGAGTTAGGAAACCTGATTGGGTGTTTTGGTGCATTGATCACCTCTTGGAATCAAGTGTTAATGAGGGGAGTTTAGTTGAATGTTAAAGTGATAGATTATCAAGTTTGTGTTTTGGGTCTTTAGAACCCTTGAAGTCAGTAGATGCTCTGCATCAATTGGTATCAGAGCTAGTTGTTTTGGTGGTTTGTTAAGTGTGTTGGTTGTAGGTGCTTGATCCATCTTAAAGTTGTAGGAGAGAGAAAGAGTTGAAGGTGTGTTGGTTACAGACAAGAAAGAGGTATGTGTTCACTGTCCTCCAACGGAGATTAAGCTAGGGAGAAGGTGCAGAGGGAGTTACACCACTGAGAGAGAGAGTGGGTAGGTGCATCTTTCAAGATCTATTGTTGGGTAAGATGGATGTAAGATGGATGGTATGTTGAGGTTGTGTGATGAAGCAGTGAAGGAGATGGATATCTATCTGAAAAGCACTTGAAGAGTTTGCAGCCATTACAAAAGTTGAAAGTCAATTTGAAGAGTGATCCAAAGATTGGAAGGGATGATGAGAAGTAGGTTAAGAGAAGGTCAAGGATGAATTGATTGAAGAGAGGAAAGATTGCTTAAAAAAGCATGGTGAAAGCATAGTAAGAACAGTTATGTGTCCTTTGCTTGGAAAAGAGGTTAGAGGGAAGTTGAATACTGTCAAGATAGTGGTTTGGAATCTAAGAATATAGAGGTTATTAGGCAGAGAACCTAGTGTCAGGGATGAGAGAAAAAGATGAAGTGATTGAAGGTGTTTGGCAAAGGAAAGTGTATGATCTCAAGAGTGTAACAATAGTAAAGAAATAGAGTAGTCCAAGATAGAGTTGGTAAAGGTATGCAAGTGTGAAGAGGCAAGTTGGATGCAACTCATTCCATAAAGGGATTTGAGGTTCTTTTTTAGGCCAGTTGTATGGTGTAGGAGCACCTTGTGCATTTTTATGCCTCTATAAGGAAATCTTGTAAATTTTGAATCTTTATCATGTTCTAACTATAATGGGGTCATATTTGGACCATTTTTTATGTATTTAAATCAGTTTATTAGGTATCTAGGAGGGTTTGTGGCCAAAGTGTTAAATAGTGCAAAATCTTGAAATTGTTGTCAACAATGCAAAAATGCAAATAGTGCACAAATTGCAAGAAGTTGAAGAGTCATTTTTTGGAAAACGGAAGGTTTGATCATTGAGAATTGAAGGGGCAGCTATAATAACTGATGTATCATCTTATAAAGGCCTTGTGAAGGCGAGCAAATAATGAGAGATTGTATTCTTGAAGAAATTTTGTTAATAAAAGTACCATGTTCAGTAAATACAATGTTTTTTTTGTTGTTTTCTAGTTGTGTACAGCCTGTACAGCACCACCAGGCCTTGATCTTTGTTGTTTTTAGTTGAATAGTGTGTATTCCTTCAAATAAAGTTGATTTGAGAGAATCTTGTTGAATATAAAGTGTGTTTGAGTCTCCATTCTTTAAGAAGTTTTGAAACCCTCCTTTTAGGGGTTTTGAGAGTCTAGGAATGATTTAACAACCATTCCACTGATTTTGGCTTTGTTAATCGGTGGAATGGGTTAGGGTAGGTTATTTTTTAATGTGTTCATGATTGCAGATGTAGGGGAAGTAAGGATACAAAGTTTTGGTTGATGTCCTCACTGAATTTTATGAATTTTGCCATGAAAATTGGTGGCTCCAAGTTGGGATTTGTTGTAAATGCGTTCAAGAAGGTTAGAAGTCACTTCTTATAGCTTCTGTAGGCATATTTCAATATGTTTGAAGTGTTTGCAAGGTGTTTGGAGGTTGGGTATGCATACTTTCAATAAACCCTCGCCATTTGAGCATTGTTAAGCCTAAAACAAGGGTGTGTTTTATGGCCTTTGGAAGGATTTGAGTAACCAAAAGATTGTTGTTTTTGAAGTTTTATAACTTGATAAAAGACTGTCCAAGGTTATTTGATGTTGTGGAGTGATTTTGATGGTACTTGCTTTGTTAAATAGGCCTAATTGAGTCTTCTTATTGTGATACAGTCATGTTTAAGGTTGATCCTTCCAAAACAACTCTATCTAAGTTTCTGATATGAAAAAGTATTCAATAATGGGTCCTTAAAAATGTATTTTGTTTGAGGAGATTCAATTTGGTTTAAGAGATATACTCATTTTTGTTGTTATGGAATACTATAAGCATAAAGGAGTCTTGGTTGTGAAAGATTGAAGTATGAAGGTATTAAAGTTCTTTGGAATTTTATTTGGTTTAATCATGCCATTTTCATGTTAACTAAGGTGTATTAAGGTCTATTGTGAGTTAAGAAACCTGATTGGGTGTTTTGGTGCATTGATCACCTCTTGGAATCAAGTGTCAATGAGGGGAGTTTTGTTGAATGTGAAAGTGATATTCTCAAGTTTGTGTTTTGGGTATTTAGAACCCTTGAAGTCAGTAGATGCTCTGCATCACAAAACAAATATCCTTTCATCTTTCGAGGAGGCAATCTAAGAGTTGGGGACATTTAGATTAAGGGCAATCTTTGGGAGCTATATTTGGAGCTTAAGATGCGTTGACAAGTCTATAAATACAACCTCTTGAATGTAGAAAATATGACTAGAAGTTGAATGTAGAGTTTCATTACAGATACAAGGACAGGTTGAAGCATAAGGAGGCTATTTATAAATGCATAGGTGGTCATAGTGGAGGCAAAGAGGAGAATGGAAATGATTGTATTGTAATCTCATTTATTTTAAGATAATGCATACTTGGCCTCTTTTCTTGGTGGAGATTTTTTTGCAAGTGTTTGTCTACATAAATTTTATGTTATGCAATGCTCGTGTTGTAGACTTGTGCATCATTGTTGCTATCTTATGGTGATGTTTTTTTATATATATTTTTTGGTATAAGTTCACACAGGATTATGTAAATAAGCATGTTGTGTTGGCTGATTTTTGGCATCATAAAGAAGATGGATCTAATCATGGTATTTCTATATTAAGCCAACTTCATTTTCATATTTTCAGATAAGTTTCAAATTTTAATATTGTTGTAGTCCAAGCCTTGTATCTCATCCATTGAAGTCATATTTGGATAGAAATTGAATTTCCCAACAATTGTTATTAGAACATGTTTATGTCTCGTCATTTCGATAGTGATTGAATTTCCTAAGAATTGGTATAAGAACTTGTTTATTTCTCATCACTCACTTGGGGAGGTTCTTCCTTATGCCAATTTTTATGCTTAGCATGCATTCTCATTTTTATGTTGCATACAATGCCTTTCCATATACCTTGTTTTTTATTCCCTACTTTTGGTTGTTCACTTACTTGGGGAGGTTCTTCCTTATGCCAATTTTTATGCTTAGCATGCATTCTCATTTTTATGTTGCATACAATGCCTTTCCACATACCTTGTTTTTTATTCCCTACTTTTGGTTGTTCACTTTTACATGTTATTTTTGGTTGTCCACTTATTTGTTGTTTATATTTTACTATAATTATGTTGCCTTATATAGGCTATGATTACTATTATTTTTTTATGTTATCTTTATCATGATCTATTACTAATCTTATTCTTATCATGCCTACCCACTTATGACTTCCTATTTATCACCATATTCCCATTTCTAAAGGAAGACAAAAAATACTAAAGATGTGTGCAATATCACACCTTGTGATTAATCTAACCAACTAAAGGATTTTGACATAGGGACAAATCGAATCACATCTAATACATTACATATCTAAGGTGTTTTCTATTTAATATTTTTCCCTTTTTTTACATTTTTATCCTTTCAATTATGTAGCTTTTGTAGTACTTATTTAATCCTCTATTATGATCCATTGTACTTTCCCTTTCTTATTTCACCTTCAATATTATGATTTATAGTATTTTTCTTCTCATTGCGCCTTCTATATTGTGATTCCTACTTTGTTTCCTCACTTGGGGAGATTATTCCTCATGTAATTTTCATGTTTAGAAGCTCTGCTCTCATTTCTTCTATCACATATGATGCCTTTCTAGACCTTATTTTTAATTCCCTATTTTTGGTTGTTCACTTATTATTTGTTACATGTTACTTTTGGTCGTCCACTTCATTAGTGTTTACATTTTTCCATAACCTTTTTTTGCCTTATATAGGCCATGAACTTTATGCTTTCTTATGTTAATTTTATCGTGACATATGTTTACTTATCTTATTCTCATCATGCCTACCCACTTACAACTTCCGAAGTATCACTTTATGTCTATTTTTAAAGGAAGATAAAAAAATCACTTATGATGTGTTCAATAACACTCATTACCATTACTCTAACCAACTAAAGGAGTTTGACATGGGTACAAAAGGAATCACATGTAATATAAGGACATCTATATGTTTTTGTATTGTGTTAAATATTGTTATTACCATTGACCCATCCAATTAACGAAATATGATATAGGAAAACCAATCAACTATTAAGTCAATAATGTCATAGATTGTATCATTAGTCTTACCACCTTGATACTTTCAATTACCTAAAAGACAAGGCAAACATATTCTTAGACAGAATATTTCAAATAAATCCTAAATAATATAGATCAATGAAATCAATGTGACTAGCACCATACACAAAATTTGAGATCAAACCCATATCATTCAAGAATGAACTACAAGTTCTCGAGCAATAAAAAACCAAAAGCATAATCACCATCCAACAATCAATGAGACATACAAAATCTAAGTTAATCATCACACAAATCAATTTATGAGAATATAAAATAATAAAATCTATGACAATTATCATACCAAATTTTACAAATCTCCAACACTAATTTTACAAAATCCATTTTAAAACTAAATACTCTTTACCCCTTTCATTTAATTTGTATCTCTTCCCACAAATATCTATCCCAACTCTAATTAATTTTGAATGTGTCATACAATGATTTTATTTACATCAAGACAACTTTCATCTATAACAATATTTCATTCTATGCAATAAATTGATTTTGTTGAACATCACTATTTTTACATCTATTTTAAAGCTAAATATTCTCTTTCATTTAATTTGTACTTATTTACCACAAACATCTATCCCAACTTTCCTTAATCTAAAATGTTTAGAACATTGATTTTATTCATGTAAAAGGATTTTTTTCTTGTATAAAAACACTTCATTCTCTAACAATAAAGTAATTTTACATAACTTCACCATTTTTATACCATCTCCTTTCAAACTTAATACTCCTTACCCCTTTTATTACCACAAATATCTATCCCAAACTCTAATTAATTTAAAATGTTTTATACAATAATTTTATTCATATACAAGGAATTGTTTTCCTCTATAAATGTTTCATTTTACTTGACGTCGTCAACCTGGTTATTAGCTGGAAACACCTGCAATTCTGACGTACTTTCAATAGGCAAATAGCTGCTGTACGCTATGCTTTATTGAATGTATCTACACCTTACATTGTCCGGTGTTTTAACATCCCTTCGTTAACACCGTCTGCAGTTAATATGACGCTGAAAGTATTTTGCAATCCCAATAAATACTGCTCTTAACGCTGTAACAACAAAATAATGCATTTATCGAAACAACAAAAGCAATTAAAGATTCATAAATGTAATTTAACGCTTTTGGTAGAAAACTTATGAGATTTCAGATGCGTACTAATAACACAAAAAAAACGAGTATTTGCCAACGGGCAATACAGAAGAGATAGTGAACTGGAGAAGGAAAACATTTTGATATAGATTATAGCCGAACATAATTTAGATGCAAGACTGAAACCTCTTAAATAATTGAAGATAAAACACAGGCAACATACAAATCAAACACGGTATGTTCATGAAGTTGTTTAGTTTTGAATGTGCATCTTGTAGAGTACAAGATGAGGTTTCCATCGAGAAATTTCGATGAAATGAATCTCTCCTCTCTCTATTCTTAACCAAATAAATATAGCATAGACTTGTCCCAAATTAAATTGAAAAAAAATCTGTAACCCAAAACCTTTCGCAAAAACGTAAAACACCATTCACTCCCAAATCAGATTGTTTTTGCAATCTAGAACATAAAACCCACGGATCAAGAAAAAATAAGCATCGAGACGAAGAGACGCCATTTATTTTCGGGAGCAGTTGCAGAATAATAGATAATCTAATAGTCCACACGGATATCTCTTCCCGGAACACAACCGCTTTTGGATGTTCTCTTTAGTCCGATTCCATACGGGTATATCCCCGATTGTAGCTCTCTTACTTGCTGTGTGGTGATGTTGAAGGCTGTTGCTACACTTCTCAATGGAAACTTCAATATCGCCTCGCTGGTTGTCTGCCATGTTCAGCAAAAAAGGACTGATCATTTTCCTGAAAATAGTTCATCAATAGACTAATATGTAGACATATAATGATCTTACCAGAACACCAGGTTCTTGACTGTTGAGAGCGGAGATATATTGAGCTTCTTTACTACCAACATTCATCTCAAAATGCATCATTCCCCTCGGAAACACGGTAACATCTCCAGGATGCAGAATATCGATAAAAGCTTTACCTAATATTGTACGGCATTTCTGTAATCAGTCATTCTGCAATAACAATAAAAAAATCATGAATGAAGCAAAGCATGATTAGGTTTTACCGCAAGTGTCCACAAAACCAACTTGAAGAGGGCCTCCTGAGAGAAGGGTAAGCATTTCTGTGGCTCGTGGATGCGTGTGTGGTAAATTTACCCCACACGGAACCATCTTGAACCTCACGATTTCCAGGCCTTGTGATCTGCAATACCATACTCTGTCACTGCAACCGCAAAACAAATAGAGAGTGGAATATTAGTACTAATAATGTTACAATCTTACTCAGCTGCAGGAAACTTGGCGACCGAAGTGGCAGCGCGTACTCCTCCTGAGTCGATAGTGACATGCCCATTAGTGAAAATGTCACGGAGGGTGTAGTTTTTGAGTCCTGGAGGGTGGTCTGTAAGAGGATCAGGGTCTGCTCCATGACAACCTGCATTCATAATACTAACAACAAATGCAATAAGGAGCAACCTCATTCTGAATATTATGACTCCGGTCTCTTCAAGCTCGTTTGCTTTTTCTTTTGATTGAGAAGTGCTGTTCGTATAATTTTATAGGTGAGAAATAAGAGCCCTCTCAGAATAGGGAGGGAAAAAAAATGCATGAGGAATTTGGAAATGGCAAGAAGTTTAACGTTGCATTCAATGTGAAAGTATGGGTAGATGTTTTCAGCTTGACAGGCAAGTAATTACATTATCTAACCCTTCTGTAGAGGTGTACGTACAACTGCCTTGTGAGCAAATAAACTCCGTGAGACAGAAAATCAGCTCTACGGAATGATTTCCATGAAGTTTTGAAGATGGGTTGTTGGTGAGTTAATTGACATAAATATTGCTCATTAATTAATTACGTACAACTACTAAAATGTACTTTTAAAATTGAACAAAACTGGTATTATTGTAATGATAAAAATTATACCCTTAGATAAATTAAAGTAATAAGTAATAATTGATTTAGATATGTTGTGTAGAGAATAATATCTTTTTTAATTTAGAGAGGTACATAGATAAGTATAAAGTAATCTAAATTAAACAATGAGTATATTGAGGGTTAATTGAGGGTTAAT
This sequence comes from Sequoia sempervirens, assembly GCA_007258455.2. Lineage (NCBI taxonomy): Eukaryota > Viridiplantae > Streptophyta > Pinopsida > Cupressales > Cupressaceae > Sequoia > Sequoia sempervirens. The sequence goes on along the minus strand of VDFB02000003.1, from coordinate 402,572,599 downwards.
GTAATTTTGAATTAAATGTTTTTAAAGGTATTTAGTTCTATTATTCATGAATTGGCATGGTTTACTAAAGATTTTGGAATCTATAAATTTCTAGAGATCAAATAGATAAAAATTGTGTATAACTTGGCTCAAAATCATAATATTATGTTTGCATTACTAAGACAAGTTTTGAAAACTGAGGTGGAGTTCATTCTCACAAAAAAGTCTTGTACTTGTGAAAAAATCAAGAAATCTATATAATTGTGCTTTATGTTCTACATGATTTGCCCCTACTTCATCTACTCTTTCTAATAACTAAAGAGTGTTATTATTTAAAAATATATTTCAAGGGTTATTGTGTTACTAGGGAACATGTTCTCCTAAGTAAACCCATGAAAATGTATATAAAAATCAAATGTAACATATTTCAATTGTACAAATGCTTCTAGAATGAATGTATAGATATAGATTCATTTAAGATCACTAAGTGGAAGTATTTTATTTCTTATATGCAAATGATATGTAAATAATACTTAGAAGATCAAGAGATATTTAAATGAATCCATTAAATTCCTATAAATATAAGGGTATAATTTAGTAAATCACTTAAATTTTTGTTCACTCAGGACTTGGCAAGAAATGAAAGGATGGGAGTCAACCAAAATTTTAAATTAAAATTTGAATTTGAGAGTGTCAAGTCCTCAACTACATGGTCAACCTCATGATCATGTAAATTACCAAAGGCCTAAAGGGGCTATATCATAGTGGATAATAAATATTTCTATAAATATGTACATACATGTAAGTGAAGTAAATGTATTGGTAAGGGACATATATTGATATGTGTGTATGTGTAGATAAGGTGGGAATAAGTGTATTGGAATGTGTATAAGTAGATAGATAAAGTGTATGGGAAAGGGACCAAACTTTACACAAAATTATGTTTGTTTCTCAAAATGTGAGCGCATTAAGGAACTCTCCTTGAAATAGACACAAAACTAAATGGGGAATGACATGGGTGTAAATTTTACTATTACATTCTCCCCCCATATTAAGGTACAACTATATTGCAGAATGTAGTTATGAAACTTAAAGTATGTAGCACTAATAAACATGGATGTACAATAAATATTTAGATATAAACCAACACTAAATGGGGTCTATATAAAGTAATAGGCCTTGGAAGATTTCATTTTATAAGTTTGTCATTTTTAATCTACTCTCCTTTGGAGCCTACAAAATAGAGGAAAAATATGTCATGAGTATATTCTATAAATAAGTAGAAATTAATGAAAACTAAATCTCACTATCAACAATTAGAAGAGGTAGAAAAAATGCACATGTGTGGAAGGTGGTATCAATCCACCTCATTTGGTAGATGATGAGGGATAGGGCACATGAAGTGTAATGCATGTCATGTACTAGATATTAGTCTTTACATAAATACCTACAATAGTATGTAAAACTCAACATGAGGTGTTAGTGATATAATACATCCTACTAGTTGTATTCATAGTATACAAGGAATTGTAGGAGCCAAGAAAACAGTTCTTGAATATTAAACATATTATGAGCATGTAAGCATGCAAAGTATTACTTGTAAATTAATACAACGTATAATAAGCATTAGTTGAACTAAATGATAGGTGTGATTTAAATTCATGGGCTAGAGATGTGTAGACAATGATTTTGGATTACCCAAGGGTTCCTCTAACACTTCTAGGTTTTTCACCTAAAAGGAGAGGAATTGGGGTCAAAATGCTAATGTGTACACTCAAGATTAATGTAATGATGGATGTAATGTATCTAATTATGATGTACTAATGCAGCAAATTGAAAGAAAGATGATTTATTGATGCTAAACCTAAGAAATGCAAAGTGCTGGAAAATACACTGTGATATGCAGAATGATGAAATTTATGCAATAAAGAACAAAATAAAGATGCAAAACATAAACTATGCACTTGGAAATTGATGAAGAGCTGACTGGAGATTGCAGGGACCTCTAAAATCTAGGAAAATTTGATTTTTTAGCCAATTGGGACACTTACGCCAAGCTGGGCGACTTAGTCCCAAATTAGGGAAACTGCCCAAAAAGTTGTTTCTGCCAAATGGGTATCTAAAACTGTAAAAATTCCTAAGAAACCAATGCAATGGGACTAATTCGCAACTGTAGGTGACTTAGTCCACTTTGGATTTTCTGCAAATCCGAAAGTGGAAACGGAAGCCCACAGTCTAAACTCTATTTTCTGACGTAAATCCAGATCTGAATCTTCAAAAACACCTACAAAATAGAAGATAATTTATTTTCTAATGGAAGGTTTTCCTTGGTCAAACCCCTAGTTGGTATTTAAACTTTGGAAGAGATAAAATCTGCATAAAACCCTAGCCCTAAGTGTGTCTAAGACTACGAAAATCTAAAGTAAGATAAAACCCTATTCTAATGTGCTAGAATAAGATAAGTAAATGACACTTGAATGATGCAAGACTTCAATCCTAGAAATCCTACAACATTTCAAATGAATATAAATGACATGCAAACCTTAAATCTAAAGATAGAGAGAAAATGGAAGATGGACTCACTTTGAAAAGAAGTCTTTAGGTGTGATTTGATGGCTAGTTGCGTCTCCTCGACCTATATTTCTCCATGATTCACCATAGGAATCCATGATCAACCCTTTAAAATGTGAGATCTTGAACAAAAAGTGAGCTTGAAGACCTGCAAAAACCTTAGTTTGCTACCCTAAAGCTTCAACTTGGCTATAGAAAGGCTAATGAATCTTCTTGTGAAAGATACTTTGCGCTTGATTCTTGATTTTTCTTTGTAAAAATGACTAGAAGATGTGAAAAATGACCTAAAAACATGTATTTATAGGCATTAACACTGAACTACTCATTATTTTAACTTCATAGGCTGACATCCCTTAAGAATTTGAATTAGGTTGGTAATTTTCCTGCTCAAAAGTGGAAAATACCCCAAAAGGAACTAAGTCACCACCCTGGGTGACTTAGTCCCGCTAGGGATTTTTGAGGTGGGTTTCATGAAATTTGAGTGGTTTGAATGTTACTTGTCAGGATTTGAGTGATTTGTGAGTTAAATAAGCCTTAAAGTCCAAAATCATGAGCATTAGGGGCCTATAAATGCAGTTTTTAAGGGGTGATTGATGTAAGGGGGTCTAAAGTAGGACCTAATTAGGCCACAAATTGTACTATCTACAAAGGAGTACAATTTTCGTGTCCAAAATATGATATAAAGGTATTATTATGTTACCCCAGTATGAGTAAAAAAATATGATGATGTGGTTCTTAATGGTCAAAAACATATATGTACTTCATGTGTACAACACTAGAGTAGTGCATGCCACCAATGTAGCTCCAAGATCACAAGCACATAATGGTATAGGTGGTAATAGGTCCCTAGTGGTGATAATGTTATGCCATGATATGTAGATGATAATATGTTTAACATTCATAGTATTCCTAATGTAAGTCCCTTAAAAATGCTTAGGTTATGCAAGTACACAATATGGTAGGTAAGGCCTAAATATTGATGGCCCCCAATATGGTACAATAGTTTCTTACAACATGTCTAGGCCATGTGTGCACATGAGCACAACAATATAAGGTGTAAGAATGAAAGTTTGTGTATCAATGTAAATAGCCCCACATGTGTGAGATAATGTGGTAAGGTGAATAGCTATTAAATTAGGGAAAGTAGGTTCCCCCAACATAATATTTGGTAATATAAACATAGAGTGTATGGTGGAAGGCATGATTCTCCCAAATATAAAGGTGAATTATAAGATATAACAATGTACAATTATAATCAATGTGCAATCCTACCAATAGATAATCATAAAAGTATAAAGAAGTAAAATATCTAATCATGAAGGCACATGTAGAAATATAGGATGAATGAATAATATTCCCCATAAACAATGGTCAGTAATAATATCATTTACAGTGCATGTTGTTGACTAGGTTATTCACTAATTTTTCATCAAGAATGAAAAGGTCATATGCACAAATTTTAAATTAGAAAGTAATGATAAATAGACCAATCCAATTGGGTTGAAATTTTCCTCAAAGCTCCTTTTTTTCATTTGAGTTGTTTGGATTTGGATGAAGGACTAGATATCCAATTTAAAATTCTTATTAGATGATTCCCTTGTTATATATTTTTTTCTTAGTTGTCTTTTGTATATGTGTAATTTATCTAATCTTCCCATCTATGATCTCAAGATCTTATAAATACTCTTGAAATACATAACAATGGGATCTCAAGCTCAAGAGGCACTATGACCTCCCAATCATAAAGTAGAAAAAAGGTCTAGATTGGATAGGAGTGTGTATGCTTGTATAGTATGCTCATAACATAGGAACATTTTTCGTATGTCAATTGGTGTCACGTTTAACAATCATTTTCTCTTAAGGTTTGTTCAATTATTTTTTAGTGGCCTCAACTTATCTAAGATATTTTTTTGTCTTTGGTGGAATTATTCTAAGAATTTATTTGCCTCTTTGTGTTTAAATGATGTATCATTATCTTCCACAATGGTAGATTCCAAGCCAAATTTAGAAATAATATTATCCATTATACTATTATAGACATCAACAGTTATAATGTATTTTAATGTAATTTCTTTGAACCATTTTGTAAAATAGTCTATCTTAATAATAATAAATATAGTTTAAAAAAGATCAATCCAATAGTAACCACTAAATGTAGCCTTCGTATAGAGATTATTCATGCTGATGTATATGGGTTGATCTTATGTGCAAACATGTGCATTTTTTATATTACTATGTTTTGGCACATAAGACATCTTTGGATAAAATTTAATGTGAACCATTTTCCTATTTTTTCTCTAAAAAAGACCATTTTATAAGATTATTACGGCAAAAATAAATGGCCCTAACATATTCCTCCATAGGCCTCTTAAAGGGTAATACCCTTTTTGGTATCATTAAGGCATTGTAGGAGTAAACTATTAAAACCTTGTCATCCTCATAATTAATTAATATTTGCTAGTATATATTCGAATGTGGATTTAGGTATCCTTATAACATTATGGTTAAAATTCCCTTGAGTCTAGGTACAAACATATATTATTAAACTAGTCCTAAAATGTGAGTGTATCAACAACAATGGAAGTTGTGTCATTAATAGCATATTTTTACAATCTATTTATATTGATAGATCTAACTTGAGGGACATGGTAGTCTAAAACCTAGAGATCAATGCCCCATGCTCAATGACACTATTAGTACATAGAAATCAAACCAAAATTAAGATCACCCTCATCTTAGAATTAGTCATGCATATATAACTATCAAAGAACATTTTATAACAAGAGGATTTATCCACATGTAAGACATTCTCATTGGAAAATGATATATTTAAAGAGGTATGGGTAGGACAAGGTGTTGTGTCTAATTGATAAATACTAGCTTATCCTTTAATAAATTTTTGGGAGATGAATTTAAGGTCAAACTCAAAAATTAACATCACCCATCATGCAACGAGACCCAAAATATTACCTTTAGACAATATGTAGATTTTGTGATGGCATGTGTGTTAATGTGGATTGTGTAATTTCTAAGTTTTGGGGATGAAAAAGATAATGTCAAGGCATATTTTTTCAATGGGAATATATTAAGTCTTATATTCCAATAAGGTACAACCAATATAATATATTATGTGTTATTTTCCATTTTCATCATTTTGAGCTAATAAAACTTCAATAGTGGATTTTATTGCCAATACATATAAAAGTAAAGGTTTTTCATGGATAATAGAAATAAGGACTAGAGTTTTCAACAAGAATTATTTCATGTCCTTAAACGCCTTTTCACAATATTCACTGTATTCAAATTTCACATATTCTTGTAATATTTTTTTGAATGGCAATGTCTTATGCACTAATTGAGCATTGAAGCATCTATTAGATTGAATTTTCCCTTCAATACTATGATGTTGTGATAGATTCTCTTAAAGTGGCATGTTAACAAGATAATCAATTTTCTTAGCATGCCTCTCAATTCCTCTTTGGGATATATTGAATCCTAACAAATGGCCACTATGAATTTTGAGGGCATACTTCTTGGAATTTAGTCATACTATCTATTGGTATAAGCATTCAAATATTATCCTTAATTCTTGAAGGTGATTTATCCATCATTTATATTTTTCTAAGATATCATCCATATAGTCAATTAATAGCTTATGCATAAGATAATGGAATATCAACATCATGGTCATTGGTAGGTAGCTCCTGCATTATTTTAATTAAGCTAACACATCATTCACATTAATTAAATAATTTTGAATTATTTAATTAATTAATCATTTTCCCATCATGCACATCTATTAAATAATTAGTCATTTCCACTCATCAAAAGTAATAATTAATCATCCACATCTTCTAATTAATTTTCAATATTAATTAAATCATTTTAATTATTTAATTAATTTATTATTTTCTTTCGACCACATTAATTAAATAGTATTTAATTATTTAATTTATTTATTTTTTTCTTCTATCCACATTAATTAAATAATCTTTTTAATTATTTAGTTAATTTTTAAATTCTTCCATCTACTTTAACTAAATAATTTTAATTATAATTATTTATTTAGCCAACATTTCCTCTAAAATTAAATAGATTAATTTAATTTTTTAACTTGCATTTTTTCTATCCTTAATTCTTCTAAAAATAAATAAAATTAATATTTAATTTCTTTCCTAAATACATCTTTCTTTCATGCAAATGAATTAAACAAATGTATTTATTTATTTCTATTAATATTCATCCATCTCCTGATTTAATGAGTTGACTCAAAAATCAACATTAGTTCATTATCACTCACTTTCACTTCACTCATCCATGCAACTAGTTAACTCATCAATCAAGCCCCTCATCTTGACACATGTTACTTGCACATTCATCATGATCTCATAATAAATCTCATCCATCGATCTTTCAAATCATCCTCCACCATTGATCAATATTAGGTGAAATATACAAATCAACCATCATTCCAAGCTATCAACCCCTTCAAAATTAGCTTTGATCTCCATAAATTTTAAGAAATGAAGACATCTTTGTATCCATTTTGCTATCAAGGTTATGCTTATGTTGAACAAAAATCCACACACCATTATTACAGAATTTCTATAAAGTATAATTGAGTAAGAAATGGGCACATTTGTGGAGGTATAATTGATTTTATTTGATTTACTTTGTTTTTTTCACAATGCACATGCTTAATTGAGGTAGTTATTGAAATATTGACATGTTTGATGGACCCATGTTCCTGAATTTAACTATTTTCTTTGAGATTTTTTATTTTAAAAGACACAAGTATAGAATGAAATATTTGAGAATGGATAAACATTTATGATCTATAATTATTTGGCGATTTAGGCATCTAAATGACATATTTGACCTTATAATGATACATTTGACCTTAGAAATTTAGCGTAATTCATGTTTTAAGAGGTCTCAGTCCATAGAATAACACTTTTTTTTTATATAATGGTGATTTTGATGCACATAATGGTACTTTTGATGCACATAATGGTTCTTTTGATGTACATAATGATGCTTTTGATGCACTAAATGGCACTTTTGATGGTTAAAATGATACTTTTCATTTTTAGGGTTTTCACCTTCTATTTATCGATCTCATCTTTTTTTTATTGGTAGTTTCAACTCAAGAATCAATCAATGCTTTTGATAGGTAGAATGACACTTTTGATAGGTATATTGGTTCTTTTTTAAGGTATTGTTGCATTTTTAATATTAATGCATCTGATAATTCGTTCAGGGCTCTTGATTATGTAAATTTATTTATTTTTAGCTAGCTTTTTATGATCTTGGGAACTAATCAAGTAATGCAACTTGGAAATCATTGGGAGAAAGGATTGAAATTGCACACTATTGATGTAATTTTATGTAGGGAATTTATCAAAGTTACTTTTTTTTATCTTAGCTGCATATTTTCTTTTAAGCTTTAAAATGAACATGTTTTCTTTATTCATGTAAGCTTTTAGGTGTGTATTCTCTCTCATTGTGCTATGTGTGATCCTAGAGATCAAAAGAACCTTCTAGTTTACTTTTTTTTTTTATGTACATACCTAAGGTTGTACTAGATTGTATATTCTCTCCCCTTGCACTTCATGTGAGCCTGGGGATATAAACACTTGTATCAATCTTTCCTATTAGGGGGCCTTTTTTGAGGCTTCATCACCCCAATATTGACCTCAATCATGTTTTATGGTGAGGAATATAAATGGGGAGAGTGGATGTGTACCTAAAGAGTTATCCATCATCATGTCTAACTAAGCCATAAAACCCTTGGTCTGTTGAGACTCATTTGGTGTAGAGGATAGGAGAGACCCTCCTAGACTCAAGAATTTGTAGATGGGCCCTCAGTTCATAGATACCACTAAGAACCTTATTTAGAAAGCATAAGACCATCAATCATCAATCTATTGTGCTACAAGGTATACTATCATTCCTAAAGTTACTCACCGCATACCTCTTTGAGTAAGGTGGAAACTCTTTGTTCAAAAGGTGGACCAAAACCTCCAAAGTAAGGAAAAAGGTGAGCCCTTAATTCATTGGACTCCTAGCTATTTGTACCGTAGAAAAAATGCAACTTGCTTGATTTGGGGAATAATTGATGATAATTTGGACTTAATGTGGCCTTGATTTGGTGTTGTGAGGTGTTTTTCACATCCACACTAGATCTTGGACCCTTTCAAATGCATTTAACAATGTCTTGTAAAGGTGTTGTAAAGTGTTGTAAAAGAATTTCACGCCTCTCTAGACTGAATGGACATATATTTCCCCTAATTCAATGATATAAAATGTATTTAATTGCATTATCACATTAATATAGAAGGCTTGTAAAATAAACTTAATGTTAATCTAGTGTTGTAATGTGTCCTACACATTCACATTGGATGTTGTGCCTTTCTAGGCTAAGTGGACCTCATTTTAGTGTTGTAAAGTGTATTTAATCACACTTTCACATTGAATTCTATGTCCCAAGCCCTAATTGACCTTCACATCATCATTAATAGGCCCCTATTACCACATATTATGCATCCCATGAAATCAACATAAGAACAAAAATTCTTCATTCCCCAACAATCCAACTAGCAAATGGGCCCTTCTGGGACTAATTCGCCATCTGTGGCAAATGAGTCCCTGCTAGGTGGGACTGATTCACCCAAGGTGGTGAATGAGTCCCATTTGTGCCATTTTTGACTTTTGAGTGGGAAATTTTGGGATTTAAGTTTATTATTATTTCATGTCGGCCTCAGGGATCCAATTAACGAGAAAATAAGGTGGATCAAGCCTATAAAATCAAGCCTGTAAACCCTAATTTATAGCTTTTAACTCATACACAACTCATTCAACATTTATCATCTCTTTCAAGTCAAGCAAGTTAGGGTTTTATCACTCTAAGTCATCAAGTAAGCTTCCAAAAGACATTCAAGGGTAAAATATTCCTCCATTGCTACAAAAATTCAAGATGAAACATCATGGAAAGGTACTGACTTCATTGTTTCATGCTTCATTACATTCTTTCATCATTTTGGTTTAATTGCCTACAAAGGGGTTTGACCAAGGCAAACCCCCATGCCCTAACATTCAACATTTCTCTCTCTTGTCTTGTGTGTTTGCATATTTAGACATCTTGGAGGCTTGGAAGTCATTGAAGATCAAGTTGCAAAGTTTTTCAAGTCATCTCTTCATTGGATAAGGAAAAATATCAACAAAAAGTCACTTCTAGGCCTGAATTTGACAGTTTCAGAACCAGACACCTAGAGAAGCAAAAAGTGTAGATCAAAGGCTCCTGTTTCCACTTTTGAATCTTCAAAAATTTAGAAGTGGAATAATTCACCATTAGTGGTGAATGAGTCCCATTTCCAGGGCTGATTTTGGTTTTCTGCATTTTTGGATACACATTTGTCTAAAACGAACTTTGGAACAATTTCACAAAACTGGGACTGATTCACCCAAAATGGAAAATGAGTCCCACCAAGCCTAAAAATCAAGATCAACAAAATTATAGAAGTCTTTTCCAGTCTCCAACAAGATCTGAGGTGCACACTTTTAGTTTCATCCATTTCTGTTGCAATTTGCATTCATTTCTAGGTGTTTTTGCATTACACAATGCGTTTTCAAACAAGTTATATTTCTTTAGTTCACATTCAATAATCAATAGATTTCATTAATTTTCTACATTTAGATCATTATATTTAGGTATATTTACATCATACATACATTAGATTGAGTGAACCGCCTAGAATTTTGGGTGTGGGATCTATCTCTTTCCTTTAGGTGAAAGACCCTAATTGAGCAAAGAGACATAGCATTTCACACTCCTAAAATCTATGGTTCACTATTGAATCTTGAGAAGAGATTTTTTTTATGATAATATTGAGGCATTTTATCATGTGGGCCTACAATAGTGTGACACTCCTACTTGAGTAATTACAGGGTTATTAATGTGTTTGGTGTGTCTTCTTATTGAAACTAGTAAAATCCATTCAACCTTATTACCTTAAATTTATCAACCATTGTGTTTGTTATTTTATCTCTTGGTAAAGAAATAAACTATCTAAAAATAATCATTCACTTGTAAAAACACATTTTTTACATAGAGTTGCACTTATGTGTCATATATTGATGCTTCTAAGGCATAACTATGATTTTGAGTAATAAAATATAATGCTTTTATGATATTCTAGGACATTTGATTCATTTTCATGGTAAAATTATGCTTTTGAGCCCTAGATTAGCATTTTCATTCATAGACTTGCACTTTTTAGTCATAAAACTACACTTTTGACCTAAGAATAACATTTTACTAGTAGAATATCAATTTTGAGTCATATTCCCACTTTAGGACATCTGCTCAATAGTGTGGTAGTTTTGATCAGTAGTGTAGTGTCTTAAATTGTTGATCATAGTAATTTCACACTATATGGACATCCTATTTTATTGATGAACCTAAATATATTAATAATTTATTCATTTTAGGGAAAATTTGAGAAAATAAATTAAAATCCTCAACATCCCAAGAAATTTGGGCAAAAAACACCTAGTTAATGTTGAGGGATCCCTTTACCTTAAAGGTGACCTATTTCAAATTTAATACTTTAGTGTTGGTCCTTGGAGAATAAAAATGATCCTAGGTCAGCCTACAATAAAAAATATCAATCCAAATGCATACATTTAAATAAGGTTTCTTCATTTGAACATTAGATAGAGAGAGTCTATTATGATCAATCATGTTATTATTATGATGATGTATGAGTTATCCTCTATATGCTAGCTACAATATATTGTGTTTTGTGATTACTAACCTCTTGTAGGTATTCAAGAAATTCAAGCATAAATCAAACAATATTTGGTGAAAACTTATCATGTGAATATCACTTTAACAAGGCTTTAATACCTAAGGTAACATTATCCCTTTTCATTTTCCATTTTAGTCAGTTATTGTTATTTGACCTCTATCTGGCCTAGGGTAAGTCCTCTTGATCATCATCATTCATTGTTTGTGGAGGTGGAAACACCAAAATGGGATTTAACTTAGGAAAACCCCTATACTACACAACCTTTTCCCCTCTTTTTATGCATGTTAGTCAGATACAAAAGTTTCATAAGCAACAGGTCATAGTAAATATAGAGCATATTGTAATACATCAACTAAGTGTTGAAGATCCTAAAAAGCATCATTTATGGTGACGGGTGCCAAAGCCCCTAACCCTCAAATTCAGGCTCAACTTCTGTATCCAAGTCCCTCTCTGTATCCATTTCCCAAATCAATGTCTGTTCCATTAATTTTCATTTTTGTATGCATAATAAATTAAATTTTTAGATATAGGGCTTATATAAAATAGGCTAATTAAAACACACATCAAATTTATCCTCTTTGCAACTCAAAATAATAAAACCCTAGTAGATTATCTCCCTTGAGGTAACTAGCCAACCATCAAACCTTAGTTGGTTTGTGTTCTAATGTGGAGTCAAATAAAAAGAGTTAATCATAGTTAATCTACTGGCTAGACCTAGGATCACTTTTCTACTTTACAAGTAGCATGACTTTTTTGATCAATAGTGTGGCACTTTTGACTAGTTGTGTAGTAATTTTGAGTAGTTCTATGGCACTTTTGATTAAACCCTAATAGTTCAATTCTTTGGCACTATTCACCAATATCTTAGTACTATTGGCTAGTATCTTATCAATATTGACCAATATCTTGGTGCTTTTAATTAATATCTTGATTCTTTTGATCAATACTTTGGTGCATCTAATTGGTATAAGTCTTATTTACCTTTTGAGCTTCCAAACTAATTATCAAATTTTTCATCTTTCACCTAGTAAAACTTAGAATAGACCTAAGACACCTAATCTAAGTACAATATCAAAATATTGGGTCAAAATTCCATAATATCTCATTACTACCCCAACTTGGAGAGGTCATAACTCCTAGCTTGGTGGTCAAAATTTGGACTTATTTACATTGTTGGAAAGATCTCTAAGATCTCTAATTCCAGTACAATAAATGGGTTTGTGCAAGGTCATAGGGGGGAAAACAATGGTGATGCAACAAAAAAATGTGACATGAGGAAGTGAAAAGCATGGAAATCACGTTTGAATTTTTGGTTAGGTTGGTAAAAAGTGCATTTTGCTTTAAGGTAAAGACCAAAGAAAAACGAATATCCATTATGTATATTGGATATCCACTATTGGAAACTTACAAATTTTTGATACCGAGTACATGTATATAATATAATAATATAATACATTATTATATTATTGTATATAATAATAATATATTATATATAGTATTATATAATATATATAATAATATGCTATTTTTTTTTTGGTCGATAAAAAGAGTTTATTTTATTAAAATTAAAAGGAGAGTACAACAAATAATCCAAGTCCTCATCAGAGAGAGAAACACTGAAAGACTCCACTCCAGAACAATAGACACCACAGATTAACAAAAATAGCCAAAAGACTCTGAACCCGAGACATCTAGCACAATTACAATTTTGCTCCACGACAAGGCCTTCCCTTGGTCTGAGATTGGAGGATCATAGCAAAGATTTTCCTTTTCAAATTCTTGTATTTCCTCCCTTTGACGACTTGCCAACCATCCTCCATCTTTGCAGCCTCCTTCTACCATTCCCTTCCCTTCGCTGCACAATCGCCCTGCACCATTTCTACCTCCTCCCGCTTCCAATTCTCAGCTGCTTCGTGAAGCATCCATGATTCTTCCTCCATTGGTTGCTCATTCTGCCTTCCCTCCCCCCCAATGTTTACCCCATTGTCCTTCGACTTCGTCAGGCCTGATTTCTCCCTACATTCTGGTGTTGTGGCTCCCTGTTGAGTTTCTGTTGCTTTCCCTTCTAGAACAATGTCCATATCAGCATCTTGCATTCTAAGAGTCTCAGGTGAGCCAATCCCCCTCTTCGGTTCTAAGTCCCTTCCTGACTGGTGCATACCAGGTTTATCCACCGCTTCAGAGGTATCCTTGGCCTACTATTCCAAACTACCACCCTGCTTTTCAACTGCATAGTGCCTACGTGAAACTTCCTGCCACCAAGTAGCAGGTTTAGTCCATCTGGGTTTTGCACATTGTGCAGCAATATGACTAGTACAGAAGCATCTCCTGCAACGAAATGGTACCCCTTCATAGTCCAAGGGTTGTGCCCAACAACCTTTGGAAGTTTTAATTGAGACCTCTTCTGGAAGATGGTTTGAAACATTCATCTCCACCAGAATTCGGGCATAGGTGGAGTGCAAAAGATTAGAAGATCCTTCATCAACCATCAAAAATTCCCCTAAAGAATTTCCAATGTCCTCTAAGCAAGACTCAAACCACAGATGTAGAGGCAGGTTTGGGAGTCTTACCCATAGAGGGACTTTATCAAAAGTCTCAGAGGCTAGGTTAAAAGCTGGATGCCAAGGCTTCAAAGACAGCGCATACTTCTCCTCCCAACTCCAAAAATATTCACACAAAACCTTATTTCTATCACCCACAGACTCAAACACCACAGTAAAAAAAACCCTTGCAGTAGGGTAGATCTGAATACAGCCTTCTACAATTGGTTCCCATTGCTTAGATATCCATTTGTGCAAATCACAGAGCCGAGGCCAAAAACCCCTGAAACGACCTATTAGCCCCAGATGAGAGAAAACTTCGGCATTGTGCAAGACCTCCACCTCAATCTCTTCCTGCAATAAAATTGTCAGTTTCTCTACCTTGGCATCAGCAGTTGGTTTCCCAGGCATCTATTGAAGAGGAACAAGATGGTTTTTCACTCCCCCTGCCCGACTTCCCCCTGCTATTGGACTGAAACATGGGTCTGTAGAGCCCTCACCCTACTCACAGCCTTTCCCTGCTCGCCGCCCTGACGACAGAAGCCCTGCATTCCTCCCTTTTCCCATGCTTCTCTCGTCGGCTTCAGTTTTTTCGGACGCCTGAAAGGAGCCCACAAACCCCGCTCCTGTTGCATGTTCTCCACTATGCGGAATGACGTTTGGAGGCTCGACGGAAAGCCCCTGCGAGCCCTTCTCGCCTAGGCGCAGTTTAGGAGGAACCCTAGCCTCTGCTCTCCACCACAGTCAACTGTTGAGCTCCATCTAAAAGAACATCAAATTTATAATAATATGTTATTATACATATTATATAATATTATATATTATATAATACTATATATACTATATTATTAATATTAACTATCATGACATCTATTAAAACATTAAATTACTCTCCAAAATGGATATCCATTTTTATCACTATAAATTAAAAATATATATATCATTAATATATATTAATATATCATTAATACATTAATATATAATAATATATTAATATATATTGTATATATGATTAATATATCATATATATTAATATATATTAATATATATTAATATATATGATATATAATATATAAATGCATGTCATATTTTAAAAAATTAAAGTGCTCTCTGAAATGGATATCCATTTTTGAGAGCTATGGATAGCTCTAGAAAACATATATTCATTTTGTAAAAAACAAATACCCATTTTTTATGTTATACATAAAATAAAAAGGGCCACAAATAGACATTTTAACAGTGACTGTTCACGGCAGAGTAGTAAGAAACAGATATAAAAAATAATTGATATCTGTTTTCAACCAATTTCAAGCAATTTTGACCATTTTCAACCAAATTCCCATCAATTTTTTCATCAACAAGCATCAACAAGGTAAGTAAAAACACATTTTTTGGATTATTTTGATTGTTTTATATTTTTTTAATAAAATATTAGGGTTTTTTTTGTTCAAATTATAGGAATTAGTTGAAAACTATGTTAATTTATAATTTTGTAATTTACAATAGGGTTTAAATGACACAAGATTTAGCAAAATCTCCTGCACCAAACTTGCCTCCAATAAACCCTCCTTCAATTCAAGACCTAATTGAAATCAATATTACTTGATTGAGAAAAATTGTTGAGCGATACCATAACCATTACCATTTGTGATCAGTCACATTGAACAAAAAGGCCATAATCAATCATGTTAGGGAGATCACTAGTTGAAATTCTTCATTTCAACTTTGGAGAGATGGGAAAAGGTTGCAATATGCAAGTGGTTTAGTGTATGATGACATTAAAAGATTAGAAATATCTAAATAAGATTTAGCATAGTATCTTGTGAACCCAAGAATAGGACAAAATGTTGGTCTACACAAACCAAAATTTTCCATAAAATGGTGCACCCATCAAGGCATAGTTGTAAACTTTTAGGATTGTTTGTGGATGGTATTTGATAAACCACCCAACAACAATCTAGATGTCCCTCTATACTTTCTTCACAAATTATATGCAAAATTTGTTTTAGGAAGACATCTCAACTATTTTGATTTTAGGGATTTTTAGGGAGTGGGTATGGGCATTCCTCAACATAGACTTGGGTTAATGCATATCATGCAAGGTCCCTATGTCCCCCCTCCTCATCTCCCTCCCCCACCTCTAGCACCCCATCTAGACCTTGTTTCCAATGCGACCTAGTATAGTCTCTTGTCCATACACTCTTTGACTGACCATTTGATTTCACAGTCGTCATAGTTCACCCAACTACTAGAGGGTGACACTTCTCATGTGCTTCAGTTGATACTAGTGTAGCATCATTTCATTGAGGCATATTTGTGTGCCTCATTAGTGTAGTACATGTAGGCATACATTTCTAGGTTCTATGGGAGATACAAATGAGCCTCCCCTAGACACATCTGAATATGAGGTGCATGAAATGTCACTTGGAGGAGATGAGGCATCAATGCATACTATAGGTGTAGCTGAGATGTGTGAGGGAGGAACAAGTGTAGTGCCCTCCACTGATGCAAATGAGGAGCAACAACAACAATCTTTTGTACACGTAAAACATAAATTTATTTCATAGTGCATTTCATTTAAAATTATTATAACAAATAGTGCATGTTACTAGTGTATATTTAAGTGGGATTGAATATTTAATGACAAAGGAATAGATTAGAGATGTGCAACATGGCACTCTTTCAACCATTGACTTTGGCCTACATACATCGGTATAATTTTTTCTACATGTAAAACTTTTTATTGTATGTATATCATTTAAATCATGATTAAATAAATACATACTAATTTATATCTTGATCTTATTTTTACTTGTGTAGTGTACTCGATAAATGACTGATGCCATACCTTTTACCATGATGAGTTCTCAATCGATTATCTTAGTTGCATCACCTATTCGGGTATATGGGGATTTTATATTTGGTAGATCTATATAAGTTTGTAGATATATGTTAGTTTTTTTTTTGTCAACAATTATATATTAATTTTGTCATTTTTTATTTTTGTTCCTGTAGAGTATGACACCATCCACGTTCATGGATCTAGGATCAAGGAAATATGACCTAGTACTCCTAAGTGTCCTAAGGGACCATGATTTTCTGAACATATGGTATCCAAAGAAAAAACCCTTGAGGTAATGAATAATTGAATTAGACTTTAATTTATAGTTTAGTATAGTGATTAGATGTTATTTTGGAAGTTATAAACAATAGTACATAAATTTCTATTTAGTAGTTTAAGTTATTTACCATTGAGATCTAATTAATCTAATTTGTGGCTCGAATTGTTTTTGTGCAAACGTCTTTTCATCCATTAGGTAGTGTGAAGAGGCTACGTTTTGGTGATCCGCTAGAAGATTAGGACTTTCTTGACATGGCATATCCATTTTACATATAAATTGTATATATATATAGACCATGAGAGGGCATATGCCACATTTTGTATAATATTGTTTTGATTTAGCATATATGCCAAATTTGTATATGTAGATACACAATTACTTTACACTTTTATATGTAAAAATTTGATATTCGACATATTTTGTCATTTTCTGCATGTTTTCCTATTTTGAAACTTAAAATTTAAATGTATAATCACTTTTAAATGGTTGAGCTATGATAACTAACATGTTATATAGATATTGATTTCCTACAATCTTGCACTTTAATAGTTTATAAATTACATAGATCATTTTTACTCATGTTATAGTACTATTAAATTTTGTTGCCTTGGGAAACTTCACCAAATTTGATATCTTTATCATTAGTTTGTATAGTTGCAACATCCTTTTCCACACCATAATTGACAATGTCTTCATTTTAGCTCATAGGGGATATTTTCATTAGATTGAAGGCCATTATCCTTGTTTTCCTTATATATTTTCACAAGACTCTTGGCAATGAGAGATTTTTTATGATTATTCCATTTTCTATTATTTAATCAAATGTGTTAGTGCATTGGACTTGTAAGTGAAAGTTTAAATCCTAGTTTAGGTTTTGGATGAAGATGTACACAATATATCTTTTAGGAGTAAGCCATGGCTATTTTTTTCCATATTCCTCCATCATTGTAGGAATATAGTGAATTATTCTCCATTTCATTGTTGTGTTACATAAATCAACCATAGATATTTCATGTTCAATGTTTTACGAGAAATGACTAATGAATTTTTTTGCTAGTTCATGAAAGGAATTGATGACATGTGGTATATAAGAGAGCCATTCATTTGCTTGGCCTCCTAGACTTCAAGGAAAGATTTGTATTAATTATGTGCCATTATAAGAAGCCTCTAGGTAAGCTATATAAAACTCTCATATATTCTCTCATGGATCTCCCCTTCCCTTATACTTGTAAAATTTAGGCACTTCAAATTTGTGAGGGAAGGGTATCATAGGTATTGATCAATTGAATGGATAAGGAAATATATCTTCAATTGTGCAATTATTCCTTTTATATCCTTAAAACTAAGAAAAATTGGAACCTTAGGTCTAATGTGTAAGCCTAGGATTCAAATTTTATGTGTTTTTGTTGGGATCTTTTTCTATTGTTTCATTAAGATGGAGATCACTAAGGCGTTTAGATTGAATTTCAACCATGGAGATGAGATAATTATACTTGGATTTGCATCTTTTAGGAACTTGGAATGGATTGGAACTGATTTTCCTAGATTAACCTTATTAGACTATGTGCCCTAATATGAATATTACAAGATTTAGATAACTAATAGAATGAAACAGAGATTTGCAAGAAAATTTGGGAAGGGTAGAGTGATGTGTACCTATCCTGAAAGTTTTGTGTCAACTTGAATCTAAGGACAGAGTCGCACAAGGGCATCTAAGTCCTTGTATGCCTCTTCTACTCGATTTTTGTAGTTCACTGATGGTAGATATGAGATCCCTATTTTCGCTTGTAGACTTGTCAAGTTACTATTGGATAATTTTGTAGGTCATGAGTTTTTGTGAGTTGACAAGGTGTAGGGCTTCAAATGTAATAATAAATAAATGATATTCAAATGTCCTTCAATCCTCTCCAAACTTAAAATTTGTACATTCAAAAAGAGAGGAAATGTTGTGCCATTTAGGGGTTTTCCTTATTCAAACCCCACATTAGTGTTTTCAGTTCTACAAAGGCAATGCTAATGATAAGTGGATAAATGATAGGAAGGAATGATGAATCAACAAAGTGTTGTAAATCACTAGCCTTCAATGACTTCCTTGAAGGACTAAAGTCATGCAAATCACTTTAAGGTCTTAAATCTTTATTGCTTGCTTGATTGAATTTCTGATAATGGAAGTGAGTATTGCAACAAAGAATTTCAAAATTAGTGTTCATATAATGGAATTTCTGTAGGCGGAAAATGGTTCCTAGAACCCCACAAGAAAATGGTGTGTCTGAGAGGATGAATAGGACCATTATGGAGTGTGCAAGGAGCCTGAGATTGCATGTTGGACTACCCTTACAATTTTGGGCAGATGCTGTAAATACTACTATTTATTTAATAAATAGGGGAGCTTCAAATCCTTTGGATGGTGGCATTGTAGAGGAGGAATGGATGGGTAAAAAGGTTAACTATTCATTTCTAATAACTATTGATTGTGAAGCTTTTATCCATGTTTATATTGAGAATAGAACCAAGCTTGAGGCTAAGTCTAAAAAATGTACCTTCATTGGATATGGAGTAGATGAATTTGGTTATCAGTTATGGGATTATGAAAATCATAAAATCATTAGGAGCAAAGTTGTTATTTTCATTGAGAAGGTCATGCATAAGAATCAACTACAAGAAAAGAAGCATGAATAGGCCAAAAAATAATATGTGGTGTTGGATGAGATTCTAGAAAATAAAATGCCAATGGTACTTGATGCTAAAAAAAACAAGTTATCCCACATACTTCTACAAGTGTTATGTGTTCTGCAAGGATTTAACTAGACCTCCAAAAATATTTTCTCCATCATTATATTCTATATTATTAACTGATTCTAGTGAACCTGAAGAGTATTAAGAAGCAATGCAAGTAGATACCAAAAAGCAATGGGAGCTAGGCATGAAAGAGGAAATGGATTCTTTGCTATAGAATCAAACTTGGGACCCAATTACTTGTAGGTAAAAGAGCATTGCCAAATAAATAGGTTTATAGGTTGAAGGGAAAAAATGGAGGCAAGAAAAGATATAAGGCTAGACTTGTGGTAAAATGTTTTACACAGAAAAAGGTATAGATTTTGATGAAATATTTTCTCCGATTGTAAAGATGACTTCTATTAGAACTATTCTAAGTCTTGTGGCAATGAAAGACTTGCATCTTGAATAGCTAGATGTGAAAACATCATTTCTCCATGGGGATTTGGAAGAGGAAATATACATGTAGCAACTATAGGGATATGAGGTCAAGGGTAAGGAGGAATTTGTGTGTAGGTTAAAGAAGAGTTTGTATGGCTTGAAGCAAGCACCTTGACAATGGTATTTGAAATTTGATAGTTTTATGGTTGAATAAGGTTACAAAAGATGCCATTCTGATTATTGTGTTTATTTTAAGAAATTGGATAATGGAAACTATATTATCCTATTGTTTTATGTTGATGACATGCTTGTTGTCGAGTCCAACATGCAACATATTGATGAACTTAACCATAAATTAGCAAATTGATTTACTATGAAGGATTTGGGTGTAGCAAAAAAAATCCTTGGTATGAGGATCACATGGGACAAGACAAACAAAAAATTGTTTTTATCTCAAAGTGAGTATGTAGAGAAGGTGTTGAAAAGGTTTAACATGAAAAATGCAAAAGTAGTTAGTACACCTTTGCCTAGTCATTTTAAGTTGACTAAGGAGATGTGTTCGAGGGCACAAGAGGAGGAAGAAAAAATGTCTAAGATACCATATGCATCAACAGTTGGTAGCTTGATGTATGTAATGGTATGCACAAGGCTAGATATTGCACATGTAGTGGGAGTTGTGAGCAGGTATATGAGCAATCTGAGAATGGAACATTAGAATGCGATATAATGGATTCTCTGATATTTTAGAGGTACTACTTCAAAGAAATTATGTTTTGGAGAAAAAAATTCTACTTTAAAAGGATATGTTGAATCTAATCTGGCAGGTGATATTGATAGCAGGACAAGTACTATAGGGTATGTTTTTACTATAGGAGGTATTGTAGTCAGTTGTATTTCAAGGTTGCAAAAGGTTGGTGTGTTTTCAACCACTAAAGTTGAGCATGTTGCTACTACGAAAGCTAGTAAGGAGATGATTTGGTTACAACATTTTTCAGAGGAATTAGGACAATGACAAGAAGATAGCCCTTTGTACACTGAAAGACAGAGCACCATTCATATTGCTAAGAATTCAACATTGCATTAAAAAAAAAGCACATATATGGGTCATCCCACAATACTAGTTTACAATTTTTGGCCAAACTAGACACTGAACTAATTTTTGCTAACTAAAGATTTACTTTTCGGGCACTTATAGCAGCTAAACTGTGAGGAATTTGAAGATGATGCAAACTAGTGATTTGTGAAATTTTGTTTGTAGATTCTAAATATATTTTTTTTCAAAAAATTTAAAAGTAGATTGCACTTCTTTTTCCATGTCCTTTGAAAACTAGTTTTTTTCTTCAGTAAACACCATTTTTAAGGAGTGATTCTCACCATATACAACATAGCTTTTTTCCCATGAAAGATAAAATTCTATTTTTTTCGAATTCAGATTTGTAACTACGATATCTAGTCCTTTCATTTAGTTTCATGGTGTTTTATTGAATATTTTTTCGTTAATAAAGTTTCAAAGTCAAACCAATTACAATTCAGACATAGGCAGACTATATACAACATAATTTTTTTTGTATGTATCAAAATTCATTTTTTTTTGTTGGATCAAGGACTTCACTATCTAGTGCACTAATTTTTTATTTTTTTAAATGATAATCTGCTATTTTTCCACATGTGCTGAATAGAGAGCTTGATTTTTCAGTGAAAAACCTACATTCACAAGATATAAAAAAAATATAATAATAAAATTAAATTTGTTTAAAATTATACTTTTTGGGAAGCTTATAATAAGGACTACATACTTACAAAAAAAAATGAATTCATTTGATCCCCCAAAAGGTAAATCAAAAGTGGTTTTTTATCAGCATTTTGATAGGTGTAAAGGAGACTCTGTTATAGGTATGGTTTAAAACTAGCAGGGTTCTATCCAAGGGGGTTTGATCGAATGTGGTTCAATAAAACCCTCTGCAATTGGAATCCTTTAAATGGAAATTTTCAAGGTTTAAATCATTATATTTTCTAAAAATATGTGATTTCAACAAAAAATAGGATCTCCCAAAAATTGTAAACCAGTATTGTGGGATCACTCATATCTCAGATACCACTTCATTAGGTTAGTGTTGGAGGATGGATAGTTGAAGCTAGAGAAAGTTCACACCAGTGAGAATCCTACATATATGCTCATAGCGGTAGTTACATGAGAGAAATTGATTCCTTATCGGTTTTCGTTGGCCTTCACGATTGATAATGGTGGACATAAGAAACTAGCCAGACATGATGCCATCCAAGATTAGTCTCCAAGTGAGAGATTGTTTGGTGTGGAGCCTGATCATTCTCTAAGTGGGAGATTGTTGGTATGTGGTGACTAATCATGCAAATATTGTACACTCATAATGTATCCTTGCCGAGGTTCCTGCTAACATGTCAAATGAAACAATTGAATTTGTAGAACCCTAATTCTAGAAGCTTCCAAAACACTTGTTATAAGTGGCTGGGATGTAACTTGTGATATGGTACTCACGAGATTGTAATTTGTTTTGCATTAGATAATAAAATCATTGGATGGCTGAGTTTCTATGGATGTAGCCCATAGTAGGTGAACCACATTAAACTTCTATGTTGATCTCTTTTGTGTTATTCTTCATTGTTATTTCTAGGTTATTTAATCTACATATAATTTTTAATGTTTATTGCTTCATTCTGCCTAAACCCTAACAATAGCTAATATTTGAAATTTGAAGTTCAATTGTTAAAATTCTAACACTGACATATTCAAATTTGGTTCTCGTCAAAATAGGGGGACTTAGACACCCAAGGACATCCTAGTACTGGCCCTATTTCCCAAAAATAGGGTGTTAGGGGAAAAACATTAAATTTTAATGTATTAGTTAAATGCTTGTAATTTCTTGGAAATGGTAAAAATAATCCATAGAATGCATAATTTGTGAATCTAGGGACTTAATTAGTCTCAATATAATTTAGGGGGACAAAAACATAGTTTGAAATTATTAAGGGTGACAATTTATGATGCTACAGTCCTAATTCAATGTTGGTTATTTTCATGTGTAAACTTTGGATTCATTTTTCCAAGTCGTTTTTGAGTGTAGTGTTAGTATGAGGTTGAATGATGTATGGTTGATGTTGTTGATGAATGTTAGGCGAATCAAATGAATGATTGCAATTTTGGGGGATCTATGCATTTGTGGGTATGAATAATGTGGAATATTAAGAGTTTTATGGGTTACATGTGTTTGTAGGTATGTTGGATGTAGAAGATTGTGAAGCATATGGGATGTAGAGTGTAGAATATTAGGAACATTTTGGATGTAGAAGATTGTAAATCATGTAGAATATTTATGTTCATAGGTATGTTGGATGTAGAATATTGTGAAGAATATGGAATATTTACTTTTTTAGGTATGTTGGATGTAGAATATTGTGAAGCATATGGAATGTTTGTGATTGTAGGTATGTTGGATGTAGAATATTATGAATCATATAGAATATTTATGTTCATAGGTATGTTGTATGTAGAATATTGTGAACCATATGAAATGTTTATTATCATAGGTATGCTAAATGTAGAAATTGTGAAGTATATGAGATGTGTGTGTTTGTGGATATATTGGATGTAGGAATTGGAGAGTTGCATAGCATGGATGAAGAATTTTGATGATTAGGAATGAATTTTGTGATTTGATTAGATGGGATGGATTGTTGGTGCTAAGATCATTAAAAAATATTATTGGGTGGGATATTGTGTTGATTAGGTGGAATATATGTGTTATCCTCTAAAGTAGGAATAACCCCTAATGAGGATGGTAGTGGGGTTCTATAAGTGTTTGAGGTGAAAATAGGAGAAGGTATTCCAAACTCATGTTGAGTTTAACCCATGGTTGTGGTAATGTTTGACTCACTATTGATTAGAATCCATGAGCTATCTATGTAGGGACCAAGCACCAAGACATTGTTGAATGATGTGTGACATGAAAAAG
Organism: Sequoia sempervirens; assembly: GCA_007258455.2. Taxonomy (NCBI): domain Eukaryota; kingdom Viridiplantae; phylum Streptophyta; class Pinopsida; order Cupressales; family Cupressaceae; genus Sequoia; species Sequoia sempervirens. The sequence continues at coordinate 402,548,432 of VDFB02000003.1, read as the reverse complement.
TTGGATGAGTGATGATCTTGTAGCAATTCAAAAGCACTTGCACAAGCAAAGATAAAAATATATTTTTTTAATTTTCTACATTTTAGTAAGTCACATTTTTGGAGGCCTTCAAAGAAAAATTTTGGGTCAAGACTATCATTAATAGCTTAGATTGAATATCCATATGTTTGGATTTGGGTCAGGATCATGGGGGGACAAACTAGACCCCTAAGTGGCAATGAAAATTTATAAAAACAAAGTTACACAACTTGACATAAAAATTGGAATAGGTTATTAACATAATTTGAAAAATATGTAAAAATATAATTTGTAGCAAATTGAATCTAGTTTTTAAGCTACTAGTCCTTTTTTGAAAAAAAGTAAATCTATTTGGTGAAAATTTTAAATTCCAATGTAGTAGTACTAAATTTTCAAAAAAAAATAAAAAAGCAAGTGTTTGTCTAGCCACCCTAACGGGGAGAATTTTTTTTTTCTTAATCTTTCAATATAAGTAGAGGACACATGCCTGGATGTGACACATATTTTTTTGTAATTTTTTGGAAAGTAAATATTTAGTTATGAATTTGCTAGTAATTTTTTTTTAAAAATATTAAAAACCATTTGTCTAGCCACCCTAACTTGGTCAAAAACTTATGTTTTCTCTTTAAACTATAATTTGTGAAGCATAGTTTGTGATGCATCCTTTAGATTCAAAAAATGTTTAACCATTTAAAATTTATTAATGTTTTTCAATCAGCCTATCAATCGAGAATTTACACATAGTGCATGTAGAAATCAATAATAGTTAACTATTAAATTCAAAATAAAGCATATCTTATATCGATATAATGTTGTCAATTTGTTAAATAAACCCTTTTTTTTAATCAAAATTGAATGAAAAAAAAGCCATCAACATGAAGGGTAAAGTTCGAAAAACTCTTGCAACCCTTGTAAACACATTGGGGATGTTTTCTTTTTAGGTTAGTCACCCCCAAGCCAAATATTGAAGCAATACCCAAAAAAATAGATATTCATTTATTAAAAGTAGAAATATTAATATATTAAAATCAATATATATTAACATTAAAGATGTTATAATATTAATATTAATATTAATTTATATATATTTATATATTTTATATTAGTATATATAATATATAATATAATATATGTAGACACTTAAAATCATCCTAATCGATATTGCACATCTAAACTTGATTACTAACACTATTTTCATCTTGATTCACCTCTTTTTGACCATTTAATTAAATAATCTTAATTTTTTAATTAAATTCATAACTTTCATCTATTAATTGGATACTCAATTTGAAATGAAGAAAAATAGGTTGGGGTCAAATGGGATTATGATGGACCTATCTTCCTCAATTTCATTAGGAAATGATATCCCCACAAAGAATTGACTAACTACCCTTATGAGAATCAATTCTGTGAAGGAATCTTCATATTTCCTTTTTGTGTCAGGACAGGGGTCCTAGTCAAACAAAACTTTGGGGAGAAAAAGAAAAAAATAGTAAATCAACACCAAATTGCAATTTAACACTTGGAACAACAAGATTAAGCTCAATACTAATAGAACCAGAAAATAGAATGCAGATCAGAGATGGGAAGAAGCATGTGCGTACCAATCACCAAAAGTTAGTTTTTGAAGTTGATCTAGGACTCATTCACCCAGGGGTGAACGTGTCTTAAGTTAGATTTTGTCTGCTACTTTTGGGAGCCTCTACTAGAGTCCAAATCTTCTAATTTGTCTAGGTTTTAGGTTTGAAAAGTTAGGAGTAATTTTTGTAGGTGAGTTTCCACGAGATGACAACTTTTATGAATTTTTTTTGTAACTTTGACAACTTCTTTAATTTTTCTCTTCAAGAGATCTTCAAGATTTCTTCCACCTAAATTTGCAACCTCAAATGAAGAGGGAAAAATGTTTTGTTTTTGGTGAATGGGGGTTTACCTTGGTCAATCCCCGTTTTGGTAATCAAACCTTGAAATGAAATGAAACATGAAAGAGGGCATGAAGAATAAACAAATCTATGTTACCACTCAACAAACTCTTGCATAAGCATGAAATGAATTCAATTGATGTGGATCTTGAACCTTGGATCTTGACTTGAAATAATGCTTTCAATACTTGAATGAATCACGAAACCTACATGACCATATTAGCTCCAATAACATGCATGATGAAAGTAGATTTTGATATGACAATTGGATCTTGATTGTTGCAATAAATCTTCAATAAATATACCTTTGAATGCATTGAATTTATTTTGATCATCAAATTTTCTATAGGAATTCTCACTTCAAAATTGCTAGGTGAAACATAGTGAGATAACCTTATATTTATAGGTATGTATCCTTAATTTTTCAAAATTCAAATATCACAAGCTAACATTGAAATATAGATTTAAAAACAATAAAATATCGCTAAAAACATAATTTAAATTTAGGTCCTAGGTCTAAGGGAGGACCTATTTTCCCATGGGAAAATGGGTCTTAGGTCCCTAAACCTAGGACACACATTGCTCAATGAGAAGTGTTATGTAAAGGCATTAATGAATGTCGAGTTTCCTCTTCGAAAAATGTGATAAAATAGGTTTGGTAAATGAATTAAAGGTGCCAATTAAGATAAATTAATCTCAATCAATTAAAGGAGCCCTAAATAAGTGTGAAAGTGTAAATAAATACATTTTGCAACAATAAAATAAGGAAAAATTAAGTCCAAATTAACTAGGAGGCCCAAGCAAGTGAGAAAATGTAAAAGGATACATTTTTTGTCACTACATTTACCCCCACTTTAGTGAGAGGATGACCTTGCGTCAAACTCACACTAAAGTAGACATTCAAAACATATGTATACAACAATGATAAGATTACTCAATCATACAACATCAAAGAAAAAAATGGTAAAAATGAAAAAGGTAGATCAAGCATCGACTATCCAACACGATGTGGAATACACCTCAACTATTTGTCCAAAAGGGAGGATCCAGCCTTAATTGTCCAACACAATGTGGAACACGTCCCGGTTGTTTTTCAAAAAACATTCACAAGTAGAACACGATGTCCCCTATGCAAACAACACACGCTCACTCCAAGTTAATGTCCAACCTAAGGCTATCCACTAGGTGAGCTCCCAAAAAGTGGCTAACTGAGAAAGTCATACCAGGTCTACATGCTCTCACTGTACTAACCATACCAAAGCTATATCTCTAATAACTTCGATCAGGTGCCACAAAAATATAAAATTCGAGCTTCACAAGGTTAGCAAGTTGTATTATTCTAAACACTTATGAACAAAATATAAATAAAGTTTTCTCAAAGGTATTTTGCTTAGTTCATGTAAGGTATCCTCTTAGGGAACATCGTGCCTAATGTCTACAAGAGAGGAAAATTCAAGGATAAAAGATTCACAACTTAGGGAATACAACACGTACATCACCACTAATAGGAAAATCGTATGCCAAAAAATATCATGCTCTTGGAGGACATCAAACCAAATGACACCACCAAAGAAAAATAGGCATCACAAGAAGAAATAAAATCACACAATGAAACATAAGGAATGTCAAAAAAATTCAAAATAATAATGCCAGTGTATGCCCCCACTTTAAAGAAATTGATAACACCATTTTGTGAGAAATTTTCTTTAAAGTAGCAAATAATCAATGCTAACAATAAAGGAGACATGGGATCTTATTCAAAAAGCCCTATGCCAAGTCATATGTTCCCAAATGAAGATACATCAGTATATGCGGAAGGAAGATAACTAGCCAAAATGATAACATCAAGTGCCAAGCTAGGACAAGGCTATCTAATCCCTTTCCCCCATCAAGTGTAGGACAAGGACGATCCAAGATCAGTGATAAGAATGAGATCCTTGCAATAAAGAAGATGATTTGCAATGAATGTTAAACATTTAAAAGTGAGTACGCTATGATCCTACAACTTTTACATGGCAAGGAGAAAATTGCATGATCTAAGGGACTATCTCTATCATATAAAATTTCTCAAGGATCCTCCTTAAAGCATAAAAATCATCAATACTATGCTCAAGATCTCTATGATATTAACAATGAGACATGTTTGTGTTCTTATTTTTTGGATTTATATTTTCTCTAGTGGGTGGTAATGTTAAGAGTCCTTTATTAAGAAGTATGTGTAAGTGCCTTTCAAAGAGAGACATGGGACAATGAAATTTTAGATTCTTGAGTTTGTAAGGCCTTTGTTGTGTGCTTGTTGAAGGAGGATGATGTAAGGTAATCCTATCATCCTTGTGAGACATCACTTCATTATTATGAGGGAGTAAATTTGTATCCTTAAGAGATGTTGAGGGGTAAGGATTTTGATATCCTAATCCTTTAGTATCTTCAATATTTGTTCTAAAAGTTTTTGAATTTCATGCTCATTAGCTATATCACATCCTTGCTTAGCTAAGATTTTAAAGCATTGGCCATAAGTCTCTTCTAGGTTGATGGGTGTGTTCATTACTTTGTTACCATAAGATGGATATGTATGCACTTGATTAGAGGAACCGGGTTCACTCTATCAACAAATTGTTAAACCCTAAAAGTATGCCAAGATTTATGATCAGGTTCAACAAGTGGTCTAGCCAATGAATGGAATTAACCATGATGGTTATAATTCCTTGCTCTTTAAGTGTTTTCTATGCCTAGGTGGGTGTACCTTTATTACTAGTGATTGTTCATTCTCGGGAATTGACTGATGATAATCAAGAAAATTAAGAACCTCATACAAATTTGGAGGGTTTATGCGATCACAAATTTTTCAATTAAATCATCCTCTCTCAATCTATTTCAGATTGGCATGAGGGTTTGAAAAAGACAATGAAAATATAAAACTAATTATTACTCCTACTCCTACAACTAGAAATTAAAATGTATGGAAGATATTTTACAAAAAAAATGTTTTGGGGATGGAAATGATCAGTTCATTTCTTCCATTGGGCAACATAGTCAAAATGTAGATTGATATGTGTCCTCCTACTGGTTATAACTCGAACTATTTAGCACTTAGATGTTTGTGACTTGCATAAATATGCAAGGAAGTGAATCACTAGGTTCTTATTGATCCAAATGAATCTTCGAAGTTAGTGTGACTTATTCAAAAGAATTTAATTCTTACTTGAAGAAACCAATCAAATAAATCACACAAATCATGAATGTGCTTTGATAAACCAAAAATATACTTGATACATCGATTTAAATAATAGGTAAAAGTTCTTAGTGACAACCATATAATTATTATCAATGAACTCAACAAAACAATTGAAACACTAGTAGAATTTGGCAAATAAATGACAATGTGACTAAAAATTTTAGTAACAACTAAAAATGACTAAATTCTACTAAGTTTTTGCAACATAGCTATAAATGAGTAAATAAATGACTAATTTGGTTGGGTATGTTGGAATTGTAAAATTTTGACAATTTTACAGTTGTTTATAGTCATGAGTTTCCAAAGAAGTCCATACCATAAGCACATGAATCCTCTCTTCATAACATATTTTCCCATATTATGTCATTTGGTCCCATAGAATTCACATGGCCCTGAGCATTTGAATGTATAAACCATATCGGTGTAACATGTTGTAGGTCTCACCAATCCCAAAAAAAAATCATTTTATATTAACGCATGTCTTTTTTCAGCATATCGACAAGAGGTCAGAAATGTCTCAGTGACTAGAGGATACACATCGACATGATGCAGTTTGCAGTCTCAGCGACATGGGGATCCTATCGACAAGAAAATGGTCATCGATATAAGTCATAATGAGCTTATTTGTGTCTTACCGATCAAAGCATAAAGAGATGTGTCGGTGAGACTTGAGTCATCGGAGTAGTGTCCTGTAGCATTTGTTCAGTCTTGCCAATAAAGCATAAGTAGATCCTGTCGGTAGTATAATGTCATCGAGGTGAGTTCAGGGAAGTCTTGCCGACTTACCATGTCACTATAACGAAAATACATTGGTAGGTGGACTTAGCGATAATCATGGTCTCGCCGATAATGAAATTCATTGGCCAGACTGAAGTCATCGAAGTGAAGTCTCGTAGCATTCGTTTGGTCTTTCTGACAAAATAGAGGAGGATTTTTTCGTTGTCGTTGATATGAAGTCATGAAGCTTCGCCGATTCCCTATGTCACACCAAAAAATTTGTACAAGATTTAGACTTGGCGATGCATGTGGAAGAAATAATCATCGGTGAGACTTGCTTCATCAGCGAGAGCTAAGAGAGTCATGCCAAATGAAGTTCCATCGGCAAGAAAACCACTATGTCTCGATGATCAGAATTGATGAAGGATAAATCTTGGAAAAACACGATGTAAGCGGAGGAACGTCTGCCCAACCCTCAATGTCACAGCGATACTCAAAATTGAAGGCACATAGTGTCGGAGAGACTCGTAACATTAGTGTAATTGCAGGACTACCTAGCAATATATGATCTATTGATAGTCGGAGAGACTTGGGGCATCGGTGGAACTACAGGATGTCTTTGCAGGTGCCTGATGAACGTTTGAAAAGACCCGAACAAATGGATCGCCACGGATTTGAATACGAATGGACACGACTTTTCATGTGGCCATTATATAAATACCCATTTTTGACAGCGAATGAGAGAGGGTAGATAGCGAGTAAAAAATACAATAGGATATAGAATGTTACAATTTTTTGAGACTATGATGCATGTTTGAAATAATGGAGATTTCAATTGAATTCATTTGATGTGGTGACATTTTTCTAGTGTCAATTGTTTGTTGTGTTAATTGAAAGTATTGTTGAAGTTGTCTCCAAGGTTGATGTTTTCTAATTATTTAAACTGATATATCAAGAATATTTTTTAGTTTATTAGTGCACACTTGTTGTATCTGTATGATTGGATTAATTGGTTCTTTCAAGGAAAGATTAATTCCTTTTAGTCAATCATAGTAATTAGGGAATCTCATTTGGATCATTAAGAAGAGCTTGGTAATCACATTCTTGCATGTTTATACCAGTTATAAACTTAAACCTATATGCCAAACAATTTGAGTTTCTGCCAGAAAGAAGTTACTCATTTCAGATTTTCATTTGACTCCATGCACCCAATAAGGCACTAGTCTCTGCTATTTCAATGTTTAATTTCATTCATTTTTACATATGAACATATTATATTTTAGTCTTGATATTTCTTATACAATTCGTACCAAAATAAAACTCATTTATCCACTCCCATTTGCCAGTGTGGGTAAATTGCTTTAGGAAATGAACAGAGGTCAAGTCTGCTTTATTCAAATAGGTATACCCGCCTAGGTCTAGCAGCACCTAAAGAGAAGAAGGTTCAAATCATTTGGCCTTGTCTGTTACCCTGAAACATTATGAGAGCTTGGCAACCTCTCATGGTTCAAACTTGCATTTTTGAGAGCTAATAGGGTAAAAAATTATTTAGTCACACAAATAAAAATGACTAAATAGTTAGTCACACAAATACAAATTAGACAAAATTTAAAAATATATTTGGGGAAATGATTGGCGGGAGTGTATAGCACGTGATTCATTATTCACATTTATCTTGGCACTTGACAACTACACTAAGGTGTTTTGAGTTTTAGCAGCTACTTGCATGGGCGTGTGATTCATTATTCATTTAGCTTGGCACTTGACAACTACAGTAAGGAGTTTTTCAGTTATTGTAGCTACTTACATGGGTGATAAAGATTGTTTGGAGAGGACCTGGAGGCTTCTGAAAAGGTGGGAAAGGGCAAGGAATTCAGAGTTTGCTACAATGAATTTGGAGTTGGCAAGGCCCTCTATAGTGAAGTCGGATTTGGGGATGTCCTATGTAGAAAATTCAGAGGTAATTCGAAACCATCTTTAAATTAAACACAAAATCTATAGCTTTTTTATTGGAAACTTATAGTAGTTACAATCTACTACTCTTAATAATGTTCTTTTACAATCTTTCCACTATTCTGCTTCATAATGTGTTTGAGCTAAATATAATAAAATTTGGGTGTCAATGCCAAAATAGAATCTCCTCAAACAATTTTGATACATTTTCACTACAAGCGCAAATTGTCCTTGTGCAAAGTAAACATGTGCTAGATTTACCCACACATCAGGCATCTGAAAAAAGATGTTTCATGTTGCAACTTCTTGTACCTGTGTAAAAATTTCCTTTGCAATATCAAATTGACCCCTTTTAGCTAGCACAATGGCTGTCCCATTTGTAGCATAAAAATTACCTATGAAATTTGTGCCAACACTTTACAATACAGTTCTCTAGCCTTCTCAAGATGTTGTGTATCCACCTTTGGATCCCTCCTCTCATTATGAAAATTTGCAAAAAAAATCCAATTTCAAAGTGAAATGTCAACATAAGAATTATTTGCATCTGATTCACTTTGTGCAACTTTAATTGTTTCTTTTGCTTTAAGCCAATCATCTATTTTTAGTTCCATTTTTCCAAGCATAGATACAACATTTGATAAGTTTTTATCCACCTGAAGTGTATCCCCAATCAATTCTAGGCTTAGTTGGATCTCATTCCAAGCTCGATCCATGGTTACAAGATGTAGATATGAATCCACATAATCAGGAAACTTTAACAATATTAGCCTGTATAAAAGATTTACTTTTTCAGTATCATGTAGTTGTTCAAACAACCCAACAAGATTAAATAGTGTTGTGACTTTATCCCATGTTAACTCAAGTGAAACACCATCTTCTTCTAGTCGATGGAAGAATTCTATATCCTTAAAGAGCATAGGAAAAACTATAGAATTGGCACTGGGGCTTTTATTTATGAATTCAACCCAAATTCCATTTCCTAATGCCTCCATAATTTTTTTTTTGATCCAACTCTAGTTCATCACACTCAAAATGAAGAACCCCAATATTTTTTAACAATTGAATGGGTACTTCTTCTATGCTCTTCCTCAAAAGAGACTTTGCAATCTTAAGAGAATCTAAGGCTACACTAAGGTCTAATGATATTAATAACTCACCCATCTTGATAAATGCATGGGCATCATGTGGATCTATGTGAGTCTCCTTTGTTAAAATTTCCAAAGCCTTCTCTACCTACCCTTGTTGAGCATATATATGGCCTACAACTTTTAAGCTCTCACAGTTCTTTGGGTAGACCTCTAGACCCTTTTCAAAATTTGAGAGAGAACTCTTAAGACCTCCCAAATTGAATTGAACCTATCCATAAAATCCTATGGCCTTTGGCTTTCCTTGATTGATGCCATGTAGTAGTAGCTAGTGGTGTCATAATCACCTTTACTATGATAAGATTGTGCAATATTATAATATGAATGATATTTCATGAGAGGGTGGTCAATTGAAACAAGAGCTATCTTAGTCAGCTATTCCATAAGAAAATGCTGCCCTATGAAGAAAAAATGGTTTGCTAAATGATTCAATGCCATTGCACAGTACAGGTATAATTCAAAGGCTCTACGCATCTTTTCCATTCCTTCATGAACACTACCTTTTTCACTAACTATGAGAATCTTACAAGTAAAAAATGCACAAAACTAACCACAAAGATTTATGTAGAGGTAGATCATCATTTCCTAATGCCTCCATAAAAGTGTGGTGAGCTAACTCTAATTCATCATGCTCAAAATGAAGAACCACAATGTTTAACAATTGAATGGGTACTTCTCTGCTCTTCTTCAGAAGAGACTTTGGCACCTTAAGAGAATCTAAGGTTGCACTGGGGTTTGATGATATTAATAACTCACCCATCTTGATAAATACATGGGCATCACGTGGATCTATGCGAGTTTCCTTTCTTAAAATTTCCAAAGCCTTCTTTTCCTACCCTTGCTAAGCATATATATGGCCTACAACTTTTAAGCTCTCACAGTTCTCAGGGTGGACCTCCAAAACCTTTTCAAAATTTGAGAGAGAGCTCTTAAGATCTCCTAGCTTCAATTGAACCTGTCCACAAAATCATGTGGCCTCTTTATTTCCTTGACTAATGCCATGTAGTAGCAGTCAATGGTGTCATAATCACCTTTAATATGATAATATTGTGCAAGATAATAATATGAATGAGATTTCATGAGAGGGTGGTTAGTTGAAACAAGAGTTGTCTCAGTTAACTATTCCACAATAAAATGTTGCCCTATGAAGAACAAATGGTTTGCTAAATGATTCAATGCTATTGCATAGTAAGGGTATAATTCAAAGGCTTTACAAATCTTTTCCATTCCTTCATGAACACTACCTTTTTCACTAGCTGTGAGAATCCTACAATTAAAAATGCACAAAACTAACCACATATATTTTTCCCCATTTCAAACAACAAAATGGCCAAAAAAATGCATTTAAAACCTACAAGTAAAATCACATCGATTTTCACGCCAAAGAAAAACCATGAGACGATAGCTTGTTGCTTACTATTATTCTTTGATAGATTTTTTCCAAGCATCCATAGCTTGTTTGAAATCAGATATTCTAGGATTTTAGTCATAGTAGCAAGGTAGTGGACTATTTGATAAAATGATTTGGTAGACATATATGAAAAATGTGGTAGCATAGACAAGGCAATGAACTTTGGAAAAAATGACTCAAAGAAATGTAGTCTCATGGTGATGAAATGCCATGACAAGCAAATTGTTATGGATTGTCATGGAATTCCATCACCATGAGAGAACATTTATTTGAATCATTTTTTCAACCAGTTCACTACTTTGTCTATGCTATTGCTTACTATTATGCTTTGATAGATTTTATCCAAGCATCCACAACTTGTTCGAAAGAACTTGTTTTAGTATTTTAGCCATAACAAAAAGGTAGTGAACTGTTTGATAAAATTATTTTGTAGACATGTATGAAAAATGTGGTAGCATAGACAAGGCAATGAACTATTTGAAAAATTCCTCAAAGAAATGTGGTCTCATGGAATGCCATGACAAGCAAATGCAATTAGCAGCTGCTCCTAGTTATTAGTTATGCAATGTGAAGTAATGCTTTGTGTTTGAAAGATGTGCAATGCAATGTAATCGGCAATTTGAATATAAACTACAAAAATCTATTTTTTAGAATTCATTAGTTAAACTCTCTATTTTACTTGCTCTCTATAACTCTATTGCTATGGAAATTCATTTCAATTTAAAAAAATAGTTTTTGTCGCTTATTCTACAATTTTTTATATTTTTTCATCTATCAACATCTAGTTATTATTTATGCAATGTGAAGTAATGCTTTGAGTTTGAATGATATGCAATGCAATGTAATCAACAATTTGAAAATAAACTACTAAAATCTATTTTTACAATTTATTATTTAAACTCTATATTTTTTTTCTCTCTATAACTCTATTGCTATGGAAAAATGCCTTTCAATTAAAAAACAATTTTTGTCTCAGTCTACAATTTTTTACATTTTGTCATCTATCAACATCTAGTTATTAGTTATGCAACGTGAAGTAATGATTTGAGTTTGAAAGATGTGCAATGCAATGTAATCAACAATTTGAATATAAACTACAAAAATCTAGTTTTACAATTCATTAGTTAAACTCTCTATTTTATTTGCTCTCTATAACTCTATTTCCATGGAAGTGCCTTACAATTAAAAAAATAGTTTTTGTCTCATAGTCTACATTTTTTTGTTACTGTGTGTAGAAAATTATAGATGGATCAATGTCAGAGGTTGACTACGAATCAATAACATGCATTTGATGAGAGAGTAGCCGATGAGAGGGACATGGAAAAATATCCATGTCCATGTAATGAATGTCTTGGTGGAAAGGTGAGAAAAAGAAATCTGATTTATCGGCATATGATAAGATATGGGAATAGTGGTATAATCCTTTGGGATTACAATTATTATGAATATATGATAGAATTGTAGAGTGTGAGGGATGAAGAGGAAAAAAACATAGATTAAGTGGCACCAAACATAGTTGAAGAGGCAAAAATGTTAGACGAAGGGTCTGAAGTTGATAGAATTTTGAATGAGGGTCTAAATGATGATTGGGACAAGTTGATGGAGGATGCTTTAAAGCCTGTGTATGCTAATTACAAGTTAAGTCACTTGACAAAAATCCTTCAAATTCTTAACTTGAAAGTGGTGTTTGGTTGGAAAAATGAGAGTGTAGATCAGTTATTGGCATTATTAAGTTCGTTGTTACCACCTGACTCCACATTGCCAACAAAAAAAAGTCAATGTAAAAAGAAAACCACTAAGCTAGGCTTAGTGTATGAAAACATCCACACATGTGTGAATGGTTGTGTATTATTTCACAAGAATCTTGAAAGTGAGAGTGAATGTTTGAAATATCATGAAGTGAGGTATAGACACGAGTTGAAATTATTTTGTTGAATATCCAAGATACTAAGAGGGGGGTGAATCGGTATCTTCTTAAACTTATTAAAAAAATACCATCTAATTACTCAAATGCATATAATAGTAAAGATAAGCAAGAGCATTAATAGAACATGAAATCACACAACACATGAACACCAAGATTTTTACATGGAAAACCCAAAATGGGAAAAACCACAGTGAGTGTTAGCTCACAATATAGTACAACTAGTTATGAAATATTACAAAAGGGGTGGTTCACTGCTAAGACTCACTGTCCAAAATGAGAGGCTCACTGCCTACAAAATTACAGTGACAAAATGGCTTACAACCAGAAAATGAACTAATAATGTACACCTTTAAAAAGTGTTGATTCATTTCCTTTGAAGTTCAGTAAACTGACTTGACACACTTCATCATTTTTGCACTTCTTCACATTCACATCATCATCAACTTCAACTACAATCTCAAAACTATCCAATATATATAGTTGATACATTCACAAGCATAAATTAGGTCAACCTAATTAGATGCAACCCTTATTCACCAAAAATCAATTGTCGGCTTCAAGCATTTACAAAGTCCTTCCAAAGACAATTCAATCACTCAACACACTACATCATGTTGGCTTAGACTTAAGATAGGTCACACATACATCCACATAACAAAATTAATTTACCATAACACCATTAGGTCAGCTAGAGATAAATCTAATAGAAAAAATGCAACAATAAAGTAATGCCAACTCATCGTACGAGCACCTGAATGCATGAGATTATGAATATATGTGCTTCCAACATCCATAGACCATTTCCCAAAACTGCAAGCAACAATAATCAATCACAAAGGATTGTGGACCAAAATATTGAAGGATAATAACTACGTACTAGTTTAGATACCAGTCCAGAATACCAAATCAAACTAAGACTTAATCTTGCAATTGCAACTCATATAATATGGTGACATCAATGACAACACAAAACCAAAAAATGAGATGTTCTTCTTCATTATTTCAACACAGTTGTGGTTCCTAGAAAGGTTCTTCACTACTTTTTGGTAATCCCAAGATTAGTCCAAATGTATAAGTGTAGAGACATTATTGAACTTGTGCAATGGAATGCCCAAAATAAGAGCACTAATGGAAAAAAATGACATGTGCTTGATTCTAAGACATGGATGGAATTTGATAACAGATGACATGATTTTTCTCAAGATCTTCATAATATAAAGGGGCCAAGATTGGCAGTTATAAGGCTAGGCCTAATATTAAAGAGAATGAGTTTACATGTATTAGATCATTCAAACTTTGATAGTTTGAGGGAGGAGGTTATTGAACTCCTTTGTCTATTGGAATGGGAATTTCCACTAACAATATTTAACATTTCTATG
>VDFB02000003.1:402490689-402534628 GCA_007258455.2 Sequoia sempervirens | reverse complement strand
CCTAGTGTAAACGTACCCATACAGACATGTTGGAATAGTCCATTTGGTCGTATGAGTTGCGGAATGAAAGTTGCACCACTTTGCAACTTTACACTGCTTGAATTTGGCAACTTTTCCCTCCACTGAAAAGTCATCACCATAGGAAAATGCCTCCGAGATAGCAAAAAACAAGAGAGGTTTTTGTAGATGGTCCCAACATGATGATGTAGCCTTAGACAGAGAGTCTGTATGCCCCACGGTCTCCGAGAAATAGCCCTTCAAATATTGCTGCCTTTTAGCACTTTGGACTCTTGAGGGAAATCGTCGGTCCAATGTAGCTCAAAGTGATTCGGCATATTTGGGTGCAAAAGAGGACCATCCCTAGCATAAACGTACCCATATGGACGTGTTGGAATAGTCCGTTTGGTCGTACGAGTTGTGGAATGAAAGTTGCACCACTTTGCAACTTTACACTGCTTGCATCTAACAACTTTTCCCTCCACTGAAAAGTCATCACCACAGGAAAACGCCTCTGAGATAGCAAAAACCGAGAGAGGTTTTTGTAGATGATCCCAACACGATCCTGTAGCCTCAGACGGAGAGTCTGTGTGCCCCACGGTCTCCAAGAAATAGCCCTTCAAATATTGCTGCCTTTTAGCACTTTGGACTCTTAAGGGAAATCGTCGGTCCAATGTAGCTTGGGGTGATTCGGCGTATTTGGGTGCAAAAAAGGACCATCCCTAGCATAAACGTACCCATACGAACATGTTGGAATAGTCCGTTTGGTCATACGAGTTGCGGAATGAAAGTTGCACCACTTTGCAACTTTACATTGCTTGCATCTGGCAACTTTTCCCTCCACTGAAAAGTCATCACCACAAGAAAACGCCTCCAAGATAGCAAAAAACGAGAGAGGTTTTTGTAGATGGTCCCAACACGATCCCATAGCCTTCAACAAAGAATTTGTATGCCTCACGGTCTCCAAGAAATAGCCCTTCAAAAATTGTTGCCTTTTAGCACTTTGGACTCTTAAGGGAAACTTGTGGGCAACATAGTTAACTTCTTCACAAACTTGGTTTGAAGTAATTTCATTCTTTTTTGTGCATTTGAGAGACATTTTGACTGGAGGTCAGTCTATGAGCCCTGTTCTATGATATTACAAAAAGGTATTGTGGACCTATATTAAACTACCACTCTCAATATCATACAAATTGAACCCTGGCATCAATAGACTCTGTATATCAAGCTACCACAATTCTGTTGATGTTAGCAGCTTCATCAAGCTCTTCCAACCATTCTAGCACATGATAGAGCTTGGAAAAGAGAGAAGGAAGTCCGCTAGCAAAGAGGAGAGTAGAGTCCACTTCAAGAGTCAAACATGGCACTTACTAAGACTAAGCCCGCCCAGCCATACAAAAGTGGCATACAATATAGCCAAGTCCGCTCTAAGGAAATAATCAATGGCCTGGTATAAAGCAAAGTCTGCTAGCAATACATAAAGGAAATTTTGCCCTTGTTTCTTGGCATAAACACTCAACAAAGCCTGCCCATGTTAAGAAAGGGATGTGTCAAACATGATTGAAGTCCGCCACATGTCTTGGCCATGAAACTTGACAAGGTTCGCGCTTACCAAAGAGTGACATGGCATAAAAGATGGAATCTTGCCAAATCCACTTCAAGAGGATAATGAGTGTCCACACTTAGAAGAATATGAACATGGAAAGTGAATGAGTGAAGTCCGCTTAGTATGTTAAGTCTGAAATTGCAAGAGAAAAGAGGAAGTCTGCCAGCCTTAAAGTGAAATTGAGCTCACCCCTCATTTGTAAAGGGTGGAGACAATGTATAGAATTGTTGTGATAGACTATTTCTGATTATAGAAGCTCTTATGCATGATTTGATTTGAACCACTTTTATTGTCAAATAGTGTGCATGGTTGCATAACTTCTTCCACCATAGATTGGAGATAGATTAGAATTAGATTACACTTGGAATAAAATTTGCTTTGAATTTTTTTTAGATGAATGCAAGATTTGATAAGCATTGATTTATGGTGGAACTTTTGCTCATACTTTCTTTGAACAGATGATTTTCATTCAATGTGTAAAGTTAACCTGAGCTTACTTTGTGGATTCTTAACTTCTGTTTGGATAAATATTAATAACATTTTGTTTCCACAATCCATGATCATTAGTAATCAAGATTTCTGGATTAAACTGTGTGTGATTTTTTCCATCAACGTTTCGGATCATACTCCATGATCCATCATCAGGATGATTAGCAGATAGAGAGAGAAATGATCCGAAACGTTGATGGAAAAAATCACACACAGTTTAATCCAGAAATCTTGATTACTAATGGATAAATATTGTTCAATTGGAAGGTAGTTATTCATGATATGAAAACCATAAGCACATTTCCTTGAAGATTGCAATGGCTTTGCGTAGTTGGCGCGCTTCCTGCGTGGCGAAACAAAGTTTGGTTTCATTTCACCAAGTTAATACCGTCTCTTGAATTCTTAGGAAGTAGATTAGAACTTCTGACCCCTTGTCTCCTTTTTCAGTTTGTTTGATTTGCAACCCAAATAAAAGAGCTTGATTGTCCAGACCTTCATTGTGAATTGAAAAAATCTAGTGTAAGTCCTCTTGTGATTACTAGCAAATCACAACGCCCATTGAGCTTACCACACGTCAAGACCTGACATAAGAAACCTTGGAATTTCCATATGATCTCACAATCTTAGCATACGAGGTGGTTTTTCAAGTGAGGATAGGGTGTCTCTGGGCATTTTTATTCTATGCTTTCCCTCAACGGTTTGCCATTGTCTTGGGAGTCCTATATTCAAGGAATTAGTGCAAGGTCCAAACTCCCAAAGTTCAATCATTTGAGGGCCGATTTCATTCATTATGCATCAAGATTGATGGTTAGAGGTGTTGGCCAAAATTCTACTAATGAAGAGATTCATGTTCTTGCCGCCCAACCTTCGAAGAAGAAAGGAGGAAGTGGAAAGAAGGTATTCTTCAAGAGGAATCAAGACAAAGGAAATGATGGTGCTCCCCCTTCCAAGAAAAAGCGAGACTTGTCCAAGATTCAATGCTTTAGGTGTGATAAGTTTGGTCACTTTTCCAAACATTGTTTAGATAGACCTAAGCATCAAGCCTCCGTTGTAGATGTAGATGATGTTTCTCCACAGAAGAATGAATATCTATTTTGCTTAGCATTGTCAAGCAATGTACCCACTGACACCAACACTTGGCTGATCGATAGTGGTTTTCTCAGAAAGAGGGAGTTGATTATGAAGAAACATTTACTCCTATTGCTCGTTACACTTCTGTCAGAACTATCATTGCCCTTGCTGCATCAAGAGGATGGAAGATTCATCAAATAGATGTGAAGACAACTTTTGTCAATGGCGTGATTGAGGAAGAAGTTTACGTCAAGCAACCTGATGGTTTTGAGGTTCATGGGAAGGAGTCACATGTGTGTAAGCTGAAGAAGACCTTGTATGGTCTTAAGCAGGCTCCTCGTGCATGGTACGAAAGGATTGATCGGTACATGTCTAGTTTGGGCTTCTTGAAGAATGATGCTGATTCAAATCTCTACTTCAAGGTAATCAATGGTGATGCATTAATATTGGTACTAATTCATGCTTCTAGGCTGCATATATATATATATAATATTTTTACATGTTTTCTCCATTGTTCGGCCCCTACACCACAAGTAAATGGTTGCATAGTGTGTGGAATGAGGGGGCAACAGGCCTGTAATTGAAATCTTTTCATCTATCAGCATCTAGTTGTTACTTATGCAATGTGAACTAATGCTTTGAGTTTGAAAGATGTGCAATGCAATGTAATCAATAATATGAATACATTTTTAATTATTAGTTATGTAATGTGAAGTAATTGCATAAACATGAGTTAACTTTTGTAAAAACTATATTGTAATTGAAATCTTTTCATCTATCAGCATCTAGTTGTTACTTATGCAATGTGAAGTAATGCTTTGAGTTTGAAAGATGTGCAATGCAATGTAATTAATAATATGAATAAACTACATAATACTCGCCATTCTTTTTGTACTGTGTGTACATCAAAGATATTTAACCATTGCTCACTTGATTAAAATTTCAAAGAGTTCCAGTATGCACATGGGGAGCGAATTAAATTTTGATTGTCAACTTCTATATATCAAATTATCAATAATCAAGTGTATGTCCATATACAAAATGGCATCAATGCCAACTCAAAACAAAATTTTACAATATGTGGCATATGCCATCTCGTTATCTATTCAATATTTACATGCCAAAATGTCTATCTCATCCTAAACTACTGGTGGATCATCAAAGATGGAGCCTCTTTGAAGCACTAAGGTTTGCCTCACGAAGGTAGCTGCCGCGAGAGAAAGGTCAAACCACAATTGAAGTTAGTTATATTATATGAATTTAAAATTGAATAATTAACATCAAGATCATATACATTAAAATTATAATTGAGACTCTAAAATTGTAATCGTTTACGCAAATATCCATCTCTTCAAAGGGTGGAGTCCTAGAATATGCCCTCTCAAGGGCAGGCCAGGCATCTTTTGTAATTTCAATCTATATAGGTGAAAAAAAACATAAAAGTGATCCAAATTAGCATACAATTGTTAGTAATAGGAACATATAAATACCAAACACAAAATAAAATGAACACATACTTCTTTAGGTTGATCTTTTTATTTATCTCCTTTAGGTGTTTCGACACCTCCTCCTTGAGGTGCTTCAACACCTACTCCTTCAAGTGTTCCAATATGTACTACTTTGGGCATTGTGGTACTTGTCAACAAGGACGTATAGCTCATAATTCCCTGCACATAAAAATGACAAGTACATATGAAACTACCAATCTATGTCGATGTATGTATAATCAATATAAGATCTTAAAATTCTTAATTCAATCAAATTTGAGTTCAATTACCTTCCCCTTATCCAACATTGCACTTCCATAATCTAGACAAGGCTGCACCTCATTCACACTAGGTATTTCCTACAAGAGGAAAATAAGATAAACATATAAGTTATTATATAATTTCATTAATGACAATTCAAATGACAAGAAAGTATATAATAAATAAATGTAAATGAGTGAGTGCAAAAATATATACTATGTGTGTGGGGGCCAAATGGAAATTTCCCTTGAGGTTGCTATTAGGTCACTTATTAGCCGGCTCCTCTCAGGACATCAAGCATTAAAATAGACCATGTAAATAAATATTAGTACATTATACTATCTCTTATTAATATTCATTTAAAAATGCAAGTTAATAATTCACAACTTAAATTTTACCTGTGTCACTATTCCAATGTCCCCCTCTCTTATAGGAGAGGACTTTTGTCTATTGTGCTCCACTCCCCTGTGTCAGATCTATAATGTCCACATCATGGAAGTCATAATCGAAAGTGTCAAGGGATGCTCGGCAGGCTATACAAGAAGACCCAAGCATATCTGGCGGCACATGGAGCAAGTATGTGGTACACAAATATGTGGACCTGACGAGGATGATGCAGCAACACTCGATCCATCACCAACATCACCATAATGTGGCTGAGCTACTACAGAAGCATGCAAAACCAAAAGACCACTCAAAGAGTGAATAGCGTGGATAGTCTATGTGGCCGCATCCTGCATAATATCTGGATGGTATACTTGAAGTGGCGGAGGAAGGGGAGGAGGGGGAAATATGGGCGGGGTATTACTCTAATTGCCCCTGGTCTATCCTAGAGCATACCTCCACCAACACCCTGGAAGGGTTTAATGTCAAATTAATTGACATGATGCCCTAACACAAAATCAACATATAATTTTTTTATAAAGTAAAATGGTATATCACAATTGTTGTTCGGTGGTTTCAAAAAAACCATACACCAACGATCCCAAAAGTTTTCTACAATGTCTCTATGAGTGCACCATTTTATAGAAAGTTTTGTTTTATTAACCGGCAAACCAGTGCGGGGGTTAACAAATAAAGAGGCTATTTGGGCTTTGGTTATTCCAAGATCTTTCACATCATCATAGGACAATCCACATGCATAATATTCTCTCATGTCTTCTCACCACGAATGAAAGGCATTATGTTGCGAGGAGAGGGTTTCTATGTTTTAATTATTTCTTTCATTGTGTTTGACATCTCAGATAATCGAGGGACTCTCGTATAAACTTCAGAAATGCCCCTTAATTCTTGCAATTTTTCACAAATTAATTCTTAATTGATGGCTGTGGAGGTGGTGGAGCGTTTGGCATTTGTGCATTTTCATTGTCAGTAGCCATAATGCCTGATTAAAGTTAAAAACAAATTAATCTAATTAAAATTAAACAATATAAATGAAAATATTATAAAAATACCCTAGTTTTAAAAACAAATCCAACAAAAACCCTAGTTTTTAACAAAAATCTATAAAATTCTCTAATTTTTAATCCAAATACATAAAAAACACTATTTTTAAATCAAAATCCATTACAAACATTCAATTTTCATCAAAATCCATTACAAACATTCAATTTTCATCAAAATCCATTACAAACATTCAATTTTCATCAAAATCCGTACTAAACTCAATATTTTCATAAAAAATCTATCAAAAACCCTATTTTGAAAAAAATCTATAAAAAATTAACTAAAATTACACAAATCTAATTGAAAATTTGATTAGAGCAAAGAAAAACCAAGAATCTAACCTTTTGAAGATGGATTTGTGCGAAATTCGATATCTGATTTGCGGAATGAAGTTTTCTCTATGCGCCCGCGGTTAAACAAATGTGAAATGAGTTTTAATCAGGCCGAAATGAAATATATATGTGTGTCACAAATCAGATATCCGATTTGGATTGGATATCCGATTTGGATCAGATATTCGATCCAAATTAGCTATCCGATATGGAAATCTAGGTTTGGGCTTTGCTTCGGTAGTGTGTACTGACACCCAAGCCACATAAAGTCAACTAGGCATTTTCGGGTTTTTGAGTCGATGAAACACGTAATTTTTTCTCCATTGCCACTTTTTGGCATACCATGATCCTGCACATACCCCTCATGTTCAACCTCACTTCCTTCAACAACTTATTACTTAACAACACTCTCCCTTTTCTTCCCTATTCTAGTCATGCTAGCGAAGGTACCTTCTACATTCTTAGGGCTTTCTACAAGAATTTTTAGTATAATTATCAATTTCAGCCTTTGACACTTCATAGTTCAATTTAGATATCCAAACTAACCTTGATTCAACTGCTTCCATGTTACAAAAATCTATAGACACAAGAAAATTTATGCTTCTAGAGTACCTTTCAACAACACTTACTGGAATTGTAAACCTTCTGTTCATCCTCATTTGAAATGTTCCAAAGAATGCAACAAGGGAAGACTCTTGTGCATTCGAACTACCAAGATTTATCATGAAGTTTCTGATTTGATATGCAATAGGCTCTGAATTTGACCATTCTATCCTTCCTATTACTGGTAACTCTTTCAAAAAGTAAAATAGTAAACAAACAACTAAATTTCCATACCATAATGTATTCTTCTTGCTCTTCTTGATCTGCTTTAAATTCTTCAAAAGATGTATATGAAGTAATTCACACAAGTCATAATCCATACCTATTTTAACCATATCAACAACAATAGAAACTATAAGGTAATTGTTCGGGATACAAATGTTGTGATCGATGACCATAGCAACATACCTTATTATTGGATTAACAATCAATCTCAAATCAATCTCTTTCCCTTCAAGATTCACACCAGTAACCTCAATTATTTCTTTCTCATCCATAGCCTTCAGTTTGGGAACTAGTTCGGAGGAACACAAACCAGTCACAACTCTAATAGGTTTTTTGGAAATCAAATGTGCCTCATTATTCCATAAAGATTCATCATGAATTCTGCTCAACACTATTCGAATGTACTTCTTCTCAAATTCAAACAAGGGAACTTTCCTCGAAACATCCAACTTTTTCTCAACTAACACTTTGTAGGAATCAATGCTCTCTTTCAATTCACTTTCCCAAATCATGCTCAACTGAATTGACGACATTTATTCTATCTTACTGTAAAAAAATGCATAGATATCTTCTATGGGACATATTCTTGGAGGGATGCAAGAGAATGCACCAACAAACTCTTCCGACACATTCCTCAAATATCTTCTCAAATTGAATTGCACTTTATCCGCACTATTCACAACCTTTGAATTATCCATAGCAATAAAAATGAAAGATTATGCAAATAAGAATACCTCTAAAAATTCCAACAAGAAATGAATAGATATCCTGCTTCTGTAGCTCACTTTGAATCCGTCTGATATCTTCTTCAAACCTTGAAACTCTAAATTTCCTTCTAAAATTCCTTTGAATGATTCTTCGGAAATAAATAAGCCTTTTAAAATTATCAGAATTTATTCCTTCCATTCTAAATGATTTTGTAATAAATGTTTCAACTTGCAAGTAGATTGCCTCGAAGATTGTGTATGCCTTCATTTTTTGAAATTCTACAGATTTTATCCTTCACACATGTGACTAAAAACTTTCTTAATTTCCTTACCATATTGAATATACTTTTGTCATGATATGACACAAGTACGGATGAGGGGGTTCATTAGATTTTTTGATAAATGCTCCCCCTTAGCCAATGCTTTTCTTAGAAATTGACGAGAGTATCTACACCAGAGGTCAGCATAGATAATACTGATGATTCCTTTCTCCAAATCCTTTTCATTTTCTTTCTTACTTATTTTGGATCAATGATTTGATCATTTTTCTTCCTTTTTTTGTTATTAATAGGGTGTTCTGGATTGCTATGCTTACACCAAACAACATTCTTCTTTCCATTTTCCTTTTTGTTCAATAGACCAACTTTATATCCATTCTTCTTGCTCTTAGAACACTTGCTGGATAAATAATCATTCATTTTGTAGTCCTTTGCATGACCAAATTTCTTGTAGGAATAACAAACACCATTGAAAGATAAATACCTTTTAGCATCATGTCGTTTGAAAGGATTTTTTCCAGAATTGCTTCTTAGATCCTTGATTTGTCTATCTTAGTACCGAGTCTTCTTACTAGTAGATTTCTTCACTTTAGAACTTTGACCTTCCTCAAACCCTAAACACAACTTATTCATTTCCGGTCTTTGAGAGGTAATCAATCTATCAAGCATCGTCGAGTTTATCTTGAATTTGTCTTCAAAACTTCTTACCTTTTCTAGATCAGATCTCAAGATTTCTGCTTCTAATTCAAGCTTTGTGCATTCATCCATCTTCCTTTGAATTTCAATTTCCTGACATTCTTCAGTTCTTTTCTTCTAATTCAATTGCTATAGCAGGCTAGAGATAATTTCTTCTCCTTCAACCAATAGATTAAATGCTTCAACACTTTTACTTTGCAACTTTTCAATATAATCATTCACTTTTATCAACTTGTCCTTCAGATCTTCCATTTCTTTTGAATATTCGGCAGAGACTTCTTCCGAAGGAAAAAAATTCTTATACTCAAATTTTAGGACCTCCCTCAAGCTATTAGGCTTGTTCTGAGGAATTAAGCTTTGATACCAATTGTTGAACATCTAGAATACTAAGAGGGGGGTTGAATCGGTATTCCATAAAACCATAGTAAAATCCACTTAAAAATTATCACAATTTTGATTGAATCAACAAGAGAGAACATAGAAACAAATCAATGCAACTATACACAATAACACTAGGATTTTTACGTAGAAAACCCAAAATGGGAAAAACCATAATTAGGGTTAACTCATAATATATTATATCTGAATACAAAATATTATGAAGCTCATTGCTAGGACTCACTATCCTTAAAAAGGCTCACGACCTAAGTACAAAAGATGGCTCACTGCAAAGATACAATAATAGTGGCTCACTGCCAAAAGATTGAACTAGTAGAATACACCTTCAATGTGCAGGGTTCAGTTCTGCTGAAGCTCAAAATACGAAGTACTACCTCTCATAGTAATCGCTCAACAAAACTACACTAATCACAATTGATAAAGCATTTAGGCTTTGATCTTCTTTCAACTTTCTTCCACACTTGCACATCCACTTCTCACACTCATCTGTATATCTCTCACTTCAAAACATCTCCTATATATACAAGTATATCTTAATCATCAATTAGGTGGGAACCATATAAGGTTTAAAAATTTCATCCACATAGTGCATTATACTAAGTTGGATAACATCCATAAAACATAATTAGTCTTCATAATATATTGCATATGCTGAGTCGACCAAGACTAGAACACAATTCTCCATACCAACAAATAATTCTCGATGAAAATTCCTTTCAAATACGAGAACACAATGATTTCCCATCATACCCCCAGCAAAAAGACTATTAAAAAAACCTCAACATAAGAATATTCACCTTAGTAGAATGCAAAGTCTCCCACACAGTATGCTACACACAAAAAAATAGTAAAATATAGAGTTGGACTTTGTCTGAGATAACTTTTTGCTCAAAACAAAAGACATCTCAAGATCTAGGAAATAGCTGTATGAATGAGTCAAGATAACATGGATAAGAGATTAGAGTCATACCAGATCCTACAGTGAACTCTAGACTCAAATACCAACAAAATGATCCATCACAAAAGGGTATTACTGGTAGAGTACAACTTCTAGTAAACCAAGCAAACTTCCCATAAATTTATCACCATGTTGACATCAATGACAAATTGGGAACAACCAATACAAACCATCCATACTTCATGCTCATGTTGCAAGGCTTCCAACAATTTGTGTATGGTACTGCTCAGACAATATATGAGGACTAAAGTCTTTGTTTAGAATAGAATCAATGCTCGGTTGCCGAAGTGGTTTCTGATTTAATTTTTCCAATTGGAGAAGGATAAAACCTCTTAGCACAAGGATAATTCTTTGGCTCTAGGAAGGATGACAAGAATGCAAAAACAAGTACAGTGAAAAATAAAAGAGGTGGTTGACCTTCTTTTAAAGTTTAATGTGTTCGTACTTCCTAGATATTAGTTCAATGATTCTCTTTCCATGCACATGCAAAGATCATATACCCTAATTGACTATGGGTTGAATAAGCTATAATCCTCTTCAGATCGTTCTGTAATATTACAGTGGCTATAGAGAAACACATAGTAATTTGTTTCATTCTCCCACATGGCGGGGCTCAACCCTAGGGGGCAGGGTGGATGGGAATATGGGGTTTGTTGGCTCCTCCTCCCACAACAGAAATAGGGGTTAGGTCACTAGGCACAATTTTGAGAGTTGACTAGTCATTTTACAATTATGTTTCAAATGATTTTATTTAGAAGCTTTGTTCTTTATGGAACAATGATGTATTTTTGATGGCTTCCTTAATTACATCTACAACTTGAAAATGAAGGCACTCTGCACACACACTAGAGATGAAGTACAAATCTTCCAAGGTATTTGTTGGTTATTTAAATTATGAACCAAACTTAATCTTATCTCTCATCTATGAATCTTCCATAACTCAATTATTAACAAGGGTAAGGATTAGCCAACACACAAGTGAGGCTCTAAAAGATCTCATATCTTCACTTCGGGCTCTGTGAAACCAGAGAGGGTAAATCCAATTTATGCTTATAAGATACTTATTTAGTCAAGAGAATTTCATCACATAGATGTATTCCTCAGAAAGTGCAAATAAGAAAAAATCATCAAAGGCTTGGAAAACCTTTTAACGAGTTATTACCTAGTGCAAGGAATATGGTACTACTTCAATAACTAAAAGTTTTTGCTTATGAATTCTTTCTTATTTCAAGTATCTGGCTAGGTTCACCAATAGCTCAATTAATCAAAAGATAAACTAAAAAAAGGACCGGTGCCTTGTCTAAGGGAATAATGGAGTCATACTTTGCAATTAATCAGTAATACAACTACAATCTAACTTAGTAATTAGAGGACTATTGGCATGCAACTTTGTGGAATCCAACTCATTGTGTTTAAAATACTACTACTTACCAAACCCTATATCTTTTTCCCACAAACCCATCACCTTATTTGAGCATTTAATCAACTCATTGAATTGTAGCACAAATAAACCCATTCATTTAGTGCAAGTGAAAGAAGACAAATGAAATTATTATTAACAATCTCATTCATAATTTGCAAGGAAATACACAGGAGAGCACATATTTTAAAACTAGTATTTTGTTTCATCATTGATATTACTTTGTAAAACCATTTTAAGATCAAAATAAATTATGACTGATACCCTAAACTTGCTTCTAATATATCCGTCAACTTATCTATTTATATTCTATTGCTCTCTGAGTTTAGCTTCCTCCTAGACCCTTCTGAGACTCAAAAATTTTCCCGACCTTGCAATCAACCATGAAATCCCCTTTATAAACAGGTGAGCAACAAGCATCCAATTTAATTATGATTACATTTCACACTTCATTTCAAAACCTAATTTCAACTAATATTGAGAAACTCCCCAGGAAATTACATGCAATCAATTTTGAGCAGGGGATAGCAAAAGACAAAATTCAGCCACAAGGTACCATTAGTTGTTGCCGCAACGTCCACGTTGAGAAAAATATTCCTTATCAAACCAACTAGAGGACCTCCACATCAGCATAGAAGAGTAAAAGACCAACACCACAAACATGTTGAAAAGGGAAACTCTTGATGCAGAAACCATGGTGTCATAAAAAAAAACGAGGAGATGCTACTCCAAGTCGTCAGCATCAGACAATGCTTGACCACTCCTTGTTCATGATGCAATCGGAGGAACCATCACCATACTATCATCAGAGTCATCATACGACACCAGGGAGAGAAGGTAATGGCCATATCCCAAGTTAGTGTTACCTTCACCATCTGAAGGACTATCAAAGAGAAAAAATGGAGAATTATTTTTTTACAGGTAGTTCTTATGACCCTTGTTCCTTTTCTTGGCCTTCTTCACAGACTCAACCTACTCCTTGCCCTTAAACTTGACCAATTCTTCTGAAATGGTCCTATTTCTTAAGTTGTAAGTACTTTGGACAATGATACTCTTCTTTTTACCATGAGCCTTCCTTTTACCCTTTGGAACCAAAGAAGTTGTAGGGACTTCTTACTTAGACATATCCTCAGGATGCTCAAACACGCTAAGTCGGCTCGACCTTCTGGTTGGCTAAATTGACACACTAGAATTTCCCATTTTGTAGGACACAGTGTGAAATCTAGAAAATCTAAATTGTGTAGAAATTAACCAACATAAAAGCTTTCAGATCAAATTTGCATGAAAGCACACCCACCAGACCCAACTATCACAACCTTCCCTAGAAAAAATGGAATTCCTAGATGAACCAGAAACATGAATTAAAAGGATCTCACATGAAACACCAACTTACTCAAGACGAAAACAACAACACCTCTACAATTGAAATCTCAACACTCACACATTCCTTCTATGACCCACACTTCATAATTTTAGAGAAATGAAAATGGTGAGATCAAATGACAAGCATTCTGGATTAAATGGACCATTTGGAGTGTGTTGCAATTAATGATTGAAGAGATCATCACATGAGTGAGTTGATAACTTAGCAGCTCAGTTTTAAATCTGAATGGCCAATCTTTGAGGATTTAAAACTTCATCAATGACCACCTTGAGCATTGTTTTCATCTTTTACAACTTGTTCGTAGAAAATGATGATGCCACCTCTAAAAGCTTCCACATCTACCCTTAATCCTCATTAATCACCTATGATCTAACAATAATCATGCATCACCAACTCAATCCGTGCTCCTTCATTAATAGCAGCGAATTACACAAAGCTAACATTTGGAGAGAATAGTCCTTCATACATTCCATCGCTCAATACGGGCTTGCCTCATATTTCCAGGGTTTAATCACTAACGATAGTATTGATGCAATGAACTTCATCTCATTGATCATTCTGATTTAAAACCATATCAACGGTTCTCCATTAGCCTCACTACTTTCTTCCTTGCTTTATACGATGTCCTCAAGTTCTGCCACATTGTCCTTTTCATTCAGTAGCTTCCGCTTATCGCTGACACATTTCATCCTTCACTAGTTCTATTAGCGATACAAACATCCATGTGATGATATTTTAACCCTTGAAAATATGGCCCATCCTTGATCCATTCATTTTCCCATGGTGCATTGCTGATTTAACTTCGAACACTAGATCACATCAGCGACAGGAGATAAAGTGATGAAGCAAGATTAAGACACGTGCATCTACATGAAAATCAATGATACAAAAGACATCACTTAAAGAATCAATTCAAATCAACGAAAGAAAGTTGAGAAGACAACCCCATCGCTCATCACTATTTTGAAACTTATGTTTTGGAAAGGATTTGTGATGAGCGATAGTAGAAAAATACAAAGACTCTAGAGCTATCACTTATCGCTAATTCTCCTCATAAACTTTGCAAGCAATTAGCGATGAGAGATCCTAATGATTTGCATCATGCATCGCTAATACAAAACTTGACATTCAAAACCAATCCGCAATATGTGAAACAAAGGAGATACTTCATATCACTCATCGCTCTTTGAAAATTACAATCACACAACCATTCACGATGAACAATGAAGAGAAGAACAAAGTCTGGAGGTCATCATTGATTGCTAATTTTAACACTCAAGGTTCAAGAGTCATTAGCGATAAGTGAAAAATCAATGATATAAGGAGAGGCAAGAGCATTGCCCATCATTGATTGATATTAGGAGCTCCAAAAGCTATCTGTGATGAGAAAAATCAAAGAAATAGCACTCATTTTTTGTCACCAATCTAAACATACCTTTCATAAACTATTTGTGACGAGTGACAGAGAGATGGTTGAAGGGACTTAAGTGAAAGCTTTTAAGCACGTGCTGATAAGTTTGTTGAAATGAAGGTGACCGCTCTAGGGTGACATAGGAAAAGGTCTCCACAAGATTATAAGTCATCAAAATGCAAAGGATGTAAAGGAAAAAAAGTATTTTAATTCAATCTTATAAAAGGTCTTGAAACTCAGACCTAGGTGTGAGGGACAGGTTAATCCACGATGGTCAATGACATAAGATGTTTTAAAATGATTAGTAATGGGCAACGAAAGATCAAGGAAGAATTAGAACACTGCAAGGGTATTGACCCTAGGGTTTCCTGGGTGAAAATGACAACCAAAATTTTAAAAATGTAGGGTTTTACAAAATGGAACCAAAATTTTGAGGGTTTCATCAATGGCTCCAGTTGGGGATTTTTCTACTCCAGAATAGAGCAAGAGTTCAGAATCTCAGGTGAAGTAGACCAAGAATAGAGAACCAAAACCAAGGACGAAGCAAGAACACCAAACCCAAATGAAACAACATATGTACAACATTTACATAGGTTACAGGGTGAAACCAACCTTAAAACTGGTTCCTACCTCTGTCAAAAACCTAGTTTTCCACCGTTAGCACCATGCTAAAGCTGAAAACACTATCATGGAGGTCCACCAATTGATCATGCTATGGCCACTACTTTCAACCACCATAGACATGTGCCTAAAATTGCAATCATCTCTTTCATTCATGTCCCTTTGGGAATTGTGGTAAGGTGTTAACTGTAATATATTATCAGTGTGGTATTCTATTTGACTTAGCTTACCATTATATTCCACCAAATACCCCTCTAACTAGTCTAGGAAAGTGAAAAATTCATAATCCATTTGATCACTATCATCATTCAAACTGATATCAGATTTATTCTTCTCATTAAGCTAGAAATCCTCATATATGATCCTTCAAAGGTTCTCATTCAGGCGTACACATTCACCTTGTGCAATAAACAAGAAATGTTCGTACACATGCTTCATTTCAAATTGGTGCTTATATTCATCAGAGCAGTGCAAACCAACTATGTTGCCAAATGTTCCACTATCTTGGGAATTCAACTCATCAGAATCCAAAAAATTCTTGCTTTCTTTCATACTAGGGATATTTCACAAAGATCATCATCCCTACCATCCCAGGAACCAAATATTATTTCAGTTTCTGGTTCATTTGCATACTCCAACTTTTTACTCCAATTATTGCTCAAATTGAAGCAGAAAATTTCATAGGATGAGTCAAGCATCTTAGGCTTGTTGTGATCAACATTATGGTACTCAAGTATGTCATCAGTTGAAAAGTTTGTTGATTCATATTTGCAGGACTCATTATACCCTGAACATTTAACATCCAAACAAGTTTCTTTGTTCCTTTCCTCAATAGGCTCCCTGTTAAAAACAATCATATCCATCTCTTCCATGAACTTTTCACATTTCATTCCTCTTTCATATAAGCCATTAAGGACATGAAACTATTGGCTATCATTTTTAATTTCATCACTCCTAGTATTTAGCTCATACACAGGTTGTTGAATACAAACATTCTTGTCTTGAAATTCATCATTGATCATATTGATGTAACACTCCAATTTTGATGTTGTTGAACTACATTCCATGAGTCCTTCATTTGAACTTTGTTCATTTACTACTGAGGTTACAACTCATGAAGACTAGTACAACTAAATCCTTCAGGAAAAAAGGATATCTCTAGGTTAGTCTCACAAAGAGATTCATATTCCTTCAGAGAGCAATTAGAATCTTTATTTTCATTATCCTGGTCACCAACCTTCAAGGGTATACCAGTAGTTTTTGTAAATGTGACAATTTCATCACCCGCACTACTAGATAGATGTTTTTCCTCTAAGACATCCCTACTCATTGTTTGAGTAAACATTTGACCTTCACCAAGACAATTACCACTGTGAGCTTGAAATCTCATTCCTTGTATATAATCACTCTTAGCCTCCTCAACAATCCTGATCCAATCAAGTATTTGATCAAAATTTTGAGGTTTCAATCCCTTAGGCAAGGCATTGAGTCTTAGCTCATAAATGCCATAGAATATTTCAATGCAATTTGAATCTACAAGTCGTAACCCCTTGGGAATTTCTAGCAGGGCATCTAAGAACCTTTCTAACAATTCATATGGCAACTCACCCTCATATCTCTTCATGTCGGACAGTCTTTGGACTAACAACACTTGATCATTATTAATTAAACTTTGTTGAAGTATATCCTAAATCAATCCTTGATTAACATGTTGTGAGAGTGAACAAGATGATATATCTAAAGCATTATCACCTTGATCATTTCTTTCATCTTTAGGAGATCCACTCACTCATTGTGAACTAGGGAAAGAAACACTTGCAACCAAATACCCTCTCATCATTGAATATTTCACAATGTTTTCAATATCCATAGCAATGTGACAAGCCTTCTGCAATGTTTTGGGTTCCTTATCCCTTATTAAATAACTCATTTCATTATCAAATGCACCTAGATATATAATCAAACATTCTGCATCACCAGGTCTTAAGTATTCAGGAATATCTCTTACTGCTTGTTCAAATCTGAGGTTGAAAGTAGGAACCAACTCATCTTCATCCCTTTGTATTTCCATAACCCTTTTCCTTACCAAGCTAGGATTGACTCTTTCACCAAATTTCTCCATAAATGCAACCATAAAACCATTCCAAGAAGCTATAAAACAAATTGGTAGATATGAAAACCAATCTCTAGCATTTTCCTTTAAAGACCGAGCAAATAGTTTCAAGACCACATCCTCATGATCTATCTTAAAATCACCAATCAAATCTATGAATGCATTCAAGTGTTTAGATGCTAACTCATAATTGTGCCCTGCAAATTTAGGCAAATGTTTCGTAACATCACTTGGAATTTTGTTAGGGAAACCTTGAATACCATTAAAATTTAATGGTTTATATCTCTCAATAGAGAACTTCTTTTGATGGAATGATAAGAGATGCATGCCTTGCATGTCTTTATTTGATGTTCCATGGGGAAATGCGAGAGAATAATACATTTATCCTATACCATTATCCAATCTTTCAAAATCAACTTCATAATTGTTTTTCTACTACCTCATTCCTTAGTTTTAATCACATTTTGGAGCTCGAACATATTCATACTTTAAACCCTTTAAGATGTATAGTTTTAGGAATAAACATACTTCTTCAACCCACTTTAGATATCACATATTACACCTTAGAAGTATATAAAATAGCTATCATCCCTCATATTGTGCTTAACTCACATAATAGGGAAACCTAATTTTCACCAAATTATTTCAACATGATTTTCACATATTTATTTCTTCATTAAAAAACAAATAGGGGAAAAATAATTGGATATAGTGTAATTACTTCTAAATTGTTCCCTTGACTGAAAAGACTCTGTAGATTTGGAACTTTCCTCACACCTTCATCAGGTTTTTATGCTTAGAGTCACCACCTCCTTTATAGAGGAACCCACTGCATCAATATGAATTTTCCTTCATGAATAGGTTTTACTTTAACCTTCATTAATCAACAGAGCCACATATAACCCTTCATACTTATTTCCAAAAACCTCTCATTCCATCTTGCAATAATTCATACTGGTAAAGAGATTAACGGAGTCGCCACCCACATCTAGTGATCATGAGATATGTTAAATATTTTCAACACCCGCAAGTTTTTTTTTTTAAAAAAGAGAACAAACTCATTCCATAGTATTGAAGATTGGATCATTTACACAAAACTAGGCTTAAGAACATAATACCCTAACAAATAATTTGACTCTTTTAAGGAAAAATGATCTTCACTCAGAATATATTCATGATAAACCCAAGTAGAGTCACCATTTCTGTTGGTTATTTTTTATGAACCAAACTTAATATTATCCCTCATCTATGAATCTTACAGAACTCAATTATTAACAAGGGTAAGGATTGGCCAACACACAAGTGAGGATCTAAAAGATCTCACTTCTTCACTTCGGGCTCTGTGAAACCTGAGAGGGTAATCCCATTTATACTCATAAGATACTTATAATTTAGTCAATAGAATTTCCACATATAGATGTATTCCTCAGAAAGTGAAAATAAGCAAAAAACATCAAAGGCTTGGAAAACCTTTTAATGAGTTATTATCTAGTGCAAGGAATATAGTACTACTTCAGTAATTGAAAGTTTTTTCTTATGAATTCGTTCTTATTTCAAATATCTGGCCAGGTTCACCAATAGCTGAATTAATCAAAAGATAAATTAATGAAAGGACCAGTTCCTTGTCTAAGAAAATAATGGAGTCATACTTTACAATTAATCAAAAATACAACTACAATCTAACTCAGTAATCAGAGGACTATTGGCATGCAACTTTGTGGCATCCAACTCACTGTGTTTAAAATACTACTACTTATTGAACACTATATCTTTTTCCCACAAACCCATGACCTTATTTGAGCATTTAATTAGCTCATTGAATTGAAGCACAAATAAACCCATTCATTCAGTGAAAGTGACATAAGACAATTGAAATTATTATTAACAATCTCATTCATAATTTGCAAGGAAAATACATAGGAGAGCTCACATATTTTAAAACTAGTATTTTCTTTCAATACTAATATTACTTTGTAAAACCATTTTAAGATCAAAATGCATTAGGACTCACACCCTAAAATTGCTTCTGATATATTCATCAACTTATCTATTTACATTCAATTGCTCTTTGAGCTTAGCTTATTCCTAGGCCTTTCTGAGACTCAAAATTTTTCCCAACCTCACAATCAGCCATGAAATCCCCTTTATAAATAGGTGAGCAACAAGCATCCGACTGAATTATGATTACATTTCATACTTCATTTCAAAACCTAATTTCAATTGATTTTGAGAAACTCCCCAGGCAGTTACATGCAATCATTTTTGAGCAAGGGATAGCAAAAGACAAAATTCAGTGACAGGGTACTATTAGTTGTTGTTGTAGACACATAAAATGTACATGCACTCGATCCTAATCTACTAACATCACTTCATCCTGAATTATCCCTCTATCTAACCATTTAATCAAATAGCCTTATTTGATTAAATTCATCATAATTCCCCTTTTAATTAAATAAATCCCTTGATTTGATTAAATCATCGTCTCTGTGTAATTAGCTAGGTCATTTCATCTTCCTATCTTTGTTTAATTAAATAATCCATATTATTTGATTAAATCTCTAAAGTTCATCTAATTAAATTAAATAAATCAAACATTTATCTAATTTAATCTAACATCACCCCCTTTGGTTAAATAAATCAAAAATATTTATTTAACTAAGTCTAAATCATTCTTTTCTCATTTTGAGTTCTTTAAATCCTAAAATCTAAGTCAAAATGGTCAAATTAGCCAATCTCCTTTAAATTAATCAAATCCTGATTAATCTTAGACTTAATCCATCAAATCTTCTAGATTTTGCAATTTGCACATGAAAATCAATTTAATTGATTTATAAATCATCTATTTTCATTCAAAAAAAGGAATCAAAGATGGAATATTCCTCAAATTTGAAATCTCCCCCCAAAAGGACTTGTCCCTTCCAACAAAACATTTAAAAACTGTTACATGTCCTTTTCTTGAGCCATGTGCATTTGCTTCACCCTTCACCTCATCCTTCAAGCCATATTTTGAATTTGAATCTCCCCCCTCTTTGCACATTCTTCAAAATATGCTCATTCCTCAACCATTCACATGATGACATGTGACTTCTTCTCATTTGTTGAAGATTAGTCCCACATTCATCCCTTTTGCCTCTTCTCTAATCAATCTCATCTATAAATGAAGAGCTCATCCTTCATTTGATCCATCCACAATTTGAGCAAAGTTACTATACTCAAATTCATAGCAATCTTCATTCATTTCATCCAAGCATAGTTAGATTTTTTGCAGATTTTCAACATGGAGCTCCATTGAAGTCATCACTAGAAGCATCCATCCTTCATCAAGCATCTTTATCACACCATTGGAGGTGGGAAAGGGCCAATTTTCACATCAAATTGGCACCAACTCCCTCAAGAGATTGAGAGTTTGTTTGGTTTTAGAATAGGATTTGATATTTTGTTTCAAGTTTATTGTGTTCTTCATTTTGTTCCTCTTCTTTTACATTCAAATGAATTTCTTGAGGAATCATGATTTTAACCTTGCATTTAATCTAATAATTTGATTGTTTCTTGTGTTTTTCAGGTGTTAGAAACTTGGTTCACATTTTGGCGCTAGAAGGGGGGCCACATCTCATTCTTTATCACCTTTCTCACAAAATTCTATGTTTTTGCTTATACATAGAAAAATTCCCACGCTGAGAGCTCAGCGTCGCTGTTTTAGCACCATTGACTCTTCAACGTCACCATATAGTGCTGCTGGAAACTCAAACTGCGACGCTAGAGTCTTCCAGCCCAAATATTTGAATTTCAAACTCCGCCGCTTGACTGATTTGACCTGATGGAATTTTCAAAGAAATCAAACCGAAACACTGGGAAAAAGTGCGATGCAGTTGAGCTCACTATCCCTAACACAGAGTGATGCTGACTAGTAAGTGGTGCTATAAGAGCACCGCTGAGAAATCAAACTCCGACGCAGTCATGGGTTATGCTGCTGACAGGGAGTAAAAAGTGGAAATTTAATTTTAGCACGTGCTTTTGGTCATTAATGAGTTTATCTTCTATTTTCTGCTTTTTAATCTCTGTATTTTGTAGAATTTGACATGTTTTCTCTCTTGTAGGTTGGAATTGAAAACGAAATAGGGAGAAGCATGATGGTGATGATTCATCAAATCAAAGTGTTTTTAAACACTTTAGTGTTTGTTTAACACTTTTAAGAAATTGCCATCTCTTTTTGCTTAGGACACTGATTTCATTTGGGTTTAAAAAGAATCTTTTCAATTTTTGCAAAAGGTTTAAAATGAACATTAGGATCACAACTTACTAAATTTTGTTTTTGGTTAACAAATTGAACAAAAATGTCTATCATTTGTCTTTTGGTGCTTAAAATGAATTCATTATTACTTTGTGGGATCTAAAATGAACATGTGCTACATTGTTTTGTGAGAGCTTACTTGAACTAACTTCATTGGAAAAGGACATATGCACTTCTCTCGTGCTTTATAGCGATCTTGAGAATCAAAAGGCCTTTTTCATGATTTTAGGTTGAGATAAAGCAATCACCTCCACACTTCATTTTGGGAACTAAAATTGAACAAAACATTGTGCGAGTGTGAGTAAACCTATTGCATGTGTTCTCCCTTTGTTTCTAAATGAAGGTTGATCGAACTATGAATATGTTTACTTGATTTTTTCTATCTTAGAGGGCTTTCCTTGGGGAAAAAGTACTCACCCAAGGGAACGACTCAACCGGTAACACTCTGAACCCGAAAGTATTTCCAATCAGGATATAAATGTGGGTACTGGAGTAAACGTCATTATCACATAGTTGACTCTGATGAGATGGATCTGAAAAGGGACTCTCGTCGTATGGGTCAATCTCCACGAATAGAAAGTCTGAACTAAAACCCTCGTTTGTAGTAACCAACCAACCCATCCAATGATTTTATCAAAGTGGTGCATTGGAACTTATTTTCCAAGAAATTACTTTCCATGTCCGATCTTGGTTAAAGTATAGAGGTTAAGACTTCATTCTTAACATACCTTTATACTCTCTCCTTGGTTGCATGTAAAATCAACTCTTCTACTACAAAGGGCATGAGGCAAGCCCACCAAGAAAAATGTACCAATTAAGCTAGGATGTTATATTGCTTGTGAGTCAGTTTGAAAACACAGTGCTTTGATTGAAAACATTGGAAACCAACATTCAACATGAGCATCAAATCTCAAACCCTTTAGGAGAATCAAATATCCTTGAACAAATTCACATGTTATTGCTTGCCCTTGGGATTTGTATTCATAGAGGCTTCTAAACATTTATATTTCATCTCAATTTGCTCCTACTAAAGTCAACTTTAGGTAACCTTTGTCTTGATTTCCTTGATTTCCACATAATGCACTTTGCATGATGAAAGAAAATTAGGACATTGGACATTTAGTTTGAAAGCTAATCAAGAAATTTTTGTGGTAAAAAGAATCCATTAAGCAAATATTGAATCAATTGGACCCCACACATGAGCTTGACATCTTTTGGTTATGGTTTTCATGCAAACATTGGTCTTTTGATTTTGAATTACTCTTAGAGAAAGGCATGTTTTTCACTATCTTGGTCTTGTAAACAAGTCCTTCCTAGGTTCATTTAGGATCAAATCAAACACTTCATTCATTCAAACATTTATCATCTTCATCTCACAAACAACTTTAGAGCTTTGGAAACATCATTCTAGACTTGGGTAAATCAACAAAATCAAAATCACCTTGTTTGGTTAGAAGTATGGAAATGCATCCTTTCTCATACCTCTAGTTAAATTAGCACCCCTTTGAAAAAGTTCATGCTAAGATAACATCTAACATCTTAGGGTTTACAAGTTTATTATCCAAATCAAACAATCAAAATCAAGCCCTAAGTCTAGCATTGATCCAAAGTCCCTAAACGTTCAACACTCATATTATTTACCCCTTTCATCCTTCATCTCATCATTGGTCCTAAGAACCTTAGAGGTTAGTTTTGCAACAAGGTCAGAACATAAGAGGAACATGGAATATAAACTTGATCCATACATCATGAGTAATCCAAGTCAACTAAGCTATCAAAGCCTTACAATGCCGATTGATTATCAACACTCACATCTATACAAATTGTACATGGGATCATTACCTTCTACAAATGTGAGTATGCCCAAATCAAAGTTTGGGACACCTTTCCCGATGGTAGATTTAAATCCAAGTCCAAACCTACAAATCCACCAACCGAACAATCAATGCATGAGCCTTCAAATGAACAACATCATCCCACCAAATCCCTACATGCCAAATGAGAATGTACCAAGTACAACTTTACCAAACATGAATGATTTAAGTCCAAACTTGGTAAAATTTGGGATAAATATGTTTGTGAATCACTCAAATGTTGTTCAAATTCCAAACATGATGATAACGACTCCATATATTGATCCAAGTCAAGGTAACACCATGCACAATCAAATTTACCTAAATCAAGGCAATGTGATTCCCAATCACAACAATGTTCAATTTCAACCTATCATTCCAAATCTGAGTGTCATCCCAAATTAGAACATTGTCCAAAATCATACACCACAAGTACAAACTCCAAATCTACTTAAACAAAAGCCAAATCAACTATATCAAGGGTGCCAAGATCAAAATCAAGACCAAGTTTTGCTAGACCAAATTGATTCACTTGACAAACTAATGAAGCCTTGAAACAAGAGACATTTTTACTCCAAAATCAATGTACTCTACCATTGATTGAACCATATCATCAAAGCATTGAGTTATGTCCACAATCACATCAAGAACAATATCTCTAATGTCAAGAAGTCAGATATCAAGATCAACAAGATCAACAACAAACCCAATCACCACGTCTTGAGCATCAATCACCACATCTCGAAGATCACTCACCACATCTCCAAAAACAATCACCACAAGGTCAATTTAAAGTACAAGTCTCACAGGGTAATAAGTAGAAATACACACCACTTGGGAGACCAATCGAATCAGTCTTGCAACAGTTGGTACAAGAAAATCTCATCAAAATCCCTATTTACGTGAACTATCAAGAACCAGACATAAAAAAACCAGGGTATAATGAGAAGCACCTTTGTGA
Organism: Sequoia sempervirens; assembly: GCA_007258455.2. Taxonomy (NCBI): domain Eukaryota; kingdom Viridiplantae; phylum Streptophyta; class Pinopsida; order Cupressales; family Cupressaceae; genus Sequoia; species Sequoia sempervirens. Next base: position 402,510,019 of record VDFB02000003.1, on the reverse strand, counting down.
TTATCATAGAATAAAGGGACACACAACATCAGATTGTGTTTTCCTCAAAAAACTCATCCAAGACGTAATTGATCAAAAGATAATCACTATTGGGAACAATGATAACATTGAAAATCTCTCCACCACAACTGTCAAGAACAAAGATCAAGCTCAATCCACCACATAACACCTTAAAGATGTTTCCACCTCATTCAATGATCAAATTAACATACATCAAGAGTCACTTTTCAATCATGATCAAAGTACACTAACCAACTGTGATAGGTGAAATATATGCGTTAGAAAATGAGAAGCAAACTAAAGAGTGTAAATAAACACCAAAACAACCTACACCTCAAGATTAGCCTAAGCTGGAATCAACACAAGATAAAAGCAACAAATGGAACCTTATACCTTGTCTCGAATCGATCCTTTGGTTGGCCCTTCGATCTTTGATATGTATGCTCCTTGGATGGCACAAGATATGCAAACTAGATTATGATGTGAGGATTGATGGACATGGATGAAAATGTGAAAATGGCTAAGTGTAGATTGAGAAATAAAATTGCAAGAGTTTGGATAGCAAAATGATCTCCCTCCAAAATGAGAGAAAATAGGGGGTATTTATAGGAATTTTGAGAATTCCTAGAAGAAATGGATGGTTGAGATTGATCCCAACATGGCCAAGATGTAGGGTTATGGTGAGTTTAGAACTCACAAGCCCTCACATCTTGACATGTGGCAAGGGGAGAGGCTTAAGAAAGATGAGGTGGACATGAGGTGTAAGAGAAGTACATGACATGGATGTACTTCAAAGGACCATAGGGATTTGGTCAAGATATCCTCATAAAGGATGTCCTTATCCCATGTGGGTGAGAGGACATGTGAGGAGAAGTGAAGGAATTAAAAATTCCTTTTGAGTGCATTGGGGGATTAAAAATTGAATTAAAAATTCACATGGGGAAGTGGAGTGCCTTGCCCAAAAGGAGAAAGCCTTTGATAAGGTTGACCAAGGACACATGTCATAAAGGACATGGGGAAGAGAAAAGGAATTTAATATTCCTTGAAAGATGAGAGTGGAATTAAAAATTCTTCAAAGGACTTTGGGAAGACAAAATGAATTAAAAATTCCTTGGGGGATGGGAAGAGTTGACTGAAGGGGGTGATTAGAAAAGTTGATGAGGGATTAGAGGAAGGTTAGGTGGCTAAGAGAGATTAGAGGCCAACTTGCAAAAGTTGGAGAATGTGACACATCCTAATCAAGGATTAGGCATGTGCACATCCTAATCAAGGATTAGGCATGTGCACATCCTATTGATGAGATTAGAAGAATGATTAATATTAGATAATAAAAGATGGAGGATGTGACATGTGAGGAATTAAATAAATGTCATATTTATTTAATTCATTTGATGAAAAGGAGGATTAAAAGAGATAAGGTATTTATTTATTAAATACCTTAGGGATTTGGCAGAATTAAGGATATTAATTAAATAATAGTGATATTGTGAATAAGGGAATGCTTAGACAAAAGAGGATAAATTTGGATAAATTAAGTGTCCAAATTTATATGTCTACACCAACAATGATCCAATCAAAGAAATGCCAACATCACTTGACCCTATGGTTGAAGACATTGGAAATCCCTCCACCACAATTGTTGAAAACAATGATCAAGATCTATCCATCAATAAAGATGTTTTCACCTTATCCAATGAGGCATTGACCAATGATAATGTTGAAAATGTCTCTACATCACCTAATGAGTTAGATGGCATATCTCAAGAATTTATTCTAAATCATGATCAATATCTCTCACCAAAGTCTAGCAATGGTCCTTTCCAAGACATATTGACATCCTTCGACCTCATGATTGCCAATATTGAAGGAATCTTCAACTCAACACTTGATCCCAATTCACTCAAAGATCAAGAGGATATTGATCCACTTCCTATGCCTAATAAAGATATCCACAAACCCTTTATAAGCAATCCATCCTTTGAAATTGAACCATGTCAAGGACTTGATCCAAAGCATGTTGAAAGCAATTCCAAAATCGTTCAAGATCAAGAATTCATATCTCCAAGATACTATAATGATCTAATGGACACTCTCCTATCTATACAAGATGTCACAAAATATGATCACATCCACATAGCACATACTCCTCCATCTACCCATGAGATGCTTTCTATGGATGGACACATAGATGATCTTTATTCAAAACAAGATTCTTTTACTCCTGACATTATTATACAAAAAGAGCCAGTTATTGAGTTGTCAACATCAAGATCAGATATATCCAAAATCTAGACTGAAGACATCATGTATGAAGATATCCAACATTATCCACTCAAGGAAACAAGTCAGATAGAACAAGATATTTCAAAGTTAGCAGAGTAGCAAATTGAAATAATATCATTTGCAATGGTCATTTATCAGAGAATGCATTCTAAACAAGAGCTCTTGGAACAGGTGGAATCAAAGCATGAAGGTACTACTACCACCATACTGGGGGCAACTTCATCTCAAGAAAATGTCAACATAGGGAGCATGAAGAATCCTTATGATGAAACCAATGCCAATACTACAACTAGTCACATCATGAATCTTCTTCCACCCATCACCCCATCCATGAATTGGGACCAGCTTCGAAAGAAAGATTTGAATCAAAGTATGAAGAATGTTATCAAAGAAAAAGCAATTGGAAAGTATAATGGACTAATCAAATACAAATGGATACCAAAAAATACAAAGAAAGATCATCCCTATCAAACTCCATTAGTCAAAGAAACTATGGGGAAAAATAAAAAAGGGAAAAGTATCCATCAAAGATGTCCGCAAAAGAAAAAATAGGCTTTTCAAGCAAGATACAAAGTGTATCAAGAAATCAGTCCTAATTCCATGCACACTTTCATATCCACCCATCATTGCTCATCTTCCCAAGTTTGGACAGTTAAAGGTTCCAAACTATCAACCAATCCATCTTTTATTCCTAAACACACTCCATCCATGCCTCTACACATGATATCCAATTCTCACATTGACCATGTGTTGGCAACGACGCTTCATCATAAGGATTTAGAAGGCACTCTATCGCGATGTGCACACAAAGACAAAGTTAATTCTGGTATCACCAAAACAGATCAAGAATCTCAAAAGTTGTATTCAAGTGCACGTATCTTAGCAAAGAAACTTCTTCAAACATGCTATCAATGTCACATCATGACAGAAGAATCTACATCGACACCACTAGATGGTTCAACATGAGCTTAAAATCTTTCAAAAAAATTAAAAAATATATCAAAAGATATGAAAATCCAAAAAAATTAGAAAAAGGATTGAGAACAGTAAAGAAAAAAAAAATTGTCCTCTAGTCAAAACCGCATAGGTGACACTTTTGGCAAGACCATGACGAAAACCTAGAAAAAAGGCATCATGAGTAGAATCGAGCATCTGCATGCACCAATTCAGGTGAAGGCATCTTATCCCATCCATAATAAAATCCAACATTCTGTCCCATCCATAAAAAATCCAACATTCCATCCACCTTATCCATAATAAATCCAGTCATCCATGAGCCATTTATCCAATCCATATGCATATGTCTACATCCATGGTCCAAATTATCTTGATCCTGATTAAACTTTGGTGAACACTTTACGCTTGCTTACGGTAAACATCTTGACATGAGTCATTTTCATTGATCCCATCCTATGTAGCATTAAATGAGCCATGAAGCATTATCCAAATGAGCATCCTTTGTTCAAACACCTTATCTTATCGCAAGATAATCCAAGCATCCATCCATGGCATTCCATACATTGCTAGACACTGGGTGAAGATGTTTACATCTTGCTTTAGGAATAAAACTTGATCTATATCCTCCAACTTATGTGGTGATCCGAACATTGGAAAATGTGAAATCAAATTGGTCAAAACATTTGTGATCCAAAATCCAAGTCACTAGCCCATGGCATATTTTGATGAGAACATGTTCTTTATCAAAGCTTTATCTTTCATCGAACATTAATCCAAACAATCACTATTAGTCACATCTAACATATGCTTCAATGTCACATGAAATCATTCAAATAACTTTTGTTACAAATCAAGCTTCATCAATCATGATCAATCAAATCCAATCAAAAAATCATCATCTCGAGATATCCTTGTGTTGCTTAACACTATCCTTGCATTGTTGTGTATCCTTAACAATGTTATCATCATCAATCCTGATCAAGCAAATCCAATCAATTCATCATCATCTCAGTCCTCGTGTTGCTTAACACTATCCTTGCATTAGTGTGCATTTTCAAAAATGTTATCGTCATCAATCCTGATCAATCAATCCTTGCATTGTTGTGCATTCTCAACAATGTTATCGTCATCAGTCCTGATCAATCAATCCTTGCATTGTTGTGCATTCTCAACAATGTTATCGTCACCAATCTTGATCAATCAAATCCTTGCATTGTTGTGTATCCTCAACAATGTTATCATCATCATCAATCCATTGATTTGATCAATCAACCTTAGCTTGTTTTTCAACAAAATCCTAAATAGAGCATTGATATCATGACACATCCATATCCAAAATCATGCAAAAATCCAAAAACATCCTAAAATTGAAAATCCAAAAACACTCATAAAGTCATAAAAGCATCAAAAACACTAGATTCAAACTATGTCGTCTCTAAGCTTAAACGTAGGAAAGGCTAGTCTTTGATTAACCCCCGAGACACAAAATCCAAAAACATTCATAAAATCACACAAAATCCAAAAACATTCATAAAATCTCACAAAACCCAAAAACATTTAAAAATTTGGAAAATCAAAACATTTGCAAAATCTTCAAAAATACCAAAAACAGCCTCAAAACATTTCAAAAAGATAAAAAACATTCAAAAAACCCAAAAAATCCATCCATCCCATTTCACTTTCACCCACAATAATCAATCATCCATAATAAATCAATCATCATAGTCACCCTTTGGAAAAACAAACAGAAACAACCACAACAATTGGAAAAAGCAAACTTCAAACGTAAAATCAAAGGCAAACAACAAACCGTTAAATGCAAAATAAAAATCTTGATCATTTTCAAACATGTCAATCAACCTTATATCAATAGCCTATCAATCAACTTATCAAAGCATCATCATCCTATACAATGCATGTCCAAGGATATATTGTTCCGACAATGGGCATCATTTTGGATATCACCTTAGATTCTTATCCTATCAAAACGAATCCCTTTGGCTAGAGGTATAAAGAACATTGGCTTGTTTTTGTACTTGATCTTTTCTTTTGATTTATCTTCTTGTGCTCATTCCAAGGACCTCTCAATGATGTCCCCAATGAAGGGATTTAGAGAGATAGGAATGGGGCAACAATAATTATCTTTTTATCTATTGCGCTTGTTGGACGTTCTTGTAATATAACTTGGTGAATAATTTCTTTGTTAGGTACGTCCTAGCAAGGTTTTCGTATGTCAAGTGTGAACACAAATACTCCTATCTATTTTTTGATTCAAAGTCCATCGCACTAGGTACAACACCATCCGGGTTCTTTATACCCTGATTCATCATGCCTATGTGTGTTACCAAACATAAGGTAATTGGCCCTTTGAAAATCCCAACTCCTTGGTAAGAAAATCATCATCATCATCATTATCATCTCTAATAAAGTTGGCTTGTTGGTGTCTCTTGTCATCATCTTATTTTCTTCTTACTTCCCCTCATGCTAACATGGTACCATGACAGTTAATCACAAATCATTATCATCATTGCATTCATCCCACATCCAAAAAACCATTAGCATATTGCATACTGCATATCATATCATATAAGAAACATTGATCATCTCGCATGCATTACATTTCATCATTGCATAATATAGATTGGTTATTCTAAGCATCTCATAAACCATACATCTATCATCCACTGCATAATCATAAAAGCATCATCATATCATATCATGTGCATTCATATCATCCATGAATCATCATATCATCCATTACATATAAACATCATAATCATCTCATTCATATCATCAATAATGTAACTGCCATGGTACAAATTAGGAGTAGGTGTGTGTAATATATCAAAGTAGACATGAGGTTACCCATGGCCGAGGATTTTCTACATCATCAAATCTGTCTACATCAAACTTTTGAGTTGAACTGATCTTGAACCTCTTTGTCGAGAGATCGACCCTCAAATCAAACCTCTTTACCCAATCTCTCGAGGGGGCAGTATACCAGCGTAATTCTTTTCACTGGGGCAACAGTGGGGCATCTGAAAAAATTAGAGAATTTTTGAACTTTGATCTCAGCAAGATTATTCTTTGAACCAACGCAACATGTACATTGCTTCGAAGAGGGGAAAAATGTAGACACATAAAATGTACATGCACTCAATCCTAATCTACTAACATCGCTTCATCTTGAATTATCCCTCTATCTAACCATTTAATCAAATAGCCTTATTTGATTAAAGTCATCATAATTCCCCTTTTAATTAAATAAATCCCTTCATTTGATTAAATCATCGTCTCTGTGTAATTAGCTAGGTCATTTCATCTTCCTATCTTTGTTTAATTAAATAATCCATATTATTTGATTAAATCTCTAAAGTTCATCTAATTAAATTAAATAAATCAAACATTTATCTAATTTAATCTAACATCACCCCCTTTGGTTAAATAAATCAAAAATATTTATTTAACTAAGTCTAAATCATTCTTTTCTCATTTTGAGTTATTTAAATCCTAAAATCTAAGTCAAAATGGTCAAATCAGCTAATCTCCTTTAAATTAATCAAATCCTGATTAATCCTAGTCTTAATCCATCAAATCCTCTAGATTTTGCAATTTGCACATGAAAATCAATTTAATTGATTTATAAATCATCTATTTTCATTCAAAAAAAGGCATCAAAGATGGAATATTCCTCAAATTTGAAATCTCCCCCCAAAAGGACTTGTCCCTTCCAACAAAGCATTTAAAAACTCTTACATGTCCTTTTCTTGAGCCGTGTGCATTTGTTTCACCCTTCACCTCATCCTTCAAGCCATATTTTGAATTTGAATCTCCCCCCTCTTTGCACATTCTTCAAAATGTGCTCATTCCTCAACCATTCACATGATGACATGTGGCTTCTTCTCATTTGTTGAAGATTAGTCCCACATTCATCCCTTTTGCCTCTTCTCTAATCAATCTCATCTATAAATGAAGAAATCATCCTTCATTTGATCCATCCACAAATTATGCAATGTTACCATGCTCAAATATCTCTCAAATTTCATCTATCACCATTGAGTTCTTATCTAGGTTTTGTAGATTTTTGGTTTGGAGCTCTCATTCTTCATCAACAAAGTGGATCAATTATCTTCAACACATCAAGTTTGCATCTTAGGAATTGGGAAAGGGCCAATTTTCACATCAAATTGGCACCAATTCCCCCATGGGATCATATGTTTGCTATTCTAATTAGGATTGAATCTATATTTTCTTGTTTCATTGTGTTCTTCATTATTTTCTTTCCTAATTTGAGTTTTGTAAATGGATTTCATGGGGAATCCTTGTTCTTGCTTGCAATCCCTAACTTAATGTGTTTGTTCTCATTGTTTTGTAGGTATTAGGATTGGGGTTCACATAGTTGTCGTAACATCAACGTCAAGCAAAATATTCCTTATCAAACTATCTGGAGAACCTCCACATCAACATAGAAAAGTAAAAGATCAATATCACATAAATGTTGAAAAAGGAACTCCTGATGTAGAAACCATGGTGTCATAAAAAATAAAATAAAGGAGGAGACACTACTCTGAGTTGTCAGAATCAGAGGATGCTCAACCATTCCTTGTTCATGATACAATAAGAGGAACCATCACCACATCATTGTTAGAGTCATCATATGGCACCAGGGAGAGAAGGTAATGGCCATGTCCCAAGTCAGTATCACCTTCACCGTCCGAAGAACTATCAAAGAGCACAATGGGAGAATTAGGTAATGGCCATGTCCTGAGTCAGTGTCACCTTCACCATCCGAAGAACTATCAGAGAGCACAATGGGAGAATTATGTTTTCCTAGGAAAGCCTTATGACCCTTGTTCCTTTTTGTGGCCTTCTTCGCAGGCTTGACCTGCTCCTTGTCCTTAAACTTGACCAATTCTTCTGAAATGGTTTTGTTTCTTAAGTTGTAAGTACTCTGGACAATGGTACTCTTCTTTTTACCATGAGCCTTCATTTTATCCTTTGGAACCAAAGAAGTTGTAGTGAATTCTTGCTCGGACATATCCTCATGACACTCAAACATGCTAAGTTCTAGCTCGACCTCCTAGTTGGCTGAATTGACAGACCAAACTTTCTCATTTTGTAGGACAAAGGGTGAAAGCTAGCAAATCTAAATTGAGCAGAAATTAACCAAATTAAATGCTTTCAGATTAAATTTGCATGAAATCACACCCACCAACCCCAACTATCACAACCCTCCCTAGAAAAAATGGAATTCCTAGGTGAACCAAAAACATGAATTAAAAGGAGCTCACATGAAACACCAACTTAATCAAGATAAAAACAACACCTGTACAGTTGAAAGCTCAACACTCACACATTCCTTCTATGACCCACACTTCACAATTTTTGAGAATTGAAAATGTCGAGATCAAACAACATGCGTTTTGCATTAAATAGACCATTTGGAGTGTGCTGCAATTAATGATTGAAGAGATCATCACATAAGCTAGTTGATAACTTAGCAACTTAGTTTTAAATCTGAACTATCGATCTTTGAGGATTTAAAACTTCATCAATAGCCACCTTGAGCATCATTTTTGTCTTTTACAACTTGTTCCTAGAAAATGGTGATGCCACCTCAAAAAGTTGTGACATCTACCCTTAATCCTCATTAGTCACCTGTGAGCTAATAATAATCATGCATCGCTAACTCAATTCATGCTCCTTCATTAATATCGGCGAAGTACACAAAGCCAAAATTTGGAGAGAATAGTCCTTCATACATTCCATCACTCATTGCGGGCTTGCCCCATCTTTCCAGGGTTCACTCATCGATGATAGTATTTACATGATGAACTTCAGCTCATTGATTTTTCTACTTTAAAACCATATCAATGGTTCTCCATTAGCCTCACTACTTTCTTCCTTGCTTTATACAATGTCCTTAGGTTCTGCCATTTTCCCCTTTTCATTTAGTAGTCACTACTCATCGTTGACGCATTTCATCCTCCACTAGTTATATCAGCTATGCAAGTATCCACGCAATGAAATCTTAACCCTTGAAAATATGGCCCATCCTTGATCCATTCATTTTCCCATCATGCATTACTGATTTAACTTTGAATGTTGGATCACATCAGCGGTAGGATATATAGTGATGAAGCAAGATTAAGACACATGCACCTACATGAAAATCAATGATACAAAAGGCATCACTTAGAGAATCAATTCAAATCAGTGAAAGAAAGTGGAAAAGATGACCCCATCGCTCATCACTATTTTGAAACTTAAGTTTTGGAAAGGATCTGAGATGTGCAATAGGAGAAAAATATAGAGGCACAAAGGCTATCACTTATCACTAATTATCCTCATAAGGTTTGCAAGAAATTAGCAGTGAGAGATCCTAGCAATTTGCATCACGTATTGCTAATACAAAACTTGACATTCAAAACCAATCCACGATATTTGAAACACAAGAGATAATTCATATCGCTCATCTCTCTTTGAAAATTACAATCACACAACCATCCATGATGAACAATGAAGAGAAGAACAAAAGTCCATAGGCCATCGCTGATTGCTAATTTTAATACTCAAGGTTCAAGAGTCATTAGGGATAAGCGAAAAATAAACGATATTAGGAGAGGCAAGAGAATCGCTCATCACTAATTGATATCAAGAGCTCCAAAATCTATCCACGATGAGTGAAATAAAAGAAATACCACTCATTTCTTGCCACCAATCTAAACATACCTTTCATAAACTATCTGCGATGAACGACAGAGAGATGGCCAAAGGGACTTAAGTGAAAATTTTTAAGCACATTCCCATAAGTTTGTTCAAATGAAGGGGTCTGCTCTAGGATGACATAGGAAAAGGTCTCCACAAGATTATAAGTCATAAAAATGTAAAGGATGTAAAGGCCAAAAAGGATTTTAATTCAACCTTTTAAAAAGGAAGAAACTCAGACCTAGGCATGAGGGACTGGTTACTCCATGATGGTCAATGACATAAGATGTTTTAAAATGATTGGCAACGAGCAACAAAAGGTCAATGAAAAATTAGAACATTGCAAGGGTATTGACCCTATGGTTTCTCGGGTGAAAATGACAACATAACAACACTACAAAACTCGAAAACCCAAAGATGAGAGGCATATTTAAGAATGTAGGATTTTCCAAAATTGAACCAAAATTTTGAGGGTTCCATCAGTATTCATCCAGGTTAGAACAAGTGTACCTTCTATTTTATGTACTGCTTCTGTGTGGAAGAGTATGATCCTTTACTTGTACAATATTGATTGAAACACTTGAAACAAAAATGTGCTAACAAAAATCTATGTTGTTTCCTTTTTTAAATTTTGTTTTAGTTGTATTGATCTCCCAAACATAAATGTTGGTGTATACAATACAGAGCTATGCAATAGACTATTGGAATTTCTTGTTGCCTTCCCTCCTTCTAGCCCTTCAACACCTATGATAGAGGCATTGATTGCAACTATTGATGTCCAAAGAGATTTGACATCATGGAATATTTGGTACATTCACTTTAAAGAGAAAATAATCTATATTGTTGAATGATAACTATTTTTCTTTCGTAGAATTAATGATCTAATATTGAATTCTTATTGTAGTTCAATAAAGGGAGGTGTAGATTCAAAAGAATTGTTTCACCTATATATTGTTCTTTGGATCCAGGACAAGCGACTTTATCTGCTTGATTTTTGCAAGCTTTGAAAAGTGAGTTGCTAATTGATTCTTGATAATGTTTGATTGCTTGGATTTCACTTTGAGTACAAAGGTGTATTTATTGACTTTAGGAAGCCCTTGGAAGGAAAAAGATATCAATGTTTTACATTTTATCATTTTCTTGTCATGGCATTCCATCACCATGAGACCACAACAACATTATAAGGCCAATGCCTTGGTACATACAAAATCCAATTGTAATTTATCAACTATTTTGTATCATTTATATTAGTATTGTGAGAAGATATGTTGTGAACTACGAAGGTGGTATGTCATCATGCATATTCTTGTATATGTGGAAATGTCACTTCTTGTTTTGGACCACTCAACACTGATGAATCACCATGGATGTAAATTTAAAATAATACATAATATGTGTTAGGCCTATTTAAGGCATTTTATATTAACAATAATGTACTTGCTTACATTAAAGAAAAGTTTGCAAATAAATAATATAATGATCAAGAATCTTGTATGTTCAAAATGCACCAATGCTTTTCTCGTTTAGTTGATTGCTACCCTCTATGAATTGGTTTTATTTTTCTCTATAATGGAATATCCTATGAAACACAATTGGTGTACTTTACTAAGAGCTGAATTGAGAATCAAGTTACTTTGAATGATGCTAATATTGTATAATACACATCATGCTCAAACAAAGTTACAAGGGTTTAAACAAAGCTCAAAGAAAAATCACTTTGCAAACAACCAAATTACAATATTTTGGGAGAGAGGTAGGGCCCAATTTGATTGCATTGAGCAGAAATTTTTTACTTTCAAAAGTTTGAATTTTGTAGTAAGGTGGTTGTATCTAACTCATCTTCCAAATGGATTAAGAATAAAAATGACAACTTTTTCAAATTTCATTTCTAGAAGATACCATTCTATTTCCCTTGTATATTTGGAATTATGCTCTTGTATGTGTAATGCCATGAATTAAGTGATTTATCAAATTTCTAAAGCACATGCCATTTCCTCTAGCAAACACATGCTAGTCTTTAATTTTTCTAATTTAAAACTCCTTGGAATTTCTTTCTTTTTAAATGATCACTTTATCATGTCAAACAATTCCATGCTAAGTATTTAAAAAATATATTTTTAAGTGACACCTAGAAATATACAAGTTAAGGTTGTGAAAGTTAACATTCAAGCCAATCACACTAGTACACAAACAACAATATATAACTAAATAAACTACTAAAAAATGCAAATAAATGACCAACTTTAGTCATGTGACTATTAGTGGTTTATTTGTAGTCATTTATAACACCCCTAAATTTATGACTAAACAATTTTAGTCATTTATTTAGTCATTGATTTTAGTCATTAATTTGGTCATTGATTTGGTCATTGATTTAGTCATTTATTTACTCATATATTTAGTCATTAAGTTTAGTCACGTGACTATTTTAGTGGTTTATTTGAAGTCATTTATAACACCACTAAATTTATGACTAAACTATTTTAGTCTTTTATTTAGTCATTGATTTGGTCATTGATTTAGTCATTAATTTAGTCATTTATTTAGTCATGGTAGTGATTTGTTTACTCATATATATAGTCATTAATTTAGTCATATATATAGTCATTAATTTAGTCATTGATTGTTGTTAATTGGTCATTTATTTAGTCATGGTAGTCATTTATTTAGTCATATATTTAGTTATTACTTTAGTCATATATTTAGTCATTAATTTAGTCATATATTTAGTAATATTTAATTATTAATTTAGTCATTACTTTAGTCATATATTTAGTCATTACAAACCAAATCTAACTTAATTAATCCTCACAAATTTATACAAATAAACTTCAAGTATCATAGATATTCAAATGTTAAAAAACACCATGAAATGAAGACTAAAACGCTTGAACAAATATCATTGACCAGACACAAACACAAACAGATTACAAATCAAGAGGAGCCACAACATAGTATTTATGAGTGGAGAAAAACCACTCTGAAAATTTACTTCATTAAGCTTCATTGGAAAATAAAAATCTCATTGGTTTACATTCAATGTCTCAGTGACATTGTACAACTTACATACACTATATAAACAAAATACTCCTATTTTCATATACTTATACTATTTTCCCCTTCCTTAACTATAGTCCTTTTGGAAGGGCAACACCATCCTATATAGGCTTGACCCATTTAATCCCCTTGTAAATCCACAACTTTCCCACCGCTATTGGTTTTGGCTCCTCCAAACTCTTCCTTGCTGGTATCCACCTTTCAATTCTCCAATTTGGAGCCACAGCCTGAAAATAAGGTTTCAAAATTTGCACATCAAAAACTCAGAAAAGTCAAATACAAGAGAAAATCTATCATTATTTCTCTGCATGGTGTTGTTTTATCAAGATAGCATGTTATTGAATAATTGATCTAATAGCTGATTTCTATATGAATGCAAGTGTTCTTGTATATTCCACACCTTGTAAATTTTCCATAGGTTATAAATAAAGGGAAACCTCCCCTAATGATTTTAACAAAAAGTATAGGATGCTGCACTTACATGAAGTATGTCCACTGGGTTGAAAGCTTTTGTGACCTTCCCTCATGACATATTCATTGCCATGACACTCAACCCTCCCTGTAATGTTATCAAATTTATGGAACAACCTCATACCAGTTAGAAGGCTAGTTTGAATCATTAATGATAAAATAATATTTACAATAAATAAAGAGCTTTCCACCAAAATGATCATTAATTAGGAAGAGAAAAAAAGCTAAGACTAAAGTTTAGTACTAGAGGTTGATAAGTTCTCAACTGATATGCCATCTGGAAAACACCACCAAAAAATGTCAGGGTGAGGTCGGTCAACTGCATCTTTCAAAACATCAATTACAACAACAGTTACAAGTACTGAGAACAAAACGCCTGTCATAGACTCAGATCAAGAATTTTAATTTATCAGTAGCTGTCCTAAATCAACTAAAAAAAAAAACCATTTATACAAAGAAATAATGCAAAGCAAATAAGAATGTTACCTAGAATAACATGGTGTAACTCATTAACATTTCTGTGAAAAAAATAGTAGATACAAATTACAATGGATGGTATAACTACTGCAAGTATCTGATAATAGTTAACACCCTTCTTGAGCACTCGATCTATTTGTAACCTAAGATGATTCACTATGCTTTGGCCATCTTCTTGTTATATTCAAGCAACTAGAGAATATCTGTAGAATGTGCAACCTTGGTGTTAACATAGACCCAAAAATCAACTTCTAATACCATCTACAATATGCACTTTCAAGGTGTAAAATTGGAAGTACGTTCAAGTTGATCACTCTCTTTGACACTAATACTAGTTATTTTTGCAGTTGTTGGAACACATCAAAATTAAATAAATCAACTGAAAAAAGAATAGAACAACAACCTAACACAACTGTGGATCAACAACACCCTAATAACTAGTGTAATTAAGGTACCTACAACCATTGATAAGTCCAAGATACTTAAAATAATTGATGTAAGTGTACTAAAATCTTTTGGTAACTCCCTCACAGGTAATGGTACATTCCAATCATCGATGTGGAAGATCCTAGTTGTTGTGTTTTGATATCATGTTAAACTATGGTCTATGGATTGCAATATTGCAGGATATGCACAAAATGGATTTGTTGAAAAGGCTTTAGAAACTTTCAAGCAAATGCAATTGGCACGTGTAAAGCCAAATTCCACAACCTTTTCCAGCATACTCCTTGCCTATAATAAAACTCATCAAATGGTTTATTCTTAGCATCATAAAATTGAAAACAGATGATTGACTTGAAACAAAGAAAATAATTAAATAGAATAAAGTGAATGAGATGCGAATAATTGTTACGATTAATATTTCACTTGGAAATTGGAATTGTTGTGCCACTTTCATAATAGAGCGACACATGATAAGGGGTTCTCCTCATAAAAGCTTTGAACTTGGCCACTCATGAAAGAATCTCAAAGCATTTCCCACAAATCACTACAAAAGATACATGGCGAATCCTTACCATAAATCATGGATTTTGTGTTTTAGTAATGGACTATTTTTTTCTCAAGGCCACACAATTTTGTTGGAGACTGTAAGGAGTAGTGGATTCCTCTTGGCCAATTGAGAGTATGCTAAAATTTGAATTGAGACTAACCACCATATTTTACAATATTAAATGGACCACCACCTTTGTTCTCTCTAGGAGAGGAGACCAAGGAGCACTTTTTTAGTGTCATGTCTACCATGAAATCCCTGGGAGGCACCAATTATTATATCATAGTTACCAAACTTGGACTTAACATAGACATTGGGATCAACCTCAAACTCAACATGGAAACTTAATACTAACTCAAAAATTTGAAAAAATCATGATATATATAGATTTTTTAAGGTACATATTTTCCTATGCGTTCCTCCCTAAATCAATTTTAAAAATTATAAAAAACTAATCAATTGCAAGCTAATTTGAGTACAGAATGCCTGAAAGAGATGCCATCTCATGGAATACGATGATTGCGGGATATGCACAAAGCCATCTCATGGAATACGATGATTGCAGGATATGCACAAAATGGATTTGCTTAAAAGGATTTAGAAACTTTCAAGAAAATGCAATTAGCAGGTGTGAAGCCAAATTCCACAACCTATGCCAGCATCCTCCTTTCTTGTGCCAAAATGGGAGCTTTGGAGCAGGGTATGAACATCCATCAGAGCATAATAGATGGGGGATTTTTGTTAGATATTATGGTTGGAAATGCTCTGTTAGAAATGTATGCAAAATGTGGAAACGTACACAAGGCACACGAACTCTTTGATGGAATGCCTCAAAGAGATGTCATCTCGTGGAATGCAATAATTGTAGGATATGCAAAAAATGGATTTGTTGAAAAGGATTTAGAAACTTTCAAGAAAATGCAATTGATAGGTGTAAAGCTAGATTCCACAACCTTTGCCAGAATAGGAGATCATCGAAGAGAGTGATAAACATCAACAAGACTCAATGCATTGTCCCCCTGATGCTCTGATTGTAATTAGATGCAAAATTTGTGGGGAAGAGAATTTAATATCGGTGGGGGTTGGCTCAATGTCTCCCTGATACAATGATATGCATCAATCTCCATTAGGGACACTATGATTTTTCGATGGGAGTCATTGGTAAGTTCCTTCGATGGGGCAAAAGGATAAGTCGCAATGAAAAGGTAAAAATACATCGGCTAAAGAAACACCTATCGGTGGAACAGAGGAGCTAGTCCTACTGATAGCCCAAAACTAATGAAAAGAGTAAAGAAGTGGCAAGAGAAGCATTAGAGAGATTCTCCAATATTGGTGGGAGTAATGTTGAAGTCTCACCGATTTCCTGAAAACACTTGAATTGGAGAAAACTTCACATCTGCCTGCTCTAGCACAAATTCTTCAATCTGAATCCAAAAGGTTAGACAACTCACCAACTGTGTACATATTAGAATTAAAGAACATATCACTAAATTAAGAGGCTTACCTATTCTTGAACTCTCCCATTTTGATGTTTAACACGTAAACGAAACCTCCCTCTTTTCAAAATTTCTTCTAATGCAGCTATATTGTGAGGATAAAATGAATTTTGATTCACACCATGAATTTTGAGTAGTCACTTCAGACTACTTGTTGGGTTGCAGGGGGTAGCTTATAGATATTTTCTCTATTTTTTTCCCTAATGGGTTGTGACTACAATCAGTTGTAGACCTTACTTATTGTTTGTATGCAACACATAAGCTTTTATAAAAAATCCTAAAAGAATTTGTTGCATCCCTATTGAGAATGTCTAGTTATGTTTTAAAGAATGACACTAGAAACATAATGAGGCATAACATTGGTTGTAGCTAAACAAATGCATACATTAAGGATTACTAGTAATTGTTCATGAGATAAGGAGAAAAACATCACCTGCTCCTCCATTCCCACCCATGAACATGTTTTGTGGGATGGTCAATATATGGTTGTAGTACCCAAGAGTTATTAATTATTTTCCCTAATCAAAACATTGGTCTTCAATGAGATCATCTTGTGCTCGCACAGTTCACAAACCCTTGCAGAGGCCTTGTTAGAATCAACAGAGTGTGTAGCAGGACACTATTTTACTCTCAATTTGATATCACAAATAAAGATTATGTTGTGTACTACTATAAACTATGACATCAGGTGCACATATTGCACAAAATATATGTCTGGATCAATGCAAAGGGATCCAAATTACCAAAAGATTTCTTTAGCTTTTATGCAGGCTATTTATTTTTAGAACAAGATCAAATGATTTGTGCAATCATTGTCCTATCTTTAGTAGGTGGTAGTTACTCTGAAATGTGTATAAAATGGAGCATTTGTAGAAAGAACCCTTAGTGGATGAAGGCTAGTTTTGGTAAATTCCAAGTTAGTATATTGTAGTCACCTTATAATCTATTTAGAAAATGTAGGCATTGGTAGAGAGAACATCTAGTTAATACGAACCAATTTTAGTGTTAGGGTTTGTAAATTATAGTCACCTCCTAATTTATGTAGAAAACATAGGCCTTGGGTGAAAGCTTTGAATCTTGAAAACAGTTTCTAGTGGATTGGAAACTTGTTTCCAAGTTTTTGAACCATTTCTCTATTCTAGAAATTTCAAGAAATTCGTCTTGAGAGGCGAGAAACTTTCAGAAGCATTTTTGACAAATTTTAAAGCATTTGCAGCAATTTCCTGCTGTTTTCTAAGGGTTTGTGGAAGTTTCTTGCTTTTGAACTCATCTTTCCAAAATATTCCTCAAGTTTCTAATAATGTTTCTTGGAGTTTTAAAAAGATTTTTCTATATCACTTCCAAAAATTTCTTCAAGTTTCTATCATTTTTGATACCGGGTTGTGCTAAAATTCCATTCCTCAAGTTTCCTTATCTATTTGGCCTAGTTACATGTTCACTATTCATGGTGCAACATGGATAGAAATAGCTTTTAGTGTTAGGTTTTTAATATTAGCTAATACAAGAAATTTTACTTCCAAGGTGGTTCAAGTGTTTTAACCAAAATATACTTGATATTTTAATGAAATATTTCCAGCCAATATATACTGGAGACATTAATGAAATATTTCCCAATTTTTTGTGCAATAAGACGCATCACAAAGGAATATAATAGTCATCAGACAAAGAAAATCAAGTGCAAATAGTAGTCAGTGTCGAAGGATTCAACATAATAAGAATCCATCAAGTCTTCGCTTTGCAAAAGTGTTTAACTTGTGACTACTCATTTACTTTTTAGATTGCCAAAAGTCCAATTGATTGTAGCTTGACTTGCCTCTACATGGCCTTTATATATTAATGGCTTCCAATATCCCTTTTGGAGCCCATGGTTGTTGCATCTGGCTATATAGGAAAAGATAACAAAGACAAATTCATATTTGCTTAAAATTGATAGTTTCTAAAAACTTGGGTAGGGCTTGTACATTGGTCCATATGCCAAGTTGGTGTGATGGTTAGGCGGGGAGCCAAAAAATTGCTTTACCATCACAAACACAAACAAAAGCGCATATGTTTAAATGTAGGAATATTGAATAAAGTGTAGCGATGATAACAGTAATATTAGATTAAAGGAGTTTTTTGTGAACATTTGTTAGCCTCATGATTCCTTTTTCCACCACATCTTTTGCAAGACACATTTAGTCTATCATCTTTGACTTTGCCTCATCTTCTTTTGCTTCCTTGATATTTTCTTTTTTGCAATTCTTCTCCTCTAATAGGTATCATCTGGGCAATAGGTTGCCTTTCTTTTTGATGGACATGGCAAATGTTTTCTCTCTCATTATTAGTTATTCTTCCAAAAGATTTTTATTTTTAAACCAACCTATCAATCAACTGATAAAAGTGGGTGACTTCAATTGATTACTTGCTCAAAATGATTCCAAATAGGTTGAAAATGTGGGAAGGAGATATTTTATAAAGGCTATCATATATACACTAATTTTTCCACCAGCAACATCAATATCATGTTTGATTGCCCAAATTTTAGAACTAGACTTGTTAAATCACCATTTTTCAACTTAGAACTAAATAATTTTAAATACAATTGAATGGATTCTAATTCTGAATGGAAAGCATACAATTTGTAATGTCCCTTTTCATTACTTTTAAAAACTCTGTAATTTTTCTGAGATTCCTATCTACACAATACTTGAATATATATAAATAGTATAATTGTGTCTTGAGGCACGTTTGTAGAAATTGTATAACAACCTAGTCCTAGTTTCCTGAAGTGCCTAAATCTATACACAAATTAGATCTGTTGAAAAGGCTTTAGAAACTTTCAAGCAAATGCAATTTGTAGGTTTAAAGCCAGACTCCGCAACCTTTGCCAGCATCCTCTCTTCCTATTCCA
>VDFB02000003.1:402439138-402490589 GCA_007258455.2 Sequoia sempervirens | reverse complement strand
TTCACTAAATCTTGAACGAAATGACTCAGAGCACTCCCATATGCCTTTAAAAGACACTTCCCCTAAAAGGAAATAATTTTTACATCACCCAAACACAAGATAAGGTCTACACACTGTCCATTTCACATTTTTTGTGAAAATACAGACCTAGGGCTTCCTTGAACTTTCCCAAAACCATATACTCAAGATCTGTAACTTTAGAGTTTGAAAGAATGTACTAGAACAACCCTCCACACAAATTTTTAAGAGTTTTTAAGGGTTAGATTGGAAGAAATGGATTTTTGATCAGGCATTGTTACCCTAGATCAAGGTAGTGACCCGCTTGGACCAAATTGCACATAACTTTCTCAATACTTGATGGATTTAAATGAAATCAAGTGAATTTTAAACTAGATTCATAGGGATTTCAAATATACTAGAGTAGAGGAGGTTTTGGGCATTTATTATGGCTGTACAATGGCCTGCAAGTTTGGAAACATAGAAAAATGATAGAAAAACAAAGATTTTTATTGAAATTATTCTTCAAACTCAATTACCCGACCTTCCATAGACCATCCTAGAAGTAAAAGAGGTTACAAAATCCTTTTTAAAGCCACTTCAACACCTAAAACTACCTCCAACTAATTTTCTCTTCATATTCCATCATTTGCAATTTATTGCATTTTACAATCTTTGCTTGACAACAATTTGTCAAATTATGCAACTTTTACATTATGCAACCTATGACCTAAAAATTATAAAATAGGACCTAATACATGCATTAAATGGTCTTTTAAACCTTAAGGCATCATTATTACATCATATTTCTAATCAAGACTTGAATTTTCCTTCTTGAGGCATATCTTTGCTTGGGTGCTCTTGCACCAGTTTGCTAGCATCCTCCCTGTCTGTGTGAAAATAGGAGCTTTGGAACTAGGTATGGACATCCATCAAAGAATAAAGGATAGAGAAATTTTGTTAGATGTTGTAGTGGAAAAAAATCTTGTAGATATGTATGCAAAATGTGGAAATATAGACAAGGCATGCGATCTATTTGACAAAATGCCTCAAAGAAATGTGGTCTCATGGACTACAATAATTGTAGGATATACACAAATTAAATATGTTGAAAAGGCTTTAGAAAATTTCAAGAAAATACAATTTTCAAGTTTAAAGCTAGACTTCGCAACCTTTTCCAACATCCTCTCCACCTGTTCCAAAATGGAAGCTTTGGAACAGGGTATGGACATCCATCAAAGCATAATAGAAGGGGAATTTTTGTCTGATATTATAGTTGGAAATGATTTGGTTGACATGTATGAAAAATTTGGAAGCATAGATAAAGCATGTGAAGATTTTGACAGAATGCCTCGAAGAGATGTCATCTCTTGGATCGCAATTATTGTTGGATATGCACAAAATGAATTTGTTGAAAATGCTTTAGAAAATTTCAAGCAAATGCAATTGGCAAGTATAAATCCAAATTCCACAACCTTTGCCAACATCTTTCTTGCTTGTGCCAAAATGGGAGCTTTGGAATAGGGTATGAACATCCATCAAAGCATAAATAATAGAGGAATTTTGTCAAATGTTTTAGTTGCAACTGCCCTAGTAGACATGTATGCAAAATGTGGAAGAATAGACAAGGCATGTGAACTGTTTGATAAAATGCCTAAAAGAGATGCCATCTCATGGAATACGATGATTGCGAGATATGCACAAAATAGATTTTTTGAAAAGGATTTAAAACTTTCAAGAAAATGAAATTAGTAGGTGTGAAGCCAAATTCCACAACCTATGTCAGCATCCTCCCTACCTGTGCCAAAATGGGAGCTTTGGAGCAAAGTATGAACATCCATCAGAGCATAATAGATGGGGGATTTTTGTTAGATGTATGCAAAATATGGAAACGTACACAAGGAACATGAACTCTTTGATGGAATGCCTCAAAGTGATGTCATCTGATGAAATGCAATAATTGCAGGATATACACAAAATGGATTTTGTAAGGATGTTCTCAAAATATTTGTTGGTATAAAGTTTTGTAAATCTGATTACTTAAAACTGAGATAGAAGATAGGTAAACCCACATTCCAACATGATCGCTTGTTGAAAATGGCTACCAACATCAAAAAGATATTTAGACTTTAGTCTTATTTGAATTTTTCTATAAAAGATGCTTAGCATCTAGTAACTAAATGCTTTATAATTGAGTAATATAAATTAAAATAGATACTTTCTTATTAATGAAAGTTATTGAAGTGAATATTACGCCAAAAAAAAAATGATCTTTATATTGACTCATATATTCAAACTATATAATGAGAGTGCAACTAACTCTACAGTGAGGATGATAAGTAAAATATACCTGAAAACAACCATAAAACCACCAAGAAACAAAGCTAGTCTTTGCAAGAACATAACATGTTTACATAAGCATCAAACAAATTCTATTTTTTGACACATTTTTGAAGTCCAATAATAAAAATATTAGGAATACACATGCTGTTATCAAGTTAAAAGAAATTGCATAAGCATACTCCAGTATAATTTAAAACCATAAACCATTAGAGAGAATATGACCTTAACTTGGCAATTCAAATGTGTGCATCTATGGGATGAACTTTTTGAAACCCTGTTTGTTAGTAGGATGAAACAAATAATAGCTGATGGATTTGCAGATCTGTGTGAGAGAGTTAAGGTTGGTAAATGCCTTGAAGCCATAGTTACATCTCTGGCAAGTTACAAAGATGTTGAAACCCATTTGCAAAAATTAATTACTAGTGAGGGTTGGCTTTTCAAGAGAGGGGACCTAAAAAGTGTCAATTTATGTTGGTTGAGTTTTAGATTTATGATGACAAATGATGAAGTCTGGTTTGGTTGCCTTAATGCTTATTTTGGAAATGAGGTTAGTCAAATAAAAGATACCATAGATGAGGGGTCCAAGAATATTTTGGAAGACCTCCTAAGTTTTCTTCATGCACACAAATATCCTTCAAGGATAAATGATTTAGCACCTTATTTGCAAGAACAATGCTTCCATTTTATCTCAACATTGATTGTTGAGATTGAAGAACATCTTGCACATCTTTCAAAAGCTCTCTATCAAAAAATGAAAAATGAGGAGATGCTAGAAAAAATGAACAAGGAGACACTAGAACCAACAATTATTGTGGAAAGGGCACTTTTCTTACTAAGGCTTTTATTTTCTCTCAGTTTTCATTCAACTTCCCATCCACTAGTTCTTGGCTCATCTCAACTTTGGTTTGTCGAGAACAAAGCTTTAGCTTCAGGGAAAGGATCTTTGACTTTCTGATATTCTAGTACTGATTTTGATTACCCTTTTCTAGATAGTTCTGGAAGACAAATACTAATGAGAGGGGTTGGTTTGAAGCTTGAATCACAAGATAAAAATAATAGCACCAAATTGAATAAACTAAGAACAACTATGCACAATCTTTGTATCAGAGCTAAGAGGTATCATAGAAATTGATCATAATCCTAAATATGAACATATATACACAAACCAAATGGGGAAATATACATTTTGTTCAATTGAATTTAATTAGATTTTTTGTTTTGAGGGTGGATTGCTTGTAGGCCTAAAGTTGGCCATATATTCAATCAACCAGTTGATAACTATAATAGAAACTGTCAATGACAACTAAACAGGGGCATGCACATGCACATCTATACACAAACAAATGAGAAAATATACATTGTTCACTTAGTTCAATTAGATTTGAAAAGATAACTCCTACCCATCGATATGTTGAGAATTTCATATGTTTCAATGATTTAAGCAAGCAAAATGCACAAGGGTTAACTTTTCTTCCTATAAAGTGATTATTGAACACCTAACAGATTAGGATTTAAGCAATAGAGTCCTTCAACAATCAATTATATACTCTATCCAGAGCAACCTAAGTTGAACATAAGTTTTGAATGGAGGAAAATAATAGAGACTTTCAAGGATTTTCTTGGTGCAGAAAGATTCAGATTAAACAATTTTACAATTCTAGTGTTGATAATTACATGCATAAGTTATAAAAGAAAACAAGAAATTGTCAGGCTTATTCATGTGAACAAAAAAACTAAACTTGAAGAGGAATAAAAGTTCCTATTTTATTCTATCTACTACTAGAATCCATTGGGATGACACAAATCAACAATTGGTTCATCAAAAAATTAGAATGCTTAAAAAATTTCATTGATCTACATGAAATGATACAATATTAAATATTTACTCAAAATAATACCTCCCAATGTAACTACCTATTAGGAGGAACTTTGTTAAGGAGAATAACATATCAAGGAGTCCATTCTGAAGTTGGCCCTAGTAAAGCTTTGGGTGGGATGGAAGATTAGATATTAAGAATCCTTCCAAATCAGTTCCTTTGATTTCATGCTCCTAAAATTCTAGACCTTGCTTCTCCATCAATCCATCATTAGGCCATGTTGTACTTGAAACAAGTGGCTCATCAGGAGCTATTATTGTTGTTGGAACTATAGTTAAGCATATCTACAATATAACTAGGAAATTAACCAGGAAAAAATGTTCAAATAAGACTTCTTCACCTGCTAAACATCATTCCAAGATTATAAATAACAACACCCAATGGCCAGACAGAACTATCCATAAACTAGGGATATATATCTCAAATACATGTCAGCCAAATACAATGAATAAAGAATAAAAAAACTAACACCATTTTGATATATAAAAGAGAAAATAATACAACATTGACTATTATGGACAAAAGGAAAGTAAAGAAATGAACAAAAACACAGTGAATTTGTAGAATAAGTGTTGTATTATGTTTTGAAATTCTCAATACAATGACTAACTCACTCCTCGAGCCATGGAGAGAATTTAAATATATTTTCAATTTAGAAGTAACCACTCAAACGTCTCCAAATTCCTTTCAAATTCTATGACCCTTCATATTCTTCTAAAGTTTCATTTTTTGACAATTTTTCTTAACAACATTTTTTGCATTTTGTGCAACTTTTTCCTAATAAACACAAATGACTTAAAAACCCACCTATTACATAGAGAATGGTCTCACAAGACCTTATTTAATATAAACATACTATATCTAATGCCTCAAGACCTCAATACCTAGACTTAGCATGATGACCACCATTTACATTTCCTTTGTGCTTGGGTGCACCTGCACCACATGGACATTAATATAATTTTTTGTTCTTGCTTTCTAAAAGATCCCCCACTAAGAGAGTACAATAGAAATCAAGACCTCACATATAATGATATGAAGTAAGCCCCACATGAATATCCCAAACTAATTAGACTATGGTTAGCATAATCCCATACCCTCATGATACTAACTTTACTTATAGGCTTATGACTAACCTAGGGTTATGTGTTCCACATGCAAACTATTTGAAAACCATAGCATACATCATTATATTGTGGGCAAAGATATATTATGATATAATCATAATTCAATAGTTTCTATAACTAGTATCCATATAATATCACATGGTACACACCACTATAGACCAAATCAAAGGGTTATTTTTATGGTAAGGCCACATCATAAGCCTAGCTATAAGATTTTCAAAGTAGAGATCATTTTTGGTCAAGAAATGGGTGTCACCAAATTCATCTCAATTAAGAGTTAGAAAAATATTTCTGCTCCCATTCTTAAATTCCTCATATTTGAGGATTATATAACTCTAAATATCTCCCCAATATGATTCACATAGTCTAATTCTCCTAGGACCGAGTCAAGGAGGTCCTGATTGTTATTCTATGCCTCTGCTTCTAGGACACAAATTTTAGTTATGGGCCTGCTTTGAGTACAATGCATCATAAGTTGCACTCAAGCATTTGTTGCTCATCTATGCAAGCTTAAGCAATGATGACTTATGTGGTGTTAAATATTGTTTCTTCTTCAAGC
The DNA here is from genome assembly GCA_007258455.2 of Sequoia sempervirens. Taxonomy (NCBI): domain Eukaryota; kingdom Viridiplantae; phylum Streptophyta; class Pinopsida; order Cupressales; family Cupressaceae; genus Sequoia; species Sequoia sempervirens. The sequence continues at coordinate 402,484,686 of VDFB02000003.1, read as the reverse complement.
CAAGTTGCCTCAATGTGATAAAAATATCTTAATATCACATAGGGTTGATCATAAGGGTGGTTGTGACATTTTCAAGGATTTCCTTCATTTTTAATACTACTATTCCATAACCATTGATCCCAAAATTCATATGCCATGAAAAACCACAACAGCCTTAGATTTCTTCTTAAACTATAAAGATGGACAATAGGAAAGCAATCCAGGTCAAATTATTTATGCCAAATTCTTTGTATCAAGGATTTCTTGATCAAAACTTTGGATCATGTGTATTCGATCAAGTTCCTAGTTCAGTCTCTCTCTCAGTGATCAAATATCCTCTCATTTTTACTTTCTTTTTTTAATCACTTAGTGTTCATCCAGAGGATAAGTAATGCAATTCAATACAATATCTCTATTCTATTAGAAATTGCCAATTTTTGTTCTATTCACTCTTCAATCTTCTCTTTTTTCCTCAAAATTTCTATTGCCTATATCTCTATTTTTACTGTCTCTATCAGTTGACTAGAGAAAAATTTATCTAAGAAAGAATCATTACACTCTAGAGGTCAAGAAAAGGGATATTCTCAGGGCAATCCTATATACAACCAACATTAACTCTTGAGATCCTAAGGTATGCAATCTGCTTCACCATTCCTAGTTAGCCAACAAATTAAAATGAATTAAATATCGTTTCTTTCAAAATTATCTTTCATTTTCTCTTAGTGGATGGCTTCTTTCATCCCAAATACATTAGTCTGATTCCAATAGCTTTGGTTCCGGTTTTCTTTTCCCAACCTTCTACTCCATTTGAAAGTGAAACACTTGCCAAGCAAGAATGGTAAGGTGTCATTATATCCCATTCCTCATTCCATATCCATTCAGTGTATAGATGAAATATTATTACATAGATGAAGTATCAATGTACACTTATCATGATCTATTAATTTTTTTGATCTTGATGTGCTAAGCACTCCTCTCTAAAATTATATTATAAATTGATACAATCAGTGGTCTGGTTGCCCTAACTTATTGTCTATAAACCTTGATGTATTTTTCTTCTTTTCTTATTGGAATTCATACTTTGGCTTCTCAATACTCAAAGTGTGAAAAAATGCAAAGAAAAAATCCTGAGAGATGCTTATCTTTACCATCAATGCAAGCAATTGCTAATTGAGATTTGACAAGCTCTTTCACATCGGCACTAGCTAGAAATTTAAGAGCCTTGTAATTTGCAATGTGAGGAAACTTCCCAATAACTTGAATGATAAATAGAGAGCTCTAATTATACAGCTACAAGAATCATGGAATCCATGATCCCAATATACAACATTAAAGACAAAACTCAACATAGGCTATGAGAAGAAAATATTGCTTATTGTAGCATGTAAGCATACATAATGAGATTTACCTCTCTTGGAAGAATTCCAAATTCTCTTTCAAGTTGAATCACCCAATCCTCTCCTGTAAAAATAGGGGAATCAAAAGTCTTTAGGTAGTTAAGAGCATATTTAAATAAGGTTTGATCTGACTCAACACAGGATAAATAATGCATTCAAAACTCAAGCATCAAGTCACTGCAACCTGAGACATCAAGCACCTCCAATATAGTGTTCATAGATTATTTGTTATCACATATGAAGAATGCAAGTGTTCATCTATTATCCATTTTGGTGGGCTACCTTGAAAATAAAGTTTTGACTTTCACTTCTCCATTTTAGTGGGATATGCCTATCTGGCAAAGGTTTTAGAGTATGTTTATTAAATTGAAAATTTTAGTGGGCTACCTTGAAAATATTCACTTCTCCATTTTAGCGGGCTATGCCTATCTTAAATAAGGTTTTAGAGTATGTTTATTAAAATGAAAATTATGGCCAAGATTTTAATAATGAGCACATTTTGATTTTTAATTTTTCCTTCTCCTTAACATTTATGTTATAGTCTAATTTTTTATAATTAAATTATAACATAAATGCTAGTGCAATTTTTCAATTCTTTAATTATTTTTATTGTATAGTCTTTTTAAATTTAAATTTTTAAATTTTTAAATTTTTATCCTTTGTTTTAATATTTTGCAATTGGCTTAAATTTATTCAACTTGGTTTTTATTCTTTTTTTTCTTCTCTCTTTTCTTATCTATTGTCTTTTCTTCCCCCTTTTATTTCCCCCTTTTTTCTTATGTTGTGTTGTATTTTCTATGTCCTTGTTTTTCTTCCTTTTAATTGGTTTCATTAATTTGTTACTTCTTTGTCTCCCTACATTGTTCTTTATTTATCTTAATTTTTAAATATTATTTATCTTTTCTTCTTTGGTCTTTGTGCAACCTTTCCTTCTCCCTCCTTTCTCCTTCCCCTCTGGTTTTCCCATTTAGGTTGTTTTTGGTCTACAACAAAATACTTTTATCCTTGAGCTCTTTCATCTTGATGATGGATCATGAAGTGTGATATGAAACGTTGATGAAAAAAATCTAATGCAATCTAATCCAAAAACATATGCAAGATTAATTGATATGGATAGTGGAAACTTGATATCATTAACATTTTGACATGTTAAATATATATATAAAACTATTACTAGCAATTGCACCTTGGTGTGTAATAGGTACACCAAAGAGGTATGAAAGGTCAATTAGAGAAAATTTTGGTGTGTTTTTTCAGACATATGTGTAGTACATGAGGTCAATTGGTAGGTCATTTAGAAAATGATTTTGTTTACGTAACAAAGGTCTCAATTAGCATTCACTCAATAAATATATATTTTAAATATAATTTTTCATTAGACAAAATTATATATTTGTAATAGTAAATTTATTACAGGAGTTCAGTTTATTTTTTCTCTATCCACCAATCTATATCTTATCTATATCTCCCTCTCCATTTTATGTATTTCTCTCTCTATATATTATCTCTATCTCCCTCTCTCTTTTATGTCTTTCTCTCTCTATAATTTTTTCTGTCTATATCAAATGTCATGCTACCTTGAGCATAACTCCCCAAGGACGCATACCATTCTTGGATTTTTGGCATGAAACAAGTAATATTCAAAAGTTAGTTTTTCTTTTCTCTATATCTCTTTCCCTTTCTATCTCTTATATTTCTATCTCTCTTGTATTATCTCTCTTTTTTCTATTACTTTCTCTTTCAATCTTTCTCTCCATCTATATCTCTATTCCTCTTTATCTCTCCGCCTCTATATTTCTTTGTCTGTATCTCTTAATTTTTTTTATCTCCATATTTATCTCTTCTATTATAATTTAAGTAATTTATATAATCATACTTGTAAACTATTTGTAATATCATTATTTGCCTCTAGTAAATGTAGAGTATGTAAACTTATAAGCAGCTTAGTATATATTTTGAGAATTGTATGCATATTTATCTTCCACACTACATAGTTCGGACCTTTGAGGAGTTGGGAATTCAATTTAGAAGAAAATTTAATGGTGTTCTTATGATGACACCACAAAACAAAATATTTATTCCACAAAAAATATTTATTAGTAATTTTTTATGTAATATTTTATTATTAATTATGGCAGGCTACGATTGAAAATAAGGTCTTAATGAAGGTTTTAGAAAATGTTTATTAAAATGAAAATTATTGCCAAGATTTTAATAATGAGCACATTTATTTAGTCATTTTTATTTGTCTGATATTAGTCATTTATTTAGTCATTTTTATTTGTTTGATATTAGTCCTTTATTTAGTCATTTAGTTGTGATTTTACTTGATGACCAAATTAGTCACTTATAAATGACCAAATTAGTCATCTATTTGCAAAATACTACTAGTGTTAGTCATGTGACTAAAAGTTTTAGTCATGTAGTCATTTATTTTCCAAATTATACTAGTTTCATCATGTGAAATAGCAATCAATATCTACATATATTCATTTGGTGCATAGCCATCAAAAAATAATGCAAGTCTCTATCTTCCATCCAGATTAGTGCAACAGTTCAAGTATGCTTATGCTGCACTATGCATATTGTTAAATTATTTATTTTTTCATACATAGCTCAATTACATGACTTGGGTTTGTTTTGAGAAGTGAATCCTTTTCCTTTGTGTTCAGATGTCTTATGTCAAATATCTACTAATGATACTATTTTTTTTATTTTGTTTCAGTTTGCTTTTGTTCAAGTGATGTTCTTGCAACATACACATCTTTTCTTTGGAATACAAGAGCATGCTATGAAGATAACATTCAACATGAAGAAATTGATCGAATGATAGTGAAGATGAAAGGACTAACTGAGTAATGGGAAATAATTGGTTTACTATCTAGGATCTATTTTACTATTTTATGTGAATTAGAAACAACAAACAAAGCAAAGTTGTTGAGTAGATTTTTATCTGGACATTTAAATTTTGCAATAGAGCAAATTTTTTTTAATGATAAAATCTTTCACTTGATACAGTAAGCTACAATTTATTTTCAGGATAACATTCAAAAGGAACGCATTAAAGTCATTTGCCTAAGATAATTTGGTTTCTGTAGCTATCACTTCTAGCTAGCCAATTACACTCTGCTTGAAGATTTTGTCCACCCTATCCACAACTTCAACAATATTTTATCAGATCACCAAACTTTTTGTTTGCCTCCTAAGGAAAAATTACATCAAAAATTCCAAACATAGTTTGCATTATAACATTTTCTTTGTCCATTAGTCTATACAAGATCCTCCGTTTGTATGGTTGGAGTAGTGCTTAAAGTGTATACATTAGAATGAATCATGTTTTGTTGTTTCCAAGCATTTGGGTGAACCCACAAAAGTGGTTGGTTTACAACTGGAGTGAGGAAGGAAAAGTTGAAAAAAATGACCCCATGGCAAAAAAAATTGTTTCTGGGATTCGAACGAAGTAATAGGTTCAAATGAACCAAAAGAGGGTTTGCTAGAACCAGGGTTCGAGCAAATCCATTCAATGAACTTCCCACCATTCCTGCCAAAATTACAAAGGAAAACCCTTTTTGAACATAGTTTTTTCACCAAAAATCAAGCTCTCTATTTTGCACATGTGAAAAAATAGTTGATTGTAAATTTTTTTGAAAATATGAGTGCACCAGATATTGAAGTCCTTGATCCAAAAAAAAAAGAAGAATTTCGGTACATACAAAAAAAGTTATGTGTTACACAGTTCGCCTATGTCTGAATTGTACTTGGTTTGACTTCAAAACCTGATTGAAGAGAAAATATTCAATAAAAAACTATCTAACCAACTGGAAGCACTAGATATCAGAGTTAAAAATCTAAATTTGAAAGAATTAGAATTTTATCCTTCATGGAAAAAAATTTATATGTTATATGGTGAGCATCACTTCTTAAAAATGCTATTTTATGAAAAAACTAGTTTTCGAAGGAGATGGAAAAAGAAGTGCAATCTGATTCCAAAAATTTTGAAAAAAAAATATTTAGAATCTACAGACAAAATGTCACAAATCACTAGTTCGCATCATCTTCAAATTCCTCATGGTTTAGCCACTATAGGTGCCTGAAAGTGAAGATTTAGTTAGAAAAAATTATTTCAATGTCCAGTTTGGCCAAAAATTGTAAACCAGTATTGTGGGATCACCCATTTCAAAGCAGTGAGCAGTTGACTCTCATTTTCAAATTTTATTATAGTAGTGGATATGTCCAGTTTTACTTTTGAGATTACATGATTTTGTTGAGCAGTAGATATTACATAATTTTTGAGATAACAAAATCTAATTTAGTTGTGGATGATTGAGATCGTCAAATGACAATACATGTTCTGTACTTTGCATATTTCATGCTGTCCTGCAAAGAAAAAACTATTTTAAGCTATGGTTCTGATTGTAGAGAAATTGCATTTGTTCAAGACAACTTCTTGTTTGCAAAGACAAAGGTAGGGACTCCAACTGGTGCACAACTCTTGTTATATTATTGTAAATTAGATTTGAAACCTAAAAAATAAATTTCACTTAATTAATTATTTTAAATTTGGGTGAATTTTTTTTGAGAAATTTAAATGTAAATATAAGGTTTTATTATCCCAATTAGAGGTTTTTAGTGATAGTATTTCTTTATATGGTTTCATACATATGCGAGGATATGTATATTTGTATAGATTTTTACCTACAAAAATCTAGAACCCTTAAAAAGTGCCTTAATTTTCTTTGAAATTTTGATAGGCATTCCTAGGGCTTTTTGATGCAATTCTAGGAGGATCACCACTCAACTCAACCAACCATTCAAGGAAATGATACAAAATTATTGCTCTTTGACATTCTTGGAAATAACTCAAACTGTGAAATCATCAACAAAACAACTCAACTAGCCCTTAGAAGACATTACACAAGATGTTCATAACAAACTCAACCCAAACAAAAACCTACTCCAATATTCCCTTACATATTTTGACCATTCCTTCATTGGAACCAAACTCCAAGTAACCAAGCAATTACAATTTGTCAAACACAATCATTGCTCCAGACCCAAACTCCACACTATAAGAAGGTTGTAAGACACCTTTTAAGTCATCTTGAAACATATCAAAGATCTAGACAATTTTGTTTTGTAACAACACCATTAAAAATGTGACTGTCCTTGCCCTTTAGGCCTTTTCAAAGCTTGTCAACTTGGACACTCAACATAAAAATGAAAAATAAGACTTCTAGCATGGATTCAATTCCATTTAAGATACTCAATAGATGATAATATATCAAAACAAAAAAACTTCATCAGAGGAAGCCTTCATTAATGAATCAAAACACTAAACCCTTACCATTCCAACTCCAAACTTGTATCATGAGGTTTATTGGAAAAGTACCACACAATCCTTCAGTCTCCTTACCAATGCTTATAGCATGTTCCAATGCACCTTCACATACTAAAGAAACCATATTCCATACATACTTCATGCTATCTTATCAAAATCTTGACTTGAACTTCTATTGGAGTTTCAAAACCTTGATTGTCATAACTCTGTTTAAACAGGACAATGAGTAAATGGACACACAGACCTTATGGTTTCTCTAAACCCCATCTACCAAGGCATCCCAATAGACTTAAAAACCCCTTTCAATTGTTAATACCCAATAAATACATCCCTCACACAAATTAAACGTTCAAACTACACTGCATTAAGCTCTTTACCAGTCTTTTACCTAGTTTTACAGACTTATGGCATCAATTTTACATCAGAAAATCGTATCTTCTTAATCTATAACTTTGGAACATATAATGTTACATTATGAAGAACCATCTCACAAGATTTTAGCCCTTTTCATTGATTAAAATATCAAAAACACCATTTTTTTACACACTGATTACCCTAAACAAGGCTTTTAGACCATTTTCAAAAAACAAACGACATCTTTCTAAAAAATGCATGAAATTGAATGAGATAAAAATAAAAATGCAGAAGACTCTTAGTTTTATCATTAAAAATGACTTCCCCCATAATATCCAGCTGTACATGGTCATATAGGAGCCTACAATAACGTTTTACCAATGTTTTATGAGAAATAACAAAATTCCATTGATGAATTTCTATTACAAATCAAACTTCCTCCTTGCCTCAACCTATGTGAGTCCAATTTATGCCTTGCAAACCAAAAAAAACTTGAAACAACTGACCACAACTGATTCAAACCTCCCTCTAACTACTTGACTTGTCATTTGTCAATTTTAAACTTTACCTTAACAACATATTTTTACAAGATTTGCACTTTTTTGACACATTAACCTTCCTAGGACTCAAATTAAATTAAATATGGTCTAATATGACCTTACAACCTCAAACATAGGCCTCTCATATGAAACTAACCCTTTATATCCTTTTACATGCAATTTTGCAACTTTGTGCAAATATGACAAAATGTGACAAATTGACACCAAAAGATAAACTAGGAATGTATGACCAAAATAGGACTCAAAAAATATTTGAAATGGTCCATTGGACCTTATTAAAACACCAAATTTCCTAACTTAATCCAAGAACCCTAGCCTGCCTTATGGAGGCATGAAATCCATTGAAAGTGCTCTTGCACTATTCTCCTGGAGAAAAGAAAATTCAAGTCCTCTTGAAAGTTGGTCTACTCCTTCTTCTTGGTCTTCTAGTTCTTTTGTAGTCTATCATTCATCTTGGAAATTATCCATGGGTCCTTCTTCCTCTTCTTCATATACCATCTCTTCTCTAGCAACCTCTCAGCTTTCATGTCCCAAAAGTCAATTTCTTGTGTATATACCTCAGTAGGATCATCTACATCTTCATTCTCATCATTAGAGTACCATATAACAACATTTTCATCATAACCACAACCTGCATCATTTTATTGAAAATATGCATACACCTCATTAGCAAACAAATCTGCAAGATCTTTATTAGCAACCTTATTATCATCAACATTTTGAGTATCAATATCAACCTTATCAACAACATCATCAACCTTCTCTACTTGTTCATCAATAAAAATTTCATCAACTACTTGATTACCAAAAACAACCATACCATTAATCTCAACATCAATATGTTCATCAACAAGCAAAAAGGTTTGTTCATCTTCACACACAATTGGAATATCATGCATCTCAACTTGTAACTTACTTTTCTCAAGAAAATTTACCTCAGCCTCATGTGTTGCTATCCTTGCTTGTCTTTTCCTTCTTTGAATGATATTTTTGATGGGCCACACAACTCTCTCCTTCACTATCAAATGCCAACTTTAGGTTGCCTATACAACTGCTTTAGATTAGCCTCACATCTTTCTATCTTCTTACTGAGTTCCTCTAGTGCTTGCCTAAATTCTTGATCCTTCTTCTTTTTCTTTTCCTTTTCCTCTTTTCTTTTCCTCTCTTCTTGTTTCTTCTTCCTTCTTTGTGAATCCTCAGCCTGCCAACATCTTCTCAAAAAATCAATCTTCACAAGCAAGTCTCTCCTTGCTTCCACTTCACTTTGCCTCACCTAGGCAATCAGGTCCCTTCCTCAACCTTCACAACACGACACACAACCACAAAAAAAAATTGTTCTCTACCCAGACCTTACTGGGCATTGATACCAACTGATGCAATGCTAGGAGGATCACCACTCAACTCAACTGACCATTCAAGGCAATGATACAAAATTCTTGCTCTTTGGCATTCTTGGCAATAACTCAAACTGTGAAATCATCGACAAAACAACTCAACTATCCCTTAGAAGACATTACACAAGATGTTCATAACAAACTCAACCCAAACAAACACCTACTCTAGTCTGCCCTTACATATTTTGACCATTCCTTCATTGGAACCAAACTCCAAGTAACCAAGCAATTACAATCTATCAAACAAAATCACTACTCTAGACCCAAACTCCACACTATAAGAAGGTTGTAAGACACCTTTTAAGTCATCTTGAAACATATCAAAGATCTAGACAATTTTGTTTTGTAACAACACCATTAAAATGTGACTGTCCCCGCCCTTTAGGCCTTTTCAAAGCTTGTCAACTTGGACACTCAACATCAAAATGAAAAATTAGACTTCCAACATGGCTTCAATGCCATTCAAGACACTCAACAGATGACAAGATATCAAAACAAAAAAACTTCATCAGAAGAAGCCTGAACATTAATGAATCAAAACACTAAACCCTTACCATTCCAACTCCAAACTTGTATCATGAGGTTTATTGGAAAAGTACCACCCAATCCTTCAATCTCCTTACCAATTCTTCTAGCATGTTCCAATGCACCTACACATACTAAAGAAACCATATTCCATACATACTTCATGCTATCTTATCAAACTCCTGACTTGAACTTCCATTGGAGTTTCAAAATCTTGATTGTCATAACTCTATTTAAATAGGGCAGTGAGTAAATGGACAAACAAACATTATAGTTTCTCTAAACCCCCTCTTCCAAGGAATCCCAATACACTTAACAACCCCTTTCAATTGTTACTACCCAAGAAATACATCCCTCACACAAATTAAACATTCAAATTGCACTATATTATGCTCTTTGCCAGTCTTTTACCCAGTTTTATAGACTTAGGGCATCAATTTTACATCAGAAAATCATATCTTCTCAATATATAACTTTGTAACATATAAGATTACATTATTAAGAACCATCTCACTATATTTTAGCCCTTTTCATTGATTAAAATAAGAGAAATACCATTTTTTTACACATTGTTTACCCTAAACAAGGGTTTTAGACCATTTTTAGAAAACAAATGATATCTTTCTCAAAATTGCATGAAATTGAATGATATAAAAATAAAAATGCAGAAGAATCTTAGTTTTATCATTACAAATGACTGCCCCCACAATGTCTAGCCGTACAGGAGCCTACAGTCACATTTTACTAGTGTTTTATGAGAAATAACATAATTTCATTGATGAATTTCTATTACACATCAAGCTTCCTCATTGCCTCAACCTATGTGAGGCTTATTTATGCCTTTAAAACTAAAACCAACTCAAAAAAATCAACCAAAAATGATTCAAATCTCCCTCTAACTACTTGACTTATCATTTGTCAATTTTGCACTTTACCTTGACAACAATTTTTATAAGATTTGTACTTTTTTGACACATTAACCCTCCTAGGACTCAAATTACATTGAATATGGTCTAATATGACCTTAAAACCTCAAACATAGGTCTCTCATATGAAACTGACCCTTCATATTCTTTTACATGCAATTTTGCAACTTTGTGCAAATATGACAAAATGTGACAAATTGACACCAAAAGATAAACTAGGACCCTATGACCAAACTAGGACTCAAAAAATATTTGAAATGGTTCATTGGACCTTATTACAACATAAAATTTCCTAACTTAATCCAAGAACCCAAGGTTGCCTTATGGAGGCATGAAATCCGTCAGGTGCTCCTACACCACTTTTTAACATTTTGGACATAATGGTTAATTTTATTTTTTCTCCATGAGGAATTTTATAATACCTTTAATAAAAAAACATTATAATTTTAGAAGGGGTTTGTTGATTATCAACTCTAATACCATGTTGGAGAATCGATGAAACCCCAGGTACAATAATCTACTATAAAATACAAACAACCTTTTGCAATTGAGAGACAAATAAATTTTCTATTATACCTCAAAAAAATATTTACATAATAATATAATGAAAAATAATAACATTGCTTTATTATCAAGGGAAATGACCTAAATCCAATTGGATTATGAAAAATATCGTAATATTATAAATTGATAAAAATATAAAAAATAACCTAACTAAGCTTAAGACTAAGGTGTGAATATGTCCTAAAGTATAACTCCTAGATAAACTAACAAAATCACACCAAATGTAATAGGAGGACAAAAAGTAATCATCCATAAAATATTATGTGGGAAAGTTTTAATTTTGAGAAAATTATAATAGTCACAAGCATAAGGGGACTATATTTTGATTACTCAAATCATGGAAAATAATGATACATAGAACTTTAAGCAATCTTAATAAAAATAAGAGTGGGTTGAAGCAATCAATAGTGAGATCAAAATAATTGAAAGGAATGACATAGGTGATTTATTTATAATATTTTTTGAAGAAGTTTATACGAGGCGGATGTATAAAACCAAGCTCAAATCTAATGAATGCATTGATAAAAATAAGGCTAGATTGGTATCCAAATGGTATACTCAATAATAAGCTATTGATTCCACTAAATATTTTCACCTATAACATCAATAGACATGATCAAACTAGTTTTGGCTTTGGTAGCTTAGTAGATTTGGAATGTTTATCAGGCGGATATGAATAGTGATTTGTGAATGAATCTTTTTACTAGGAGATATATGTGTGACAATCTAGAGGTTTTGAAATATCTTCTAACAAAAATAGTGTTAGTTATATAGCTATATTAGGGGTGGCGAGATGGATTCTTTAGGAAGATAGTTAATTATGATTCAACTATACCTGCTATATAATAGGTAATCAAATATTCCTATTCCAAGATTGTGTGCCATATTCCCATCCCCAATAGAATTAGTTTTAGCCAACTCAACTTTACTGGACTAAGTAAATATAGGGAAATATATCTTCTTACTTGATTCTAATAGAGGTAGGCCATATATGTATCTCACCCACTGACCTAATGAAGAGCTCTATTTATTCTTGATTGGCTACATGGATGAATACATATTAAGATGAGACTGTGTTTATAGATTGAATAAGGCCTTGCATGTTCTTAAGTTGGAACTCATGTTTACTCTAGGATATACGTGTACCTACAATTAAATGGTATTTTAAAGAGTCAATAAAATCCCAATATTTATATCAAGAGCTTAGCTCATGATATTCCTTTGTTAGTTCTATATATGCTGATCTTATCTACACTAAGAAGAATTGGTAGAGTTTATAATAGCTCAGTATGAAATTTTAAGAGACAAATTTAGGATAAATGCATTATTTCCTCAGTATAGAAGTATGTAGAATGAATATGAAATATTATTTCTTAAAAATTATCCTTACTATATCCTATAGAAATTTTAGAAGAATAATTACAAACCAGTTGCAACACCTATTATAAACTAGTTGCAACACCTATTTATGTTTATTTTTTTGATAATACAAAGATAATAATTATTTTTTAAGATAATTAATGACTACATTCAAGAAATATTAACAAATTTCCCTTTATTTTTATCTCTACAATATATACATGAATTTTTTTTCTAAGAATTCTACTCCAAGTTATCAATCATTTTAGATGATTTTACATGCTTATCATATTCATATTTCATCATTATATTTTCATGCAAGAAAATAAGTATTCTTTCCTCTTGTACTGATAAATAAAATTCCATGTATATAGGCTCACAAATAAACTTTATTTTATATAAACATTAGAGAATGATTCATGTTTCTTTGTTCCATATTGTTGCCTTTCCTAGTAAATTTACATCTTTCTTCATTAAGTTTTGAGCATCATTTTCTATCAATTTTTTTTCTTTGTTTTCTAGTCCAAGTTTGTTGTTCATTTTGATTATTTCTAAATGAACCTTTTATAGGATCCCAAATTACCATTTAATTTCATGGTAGATGTGGTGTCATATAGAAGATGCATGGAATATGGTCAATTATATCTAGTAATGCATAGATAGATTGAATTCTGGGCCACAATATTTTAATTGAATAATTTACATTAATAGTTCTAATTTAATTCATGAATATAAATCTACCTAAGTTAGTGATTATTTATAAAATATAGTATCAAAATACGTATTCTACTATAATATGAAGGATGAAATTATTTACTTGAGCATGTTGCTTGCATACCCTATAAGTTTGGAGATAGAAAAGAATAATATCCTCATTTACAATGTGAGAGATTGTAGTGAAATGATTAAACTAGGTACTAGGTATTTTAAGGTGTAAAGAAAAAGAAACAAGAGTATATATAGTTGTCATCTATAATGGTGTATAATGGTAAAATTTGGATAGATATTGTAATTTCCATCTAGTTTTGGGCCACATTGATGGACTATATTAATGAAAAATAAGTCAATAAATGAAGTAATATTGTGCAATTTAATTGGGCTCACTCCCTAATCCATTACACTTTCCCATTTACACTTCCTCCCACATATTCAATCCTTTTTTTACACATTTTTATAAATTTACCATTTGTTACCCCTACCTTTGCACTTAATCCTATGCATTCATTCCCTATTCCTAGATTCATATTTTCATATATTGGATCAATCTTGTAGTATGCAAGATTGATCTCACAACATGTAGAATTGATCCTAAAATTTCAAGGATTCAAATTCAAAAAAATTTCATTCTTGCTCATTTCTTTCCTTGAGCCAACTTGGTACATACATGTCTTGTGTGATTTATTGCTATTTAGTGGAATTTAAAAGTCTTACATGTGTATTTATTTATCATGGATTGTCTCTACATATCATTCACACTAAATTTGGTATTATCCTGATAAGACATTTCCATGACTACATGACTAAAGGGTGTTCTCTTTAGTAATTTCCATGATCATAAAGCTAACCTAATCAAGGGAATCAACCTAAGAGAACTTGGCCTCTACAATCCAATGATTTTTCCTTAATGAATTTTTAACCAATGGTTATTAACACATAATTATTAACATAGATAATAGAAAATCATGTTACATTTTTCCACCATCAACAAGTTCATTGGTACAAGTTATAGGTCAAATATGCGAGGAAGGTTAAATTTATGATTCTTGGGGTTAATTTAATGGTGTACAAGATCAATTTGTTTTTGATTAGAGGTAAAAATTGGGTTTTGAAGGGGCCTGGAACCCTTTACATCAGAAAGCAACTAAAATAAAAGATAACAACATTAAGCTAAAAAACAGCCCGACAATAGTGACCCATCAACAAAAAAATAGCCAAAAAGGAGGACCAACCAACAACACTCCATGCTTTTCATAATATCTATCGCCTCCATATCATAGTCTATAGCTTTATGTGCATCTTCAAAAACATCAAAAATATCCTTCCCAAAAGCCCCACCCTGAGCTTTAGTTTTGTTCCTAGCCTTAGCTCCAGGACTGGATCTGTATTTACCTTTGAAATCAAAATAATACCTTTCTCACCACCCTTCCTAGTAGCAACATCCTCCCCCATCTGCTTACCAACAAAAACAACCTCAACATCATTGGCACTATCCTTGTGCTTCTTAGCACTAACCACATGAGAAGTAACAACAATAGACTCATATTTACCAACAATTTTATGACCCTCCCCTCCTCTCGTCATAGAATCCAAAATTTTCCCCATTTGATCCTCAAGAATGAGGATTCTTCCTTCCATATTATGCTTCATTTTGAGGGTTTCATTCGCAATAGTGTTTGCCACAATATTTAAGGAGTCAAACAACTCATCTATCTGATTCTGAATAGAGGATCCCTTAGCCTTGTTAACCATTCCCCTTACTCTAACATTCATTTTATTGATTTCGTGGAAAAACCATTTAAAAAGCTTAAATGGAACAATGGACCCTTCACGCGTAGTTCCAAGCACATCAGACAAATCATCTCTATCAATCTTAAAAACCCCTTTTCCTAGGGCATCCTCCTCCTTAGATAAACTAATCCTATCCTTATCAGTAGGGGAGTCCTTAGCTTTTTCCACAACACTCAGAGACTTAAGCTTGTGGATGGAGCTCACAATTTCCTCTACCACTTCCTTTCTCTTCTTAATCCTCTCCAAGTTTTCCTCTTGGGTCTCCAATGCAACATCATCATCCCCATCCTTATGTTTTACCTACATAATCGGCTTGACACTCAGGGAGTCATCAATGAAGAGGTCACCTGCAATTGTAAGAGGATGGCCCTGCTTTAGAATTTGGCTCATAGACCACAAAACCCTTTTCTTCCCACTCACTTCCCCCAAATCCTTCTTCTTGGCAGTTGGGGGCAGTGAGGAAGCCTCCACATACAGATAATTCTTAACCTTCAGACCCCTACCTGACACAACAACAACTTCTTCACTATAAGTTAAATAACCTCCACTAGCACAAGCTTCCCCTTTTTTCTTCTTTCCCATGGATGGGAAATGTGGACCCCCTTCCAGAGAGGTGAGAGAGTTAGGAATGAATTCCACATGCTCATCTGACTCATCCTCTTTTTCCAAAATCAATTTCCTTTTCTTGACCTTTTTGTTGACTAGTTCATCTTCAGAGGCTGTATCATACCCTTCAGAAGGTTTGAGTTGTTTACCCCTTGGGGTGACCATAGGTTTGGGAACCTCAAAATTCTTCGCATAATTAGAGATAAGGAGAATCAACCCAAAATGCAAAACAAAAATTTTCAGGTTCTTCTTGTGATCCTTGATACTAGAGTCAAGAGACATAAGAAGATAAAATGGGAAAGAAACCCTCCTCTTATGTCAGAAGTCGTTAAGAAAAATGAAATGATATGCATTCACCACCGAAAAATGGCCTTCCAGGGTAATATAGCGCATTAATTCCTTCACTACATCCCCCCATAAAGGCTTAAGGGAACTTCACTGATATCCACCACTCTTAGCAGTCTTTAAATCTCTCTCTTCATTATCTTTGAAAAAATATTTCATTGCAGTTTGTGCCTCCTTTTTGTCCCTAAAGACTTTCATTCCGTCCATAGCCAGGCTAGTAATACCAGCAATGAATTCTTCATTAACCTCAAGCTCAGTCCTATAAAGCTTAAGCACTCTATCATTCCATCCTTTCACAAAAAGGTTTGTAACCTGGGGATCATTTCCATGAAGTTTCTCGAAATAGGGTGTTAACCCTCCCTTCACCAATACCTGCCAGACTTCCTTCCTTTCCCTCGCAGCATCACAAGATTTGGGTTTGACATGATTTCTATCACCACCCATCTCGCCACAATCCAACTTACAGACACCAAACACAGAACAAAGAAAGCTCTGGAAAACAATGCCAAAACTACCCAGAATCCATGTGAGGCCAGAGTTGGGACAAGAGATAATAAAGACCAAAGTTTTCCATTTCCTACGACACCCTGCTCCTATACAAATTGCTTGATTCAAAATTTTCACACCATATTTACTCATAACAATCTGCGACGTGATGAAGAGCATGCACACCACCAACCATAATGAGACGTTAATCCAATTGAAATCAACACTCATTATTCATAGTAGCAATAGCCTCTATAGAAAGAGGGTCATTCAGACCCCACTCCCTAAAATCTTTGACACCAATGTTAGCGAAAATATCCGCTAGCCCATTGCCTTCTCTTAAGATATGTGAAATATAAAACTCATCACAAGAATTCAAAATATCTATCGAATCCCTTATCAAGGACTCAATAGTCCAAGGAGGAGTGCATTTTTTCAAATTGTTTATGATATTAAGAGAATCCCCCTCCAACCACACTTTTCTATATCCTTTGGTTTGAGCCAATTTGTTAAAATCTAAAAGAAATTCAATTCATAGGTCATTGTTCTACTTCTAATCTATATAAGAATTTGTCATATTGAGACACAATTCAAAATTTGTGATCAAAATAGTAGTCAACTATTAAGATTAGCTAAATAAATTTTGATAGATCAATTTTGTGTATAGATTTATTTTTGTTGTTTAACATTTATATTGTTTAAGTTTAATCTTCTTTGCAACTTTTTATTCCAGTGTTCATTCTATCATCACTAGTTCACATATTATGATCAAAATAGTAGCCAATTATCTCTCAATCATTAGAATTGATTAAAACTGTTTTTATTCTTTTTGTATTATAAAATTTTGATAGATCAATTTTGTATATAAATCTAATTTTATTGCTTAACATTTATATTCTTTTTATTTGCAACTTTTTTCCCAAGTCTTCATTCTATCATCAACTTTAATCAATACCAAAAAAAGACTTACGTGTCTTATTCATGAAACCTAAGGTTAATAAAAGAAAGTCATTTGTTTCCATAATTAAAAGGAAAAAAACTCATAATTTTTTTAATAGTTAATTAAATCAATGCAAAATAATCACCCAATTATTCCGTTTTAGAAGAATCGCTAAAGTATCAGATAAATATAAAGTATTATGATTTACTAAAGTCATAAATATTGAAACATATGATATATGTATATTAAAATTTTGGTAGAAAAAATTAAAACATGGCAGTTGGTGTATTCGTTACCTAGGTTTTTTTTCTCCATAAATTGCACTGAATTCCGTATTTTCATGGTGAAAATCAAATCTGCAAACAAAAGCATACTTTTCAGAAACTATTACTCTGGAACAACTATTTAAGTTGTGCACAGTTACAGATCTGAAAGAGATAGAGTGCAAGGATTTAATTTTCTGATCGAAGACCTAAAACACAGTATATACAGCGGTATTAAATGTTATTGAAGTATTAAAGAAGCTCATCAGGCCAGAGGAAAGCTCCCATGGCATACCTTCTCTTGCAGCCGACATCACCCATCATCTTCTCTTCTTCTTTGTACTTCACCTTCTCTACAACTGCATCTGTCTTTCTGCTCTGTTATCATCCCTCCTGCATCTATGTATAAACTAATTAAAATAGTTATTTTCATATCTTAGTACATGTAATTAAATCATTCATATATCTGATTGGATCTAAGTCAGCACTATAAGAAATGAGGTCGAAGTCGTGATGATTTTGACAGAATGGATACCCATATTCTTATAGAAATAAATTTGAGGTCGTGATGATTTTGACAGAATAAATACCCATATTCTTATAATGGATAACACAACTATCTTGTGAATAATATAAAATCCTACTTAAAAAATATTCTGAAATCTCTAAAAGAGCATAACCTGAATAAGATGAACTGGAGCACACAACCTGATCCACATTATGAAGTTTGGGTATTGGTTTTGTTTGTTCCCCATCTGAGATGAATAAAGCTTGATAATTACGTTGAGGGATTCTCAAAATTAATTTAGTGATTGTAAATTGGTGAAAGTAAATATGTGAACGGTACCATCGTACTGTGGGATCCATGTTGTTTAGGTAATGGATAGTGATACCAGCTAAAGTCTTTTTCCTTTAATGAAACCCACTGAAATGTGGGATCCATCTTGTGTAGGTAATGGATACTGACATCAACTAAAGTCTTTTGCCTTCAATGAAACCACTTAAATGTGGGCTCCATCTGGTACATTTTATGGTAGAGTTTGGTTTTATATGGTTAGAGTTTTGTATCTATAAGATGAATGTGTCATTTTAAGGTTTATAATATTTCGTTTTGTGGATGATCTTTTACAAGTGTTATGTAGTGGTTAGTATTTGTTTTGCTTTTTGTTTTGGTTTGTATAAGATAGAAGTTAAAAAGTATGAAAATAGATGATGTAAAAGAAGAGGATTGACTTTGTAAGAATAAGTCAATGGCATATATGATTGTAGTGGAATCAAATATTTCAATTCATCATTATAGAAGCATGCTTGAAGGGAACAAACATAAGTAATTTAAATATAAAGACAAGGCCATTAATGATCATATTTATATATTCTAGTGGAATTGAGTAACCAATCTATAAAATTATAAAGAGATCTAGCTTTAAAGCATTATGAAAGTACTTGTTTGAACTACTTTTGTCTTCTTTATTTGGCATAATAATGTCAATTATTGTACTCTTTAATGTGGCATAATAAAGAAGGTCTTGATAAAGTAAAAATAAACACAAACTATAAACAAATATCATACAATTTCAATGTTCATGGTAATCAACATTTTCACAAAAAAATTATATAATTTTACATAAAAATGTGAAGAAAAGAACAGATATATATAGTGTTGATGTAATATTCTATGCACATTAAATATGTTATATCATAAGTGTGATATTGCACCTATTTATTAAGTTTACTTAAGACAATATAGATATTTAATTATTCTCTCCCAAGTAACTAACAATGGCATATGTTCCACCTCTACTTCATCAACTCTTGATTAACACTAATTAAGTGTCACACGTATTTAGTGAAGGCCATCTTTCTCTCAATTAGACCAAATTATCCTGGCTCTCAATTAAGATTGATTGAGAGTTGACTCATACCTATTGGATTTGTCATCTTTATGTATGCATCTGAGGGGCTTATATGAATGTATCAAACTCTAGTTCATTTTTTAATTCGTACTATTGTGAAATTTGTTAATGCTATTTTATTTTATATGAATTTATATTTGTATCTTAGGAAACTAAATGTGTTATGTTATTTCAATTTAATAATCATATATATTTACAATTTAATATTTTCTATTTCTTTGCGCTATATTGTGGGTTATACTCTATTTTGAATATATTTTAGTGCTAGCGTAGAACCTTTAGTTTCTACTTTTTAGAGATTGGTGGTGCTAATCAATTTGCATATATATCTTATTAAAAAATAGTTTATAATTTTCTTCCATCATCAAATAATAGCACCACATTTTTTGAAACTGGGTGACTTTTTGTGTACTTCATAGTGGTGCTATTATTTTTTCTTGAATGTATACCAAGCTTGTACTTTCAACATTATAGCTTATTCTAAGAATTTGTAAAGCATTGAAATCAAGTGCACTTTGAGTTTCTTTCTTGGGGAAATTTTACTTGCACTAAATTCAAAGTACTAAACCATTTTTATTTCGTGGTTAATTTATTGGGTTATAATTGGGGTCTTATCTTGGGATATTTAAATCTTGAACTAAGATAAAGTTCCACCATGGAGTCCTGAGCATGCTTGAGAGGAGGCGGTGTGAGTGAGGAGGTGTGCTAGGGTTTTTGCTAGTAGTAATGGTGGGGGAGGCAAAGCCCTCCCCCATAAAGGTTTTCATTAAGTGTAGGGTCCTCGTACACTCCTTGCATTTATCCTCATCTATTTCCTTTTGAGTGTGCATTAATTTTTATACTTTACATGCTTGTGTGAGTTCATCTTCTTTAGCATCTATGTTGTAGTTTTTTTGCTATAAATTCATATCTTGTGGGCATTAATGGATGTGGGTACAGATACCCTAAAACCCCTACAAATGAAATAAATTGTATGAAAGGCATTGATGACCATACTAGATCATTCTAAGACATAGTGGCAGAGGATAACCTTGTAATTTTGGAAGATGTAAATTTTGTAGTTCTGAGTAGCAAAGAGGGATTGGGAATTGACACTAATGATGGAGAACAAGGTAAGTGTTCCTCTAAGAACACTAAGAAAGTGGTCATTTCACCCAATTTTGAAATGAGTGAAACCTAATTTGTAATAAAAGGAATAGATTAAGGGGAGTTGTTATCTTCATGGAAGATGTAGAATCACTGAAAATACCTACTAGAAAATATTTAGATGGATGGTTTAGAAATGTTTGGGAAAAAAAACTTGGCATACATATATCATTTTGTAGAATGATCCAATGGGGTCTATTTTTACTTTTTTTTATAAGATCACAAAATGCAAGAAAATGTGTTGAAGAAACCCTATTCAAGTGTAGGGAATTACATTTTCTGAGCCCTTGCATGGTTGCCTAATGTCAACTATGAAAAAATCATGGAACTCTCATGCTCTAGATGAGTAGTGTTAAAATGTTGAATAAACAAGACAACTAAGAGGGGGTGAATTAGTTGCATCCAATTAAAACATCAAAACCCTCAATAGTAATTAAATCCACATGCATTCATTAACCCTTAATTTATTATAATGTTTAAACATGAAATGTAGATAATCTAGAAATAGAAATAACAACACCATACACAACATTGGATTTACATGAAAAACCCTACGATGGAAAAACCACAGTGAGGATTAGCTCACAATATAAGTAATTGTAAAATTGGTACAAAGAGGCTCATTGCAAGAATAGGAAACACTATCTAGAAAGCCTCATAGATCAAGATCATTACCAAAATAGAAAGAAGAAAGAAGAAAGAATGTTACATAGAGAACACAATTTCAATGCAACAGAGAATCCACAACAATAGCTCCAACAACAGTCATAGACTTTAGGAGATCAAGATACCTTCAACTCACTGCATTTAATGATCTTGCATTATAGCTCACATTGAATTCCGCAACTTTGCACTTAATTTTGCATCACAACACACAAGTCTATTCCACACTTCATCTCACATCAACTCACCTTGCATTTATACCATCCACAACTTGAAAAGTATCTTTAAGTTAGCTACACCCTCCTTACATTTTACAAATTCAAGAATTTAAGTTGGCACTAAGCATTCCCGTGGATGGGAATGAAAGTGGACTAATACAAAACTTAATTGGGACCCAAATCAACACTTACATGCCATGTGATACACATTCATCAATATTTAAACATCATTGAATGTAGTGTAAACACTAGGTCGGTCGTTACCGATGCAAACATCATTAAACTTTGAAGTTCAGACTTCCTTAAATCCAAGGATGACTTGAAAACCACTCACCATGCTTCTAGATAATCTACAATAATCCACAAACCACTTGAGATCCAACAAATTCTTCACACCAACTCGCACCTTACAAAATGTACACATCTTGGTATACTCAAACTACACTGCCAAACACTATAACTCTAAAAACCATCTTTCAAAGCATAAAACCATGAATCATCTTGATGTAGGCAAGAGATTAACACCATCAACATACCTTCAGAATCACAAGACTTGAAGCATGGATGCAAAGAAACGTAAAGAAAAAACATTTCTCCTAGACACCTCTATAAGCAACACAAATCTAGTTCACACACTAGTGAACACAACTTCTTCTGTACATCAATCTAGAAGCCCAAATTAAGGATATAGAAAATTTGAACACCTCTAACCAACATATCCAAACTAAATAAAAAGATCTTCAACCTAGAAGAAATGCAAATCAAAACTAGAACACCTCTACAACACCTTGTTTCCTCTTTTTATCAATTTTCTCAATATCCTCAACATCTTTATCACTACCACAACCATAACCAAAAGCTTATTAAAGAAACACTAGAGGTTAATACTAGTAACTTAACTGATGACAACATAATGCAACTAATCAAAGTAACAATCTCTCTTAACCACTACACAATTGACATCAATGACAAATCCTTCATACTTGCAACAATCTCCCCCTTTGTCATTGATGCAAACACAAGATGTGAAAAACCTTCAAAGAAAACATACACTCTCCTTTTTCTTATTTTTTAGATTAGAAAACCTACACAACATTCTTGCACTTACTCCTCCTTACAAGATTCTCTCTCCCTACCTCTCCCTTTTCAACCTTTTCTTTTTCACATGCTTCACTTCCCCTTGTATAGATAGAATTCTTCTTTTTTTCACATGACTCTCTCTCTCCCTTCAACATCAATGGAAAAGGATAAAATGTTTTGCATTGTTCTCTCCCTTTGACATTGAACCAAGATACTTTCTAATTCTCTAAAAACTCCCCCTTAGAAGTATACACCAACCAAATCAGTAACCTCTACAAAATGACAATACTCACTCCAGACTACAACAATTTCACTACCTACTCCTCCCTGAGAGGTAGCCACCGACATCAATCTAGATAGAGAATGAATCCATAGTTCCACTGGATTGATACATCTCCATATGCATCTAGTAAAAATGAGGGACAATAAACCCCAACTTCTCCTGGAGATGCTCAAAATTATCCTTAGGAAGAGCCTTAGTAAATATATCAACAATTTGATCCTTTGTAGATACATACTCAAGCTTCACTTCATTCTCCACAACATTCTCTCTTAGAAAGTGATATCTGATTGAAATATGCTTTGTCCTTGAATGCATCACTAGGTTCTTTGAAATATTGATTGCACTTGTATTATCACAAAAGATAGTACACCACTTTGATATTCTTCAATGTTTGCCTCATCCACAATTCTTGTGTATAGCAATATTTTCTTGTAATGTACTTAGCTTCTACAGTAGATAACAAAACTAAATCTTGTTTCTTACTTATCCATGATACCAATCTGCATCCAAGAAAGAATGCACCACCACTTGTACTTTTCCTTTCATCCACACAACCATCCCAATCGGCATCTGTGTAAGCACTCAAAGTGGCATTAGTATCCTTAGGAAACCACAAGCCATAATCTAGAGTGCCCTTCAAATATCTAAATATCCTTTTCACATTTGTAACATGTGTCTCTTTAGGATCTTGAAAGCTAGCCACAAGAAAAAGTACATGCATGATATCTAGTCTAGTAGCAGTTAGGTTTAGCAGTCCACCAATCATAGATCTATACTTGCTCTGATCACCCTTAGGATATTTATCCTTATTCATTTTTCAACTAGCAACCATAAGAGTACATACCAGTTTGGAGTGTTCCATTCCAAACTTCTTCAACATTTCTTTACATACTTTGATTGTGAAATGAATATTCCTCTATCCGTTTGATTGATTTGTAGCCTAGGGAAGAAATTCATCTCCCCAAACATAGACATTTCAAACTCTTTTTTCATCTCTTCTATAAACTTCTCACACATAGCTTCATTGCCTCCAAAAATTATGTCATCAACATACACAACCATTATTAATATTCAATCTTTCTCAACCTTAAAGTAAAGGTTACTGTATGAGGTGTCTTTATTGAATCCTTGTTGTATCAAATACCTGTCCAACCTTGCATACCAAGCTCTAGGATCTTGCTTCAATCCATATAATTCCTTTTTCAATCTATAGACCATAGTAGGTTTATCTGATAACTAAAATCCTTCTAGTTGTTTCGTTTAAACTTTTTCTTCCAACTCTCTTTTCAAGAAAGAAAAATTCATATCCATCTAATAAACTTTAAAGTCCTTATATTCTGCAAATGGGAGAAACATCCTAATTTCTTCCATTCTAGCCACTTAAGAAAATGTCTCCACAAATTCTATTTCTTCAACTTTTGTATATCCTTTACATGCAAGTATTTCCTTGTTTCTTACCACTTTTCCATTCTCATTCACGTTGATTCTAAATACCCACTTAGTACCAATTATGTTCTTTTTTTCAAGTCTAGGAACAAGTTCCAAATTCTGATTCTTCTAAATCTACACAAGTTCTCCTTCTAGTTCCTTCATCTAATATTCATCCTTTCATGCCTCACTCACTATTTTAGGTTCAACTTTAGAAAGTAAAATCAAATTTACCTTTGCTTCAACAACTCTTCTTCTTGTCAACACACATTTTCTTTTATCTCCAATGATTTATTCTTCAAAATGATTTCTCTACACATACTTAGGGGTCTTAGGGTTCTTTTTTGGAGCTTCTTCCTCTTCATTTTGTACTTTAGTTTCCTTAGATTTTTCTTCTTCTTCTCCTTCGCAAGCAGGTTCATTTGATTTATATCCATCTATCACCACCGAATTCCTCAATTATTCATCAATCTTGACAATTGTACTTTCAACAATCCTTCTTAGCCTTTTGTTGTAACATCTATAAGCTTTCCTTTTAGTAGAATATCCAATGAAGATACCTTCATCAGACCTTGCATCACACTTTCCTAAGTTTCATCACCTCTTTTGATATAGCATTTTCTTCCAAGCACTCTAAAGTACTCGACAATAGCATCCTTCCATACCATAACTCATAGGGAATCTTTGTGTTGCTATGTTTTTCTTGAATGTTGTTAAGTATGTAAGCAACAACATGAATTTATTCTCTCTAGTATACTTCCAATAGATTAGCTTATTTCATCATAGTCCTTGTAGCTTCTTGAGTAGTCATGTTTTTATTTTCAACCACTCTATCTTCCTGAGGAGTCCTAGGGGTAGACAACTTCCTTTTTATGCCATGATTCTCACAAAACATGTTAAACTCATTGGAGGTGAACTCTCCACCTCTGTTAGACCTCAAATATTTGATCTTTAAATTTGTTTCATTCTCAACCATAACTTTAAATGCTTTGAATCTATATAGGGATTCAAATTTTTCTCTAAGAAAAGTAACCCATGTCATTCTAAAATAATCATCAATCAAAAGAATAAAATACCTATCACCTTGAAGACTTCTCACTTTTGTAGGACCAAAAAGGTCTATGTGTACCAATTCCAACAATCTGGTAGAAGATTGTTCTTTACCCTTGAAACTACTTTTTTGTTTTCCAAATTGACAATCTCTGCAAACAACATTGATAGGATTTGTAATATTTGGAAGATCTCTCACTACTTGAACTAAACTAATTCTTATCAAGTTATCAAAGTTTATTTGAAACATCCTCCTATGACATAACCATGTATCATTAAATTGAATCATAAAATAGTGACCATCAACACCCTTGAGCTGATAGATATTTTCATCTATCCTCTTTCAAGTAGCAATCATAGTTTTAGACCCTTTCCTAATGTCACATCCATCATCTTGAAACATAAGATAGTACCCTTTTCTATGTACATTTTTCCAAAACTCAAGAGGTTATGCCTTAAACCTTTAATATAGTAAAAATATTATGTATTATACTTGCCATCAAAATTGATTGAACCTATTCCACAAATCTTAGCAACTTATCATCTCCAAATTTAACAAGTCATCCATCATATTTTTCAAGTTTAACAAACTTACTCTTGTCCCTAGTCATATGATTTGAGAAGCCACTATCAATAACCCAATAGTTTTTATCCTATCTAACATGAACATACACAACCACTATTAATATTCGATCTTTCTCAACCTTAAAGTAAAGGTTATTGTCTATGGTGTATTTATTGAATCCTTGTTGTATCAAATACTTGTCTAACCTTGCATACCAAGCTCTAGGAGCTTGCTTCAATCGATACAATGCCTTTTTCAATCTGCAAACCATATTAGGTTTATCTGATAACTGAAATCCTTCTATTTGTTCCTTGTAAACTTCTTCTTCCAACTCTCTTTTCAAGAAAGAAAAATTCCCATCCATCTAATAAACTTTAAACTCCTTCTATGCTCCAAATTATAGAAACATCCTGATTGCTTCCATTCTAGCTACTCAAGAAAATGTCTTCTCAAATTCTATACCTTCAACTTCTACATATCCTTTACACACAAGTCTTTCCTTGTTTCTTACCACTTCACCATTCTCATTCACCTTGATTCTAAATACCCACTTAGTACCAATTATGTTCTTGTTTCCAGGTCCAGGAACAAGTTCCAAAGTCTAATTATTCTAAATCTACATAAGTTCTCCTTCTAGTTCCTTCATGCAATATTCATCCTTGCATGTCTCACTCACTATTTTAGGTTCAATTTTATAAAGTAAACACAAATTTACCTTTGCTTCAACAACTCTTCTTCTTGTCAACATACATTTTTTTTTGTCTCCAATGATCATTCTTCAAAATGATTTCTCTGCACATACTTAGGGGTATTTTTTGGAGCTTCTTCCTCTTCATTCTGTACTTTCTTTTTCTTAGCTTTTTCTTCTCCTTCTCCTTCACAATTTGGTCCATCTGATTTATATCCATCTATCACCACTGAATTCCTCAATTATTCATCAACCTTGACACTTGTACTTTCAACAATTCTTCTTAGCCTTTTGTTGTAACATCTATAAGCTTTTATTTTAGTAGAATATCCAATGAAGATACCTTCATCAAACCTTACATCAAAATTTCCTAATTGTTCATCATCTCTTTTGATATAGCATTTGCTTCCAAACACTCTAAAGTACTCAACAGTAGGGATCCTTCCATACTAAAAATCATAGGGAATCTTTGTGTTGCTAGATTTTTCTTGAACTTTGTTAAGTATGTAAATAGTAGCATGAATTGCTTCTCTCTAGTAGACTTCCAATAGATTAGCTTATTTCACCATAGTTCTTACAGCTTCTTGAGTGGTCATGTTTTTCCTTTCAACTACTCCATCTTGCTGAGGAGTCTTAGGGGTAGACAAGTGCCTTTTTATGCCATGATTCTCACAAAACATGTTAAACTCATTGGAGGTGAACTCTCCACCTCTGTTAGACCTTAAAAAATTGATCTTTAAATCCATTTCATTCTTAACCATAAATTTAAATGCTTTGAATCTATCTAGGGATTCAATTTTTTCTCTAGGTAAATTAACCCATGTCATTCTAAAATAATCATCAATAAAAAGCATAAAATACCTATCACCTTGAAGACTTCTCACTCTTGTAGGACCAAGAAGGTCTATATGTACCAATTCCAACAATCCGGTAGAAGATTGTTCTTTTCCCTTGAAACTAATTCTTGTTTGTTTTTTAAATTGACAATCTCTGCAAACAACATTGATAGGCTTTGTAATCTTTGGAAGATCTCTCACTAAATGAACTAAACTGATTCTAATCAAGTTATCAAATTTTATTTGACACATCCTCCTATTCCATAACTAGATATCATTAAATTGAATCATAAAATAGTGACCATCAACACCCTTGAGCTAATAGATATTTCTATCTATCCTCTTTCAAGTAGCAATCATAGTTCTACACCCTTTCCTAATCTCACATCCATCATCTTGAAACATAAGATAGTACCCTTTGCTACACTTTTGTCCAAAACTCAAGAGGTTATGCCTTCAACCTTTAATATAGTACCTCTAGTCTTAAATAGTTTTTATCCAAAGCATTTTCCTTCACTCAACTTTTAGAGTTAGCAGAAAAAGATTCATCTTTTAAAGCCAAGAACAAACATTCATTATCATCAACATCTCCATAATCAAATTCATCATTAGAAATACCAACATCTTCTCTAATATAATAGCTTTTCTTGATTATCTTTCCTTTGTTTTCCTTATTATTGTTCACAACTTTGTTTGGACATCTTGAAGCATAGTGACCTATATTTCCACAACTGAAACATTTGAAAGGTAATTTACCTTTGTACTTACTAGTGCCCTTTGTCGTCCTTCTTACAAAGTTAGCTTCTACATCATCAAGATTATCTCCATCTAAATCTGAATTTTTTTCTGATTTTCAATCTTAAATGCAGTCTCCACTTTTGCACCTTTATTCAGGCCATTTTTTCTCATTTCAAATGTAGTTAGTGTGCCATAAAAAATAATCTCTAGTTTAAAAATTAAAATTTACATCTTCCTCAATAGCAGAAACCTTTTCACCATAAGAATCAGGAAGACTTTTGAGAATTTTATTTACCACTTTAGGTTCTTTGAAATTTTCACCAAGATCTCTCATTACACTGACAAGTTCATCAACCCTCTACATGTAACTTGTAATTGTTTCATCTTCAAACATTCACAAGCTCTCAAACCATGTCTTTAAATTTTGCATCTTAGCTTGTTTAACCTTATCATCTCCTTCATAAATACTTTCTAGCTTATCCTAGATTTATTTAGTAGTTTTTAGATCCATAACTTTGACTAATTCAGAATTTGCAAGACTACTCAAAAGAACAAACCTTGATTTACCATTTGTTTCATAAGCCTTGATTTCATCACTTGTCCTTAGCCCATTTGCAGGTATGGTATATGTAGTCTTCATTTCCTATGCAACATCAAATCCAAAGTAAACTAGATATCCTTCCATCTTAGCCTTTCAGAATGCATAGTTTGTTCCATCAAACATAGGGATCTCCTTCTTGTTTTCCATCCCAGATCTACCTCAAGAAGTCAAGATTTTCTCCAAGTAACCTTGCTCTGATACTTATTATTGAATGAACAAGAAAGCTAAGAGGGGGGAACCATTTGTATCCAATTAAAAAATCAAAAGACTCAACAATAATTAGATCCACATGCATTCATTAACCCTTAATCTAAACATTATAATATTTAAATATGAAATGCAAATAATAGAAACTAAAATAACATCATACACAAGAGAACAATAGATTTACATGGAAAACCCTAAGAGGGAAAAACCACGGTGAGGATTAGCTCACAATATAAGTAATTGCAAAACTAACACAAAGAGGCTCACTGGAAAAATAGAAAGAAGAAAGAAGAAAGAAGATATAATGTTACATAGAAAACATGATCTCAATGCAATAGATAATCCACCAAAATAGCTCCAAAAATAATCATATAAGCATTCAAGAGATCAAGATACCTTTAGCTCACCACATTCAGTGATCTTGCATTATAGTTCTCACTACATTTCACAACTCTACACTTAATTTCACATCACAACACACAACTCTATTCCACACTTCATCTCGCGTCAACTCACCTTGAAAAGAATCTTCAAGTTGGCTACACACTCCTTATATTTTACAAATTCAAAATAATTTTGGCACTAAGCATTCTCGCAATGGATAGGAATGAAATTGGACAGATAAAAAACTTAATTGGGACCCAAATCAACACTTACATGCCACACTACACCTTCACCAATATTTTAAACATCTTTGAATGTAGTGTAAACACTAGGCCAACCATTACACATGCAAACACCATTAAAATTTAAAGTAAACGCTTCCTTAAATCCAAGGATGACTTGAAAACCACTCACCATGCTTCTAGAAAATCTAGAATGATCCAAAAACCACTTGAGATCCAACAAATTATTTGCACCAACTTGCACCTTCAAAATGTACATAGCTTGGTACACTCAAACTACACTTCCAAACACTGTAACTTTAAAAACCATCTTTGGAAGTGTAAAATCATGAATCCTCTTGACATAGGAAAGAGATAAACACCATCAACATACCTTCAAA
The DNA here is from genome assembly GCA_007258455.2 of Sequoia sempervirens. Taxonomy (NCBI): domain Eukaryota; kingdom Viridiplantae; phylum Streptophyta; class Pinopsida; order Cupressales; family Cupressaceae; genus Sequoia; species Sequoia sempervirens. Next base: position 402,454,720 of record VDFB02000003.1, on the reverse strand, counting down.
ATAGCAAGACCTAAAGCATAGATGTAGAGAAATACGGAGCAAAAACATCTCCCAGACACATTCATAAGAAACACAAATCCAATTCACACACTGGTGAACACAACTTCTTTGAATCACACATCAATCCAGAAGCCCAAATTTTGGATATAGAAAATTTGAAAACCTCTAACCAACATATCCAAATCACACAAGCATAACTTCAACCTAGAAGAAATGCGGAGAAAAAATAGAACACCTCTATAACACCCTATTTCCTCTTTTTATCATTTTTCTCAATATCCTCGACATCTATATCCCTACCACAACCATAAAAAAATATTATCAAAGAAACAATAGAGGTTAACACCAATAATTTAACTGATGACAACATAATGCAACTAATCAACTTGCAACAATCTCTCTCAACCACTACACAATTAACACTGATGACAACACAAGCTTGTTGACATCAAAGATAACACCTCCATACTTGCAACAAAAAAGGTTCCCCTTGATATATGGTGTTTAATTCCTTAAATGATGAATCCAATTAGAAATTTAATTAGGGTAGATGATACAAAAGTCTCACTTCCTCACATGGATTCTTGGGCCCAGGTTTCTTTGGTCTCAAGGGTGCAAATCTTGGAATCGAGTATGTGCAAGATCATCATGGAAAAAATAGGCCCTTACATGATGAAAAATTAAAAAAAATTAGAGTTAGGAAACTTGACGTAAAAATTTGAATAAGTTATCTATATTATTTCAAAAATATGTAAGAATGAAATCTGTAGCAAATTGAATGTAGTTTCTAAACTATTAGATTTATTTTTAAAAAAATCTATTTGGTGAAAATTTGACATTTCAATGCAGTAGTACTTAAATTTCAAGGAAAAAATAAGTAGGTGTATGTTTGACCACCCTAACCACAATAAAAGGGTGGGTGCATGAAGTTGGGTAGCAATTTTGTGGCCACTTTTTAAAAAAAGTTTGAAAACTCATAGCATGAGCACGTTATAACGCACTCGCGTCATTGCACATTAAAAGCAAAAAAAAAGAGTGAAATTCATTCATTTTCATTTCAACTATTTTTTTTTTCCCGTGGCCAAAACCACCAAATTTCCTGCTCACATTCTAGGAGGAGGTATTGTGCAAAAATATTCAACAACAATTGCTATTTCTTTGCAAGGATGGCACCATGATGATGAAGAAGTGGGAGAGGTAAATATTTTTTGCTGTTTGTTTTGAATTTCTTAGTTTTAGGTTATATTTGATATATATATTTTTAATTTGTAGGAGATGCAAATGAACCTATAAACCCTCAAAATCCTCAACAAGAAGAGCAACCAAATCCTCAAGAACAAAATCCTTAACAAGAAAATCATCCTCACCAACAACCTCCTCCACCAATCACTCAACACCCTCCTAACACTCAACAAAATTTAATGAGTGAAATTGAGAACAACAAAAAAAAAATTGAGGATGTTATTAGTAGGTTGAGTGATCCAAATGGTTCAACCATAGAAAGAATGACCCTAGCAAATTCATTGAAAGATATGTTAAAAAATGTAGATTCAATTAGCAAACAAATAACTGGATGGCAAGATAGGAGGTAGGCGGCTAGGGCATATTATGCAGATAAACTATCATATAAACAAGTAATGGATTTAAAAATTACAAAAGGTGATTTGTGCTCATTATTCACTAACCCACACACAAATAAAAATCTTAGCCTCAATGCAAAGAGGTTTCCTATTCATTGGTACCACCACCAAGAGATTAGGAATCTTTTTTATGATAGGTGGTACATGGTCTTTGATGATCGACTGTGCAACAAATGTGAATTCCCCCAGTATTTTCTTAGGAAACTATATAGTGAGTTCATATTGAACAAAATCCCAAATTATTTTGATATGAGGGACTTCCAAGGGAGAGGTGGGGGGTCGGCTCAGGATAGGCTTGGTGCACAGCCGGATCCTACGTGGCAAGGGAGACAAGATCTCACCAGGCTGCCTCATGAGCATGTTGTTATTCCTATCATCACAAAGGAGAGTTCCTATGTAGAGACATTGTAGGTGATCAGTACTTTGACCCAAAGTGTCATCCATCATACTAGCCCTATTCTACAGTGCCATCCAATGGAGTCTTCGAGTGGTGGCCTCCGAACCCATGTGTGTCAATCTTGTGGGGCGACTTGTTCATATGACCCCACCGACACTTAGGAGGCTACTATGCAGGATCTGTATGCAGCTACAGAGATGGAGAGGGCTGCTGAAATTTTGCATGATGTGTATGGCATTGATACTCAAGTAAAAGTTAGCATGTTCATTGAATTTAATTTATTAAATTTCAATTTTGAAATGCAAGATTAACTAATTTAGTTTTAATATTTTAATAAAATTACAGTTTCACAGTGTTGAGACTGGATATGCCGACCCTCCACCTACTTTTTTCTATAGTACACCTATTAGTGGGGTATGTAACTAGTAAACAATTATAAATTTATTACATGTTAATAGCATTGTTTTACGAATGGTATTTTAATATGTGATTTTGGATGTTGAATAGGTTAATATTGGAGGTTTCGAGGGAACACCTCCCAGTGCTAGTGGATTTACTCAAACCTACATGCAAGTAATAGAATAAAGAGTTTAACTAATGAATTTTACTTAATAGATTTGTGTAGTTTATATCAATATCATTGGTTACGTTGCATTGCACATCATTCAAACTCAAAGCATTACTTCACATTCCATAACTAATAACTAGATGTTGATAGATGAAAAAATGTCAACTACAATATAGTTGTTTAGAAATTCAATATAAGTAGTGATGCAATTACTTCACATGGAGGCATGTGCTTGCAAAAGTGCACCTACATGAAAAACTATGGATGCTTGGAAAAAATCTATGAAACCATAATAGTACTCTTTCTACCACTAACTCCTAGACCAACCCTCATATAGTGCATCTTGAAATTACATGATTTAGGTGCTCTTGCACTATACTCCCTAGGTAAAAAAGATTTATGCCCCATAAATCACTCCATAGGTGTTCTCCAACCTTCTGCACAATCCCTTCAAACCTTCTCCAAGTCCCTTGCATGGAAATCTTCCTCCAAGCACTTTGTACCCTTCATGCTTTGCTTTGTCTTGGTCTTGCCATGCTTGATCTTCCTCAAATGGATCTTCTTGTTGCCTTTTTTCTTCATTAACACCTAAAAACAAAAAATCAATATAAAAAACTAAACAACCATGCATTAGTATCTCTCATTCATGCTCTTCCATGAGCCTTTGCCAATTATACATGTAGTTTTTCCCTTCAATTCCACTTTCTACAACATAACCTGCATTTTGTCCTTCCACTTTCATTTTAACCCTTGGTCTAACCACTGTCAGAAGAATGAAAAAATCAAGGACATAACCAATGATTCCCTTCACTCTCAGCCTCTTATCCTTCCAATTCACATCTATACTCAAATTCACTATGCTTGGATCCCCTATCTCAACAATATACAACTACCTCATTACTAAACTCATCAAACAAGGACAACTCACTGTCCCAATCTTAGACTTTCCTCTCTTCTCCATCTCATTTGGAGACCACACACACTGTATTCTCTTAGCCATTCCCTGGCCCAACACTGTCAACTTCTCAGTCTTAGTCTCTATCCTTTTTGAAAACCTCTACAAATCCCTTACCATCTTTCCTTCACCTCTCATGGTGACTACACACTCCAAGCTTTGTTCAACTTCTATACGCTTTTTCTCAGACTGTCCAAACTCTTCCACTATTTCCTACCATGCTTCATGGCTTACTATCTTTTCCTTAGCTTTCACAGCCTATCCATCATCTACTCTCAGGTCTTGTATCAGAACCTTAGCTTCTACCATCACTGCCTTCATGGCCTGTACTGTATTCTCAGACTCATCACCTTCTTGACTATCTACCTCAGACCTCTGAGATTCCATTCCAAGGACCTTGGTCCTATCAATTTCAAGAACATAATCCATTTGTCCTTCATCCCCTTTGATTACTATTCTCTCACATTGATTTACTTTGACCAAATTGCTCTTCTTCACTTGCATCAGACTTGTTGTCTCAATTGCCTCTATACTTTTGCCTCATAACTCATTGTATTTGCAATCTCTACTTTCCTATCACTTGCATCTACCCTTAAGGGACACATCACTACCCCAATGACGATCTTCTCATCATCTTCAAACCTTTCATGAATTCTTTCACCCCTCTCATCATTTTCCTTTTTATACACTTCCTCCTTCATTTTCTCATTTTTCAAGACCTATTTGTCCTTAGGTCTGCCATCCTCACCTTCAACCTTTTGCTGCATCTTGTGCTTTTTCCCAAATAGTGGACAACACTCTTCTTCCCTTGTGGCTCCATTATGCAAAAGTTTCTTTTGTTCAAATAACTCACCTTCATTCTTCATGATCTCATCTTCTCTTCTTAAGAACTCTGTCCCAAGCATCTTCTTCTCACAATACTTTGTCCCAGCTTTATGTACCATTGTATTCTTCATGGGCGTTTGCCCTAGAACTCCATTAGCCTTTAATAAAAAAACTTCTACCTATCTCTTACCTTTGACACAACCTTCAAGCTTACCTTTCCCTCTCAAGGTCATTTCACTCTTTCTTCTTTCATTCTCATCATCCTTTACACACTTTAACTTTGAATCTTCCTCTAATCTTACCATCTTAGTATTCTTTTCACATATGGTGGTTGCAACTCTATCTTTGTCTTTATCACATTCTCCATCTTCATCTCATGCCTTCAATTTATTTTCACCTTTGACCTTCACCTTCTTTGTTTTCTTTGTGTCTTCAAGTTGCTCTATTTTCCTCAATGCTTCTTCCTAGTGTTTTGATCTCTCTATGGTATCTATGTTATGCCTCTCTATTTCTTCCTTGTCCCTTTGTTCCTTTTGTTCTAGAAACTCCCTTTTTCCACACATTCCTATCCTTTTTTGTGTCCAATCATCCTGCAAACAATTTAAGGTATACTTTTTCCCATCTTTTTCAATTTCATACACATTAATTCTTCCATCATGTATAGCAAACCTATCAAATTTCCAAGCTCTACCTAGTATCATATGGCAATCTCTTATAGGCATAATATCACATAGTACAACATCTTTGTAAGGACCAATCTGAAAATCTACAAATACTTGCTCTCTAACCACAACATGTTGACTATCATTTACCCAATATTCCTTGTAAGGCGATTCATGGATTATTCTTGTCAAATGTAGTTTTTCAACCATTTCTTCTAAAACTACATTATCTAATGAACCTGAATCAATCATTACTTTACATACCTTGCTTTTGCATTTGCATCTACTCTAGAAAATGGCATTCCTCATATGTTCCTCTTTCTCATCCAACCTTCTGATGGCCATAATGTCTTGTCACCTTCCAATGCTTCACCTTCAATCTTCAAGAGATCTACTTCCTCGCTTTGATACCACTCAAGATGTCAAAATTCCTTTAAAAGGAATCTAACAAGATTAAAATAAATTGAAAAACCATTCAAAAGACAATCAAGTGGATATCAATCAATCTCCAAAGAAAATTCAAAGGATCTCATCAGATTTCACCTTTCAAGCAAGTTTTCCCTAGCAATAGTGGCTACCTAGTTTTAGGGATTTTTCACCATTTTTTCCCAAAACACTTAACAAAATTAGAGATTATTAAGATACCCTTTTTCAAGTTATATAACATACATGAAGCCAATATCAACTTTTTGGACCAGATCAGAGATTCAATACACCTACCATGAAAAAGGCTAGTGGGTTAGCCCACTTTTACAAAGAGAGTACCCTATAAACTCCACCAAACCATATGAAACCTTGGGGAAGAAATTTAAATGCCAAAAAATCACTAAATCCACCATTATTTTCTAGAGATAACTCTTCTAATATAGCAAACTATAAAACCCTTGGTTTTAGGCCCTCAAAAGGAGGGTTTATTGCAAATCATACCTCTAGGCCTCCTCAAAATTTTCCACCTGTTCAAACACTCTTAATTACACCTTCATAAGCTTAAAAATTCATTACATAGGTCATTCCCTCCACAAAACTCATAAACCACCCTTTAGTTACTTACTTTCATAAGGAAAATCACTCAAACTCAACCTAGGGCAACACCCAAAACCCACATACACACTCCTTCAGTCCTCCATAGAATTTGAAAGCCTATAATACATCAAAGGGCTCATTCCACTGAGTCATAATGGCTACAGTAAGTTGAATGCCCTAAAAACTCATTTTTATACTCTTAAACCACCAATTTGCGCTAAAACAAAGCAATTTCAAAAAAATATAGATAACTCACGCCAAAATTAATGATTTTCAATCAAACCTGAAGAATTTCAAAGTAGAATCAATTCCCTAACATTCCATTTCAACCTTCAACCAAAATCTAAAGTTGTACGAACTGTCCCAGCCAACAAAGTTCAGGAAATGTAATGAGAAACGTGTAATTTCAATGCAAAACTAAATTTCTTGATTCAAAATCTTCAAATATGTGTTTAAAATGATTGAATAACTAAATATATCCTCAATAATCTCCTAAAATTCCTATAACAACCTAACCACCTTTCTTTAAAAGGCTTTTAACCCTTTACATTGCTAATTATTCATCCTTTACTAATGACAACTTTATATTTGCAACTTAGACTTCCAAAGACTCAAACTACATTAATTGGTTCATATGAACCTTATTACATCATGAATGGTCTCATGGACCTCATTTAACACAAAATGACTCTTTCTACCACTAACTCCTAGAACAACCCTCATATAGTGCATTTTGCAATTACATGATTTAGGTGCTCTTGCACCAGTAAGCATGCTAATTAGAAATATATAGTTTAATAAGTACTCAAAAATTTGTTCGTTAGATCTCATACATTATAATTCATGACGTGGATTGCTATTGTAACTTTTTTGTGGTTGAATAATTTGTTGTTTTATTTTCAGATGTTAGAGGTAGAAACACCTCCAAATGTTATGAGGGCAATGGATATCGGTGTTTCATCCACTATACAATCCTTGATGGCTCTGATAGGGGAGGTATGAGGAAAATTACTAAATTTCAATTTACATTCGTTGTTATAGATGTTAGTTCTAGTGAAGAATCAAACCATTATTGATTCATAGTTTAATTTCTATTTGGATGGTTTATACAGGGCTTGAGCACACCTTAGCATTGGCGTGTGAATATTTCCCTCATGGAGAGTAATTGTGAGATGGCCGTAAGTGATTATTTTTTTAAATATATCATTTTTTGTAATGTAATTTCTATATATTAATGTCTTTACTTCTTATTGTAATATTTAAAACTTCACCAAGAACTTAACAATACTAGGAGAAGTAGCAGGAGCACTCCTTGAGTGCAGCACAAACTAGTGATAGACCTATCACCATCCGATCGACAAGCAAAGGGAAAGATTTTATTTCAAGATCTTGGTGAGCAATGAATTTTGATTCTAGATTCCTTTGTTGTATGCATACATGGTAGTTTTGTACATATTTTTTATTAGATATATTTGACATTGTATGCCTATATGGAATTCTCGTAAGCCTATATGGCTATTTTGTACCTATATTTTATACTTATATTGACATATATTGATGTATGTGTACATGGCTATTTTGTTAATACAAATATTTGTTATCGATGGTGTCCATATTTGCATGTTATAAATTGATGGTTCAATAGATATGAATTATGTGTATTCAAGTGTACACTTTATAACTTATGTGTATACTTTTTGACTTACATATGTTCTAATGTATACTTTGTGACTTACGTGTTTTCATGCGTATACCTTGTATTTGTGCATATACTTTGTATTAAGTTGTCTATACTATGTATTCGTGTGTATAATTCAAGGCATACATGTTTGTGACTACTTGTGCTTCCCTTATTCACATGTACATGCTTGACTTATTCATGTGTATACTTATTAATTGGTTGGCCCTAGCATTGATCATTTCTATCCTTCATGGTTTGTCTTGAATAAATTAATTGATTTATGGTAAACAACTTTATCTAAAAGAAAAAAACACATTTTCAATTGGTATTCCATGAAATGATTGATAAATAGATTTGAATATATTTAATCCTTTGATTGGAACAACTCAATTAAGCAAATGATACATAATCTTCACAACACTTGCAAAACATAATATTTCGAGTAGATGAAGTAGTCAACTTATTAACACATTATCTATGTTACTAGGTTCTTTTATTTTAGCCCTGGTTTTGGTCCTGGTTCACTCAGGTGGTGCAGGTCTTGGTTCAGTTCGCCTATGGGTTCGACCAAGGTCCTTCATTTTTGGGTCTGGTTTGCCCAGACAGAACCCGCATGGTCAAGCATCCAAAAATGTGTTTTCTGAACATTTTTTAATGTTTTATGTAGTTTGACTTTGACCCACACCGAAGGGAACCCTAAAAGTGACCTCTAAATCACTTCAAACACCTTAACTACCTCATTCGTATTCATTTGTTTTGCAAACAAGAATTTTCATTCCAAGAGTCTGAGCTTTTATTTTTGCTTGCTAGATTGAAAGTGGATTGTGACACAACTTTCTTTTTTCAAAAATTGTTCTGTATCATTGAACTGAGAATTTATCTCACATTTGTAGAGAAATAGAGGAATACTAAAGACTAAAACAAATTATACTTATGTTCTCACTGACTTGATGTACTTTCCAAAATCTCTCTTCTCTCATGTGAAGATTTAGAACTGCTTGGCCATGCCTTTGCATCATTCAGGAAGTTTTGCTCTTTTTGAAAATGTCAAAAGCATGGTTGCATATAGATTAGGAAAAAGACTTTTCCTTTTAGATTAGCAATGCATGGAAGTTTCAAAAAGTATCCTTGATATTACAAAAATATATGTGTTTATACACTTCAATTGTGCAGTCACCCTTTGGTTCTTTGAAAGAAAAATTTTCCTATGCCATTGTTACACTACATAGGTAAACCAGATTTTGTATTTTGGAGCTATATTAAGCTACCACCCACAAGACCAATGTAACAATGATACAAAATAATTTTTGAGACTGCAATAAGACATCAAAATGGCTAGTGTACTAAACAAATTCTTATGATTTATGAAGAATGCTGATAACTCTACTCAATTTTCTTCTTTTTTCAAAATTATACAAATTGAACCGTAGCATCAATAGACTCTATATATCAAGCTACCATAATTCAAGTTTCAACGATGAATATTTATCGTGCATGTTTTAAATGACATTCAAGTTTATGGTGGTTTTGATATGATGTTATGTGATATTCTAATCCTAATTCATGCTTTTAGGTTGCATATATATATAGTTTTTACATGTTTTTGTATCAACGAACCCAAAATGAACTGAACCCCCCTCCAAAAAAATTTGGCCGAACCGGTGAAATGAACCCCTAAACTCAAACTCGAACCTCAAAACCTACTCCAACACTCTTCAATCTTCCTACACAAACTTAATTGACCACCAAATTATGTTGCCCCTTGACTTTACCCACTTTTACTCCCTCAAACCTCTTTTTCATTCAAAACCCCTGTTTTCCCAACTAGGGCATCATGCCATAACATACTTTTGACCTCCCCTATCCTTGTAGACCTTTTGAACACATCAAACTCAACAACCTCACCTTATTTCCAACCTATTCTAACTTATTTTCTTGCAATTTATTATTTTCACCTCTTCTAGCCTTGCTTTTAAGGGCCCTCAATTCTGAATTTTCAACAAGGGCAGCATTAGTAATCTCTTACAATTCCTTTACCAATGCTATTTTTTAATTCCTAATCCCTATCTTACTTACATCAGGCCCATATCACTAAGACACAACCTGGATAATAGGTGGAATGGCCTATTTCAACATATTACACTCGAACCCTTAAGGGATCGATCCGGTTGAACGTAGCTCGAAGTGATTCCGTATATTTGGGTGCAAAAGAGGACCATTCCTACCTTAAACATACCTATTTAGATGCATTGGAATAATTTGTTTTGTCACACGAGTTGCAGAACAAAAGTTGCACCACTTTGCAACTTTTTGTTGCTTGCATTTGACACTTTTTCCATCAACTGAAAATTGGACACCACAAGAAAACCACTCTGAGATAACAAAAAAAAAGAGAGGTTATTGTAGAGGGGCCAATACAATCCCATAGGATTGGACGAGAAGTTTCTAAGGGTCATGGTATCCAAGTAACAACATGCTGAAGTTTGCAGCTATTTTGCACTTTGGACCCTTAAGGAATCAATCCGGGTGAACATAGTTCAGAGCGATTCCACATGTTTTGGTGTGAAAGAGGACCATTCCTAGCATAAAAATACCTATTTGGATGCATTGGAACAGTGCATTTTTTCACATGAGTTGTAGAACGAAAGTTGAACTACTTTGCACCTTTCCACTACTTGCATTTGACACTTTTTTCATCAACTTAAAATTGGACACCATAGGAAAACCACTCTGAGATAACAAAAATTGAGAGAAGTTATTGTAGAGGGGCCCAATTCAATCCCATAGGATTAGACGATAAGTTTCTAAGCATCACGATATTCGAGTAATAACATTTTGAAATTTATAGCCATTTTGCACTTTAGACCCTTAAGGGATCGATCCGATTGAATGTAGCTCTGAGCGATTCCGTGTGTTTGGATGTGAAAGAAGACCATTCATAGTGTAAAAATACCTATTTAGATGTGTTGGAATAGTTTGTTTGGTCACACAAGTTGCAGAACGAAAGCTGCACCACTTTACAACTTTCCACTACTTGCATTTGACACTTTTTCCATCAACTGAAAGTTGGACACCATAGGAAAACCACTCTAAGATAACAAAAATTGAGAGAGGTTATTGTAGAGGGACCAAACATGATCCCATAGGATCAAACAAGAAGTTTCTAAGTGTCATGGTATCCGAGTAACAACATGTTGAAGTTTGCAACTATTTTTCACTTTGGACCCTTAAGGGATCGATCCAATTGAACGTAGCACAGAGCGATTCTGTGTGTCTGGGTGTGAAATAGGACCATGCATAGCATAAAAATACCTATTAAGACATGTTGGAACTATCTGTTTGGTCACACGAATTGCATAATGAAAGTTGCACCACTTTGCAACTTTCCACTACTTGCATTTGACATTTTTTCCATCAACTAAAAAATTGGACACAATAGGAAAACCACTCTAAGATAACAAAAAATGAGAGAGGTTATTGTAGAGAGTCCCAACATGATCCCATAGGATTAGACGAGAAGTTTCTAAGCATCACGATATCTAAGTAAAAACATGCTGAAGTTTGCAGCCATTTTGCACTTTGGACCCTTAAGGGATCGATCTGGTTGAATGTAGCTTGGAGTGATTCCGTGTGTTTGGGTGTGAAAGAGGACCATGCCTAGTGTAAAAATACATATTCAGATGCATTGGAATAGTTTTTTTGGTCACACAAGTTGCAGAATGAAAGTTGCACCACTTTGCAACTTTCCACTACTTGTATTTGACACTTTTTCCATCAACTGAAAACTGGATACCATGGAAAAACCACTCTGAGATAACAAAAACAGAGAAAGGTTATTGTAAAGGGGCCCAACACATTCCCATAGGATTAGAAAGGAAGTTTCTAAGTGTCATGGTATCCAAGTAACAACATGCTAAAGTTTGCATCCATTTTGCACTTTGGACCCTTAAGGGATCGATCTGGTTGAACATAGCTCAGAGAAATTCCATGTGTTTGGGTGTGAAAGAGGACCATTCCTAGCATAAAAATACCTATTCAGATGCATTGGAATAGTCTAGTTGGTCACATGAGTTGCAAAACGAAAGTTGCACCACTTTGCAACTTTCCACTACTTGCATTGGACACTTTTTCCATCAACTGAAAACTAGACACCACGGGAAAACCACTTTGAGATAACAATAACTGAGAGAGGTTATTGTAGAGGTTCCCAATGTGATCCCATATGTTCAGATGGAGATTTCCTAACCACCATGATATCTGAGTAATACCCCATCAAATATTGCTACCCTTTTTCACTTTGGGATATGATGTTTCCTTGAACTGTACGGTTCTGTATAGGGTGATTGTACTCTCTTTTCGATGGAATTTGGTGGGTAGAAGACTTAACTCCATTTTATTTTTGGTTTGGTTGGATTTCAAGTGATTTTGTGCATTTTAGAAGCCAATTACTGAGGGTTAGTTTGTATACCTTGTTTTAAGGGTTTTGAGTGTATTAAAATGTCATATTAAGCATTTCACCCACTGTATGCTTCTATAACTCAATGGAAATTATTAATTATGGTTATAGAACATGTGTGAAAATTTTTGTGCGCAAGGGAGCTGAATAGAGGATTTATAGGTGATGCCCTAGATGTCAAATGGTGCATTTTTGAGTGGAAATGGTGGTTTACTTCTAGGGTTTGAAGAAATTTTTGGGGGAAATGATATCTCTTGAACTTTTAAGGTTGTGCAGACCTTTTTGAAGGTGTTTTAGGCTTTGGTTGGCTGTGGGAAGGTTTCGAGTATGGGTTTTCAATAAACCCTTGCCTAACTTGTGAAAGAAGAGAGTTTTGGGGTTTGTTATGTTAGAGGGCTTGTTGATGCAATTCAAGGTGGAGGAAGTCTTTTCAACATCAACTAATTAGACCTCAACAAGACACCAACCTTGAAATCACAATCACCCAAATTGAATCAACTAACAATAGGCTTATAGTCTCCAACTCTCATCAAATGGGCTTATCTTTTAGAGAAGGTCATCCAATGGCCAACCAAACATCAATCAAGCTTTAACATAGACCCTAAGATAAATTACCAAGAGATCATACCATGTTTCTTTGTACCATCATTAAGATCCAATAGACCACCTTGCACAAAGGCTACTAAATTAGCCCTATTTACAAAGAGAGGACCTTTTAAACACTAGATCTTCACTCAAACTCTGCAAACAACAATATGTTATGTGTAAAAACCTCCAATTCCATGATTTGTTTCTAGGTCTAATTCCTCTAGACCCCTAATACACCAAACCCTCAAATTCAAGCAAAATACTTGGTGTTTTAATGAAACTCCTATCTCTCGAACTTGCCAGACCCAAAAAAAGCACTAAACACACTTACCAGACCCTACACATGGTGAATAATACATTACATGGACATTCCTTCCCACATTTTGTCAAAACACCTCTTGAAACCCTCATTTTCATCATGACAATACCATGCTACGGCCCTAAAACATCATCCCAAACACCCAACCTTGACTCCACAACATTCTAAACAAGTTAGGCATGTATTAGGACCCATTCCACAAGTTATAGTAGGTAAAAAAAGTGGAATGGGTTGAATTACATCATGAAACCCTTCAATTAAAGTTTGGACCACATCCATTACCTCCACATAAAACTAGACAACCTTGGTCTTCTTGGTTCCCATGCCTTGATATGGTTATGTAAATGAAAATGAAGCAAAATAATCATCTCCTTCTCCACTGGCTAGAAGAATGCATGCTTAATGTTTTGATACATGATATCAACTCTCTCTTCTGCTCTCATGGTTGAATATCAAAATCCAGTATGGCGGGCCTCTAGAGTTCCAATCATCTTTCTTCCTCTTCCACCAATTGTTGGCCTAATCCACATGTTTGCCAGCCTAATTGGATTTGTTTTTGAAAGATGAAGTTTCTCTTTAGTCACCAATGTAGCTCTCTCTTCCTTTTCAAACTCTTTCATTGCTACAAATCATTTATGGAATTTAATCATCTGTACCACATGGTTGATGTGCTTTGAATCCTTGCATCTAAAGGAATTTTCCTTAACCTAAATACTGCTAGGGAATTTCAATGTTGCCATTGTAGTTGGCATTAAATTTGATACCTAACATTGAAAATTATCCTTATATAAGAATTCACTCGATCTTGTTGGCTTGTAACACTCTTGATGGTGGCTACATGAAATCTGATTTTGATTCATCTTCTACATCAAAGGGTTCATATCTTTGATTTGACTCTTCTAAATTATCAGAATCAGAATCACTAGCTTCCATATTCAAAAATTCCCAACCAACATCTTCAATAAATTTATCTAGATCATCAGTAATATTGTTCAAAATTGGCCGCCAGTTGAAGTTCATTTTGCTTTCATAATACTTTATATCCATGGAGTTCAGTCATTCTCTCCCACCCTCTCCCATTCTCACCCACTCTCTCCCACTCTCTTCCTCACTCTCTCTCCTACCCTCTCCCACCCTCCCATTCTATCCTAGTCTCCCCTTCTCGCTAAAATGGTCATGTATCTACTTCTTCAAAACACGCTTGTGCTATGAGAAACTTGGTTTTTTATAGATTTATTTTCTCTCTTTGTCTATACTCTCTCCCACACTCTCCCACTCTTTCCCACTCTCTCACACCCTCTCTCCCACCCTCTCCCACTCTCTCCAATTCTCTCTTACTCTCTCCCATCCTCTCCCACTCTCTCCCTCTCTCACCCACCCTCTCCCATTCTCTCCCACTCTCCCTCTCCCACTCTCCTCCCTCTCCTTTGTGCCCACTCTCCCTCCTTTCTCCCTCTTTATGCTCTCTCCCTCCTCCCGCCCTCAGGTTCTACCACTCTCTCCTTCTTGCTAGCAGACGTACCTCTACTTCTTCAAAATCATACATGTTGGGAAAGTTGGTTTTTTATATATTTATTTTCTCCTTTTTTCTCTCTCTCTATCCACTCTCTCCCTCCTCACTCTCTCCTCTCCTCCTCTACCCTCTCCCTCTCCCTCCCCCTCTCTCTCACTCTCTCCTAGTCTCTTTATCCTCTCTCTCCCACTCTCTCCCCTTGTCTCCCACCTCTCCCCTCTCCCACCCTCTCAGCTCTCTCCTCCTCTCTTTCTCTCTCATCCTCTCTCTATATATCTCTCTCCCACTCTCCATCTCCCACTCCTCTCCTCCTCTCCTCCCTCTCTCCCCTCTCCCTCTCTCCCTTACCATAACCCCTCTCACTTTCCCTTTCTGCCTATCTCCCAATCTCTCCTGTCTTATCTCCCACTCTTTGTCTCTCACCTCCTGCCATACCTATCTCTCAAGTGTCTCCCTCTTTACCTCACTCTCAAGTCTCTCCTTTGGCACCCTACCTGCTCTCTCTCTCTCTCTCTCTCTCTTTCTCTCTCTCTCTCTCTCTCTCTCTCTCTCTCTCTCTCTACCTCCACCACTCCCTCTAATCTCCCACCCTACCTAGCTAAGTCCCTCTCGCTCCAACCCCTTCTCTCCCACTCCTCTATCTTAAACTCTCACATCCACCCCCTCTCCCTCTCTCCAGAATCTCTCTTAGGTCTCTCCCTCCCACCCCCTCTCTCTCTCATGTCACTCCCTCTGGCAACCTACCTAGGTAACTCTCTCTCTCTCTCTCTCTCTCTCCCATCTCTCTATCTGTCCCTCCCACTCTACCTAGATAAGTCCCTCTCACTCCACCCCCTCTTTCTCTCCCTCTCTCAGGTTGAACTCCCTCCCACACCCTCTACCTCTCTCAAGTCTCTCACTCACACTCTCTCTCTCTCTCCCACTCCCTCTCCCTACCTATATCTCAAGTCTCTCC
>VDFB02000003.1:402081594-402437898 GCA_007258455.2 Sequoia sempervirens | reverse complement strand
TTTAGAAATTTTGGGAGGCATTAATTTATGATACCTACATAGGAGGGAAGGGAACACTCAAATTAATTTCCTTATTATTCAAAGAAAACCTAGCAAGCTTATTCCCATGTTAGAAAGGTAGGTAAAGGAAAATAGTCATAATGATGTGACTGAAATTGCTAGCCAAGAAAAGGAAAGAAAGTCTTGTGGAATTAAACAAGAAAAAATCAATTTTAGACCATCAGTTTTCCTTCCTTCAATGAAACAATGGGGAACCCCAACCTAACCTAATGCAAAGTGAATGTTATAGTGAAGAGGAGGGAGAAGAAAATTTCTCTTCAAACATTCATAATCAAAATACAAATACAACCTTAGGGGAACTACAAAGACATGCAATTTTCTTCCCTAAAAACCATGTTGAAATTAGTATGACACTCATTTAACCCTCTTATAGAGGAAGAGAGATAAGCCTAAGGCTTCACAAAAGATAACAAAAACCCATTGGAACCCTTAGAATCTCCTACTAAGCATTGTTCCCCACCTACAAATGATGTTCATTTAGTAGTTATAAAAATTGTGTAACAAATAGTTATAAAAAAATGCATAACAATAGTTATGGAAAAAATTAGAAAGAATATTGAGGTGAATAAATAGTTAAAAAATCACAAAAATAACAAATTCCTAGAGGACTCTAAAGAATTTGATTTTTGTATAAGAAGAATAACTCTAATAATTGTATCAAATGATCTAACCTAAGCCTAGAAATAATAGATGATGCTATCACAAAGGGTATAAATAGAGTAACCTCCTTGGTAAAGAATATTATCTCTAAATAGAGCTTAAAAGTTAGAATGTTAGTAACTCACAATGTACTAGTAGGAAAATGGATCGCTCTAGCCTTGACAAAGGAAAAGAGAAAATTTTAGTACACAAGCCTCAGGAAACTGTAGAATAGGTTTTTGCTAATACCTTGGGGATTCCTTACAAGCTAAATGATGAGAATAAGGATTTTGCTTCTAGTAATTTCTCTTTGCCAAGTGCCTGCCACAATACCATTGAATTCAAGAGACCAGACTCTAGTGTGGATATTATTTCTAAAAATAATGTAAACACTAAAAAATGTGCCATGTAAATGTATAATAAAAGTAGAGAGCTTCTCCCTCTCAACTTCCCTGAATCTTTACCTAACCATTGGGACAATAATGCCCCAATGATGGATATAGGATTAGAAACAATAATTTAAATGATTAATAATTAGAGTTTATATAAATCTTAAAGTGAAAAGAGATCTAACAAAAAACCTAACACCCCCCTAAAACATATAGAAGCTATTGGGTGCTTGGATAAGGAGAAGACAAATGATATGAAGCATGATCCTAGTCCTAGACCCACCACTAGACCAAGAAGATGAAGGAAGAAAGGGAAGGTTATACCACTTGTAAGGTAGTCTTAATAGTCAAGAATAAAAGAAAGAAAACAAGTTTTGTTCTCCCTATTCCTACATCAAAAAGTCTTCAAGTTGAAGAAAAGGTTCCTAAATGCTTTGAGCAATTTAGGATTGAAAAGGAGGTCCCCCAAAAAACCGATGGTAATGAATCTTAATTCCACTTCATGAAATTTTAGGGGACTGGAGTCCCCTAACAAGAAATATATTGTTAAGAGGTTCCTCAACCTAGAGAAAAATAAGGATACAACCACTCTTTAGGATATTAAAACCACTATTTTTACCCTTGAAACTAACTTGAGGTTCATTTGGAAGAACTCCTCTCACTTTTTCACTAGGCATGAAAAAGGGAGGGGGGAGCTCTCATTCTCATGGCCAAGAACTGGACCCAAAATGTAACAAAATATGGCACTTCTCAATATAATAGAGTAGTGAGGGTTGCAATTGAGAAAGGTAGCTCTAGATTTGGAATCTTCTCTATATATGTCTCCAATTAATTTAGGGAAAGGACTGGATTATGGAATTTTCTCTACAATCTACCCAATATTCTATAGATCCTAAGAGGACTTCAATATGGTTGAAAATAGTGAGGAAAAAAAGGGGGAATTGGCATGGATTGGAAAGGCAGTGAGAAACAATTTTGGTAGATATTTAAATCTAAACTCTACCTCTTTGACCCTCTAGAAGGGATGAATAATTTCAACAATAAAATTTGGTACACATGGTGCAATGCTCAAAAAGGAGGAAAGAGGATTTACTATAGACTAGATAGATTCTATTCCAACATAGAATTCTTCAACTTTCACCCCAATAGTGAAGGTTGTAGAGTGAATTTATATCCTTATACACTCTCTAATCATCATTCGATAAAGGCCAAGATAGTCCTAAGAAATGGTAGGATAAAGGAAACTAAGAAAATGGGGTGCTCCATCCTTAACACAAATCTTATAAAGGATAGTGATTTTAAGGAAGCTATTATTACCCTAAAGGAAATAAAAAAAATTGGATGCTAAAGGATATAAGTGTTATTGAGAGATGGGAAAAAAAGTAAATGGGAAGAAAATACTATTTCAAAATACTAGAAAAAATGGGCCATGGATAGAAGGAAGGAGGAGAATAACCTTCAAGAAGAAATGCTAAGAGTTGAATCTAAAGTTCAAGATGACCCATTAAATGAAAAAAATTGTGAAGAGCTAGACTTTGCAAGGAACTCCATAAGAATACTTTAGGTAAATAAGATTCAAGGTTTCAAAGTGAGAGCCAAACAAAATTGGTTGAGCAATGGGACAAAGGTACTAATTTCTTCTTTATATACATCAAAGAGAAGGGTTTCAAGGAAAAAATTGACCAAATATGGCACGAAGGGTCTCTCCATTCAAACTAAGAAGAGATCCTAAACCAATTCTTTATATTCTACAATAATCTTTACAGCTCTAAAGAAAACAATGGGACACTCAATATGCTAGGGCTTACATCAAGAAAATTATCCCCAAAAAAATCTCTAAGGAGGATGAAGCAAGATTATCGAAATATATATCCAAAGAGGAAATTATGAAATTGATAAATTATATGAATAAGTACAAGTCCCCTAGGGTTGATGGGTTATCTGTAGAGTTGTATAAAACCTTCATAGATTATATTTATGATAACTTACATCAAATTCACCTGGAATCTCTTAATAGAGGATCATTGGGGAAGAGCATCAACAAGGGTATCATAGAATTTCTTCCCAAAGAAGGGGATAAAACCTTTAAAAAGTATTGGAGGCCAATCACACTATTGAATGTATCCTATATTTTAGTAAAAATAATAGCTATAAGATTGATCGATATTCTATCCAAATTTATAAACAATACCCAAATCAATTTTATCAAGGGGAGGTATATTCTAGAGAACTTGATTAAAATTTGGAAAGTCATGGAGTGGGAAAGGAACTCTGAGGAAAAAATTTCCATGCTCCTACTAGATTTTGAAAAATCCTATGATATGGTTTAATGGGCCTTCTTAAGAGCTACCCTAGAAGTCTTTGGTTTCCCTAGTACTTTATGTAATATGGTTGATACTCGCTTAAGTGGTGTGGTTTCTCAAGTGGAGGTCAATGAATCCCTCTCTGAATAATTTGAACTAGAAAGGTCCATCAAGTAGGGGTTCCCCTTGACCCAGCTCTCTTTGTTATTTCTTCAAATATAGTGCATTATTTGTTGAGAGAATCTTTTATCTCCCCTAGGGCTAAGGGTCTAACACTCCCTAATCATAATGAGTTACTGAATATCTAATTTGTAAATGGTATTACAATTTTATGGAATTGGAAGTGAAACATAAAAATATGGTGACCATAAATTAAATATCTAAAACTTAAGGTCATTGGGCCATCATTTCTAGTACTTCATTAAGATGTAAATCAACAAGGTTCCTAGATTGATTTACAACCTCTTAGGTGAGTTAATCATACCTGGATCTACACCTATTTGACTCATAGGAATGGATTTCAAATGATTTGGAATGACTAATTTAATTAAACTATATGACCTAATATGATAAATGTAATTTCTCAAAAGTAAACAAATTGTAATAGTAATTTGCAAGTAGATATGGAAGGTGTAGACTGATGTGGACCTACCCAAAAAAATTGGTTTTACTATTCCTACAAGGATAGGGTGGCCCAATGGCTACTAATTATTTGTAAAGGTGCCTTTCTCAAATTTTGGGGTCCTCTAGTGCTATATTTTAGCTTTCATTTTCTGGTTATAAACTCGTGAGAATGTCATTAGTAAATTTTATAGGTGAATTTCTATGTCTTAACAAGGTTGATGACAATAAATGCAATAATGTAAAATGTATCTTCAAACTCTCTTCAATCCTCTTCAAACCTATAACCTACACATTTACAAAGAGGTAAAATGTTGTGACATATAGGAGCTTGCCTTATTCAAACCCTTTGTAATTGTTCCCACTTCCACAATGGCAATATCAATGATAAATTGATAATGGAAAGGAAGGAAATGATGAATGAACATAATGCTGCAAATCACCACCCTTCAATGGCTTCCTTGAAGGACTAAAGTCATGCACATCACTTCAAGGATCTTGGATCTTGCTTTATAAATTTTCTTAAATGCTTGGATGCTTGGAGACCTATAATAATGTTATCCTATACAAGAATATATGAACACATAAACTTTGACATGATGTTAGATCTTGAATTTCTATAATAAACTCTGATAATTTTCTTCTTGACTTGCTCAATAGGATTTTCTCTTGAATGTGTGTTAGATTTCAAATGATAAAATAACTAGGTATTTATATACAACTCTTCTAATTTCCCAAAAATTAGATTCCAAAAGACAACACTTCATATTTGAATTTTGGATGTTAAAATGTTGCCAACAACATATTTAAATTTGGGTCCTAACTAAGAAAGGGGACTCACACCCATGGGTGACTAGGTCTTGGCCCAAATTTCCAAGGCACTCAAAGTTGGGGACAATTTAATGATTGGATGCATTTATTTAATATTTGTCCTTCAAAAATGATAAAAATTAGGATTTGGAATGAAGAATTTGGAAAATTAGGGGCTTAATTAAGTCCAATAAATTAGGGGAACAAAACATAATGTGAAGTTGTTAAGGTATACAATTTTCTACACTACATTTAGCCCCCACTTTAGTGAGAGTATGAACTTCTGTTCAGACTCACACTAAAGTAGAAAAAATATGTCAAGAGGGGTTCAATTTTATAAAAGTTGAAAAGAATAAGATGACTAAGGATCAAGGAAGATTGCCAAGCCCCTAGGATCTAAGATCCCATTACATACTAACATAATCACAAAGGAACACACACACATGTATGGTGTGAAATAAAAAAGATATACAAACATACATGTCAGAAAACAAGAAGCATACACAATGAAAATACATGACTTAACTTAACATATGGATAATGATGAAATGAAAATAAACAGGATGTAAAAGCAATGTAAAAAAACACAAGGTTAGTACTGAAGGATCCAAGTTGGTAAGGTAAAGAGAAATCAGTCTTAAATTGTATCAAACACAAAATATCAACCATCGAATAAAGAAAAAATGCTCCATGAGGATTGAACTCATACACATCACTCATGGAGCACATGGCTCTACTAGAAAGCAAGTTTCATTATGCTAGGTGGCCATGTTAAAAGTCATTCACATCTCACACAATAGCAAAGTCCAATGTTTTTTAGGTGAATCACAAATTAGGAAACACATGGGCTAGTGAAGTTCCATATTCACTAGGTGAGCCCCCAAGCCAAGGTAAAATGTGAGACACACACTAGGTCTACAAGGTGGAAAAGTGGAAAACACACACTAGGTCAACAAGGTGTTCCCACAACAACCATACCAAGAGTTATACTCCCTGATAAGGTTCCATGGGATGCAATACTAATGCTACACTAAATTCAACTCCCATTAACAATGTGAAGTAGGACAATGCCAATGTCAAATGCCAATGCTCCACTAAGTCTAGCCCTTGTGGATAAAGTGAAGAAAAAAATCCAAGGTTTAACATCATGGGATGGATATGCCAACATTTAACATCATGGGGGATAAATATGCTAAGGTTTAACATCATGGGGGATGAATATGCTAAGGTTCAAAACGTTAAGGGGTGTTGTTATAACATCACCTCAAAAGGTAACAATCAAATGAATTTTCTTAACACATGAAGGTCACAACTTATAGGATATCATACTTGATATCACCACTACGAGAGGACTAGCCCAACAATAAAAGATTCATGTCTTAGGGAACACTAAATATAGAATTACCACCAAGAGGAATGTCATATGCTAAGAAAGGTCACACTCTTATGGGACATCCTAATATCACCACAAAGGAGACAAATCACATGGATTATGAAGACCACACTTTGGTTTTCAAGGTCGTGCTTCCTAGGATATGTATACTACCATCACTAAGAAATGACCATTCTGTATGCAAACAATGAGTGAGAGACTATATTCCCCCTCTTAAAATGTTAGTGTACTTGCTACACTAATTTTGTAAGGAGATAAAGAGGGATACTAAGGAGTGCACCTAGGGGATGACTACCTAACCCCTGTCCCCCCCCAAGTGTAAGGACAAAGGTGAGCCCAAAATGAATGATGATATGCTACCTAAATCCTTGCAAGAAAGATTATTTGCATAAAATATAATGCATGTGGTAGTGATCATAGTTTGATACTACAACTATTGCATGGAAAGGAGTAAAAAAATAAATGTTAATTTATCACATGCTCATAGTGATCCGCATAAGGATCTGAATTTTTCACTACTTTATTTAAAGAATGGAATTCATCAGTAAGATATCCAAGAATTCTATGGTATGCACAATAAGACATGTTTTTACTTTTTCCTTTCTTATCTTATCATTCACGAATAGGTGGTAAAGTGATAAGTCATAGGTTGAGAAGTTTTTGTAATTTATTTCTAGTCTTGGTTATAGTATGTAGAAATGATAGTTTTTTAAGTTTACAAGGCTTGTGTTTCTTACTTTTTTTACCAAATAAAATATTCTTACTCCTAGAATCCTACAAAAAGATGAAGATAAAGGACTCTTAGTTATGTTAAATCCTCCCATGTCATTGAAGAATCACCATTTGGGTCCCACTGGAACCTTACCTACTCTAGATCTCAACCTTTTAGGGTCAGTACCTACTACTAGGGAATATGAATGGGCTCCAAAGAAAGTTTCCTTCCCTCCTGTACCTATAAAGCACACCAATCAAGAACATGGGTCATGTCTTGAATATATTTCCTAAGAATTAAAATATGGAATGCATCATGGATGTGTGATAGGCTAGGAAACAAGGCAAGATGGTAGGAAACATGACCAATCATCTCTAGGATCTCAAAAGTTTCAAAAAAGTGTGGTGCAATCTTAGAGACTTTTCCATAATGAATAGGACTCTTCCATGGTCGTACTCTCAAGAAAACATGGTCACCTACTGAGAAGTGTCAATCCAATCTACAAGAATCAACATAATTCTTTTGATGGTCCTAGGTTTCCATCAATTTCTCCCTAATCCAATCAACCTATTGCCCCATTTCCTAAAGCATCTCAAGACCCAAGGCAACACAATTCTCCAAACAATCACAACTCAAGGGAGTACGGAAAGGTTGACCATACAAGGATTGAAAAGGTCACATGCCAAGAGAACTGTGGTACCCATTATTATAGGTAAACTCTGCCAAGTACAAATATTCCTCCCACATTGGCTACTGGTCCATCACGTACATGTAGAGCATGTCCTTAAGAATCTAGTTCACTCCTCTCCATCTGACCATTTGTCTCTAGATGATAGGTGGAGATAAAATTAGGTTGGGCCCCTAATGCATGCTATAAGGAGGTCCATAACTTTGATGTGAATATTGGATCTTGATCTATAATGATCTTGTGAGGAATCCCATGTAAATGCATAATTTTCTCCATGAACACATGTGCTATTGATACCTCTAAATATCAAGATATCATAGGTGAAAAATGGGTAACCTTGGAAAACTTTTCCACAATCATCATGATGGAATTATGACAATAAGAAGACATAGGCAACCCAAAAATGAAATCAAGAGATATTATATCCCAATTTGACCTAGGAATGGCATGGGGTTGCAAAATACCTACAATATGTTAATGCTACATCTTAACCTACTAAAAATCAAGGCATTTAGCCCCAAAATTGGCAATATCGCACATCATCCTAGCCCAATGTTACAACTATCTAAGGTCATCATGCATCTTCTTGATGCAAGTATGTGCTAAATATAGAGCATGATGTGCCTCATATAATATTTCCTAATGAAGATCTATAGAAATTGAAACATAAATATGACCAAGGTATCACAATAACCCATCAGACTCTAAAGAGTAATAAATAAACCCATTCCTAACGGTTCTCTCATACTCTATCTTCACTCTCACCTCTTGATACCATGTATCACTAGGAAGTGCCTCAAGAATAGGACCCCACAAATCAGTACCAAGGTCAACACTCAGATCTCATGTCTCCTACTCAAGGCATCCATAATAACATTCTCACACAAAAACTCCATCTAACAATGTTGTTGAGAACTCAATTTTTTCTTAGTAAAGATATACTATAGAGTACAATGGTTGATGTGAAGCTCAAACCAATCACCCAAAATAAAATTACTCCAAAAAACAAGCACATTGACTACTGCCACTAGCTCCAAATTATGAGTAGGGTAGTTTAACTCATGATCCTTGAGCTTCCATGACTCATAAGAAATCACTCGGCCCTCCTACATGGAAAGTTTACCCACACCATCCAATGATGCAATAATACAAACAACAAAATTTAATGATGGATCTACTACCACTAAGATAGGTGCACTGGTCAATGGCTCCTTAAGATCTTGAAATGTTGCCTCACACTTTTATGACTTTACAAAATTCTTCTCTTTCCTATGAAGAGAAGTAAAAGGATGAGCCACTCTAGATAAATATCTAAAAAAATGATGATAATAACATGCCAAATCTATGAAGCTACAAACCTTAGAGACACTTGAGGGTGTTGAACAATCCATAATAGCCCAAATTTTCAAGGTATCTACTAAGATACCCTCGCCTAAGTTAACATTGCTCAAGTATCCCACCTCACTCTAGAAGAACTCACACTTTTCCAAATTGCCATAAAGTTGATGATGATGCAAACATTGCAACACCTGACACAAGTGGACCTCATGTTCCTCTATAGTCCTTGAATAAATAAAAATATCAAGGAAAAAAAGGACAAACCTGTAGTGTAGGAAATTGTATACCTTACAATTTCACACTATGTTTGGGTTCCTTAATTTATTGGACTGAATTCAGCTTCTAATTTTCAAAATTATGCATTCCAAAGCCTTATTTTTATTTTTTCTAAAAGAAAAACTAATATTTAATAAATGCAATCAATAATTAAATCACATTTGAGCATGTTTATCCTAGACTTATAGGCCATGATCCATTCGCCAAGGGTGAATGGGTCCCATTCAATTCCTAAGACCCATTTTTAAATATGTTTTTGGCAATACTTTATTGATTCAAATTCAACTTGCAATTTTCAAAATTTAGAACGTATTTTTTGGGAAATTAGATAAACACCTATAAATACATAGTCTTTCTATCATTTGAAATCTAAGCATCCTAACACACATTATCAAGACTTCATATTGAGAAAATATTATTGTCAATAGCATTCAAGAGAAAATTTATCAATCATTTGTTGAAACAATCAAGATCACAACATCATGTTCAATCTTATGTGTGTCCATGTCATCTTGTGAAGGCTAATATGCATTGTTGATCCTAAAGCATCCAAGAATTTTCAAGCATCTAAATCCATCAAGCAAAGCAATGTCAAGTTCCTTGGAGAGATGTGTTTCTCTCCAGTCCTCTAAGGGAATCCATTCAAGGTTTGGTGAGTTGTAGCAAGAAAGTGTTCATTCATAATTTCCTTCCCCATTGTCATTTTCTTTCTATCAAGGTTTAATTACCAAACTTGGGGTTTGACTAAGGAAAAACCCCATTCAAACAAAACAATTTTTCTCTCTGTGTATGTGTATATTACAAGTTCAAGAAGAATTGAATACCTTAAAGAGAAATTTTGCATTGTTTCATAAGTTGTCATCATTGATGTCAAGCCACAAAAACTAGGTTGTAGACTTTATTTCTAGCTTTACAACAATGGGACATATGCAAAATAGAAGCTAAAATCCAACATCAGGGGACTGGAAAAAATATTTTTAGAAGCCCTAACCAAGACCCATTCACCCAAGGGAAAACCAGTCCTTTAGCAAGTCTCAAAAAAAATTATTGGTGATAGGTGCATATGTCCAAACCCTTCTCAAATCTATCTGCAAATTGTGATTTTAGTTTCTATACTTTTGGGAATTTTCATTTCATATATTAGGTCTTATTGTTCATTTAGTTTGAGCATTTAGAAACATTTTAATTTGGTTTTAGACCTTACCTACTATCCTACAGACTAAGATCTAGGTATGATTGACTCACCAGTAAGGTTGAAAGTCAATATTTACCCCTTCTGATATCTTTCCTAATGAAATTACCTTAGGGAAAGGCACAAATAGAGAAAATACTCCCTTAGTATTAAGGAATATCTTTCCCAACATTTCAAAACTAATCCAGATAAGTGTGAAACACCCAATTCATCAAACTCATGAATTCAAAAGGTACATTCATCAACCTGAATTGTACTACCAAAAACTCATTATGTCAATAATGAGTATGAAATATTGTCCAATGAATTTCTACCTTGTGGATACGAAGCTAATGATATCTTGACTTAAGATAAATCTTCCATAACACTTTAGCTCCCCTCATCTGATCAAATAAATCATCAATCCTAGGCAAAGGATATCAGTTCCTCATGGTCACCTTATTCAACTATCGATAATCAATACATAAATGAAGATACTTGTCCTTCTTCTTCATGAAGATGACTAGTTCTCCCAAAGGGGAAACACTAGGACAAAAGTTTCCCTTCTCCAAAAACTCTTCCAACTACAAATGAAGCTCATCGAGCTACTGAGCGGCCAAGCGATAAGGTGCATGAGAGATTGGTTTTCACCCATGCATGATATCTATCCAAAAGCCTATATCCTACATAGGTGGCATACTTGAAATTTCACTGAAAATATAATCTACAAACTCTTTGAGAAGAGGATGACCATTGAGAGTCACCTCTCAACACTCACCCTCAGCAAGGTCACTCATTAAGATAGAAAACAACTAACATCCTAGTCACATAATCTATCTCAAATTCTTATTTGAAATCATGTGAAGAGAAATAGGTCTTTGGACCACAATAAGCTCTAATATCTCACCAAGATCAACCACACACTTTACCAACTTACGTTGGTAATCAATACATGTCTGATGAGCCTCTAATCAATCCATACACAAGATGATCCCATGAGACCCTAAAGGTAGGATTCTTAGGTCCACTGTGTTGGTGAAGGTGCCTAACTCCAACATGAAACCACGCACAAGTGTTTCAATTTCCACCTTATCACTAGTGGCTAACTCAACTAGCCAACTAACACTTTACCTCACCACCACAAACCTACATCACTCCACAAGGAATGGGAAAATAAAGGAATCTGAAGCATTGGAATCAAATAAAATAGATGTACTTGTACTCCATCGAACACACCTAATGAATCGACAATGGTATCATGATTAGCTTGATAGGAAATTGCAAATACTTTATGGGTCTCCCAACATCCCCTACTATAGGCTTTGAAACTAACTACCTATAGATACTCCCTACTACTTAATTTTTTAGGATAATACTTGACATAATGACCCTGCTGCCCACAAGAGTAACATGGTCCTCTACCATATCCATGACCTACTAATAGTGGTCAAGATTGGTGATAACCCCCCTTACTAGAACTAAGTGGGATACTTTGTGTTGGTTTCACTTGAGTGGTATGAGTAAACTGTGGATATTTAGCCACACCTTCACTATGATTCCTAGGATAATGACCACTTGATACTTACCCATGATGAGGAGGTCATGAGGACCTTTGTTTCTACTACTATTTTTGAACTATCCTAGTGGTTGTCGAGGGAGCCCTAGAAAACCCCATGGGTTGATATTGAGAGTCTTGTACCTCTAATCCTGATGGAGTTGAACCTCCAATATGGCCTTCAATCTTTCTAGCAAGCTTCTCCTTTATCAATCTCACGTTCTCCATGGTGACCTCCAAGGTCTTGGTCTCAAATACCCAACCACCACCACTAATCCATGTGTTCAAGCCACACATAAATCACTACATTAACATTCCCTCATCTTGAGCTACACTCGCATACTCCTTAAGCTCAAAGAAATGGTTCTCATATTTTTCAACCATCATACCCATATGATGAAGCTCATGAAAATCATCAACACGTCTTTTCCTATAGTGATCTAAGAGATAATGTGAAAAAAACCTATCCAAGAAATTCTCCCAAGAGATGGTTGAAATATCCAAATGATGCTTTTTCTCCTCTAGCATGACCAAGTAGAAGAAAATCCTCTCAAGTTCAAGATGATACATCTATCCTTGGTATTTCTACCATATGAATGTATCATGAAACAATGGTCTAAGGAAAATAACCAGTTCTCTACCTTAGTACCCCTAAGTGATCCCTCAAAACTTGGTGGATTGGCTTGAAGATGGTCTCTCATGTGCCCTACTAGCATAACATCTAGATACACTACATGTCTATCCCCCTCCATTTGGTGGATCCTTATCAACCTATCTTTTCTTTGGAATGACAAGGGCTCCTAGAGAACTCTTTCTTACTGTATTGAGGTTGCTTCTCCTAAGAAATATGGGAATAAACTGAATGGGAAACCTCCTAATGAGGACCCAATCTTGTAATTATCTCTTGAAGGAGATTAATAACCTAGGGATGACCAAGAGGATTAACTTGTGGATCTAACAATGGGTTCTTGATTTCTTCCTCTATCCGACCTCGATGCAAAACATGGTATTTAGGAGCCATCCTTTGGATGATAAGAGTTACATGGGCTAGGATATATATAAGACTATATCTAAAACCATACTATGGTATAATTCCATAAGATTGAACATCATAATTACAGAATCCACATTAACAAACACATGCCAAACACATAGATCAAATACATAGCTCACAAGTAAGAACATAAGCCAGAGCTCCTAGCGTATGAACATGCACTCTCATACCAAATGCAATGCCTCATCAAGGAACCCACAAGAAAAAATCTCAAATACATGTAATGATTTGTTTTGAAGTAAAAGATATAAAAAGTTAAGTACATTAAGGAAATTAGGCACATTAGGTTTATATATAATGTCTAGTCACATTGTGACATCATAGAAGTGAAATAATTACATCCCATACATCCTTAACCTATTAGAAATATGGGATACACTTATAGGACTAGCCACAAAATGTTACAATCTTCTCTAGCCCTCACAAGACTAGAAGAACAATCTCCCAAAACCTAGCTTTGACAACTAGGTCAATTTTGGAAGGTTGTAGAAAAAACGATGTAGGAGATGATGTAAGTCCTAAATGATGGAACTTTAGAACTAGTTCAAAGTGCTAATATGAACCCAATACTATGGTGAAAAAAAATTATATAGAATTTTTTTCCAAACAGAGTCCCGAAAAGGAAAGGAAAGATCGAGTTCAAAGTTTTAAGTTTTTTAACTAGGTTTCAATAATTTAAAGGAACAAAATAGTTGGAATGGGAAAAGTAGAAGTCATAAAAAAATATTTTAAATGGTCCAAGGGCTTAGAAAACCATCACCTATTAATGGTTAAGAGGATTTACTCTCTAGTTTTTGTATGGGAATGAGGTCACCCCTACACAAGACCAAGCCGCCCCAAAACCCTTAGTGCAATTTTTGGGTTTTAGACCTGTCAAAACAAGAGTACCCCTATATACCATTCCACCCCAGTTTTCCCTAGGCCTCCCCATTTTCCACCAGGGTTCCCCAATAGTGTTATATTTTTATGAAGTTTTGGGTTCAATCTAGTATTTGGCAAGGGTGCCTAAGTACATTACTAGGCCACCCAACTATGAAATTGCATACTTAGGTTCATTTTAAGAACAAAAATAAATGTTCTTATGTTTGATTCAATAAAAAAACATCATAATAAGAATGAATTCTATTATTTTGTGCCCAATACCAACACTTAGATACATAAAAAAGCTATATGCTCTTTTCATTTACAATTTGCTTTCATATTTGAAGAGATGTTCCAAAATGATAATTTTACACTATAAATAATGACATATATCAATCTGCATATGTAAATATTGAAGGTACCAATTTCATGGCATTCCTCAATCCATGAACCTCTAGTCCCCAATCATGGTTCCATCCCATCAAACCATGTGATACCCATAGATTCACCCCATAGTGTTAGGAGATAGTCACAAGGCCCAAAAATTTGCAAACACAATACACAAAGAGGAGAGGGGTATACACTCACACATCACACAAAGAATAAATCATATATAATGATGCAATGAAACAAATATCAACATAGAAATGATAAACTGTATATCTTTGGGTGCTACTCAAATCTATTCTAGAGCTAGATGTTAGAGAGCTAGTTAGGGAGTGTCATCATGGTGCTTAAATGGATGACATCATGTGGGATCTACTACTTGTTGGAATGTGTTGAGATGATGTTGATTGCTTGTTTTCATTAATGGTTGTCATTGATGTCAGCATATCTTGGTTGGTTGATCAAAGTTTTGTTTTGGTGTCTTGATGATCTAGATTTGGCCTGGTTCTAGATGTTGTGTTGTAAAGATCTTTTTTTTTTTTTTTGTATCTGTCCTAGTCCCATTCCTCTTATAACACACTAAGATACATTCTTTTGGGTATGGATTGATCTGGAAATTAGTTAATGTGCTCTGGCACATGGTTTTCATTATATCTTACTCTTTGGTTTTAGATATCATGTAGCATGTTGATTTGAGCAAAGAGGCTATGTTTGCTCCATGTTTCATTCCTCTCCACTACGGGAATGTTTTTGTGGTGACCTATTTCAAATTGTATTTGGCCGACAAGGAAGATCATGAAATTATATTTGGCTGACTTGAGAGATTATGGAAGCATGGAATGATATAAGTAAGAGTTGATTTTTTTTTAGGAAAGCAAGTGTGATGAATGTGAATCTAAATATCCAGACATGGTGAAGTGTGTGAAAGTGTATGACTGAAGGTAGTAGATAGTGTGATTCTATCCGGTGTTTGTTGGTGACAGTTCTTTCAGTGGTGGATTTCCTTTCATCATTCTTTTGTTGGATATGATCCATTTTTTGTAGGCACTAAGCCTTTCTCTTTTGGCAATGAGCCTTTCTATATCTTTGGCTATAATATTTGGGCAGTGAGCCCAACTGGCAATGAGCCACCTTGAACTAAGCAACTCAGAAGTGAGCCCTTTAAAAATCACCTTAACCCGTGTCACCTTAACTGGTGTTTTATAATTGAGAATTATTATTCTCTATGGCTTTTCCCTTCTTAGGTTTCCACATAAATTCTGGTGTTCTTTATGCATGGTGTTGTTGTGTGATTTCATGTTCATTAATATCTATTTGATTTAAGTTTTCTCTAGATAAATTAAAGTGAAGAATTTTTTTTTATAAGAACTAATTGATCCCCCCTCTTAGTTATCTAGACTATTCAATAATTGGTATCAGAGCTTTGGTTCCTTGAAGAAGAGCTTAACCGCTTGGGGTAGATCTGATGGTGCACAAATTGAAAATTCTAGTGTTTGATGGATCTGACTATAGCTTTTGGAAACTGTAGATGAGAGGTTATATGATCTTTCTAGTGTACAAGACTTGGAAAGTTATTGAGAAAAAATATGTTGAATCGATAGCTGGCCCTAGTTCTATGGATGAGATTTCATCCTATGAATAGAATGAAGAGGAAAAGTGTGCAATATTTAGTGATCTATCTAAGACTGAGTTAACAAAAGTTATTTCATTGGCCATTTCTTATGAAGTTTTGGAAAAGTTGAAAAAAATCTATGAAGGAAATGATATAGTCAAATTATTAAAGAAGTTGATAGCTAAGCGCATATATGAAAACTTGACGATGGAAGAAAGTGAGGATATAGCTAGCTACTTTCAGAGAGCTGGCAGTGCACTAAATGAAGTAAAAAATCAAGGAGGCACTCTGATAGATGAAGATGTAATGGAAAAGATTTAGATGACCCTACCGAAAAGCTACAGTGACAAGATCTCAGCTATTGAAGAAGTTTATGGTCTCAATAAATTCTCCTAAGAGCAACTATTTGGCACTTTGACCGCATTTGAGATGAGGAAATTTGGAAAAGGAAAGGAGAAATAAAAAACAACCTTCAAAGCCACAAAAATAGAAGAGGATTCAGATGATGAAAGTTCAAAGGATTTGGAAGAAAATTTCACAAGGAAACTGAAGAGAGGTATTGGCAAGTACAAAGCTATGTTACCTCTTAAATGTTTTAGATATGGAAAGATTGGTCATATAGCAACTAAGTGTCTGGAGAAAGGAACAAGATAAAAGTTTAAGAAGATCAATAAGAAGGCCTATTACATCAATGAGAATGCTGGAATTTCAGATGATGAATCAAATCATGAGGATTGTTTGTTTTTGGTGGAAAAGGATGAACCCAAATTTGATATCTCTAACATTTGCACTGAAGTTGCATT
Organism: Sequoia sempervirens; assembly: GCA_007258455.2. NCBI lineage: Eukaryota > Viridiplantae > Streptophyta > Pinopsida > Cupressales > Cupressaceae > Sequoia > Sequoia sempervirens. The sequence goes on along the minus strand of VDFB02000003.1, from coordinate 402,421,226 downwards.
ATTTTTTAAAAGAAATAGAGATGGATGGTTGATTGATATTGGATGTTTGAATCATATGAATGGTGATAAAATAAAGTTTGTGAAGCTTGAGAAATATGAAGGTTGAGTTAGATTTGGTGATGATAAAACAACATAGATTTTTGGAATTGGTTCTATTACCATTGATGGAAAACATAACACTGACAATTTTTACTATGTGAAGGATTTATATCATAATATTTTGAGTGTTGGACAAATGTGTGAAAATGGATACAATGTGGTGTTTTAGGATGATGGTTGTGAGATCCAAAAAAGATCTAGAACTGTTGTTGTAGTTGGAAATAGAACAAGTGGGAATATGTATCAGTTGGAAGGAGCTACAAAAATATTCTTAGTATCTCAGTCCAATGGTAGTTGGCTTTGGCACCAGGGGATTGTCACATCAACTTTGAAAATATGGTAAGGATTAGTTCATCAAGAGTAGTTAGATATTTTCCAAGACTGACCAAACCAAACCTATCTGCAAAGGATGTTAAGAAGGAAAGAAGACTAGAGAAATATTTCAAAGAAAAGATGAATCATCTATAGGTTTGTTGGACCTTGTACACATTGAACTATGTGGTCTGAAAAAAACAAAAAGCTTACAAGGTGAGAGGTATTTCATGCTTTTAATAGATGATTATTCTATAATCACTTGGGTTGTATTCTTAAGAGAGAAATCAGAAGCTCTAGAAAAATTCAATATTTTCAAGACAAGAGTTGAAAATGAAGTTGATAGAAGAATCAAGTGTTTAAGATCTAATAGAGGAGGAGAGTTTACTTCTGATGAATTCAACAAATATTGTGAAAAGAATGGCATTAAAAGACAACTATCTGCCCCTAGAACACCTTAGTAGAATGGTGTAGTGGAAAGAATGAACTGGACAGTTCATGAAGTAGCTAGAACAATGATCATGGAAGCAAGATTACCATAGGTCTACTGGAGAGAAGCGATACACACAATAGTATACACTCTTAACAGAGTACTATTTTGGAGGAACTATGGAAAGACATCATATGAGATATGGCATGGAAGAGCTCCCACAATAAATTACTTCAAACTTTTTGGAAGTAAATACTACATCTGGAGAGATGAAGACAATCTTGGAAAATTCAATAGCAGAGCTGATGAAGGAATATTTTTAGGTTACTCTACAAGAATCAAAGCATACCTGTGTTACAAGAGATTGAATAAGATTGTTTAAAGTGTGAATGTGAAAGTAGATGAAGATGTTCAAAGAATTCCTTAAAGGAATATTGAATATGAATTAGATGACTTGGATGAAAAAGGAGAAAAGGATAAGAAAGAAGAAGAAGAAGAAGAAAAAAAGGAGGCTTCGACAAATACAACTAGAACTCCAAGGTATGTATAGAAAAACCACTCAAAAAATTAGATTATTGGAGATAAGAATAAGGGAATCATCACAAGAATCAAAGAACCTCAAGAGTAAGTATTATTGTGTTTACTCTTGGAAACTGAGCCAAAGACTATGGAGGAAGCATGCAATGATCAGAATTGGGTGAAGGCAATGAAGAAAGAGCTTGATCAGATAGAGAAAAATTAGACTTGGGAACTTGTGCCTAGATCAACAGACAAAAATTTAATTGGAACAAAGTGGGTATTCTAGAAAAAGTTGGATGAAAACGGATAGGTAATGAGAAACAAGGAAAGATTGGTTTGCAAAGGTTACACACAGATCGAAGGTACTGACTTTGAAGAGACATATGCCCCTATTGCCTGGATGTAAGCAATCTGGATATTTTTTGGCTTTTGTGGCTTTTAAGGATTTTAAAGTCTATCAAATGGATGTAAAATTTATATTCTTGAGTGGAGAACTGAAGGAAGAAGTTCACACTGAGCAACTAGAAGGATTCAAGTCTGGAAGTGACCCAGATGTTGTTTGCAGGTTGAAGAAAGATTTATACAGATTGAAGCAAGCACCTAGAGCCTGGTATGGTAGATTAGACAAGTGCTTGATTGGACAAGGATTTCCTAAGGGATCTACTAATAGTAATTTATACTACAAAACTCACTCAAATCAGATGTTGATTGTTGTGGTTTATGTTGATGACATAATTTTTGGAGGAAATGATGATATGTGCAGAAAATTTGTAGATGAAATGCATAAGGAATTTTAGATATCTATGATAGGTGAGCTAAGTTTCTTCCTTGGATTGCAAGTAAATCAGAATAGCAAATGAATCTTCATATCTCAATCCAAGTATACCAAAGAGTTGTTGAAGAAGTTTCAATTGGAGAACTCCAAATCAGTTTCTACACCTATTGTTACTGGATGTAAGTTGATAGAAGAAGATGATTCACCTAAAGCTAATGCAAGCATGTACATATCAATGATTGGAGGACTATTATATTTGATTTCCACTAGACTGGACATTATGTATGTTGTTTTTTTAGTAGCTAGATTTCAACATGAACCAAAGGAATCACATTTTGTTGCAGTAAAAATGATCTTCAAATATTTGAAGGGTATAAAAGACATGGGATTATGGTATCCAAAGGACTCATATTTCACTTTGATAGCTTATACTGATGCTAATTGGGTCGGATGTGTTGATAATAGGCAGAGTGCAGGTGGTGGAGCTTATTTTCTTAGCTCCTGATCAGTTGCTTGGTTAAGTAAGAAACAATATTTTGTATCTTTATCTACTGCTAAAGCTGAATACATTGCAACCTCCTCATGTTGCACTTAGATATTGTGGATGAAACAAACGTTGAAGGATTTTTGCATATCATTTGATGAACTGATCTCAATTATATTTGATAATACCAGAGTAATAAAAATTTCCAAGAATCTAGTACAACACTCTAGAACAAAGCATATATCCATTAGATATCATTTCTTGAGAGAGGTGTTGGAAAATGAAGTAAAACTTGAATATGTACCAACAAAAGAGCAGATTGTAGATATTTTCACAAAACCATTGACCAAAGATACTTTTGAGTATCTCCGGCAGAAGTTAAGGGTTCTACCCCCTCCTAGTCTACAATAGCATGCACTGGGGTGTGTATTGGTCCAAAGTATTACATGCTTATTTTTATTTGGATCAATGTTTGGTGGCTTCCTCATAGGGGGAGTGGAGTAAGTTTTTTAGAGGGATTTTTTCCCTTTGTCTCTAATGTTAAATGGAGAGAAGAAAAGAATATAAGATGGCCCTTGATGCTGAAATTGAGTTGGTTGGTTTGTTATTGATGAATGTTGCCATCAATAACAAAGGGGGATATTGTTGGAATGTGTTGAGATGATGTTGATTGCTTGTTGTCATTGATAGTTGTCATTGAAGTCAACATATCTTGGTTGGTCGACCAAAGTTCTATTTTGGTGCCTTGGTGATCTGGATTTGTCTTGGTTCTAGATGTCATGCTGTAAAGATCTAATTCTTTTTGGTTGTATCTGTCCTAGTCCCATTCCTCTTGTAACACACTAAGATACATTATTTTGGTTCTGAACTGATCTATCAGTTGGTTAATGTGCTCCAACACATGGTTTGCATTATATCTTACTTTTTGGTTTTGGATATCATGTAGCATGTTGATTTGAGAAAAGAGGCTATATTTTGTCCACATTTCATTCCTCTCCACCACGAGAATTTTTTTGTGGTGACCTATTTCAAATTGTATTTGGCCAATAAGGAAGATCATGAAATTATGTTTGGCCGAATTGAGAGATTATGGAAGCATGGAATGATATAAGTAAGAGTTGATTTTGTTTGAGGAAAGAAAGTGTGATGAATGGGAATCTAAATATCCATACATTGCAAAGTGTGCAAAATTGTATGGACAGAGGTAGTAGACAGTGAGATTCTATCTGGTTTTTATTGGTGACAATTCTTTCAATGGTGGATTTCCTTTCATCATTCTTCTATTGGCAGTGATCTATTTTCTATAGGCAGTGAGCCTTTATCTTTTGGCAATGAGCCTTTCTATATCTTTGGCTATAATAGCTGAGTAGTGAGTCTAACCGACAGTGAGCTACCCTGTAGTGAGCAACCTGGTAGTGAGCCCTTGTAAAAATCACCTTAACCAGTATCACCTTAACCAATGTTTTATAATTGAGAATTATTATTCTCCATGATTTTTCCCTTCTTGGGTTTCCACATAAATTTTGGTGTTCTTTGTGCATGGTGTTGTTGTGTGCTTTCATGTTCATTAATATCTATTTGATTTAAGTTTGCTTCAGATAAATTAAAGTGAAGAAAATTGTTTTATAATAACTGATTCACCCCCCCCTCTGAGTTATCCAGATGGTTCAACATTACTACTCTCATACTGACAACGATAGTTGACCTTGCAATACCCAAGCTCCCTGAGTTGGCATGCCTTCCCAATCATCCTTAGTTGTTACAAACACTCAAGGCATGAAAGGGGTATCTATTATCTTGATTATTTTTATTACCCATCTTTCATTAGTTATCACTTGAGTAAATGACTCCCCACCAATGATCATCCTACTTAACACTTTAGATCATGGACACTTTGGGAGACACTCCTCTAACCCTCTCTAATACCTAAGTCCTAAGCTCATCACATCCTTCGAGTGTGGCACAAAAACCAATACAAAAATCCAAATTTTTCAAAATTCAATGAAACTTTCCAACAATAAATAACCTCTCATTTCACAAGATTCCACCTTTTCCAAACATTAAAATTCAAATATTCTGCCCCAAAGCTTTCAAATTTTTTAATATTTGAACAATGTAAAAAAATAAAAAATTTCTCAATTCCACCATGGAAATTTATCAAAAATCCAAATTTAAAAATTTAAAATTTTAACAATACCCATTTGGTGAAAATATTACCAACACCTAATTCAAGCTACAAATCTAACATTTTCATCACTCTACTAAAAATTGGGTATGGTAACCTCGTATTTTTTAAAATTCTACACTCCCTCAATTCATTTCCTAACAATACATTTGAAAGAAAATGCTTAAAAATTAATTGAAAACAATCAAAATACCTCGAATTCTCTCCAAATTTGAAATAAAGAACACTCCAAAAATGCTAAATGATAGCTCACAAAAATTAGCATGCATGATCCATTCACAATTCCTATCCCAACAAATTTGACCTCATCAAATTTCAATTAGAATTTTACTCGCAATCACCAATTTATTGATTTTCTGAAACAAGGTTTTTCTCTCTATTTTTCTCTCACAAAATTACATAAAAAAATGAAATAAAATCACTTTCTCCCTTTTTACCCATTTTCAAAACTCAATATAATATTTAATTTTTTAATTTTTTTTTCATTTCTTAATTCAAATCCCTCAAATATTCCCACAAAATTTAATTAATCCATCCAATTCATTTCAAAACATCTTTTAACATATTTAATTAACCATTAAATCCATTTAAGAATAAAGTTGAACTAATTTTGCAAAAAATGAAATTTAAATAAAGCAAAACACACAGTCACTAGGCTTCCATAATAGGGTTATGATATCTAGAATCATAACAAATCCATCCAACATGGTAAGAAGATAGGGAATTCACAGTCAAATTCAGTATGACAGTTAAGGCTAACAAATTGGCCAATGTGACATCTCCCATATAACCACCATTAGGGAATAACTCAAACCTATGAAGCTTTGTTGAAAAATTCCCTATACTTGTATCCACTCAACAAATATCAATTGTACCTATGCATATATCTATATAATATCCAAAGAACATGCAATCCCTGAATGGGGTATACAACATAATCCCAAATTACTCATCCAGATATACATGTGCATAATCATCAAGAAAAACTAGCAAAATCCATCATAATATGAACATAACATAACTATATCAAGGGGTGTATCTAGAACTAATGCAAATGAAAAATAGCGATGCTATGAATAATATTGAATCAAATATGTAGGTATATGAATACAATCAAAACTAAAGTATTTACTAAAGATCACAAACATGAGAGGGACTATAGGAGGGAGCTAGAGAGGTGAGAGATAAAGAGATGAGAGAGAGGGTGGGAGGGATAGGTAGAGAGGGAAGGTAGAGAGGTGAGGGAGGTAAAGATGTGTGTGTGAGAGAGGGGTAGGAAGGGAGGGAGGGAGAGAGGGAAGAGAGAGAGAGAGAGAGAGAGAGAGAGAGAGAGAGAGAGAGAGAGAGAGAGAGAGAGAGAGAGAGAAAGAGGTAGACCCTCAACCCTCCATCATGAATCATAAACCTTAAGCCCTAATCTTTGAGAAATATAAACTAAACGCTAAATGTTAGGCTCTAAACATTAAAACCTAGGCCCTAACACCTAAACACTAGACCCTAAAACCTAAATCCTATTAATGCTAAATTTTAGCACTAAAACCTTGAAATTTGAATTTAATCCTTAAAACCTCAATGTTAACCCTTCATCATAAACCCTAAACCCTATATGCTATTTGTGAAACCCTAAAACCTAACATTAATAATTTTCAACACTAAAACCTAAAAAAAAAAAATCTCTAAACCCTCTATCATAAATGCTAAAACCTAAGTTGCAAACCCTAAACACTATTTTCTAAACCCTATAACCCAATATTAATAATTTAACACAAAAACCTAAATATTCAAATTTGATCTCTAAACCCTCAACCATAAAATCTAAACCTTAAACCATGAATAATTTAGAGAGAGGGCGAAGAAAGATAGAGAGGTGAGATATAGAGGAAGTGAGGGGAAAAGAGAAAGAATGATGGAGGGAGGGAGAGGTAGAGAGAGTGAGGGAGGGGGAGGTAGCAAGAAGAGAGAGATATAGAGGTGAGAGAGAAGACATAAAGATAGAGGGTAGGAGGTAGAGAGGAGAGGGAGGTAGCATGATGAGAGAGAAGAGATGGATAGAGAGAGAGGGGTGGGGATGGAGGGAAGGATGGTTAGATAGGGAAGGAGGGAGGGAGAGAAAATTAGAGAGGGGAAAAAGAGAGAGATGAGTGAGAGGTAGGTGGCACCCTAAACCATCAATTGTAAACCCTAAACCTTAAACCATAAACCATAAACCATAAACCCTAAACCTTAAACATTATATGCTAAACCATAAACCCTAAATCCTAGGCCCTAAATCCTAAGCCATGAATAATTTATAGACAAACTGAAATTTCCCTTGCTGCAAATTAAATTGGATTTAACACTTCTCCAAATAACTATAACAAAATTATAAATATGATCAAACAATGAAATTAGGTACTCAAAAAATTGCTTCAAAAACATCATTAAATAACCAAAAACTTGATGCAACCAAGAAAGAATATATTTTACTGATTTTTAATATGGTAATACATTATATTGTTGTCTCATATATCTGATAATAGTAATATACATCTGCTGCAACTTTCTCAAAGCAAAGAGCAAATATGAAGCCCAAACACACACTAAACTTTATCCAAATTGCAAGGAAAATATCCAAATTCCACACCAAGATTTATTATGATAAAATAATATCAAATACTGTAAAATATAAGCAAACCAATTCCCATAAATATTTCATTAAAATATACAACAAATAGATCAATCAAACCCCAAATATCACACTTCCACCTACAAACAAAATACCAAATTTTGGAATAAACTTCAACTGTTCAACACATTGGAAATTTTTGTGAGAAACTAATCTTGAAGACTATCAAAACCACTTCCTTCAAGCCTCAATCTCCTTGGTTTACCAACCTTAGATATTATTTCTTCTTTTGTTTCCTATCCTTAGAAGAATACAAAAATCTGATTTATCTGTAGGTCCTGATTGACAACTTTGAAAATTGGGTTTACTAAAAATAGTAAGTACTATTTTTAGGAAAGGGGATATTTTTAGAAAAGGGGACATTACAAGTCCTCCCTCCCCAAAAAAAAAAAATCCTCAAGAAATTATAAACATTATGCTCCAAAAACATTATGCTAAAATGATATGTCATGTCAAATTGCATATTAAGTCTCGATCTTGTACTTGTGAAGAGTTGCATTCTTTGCCAAAGAGTATTGTACAAAAATGAGGAATTAGATTCCTTTGTTCCAATACTATGTATCCAAAAACAAAATATATGCAATCTAAGCTATTTTATGTATAATTAATTGATGTATACATTCTCATTCTTCCACTGAAACACATCTTCCCCCAAAGGTTTAATCAACTTGCCAAAAACACTAGTGTGAGACGAGAAAAACCTATATCTCTAGAGATCTTTCCCAATGATACAAATCTGATTTTTTCTTCCTTTAGTACTGTTATAAGATATAATGAACTCCTCATCACCAAAAATATGAATTTAGGAAATAGTTACTTCTCTTACCTTCATAGTGCCAAAATATTTAGTGCAAGAATGTGTAGCATAAAGCCCATACTTTACCTCAAATTAGGAGATATTACTCTCAGCTTCATGGAATGATTTAGGAAGAAAAATTACCATAGAATAGTGAAGAATAGCTTCATACAATAGAAACATACATAGCACAATTCTCCCAAATATGAATTTACAATAAATAACCCATTTGTGTTGAAGTTGTTCTTCCTGAGACTATCTATAAGCATAAACTTATCACTCCACCTCTGTGACTCATCAGTCTAAATATTTTTCTAAGGAACACTATGCATTTTTAGATACATCCAAGCAAGCAACATGTTGTAATCCCCAAAACATATAAGTTTCATAGAATACTCATAGAATACCCAAATCACACAATTTGGTCAACATTGTTTTGCTCCAAATTGAAAAAATAAAACCATGACTTATGAAGCTGATTTGAATTGGGAAATTAACAATATGAAATGACTTACAAAATCTTGATAATTTTATACCCCCAAAAAAATTCTCGAATACACAAGACCCACAAAACCTCACACAACTTCATCAAAAACCTATAGATAACACACACTAACTACACAAGATGTGCATCATCTCTGAATGATCCTAGGTCCTCTTGACTTTGTAGGAAAATTTCACTTTCTATAGGTGCTCTACTATTTTAAATTAATAACTCAGCTAAAGAGATAGAACCATAACTATAGAGTACAAGAAATGGAGACATACAAAAGGAAATATGATGACATTACTCCCCTAGTCGCCAACATTTCTCTAGAGCACCATGATGATAATGTGCCAATAATGATCCACCATACTCAAAATTAAATATTCTCTCTTGGAATACCAAAATTAAGACACCATCCAACTCACAAATAGAATTATAAATGCCATAAAACATACCCCTATCTCAAAAATTCATGAACCAAGAAATGCTTTTGTTGTCACCATCATGAATCATGACATCAACACTTAAACTCCAAGTGTCCAAAGGAAGCCCCCAAGCACACCCAAACAACCAAGAAAAATGAAATATTAAACTATCATATGTAATCATGTATTTCACCTCCACAAAGTAATGGCAGCAACCATCTCTCACCAACGTGGAACCAATAAAATAATGAATTGGATCTACGAAAATACTTACAACCAATTATCCAAAATTATGCCAATTCTCAACAAAAATATTCTCATAAAATGATGTCTCCACAACAATCCAAATGATGTGAGGGAAGCAATCATTAAATTGAAATCCAACTGAAAAGATAGGAGATTTCTATATGGTAGTAACAACAGGATCATCCCCTATAGTCAAAATATCTCTACCAACCAACCTTACCCAAGAACTATTCTGCTATAGGGCTGAAGAGTCCATCCGAATCATCTAAAAATTGGTATTTTGGTACATGTAAAAATTTATTGGAATGTGGGAAATAGTACTAACATTGAAGGTTGATCCTTTTCTCCACTATTGAGACATCATCTCATAGCAAGAAACTACATCTAGGTCCCAAGTCCTATAATCAAATCCAATCTCATCACTGCAATCTATTAGTTCCAACTCAAATAAAGGATTATCATGGGTCAAATTAGTTTCCATCATAAATATAGGATTATTAATAGTCTAAAAAATTATCTTCATCCTCTTGCTGGTCCAAACTTCTACTATCTAAATGTGCCAGATCATGCCCCTCTTGGATGCAATCTAACTATTTTGTTACCTATTTTTCCTCCTTGGTCCTTTCCTTGAATTTTTGAGCCTCATAGATTTGACCCCTCTCCTCTAAAAGTTCCTCTTGGACACTTTCCAAAGTAATATTTGTATATTTGAGCTTACTAGTGAGCTCCCCAACTTCTTCCCTTAATTTCTTAGACATGAATAGGGTCTCATCTACAAAATTGTTAGCCATATATTTGATAAGGGCACAACCCGAGACACAAAAAATAACCCACAAACAAGAGAATAATTTTATTATTTAGAAAATGGAGCTTCTTACATGCAGAGGATCTCAAATCCCTAAGTTCTACAACACATGCAAGTTATAGACAGCTACAAAATAACCCTTTCACAATATGCGAACTTGTCCCCAAAAAGTTACCCAAAAATTAGAAACCCACCCATAAATAGAGCTCCTCTTTAGTTTGGAGCCAAAACAACATTCAAATTTGAGTTTAGGCAGTTTGGCGCCAAAAAATTACAACTTGAAGTTCAAATTTCAAAAGAACATTTGCAATTGTATCTTCTAGAATGTGTGCCAACTTCCCAGGGCCATAACTTTTGATCCAGGACTTCGATTCGCAAACCGTTTGAACCGTTGGAAAGGTCACGAAGTAAAAAATGCACTTGAAATCTGCTATGCTGACTTTGATAGGTTTTGGGGCTGATCCAAGAACTCTAAGTGCCTCAAATCTAACTCGAAAGATTTTTAGGTGCAAATCTGGGAAACTAAAACTGCAATGTCTTTCCACCCAGGAATAGAAAATAAAAACCTTAAATTGGGAATTTCATTATGACAAAAAGGATATCCAAAAATTTAAAAACATCTAAAAACTAAGAAAATTGAAATTTAACTATTTTTGGGTGATGCAAGATTGCCCTTACACCACTGGATGCTCTTGCATTAGACACCCAGGGTAATTTGAGAAGTGACCCTATCACGTCTCAGATGGTGGAGGAAAACCAAAAAGGTCAACCTCTGCCTTAGGTAACCAGGATGAATCTTCAACAGGCCTTCCTTTCCATTTCACCAGATATTCTTCATACTGCCTATTGCTGGTACTCCTTCCCACACGACTATCCAGGTTTTCTTTAATCTCCTCCTTTTTTGAAGTAGGTGCTGAAATCCCACATTGTTTCATCATTGGTACTTCCTCTACACCACCTTCATGATACTCTGTCAAATATAAACTGTTGAACACAGGGGAAATATTGAATCCATCTGGCAACTCTACCTCATATGCATTCCCTGAATCATGCCTCTTCAAAATTTTACAGGGACTGAACTTCTTCATCTTCAATTTTTTATATGTTCCCACTGGAAACCTTTATTTCCTCAAGTGGACCATCACTTCATCACCAATCTGAAACTCCTTATACCTCCTCTTCTAATCTTCCTTAGCCTTATATTGCATATTCATCTTATTAATATGTTCTCTTACCTTCTCATGTATATTTGTGATGTGTTCTACAAAATCTTCGGCTTCAACACTTATTTTATTCTCTTGGTCCATCTTCCTCAATTATGGAGCTATTTTGGGGCTACCTCCATGCACAATCTGGAATGGTGATCTACCAGTGCTTCTGTTGACATAATTTTTGTAAGAAAATTCTGCCTGGGGTAAGATCAAGTCCCATCTTTTGGGTTTATCTCCTACCAAACATCTCAGTAGGTTACCCAGACTCCCGTTAACAACCTTTGTCTACCCATCTATTTGTGGATGGTGTGTAGAATTGAACTTTAACTTTGTCTTCAGCTTCTTCCACAAGGTCCTCCAAAAGTACCCCACAAATTTGGTGTCATGATCTGAAACAATACTCTTTGGTAGACCATGTAGCCTCACCACCTCTTTGAAGAACAAGTCAGCAATGTGGACTGCATCATGGGTCTTCTGACATGGAATGAAATGTGCCATCTTCGAAAACCTATCAACCACCACAAAGACTGAATCATTCCCTCATTGTTTCCTTAGCAAACCAAGAACAAAGTCCATACTTATATCCTCCCACGGCCTCTCTGGTACAGGTAAGGGCTGATATAAGCCTGTATTCTGGCTCACTCCTTTAGCCATCTGACATACCCTACAACTTTGTACAAACTTCTTCACGTCCTGTGACAACTGAGACTAATAATAATGCTTGCTGATAATGGCAATGGTCTTATCCTGACCAAAATGTCTTGCCATTCCTCCACTATGCTTGTCTTTTATCAGGTTCTCCCTCATGGAACTCCTTGGGATACACAACTAACTTCCCTTAAATAACATGCCATCCTGGATTATGAAATCCAACCACCTCGTCCTGTCCACTGTAACAGGTTCCTTGCAAGCTTTCCAAGCCTCTGCAAAATCAGGATCTTCTACATACAATTTCTTGAGTTCATTGAACCCAACCACTTCAATCTGCATCTTTGTCATCAATGTATGCCTCCTACTTAAGGCATCTGCAACCCTATTTTACATCCCACTCCTATGTTTCAAAACAAAGGTATAACTTTGCAAAAACTCTACCCATTTCATATGCCTCTGATTTAATTTTCCCTAACTATTTATGTACTGCAAGGCCTGATGATCAGTATATAGAACAAATTCCTTTGACAACAAATAATGTCTCCATTTCTTTAATGCTTGAACTATCGCATAAAATTCTTGATCATATACATAATACTTTCTCTTGGAGTCATTTAACTTTTCACTAAAATAGGTAATGGGCTTACCTTCTTGGCTCAACACTGCTCCAATGGCACAACTACTGGCATCACAATCCACCTAAAACACCTTGTTGAAATCTGGGAGGGCTAGAATAGGTTGCTCTGTCACCTTCTGCTTCAACAGTTCAAAACTTTTTGCCGCTCCAATGCTCCACTTGAATTATTTTCTATCCCCTCTCATTGTTTCAGTTAGGGGTCCACAAATACTACTGAAGTTTCTAATGAACTTTCTATAAAAATTAGCCAAACCATGGAAAGATCTCACCTTGGTAGCAGTTCTTGGGGTAGGCCATTCCAGAATTGCCTTCACCTTTTTTGGGTCCATCTTGAGACCTTTTGCTGAGACAATAAACCCCAAGTACACTAACTCCCTCTTCACAAAAATGCACTTCTTTAGATTAATCAATAGTTTCTCTTCTTTTAACTTCTCAAAGGTTCTCTGAATATGCATCAGATGCTCATCCAATTTCTTACTTAAAATCAAAATATCATCTAAGTACACAATAACCAAACTTCCCAGAAATTCTTTTAGTACCTCATTCATGAGTCACATGAATGTGCTCAGTGCATTGGTTAGCCCAAAAGGAATGACTAACCACTCGTACAGGCTCTCTTTGGTCTTGAAGGTAGTCTTCCATTCATCTCCCTCTTGAATCCAGATCTAGTGATATCCACTCTTCAGATCAATCTTTGTGAAGTACTTAGCTCCACTCAAACAGTCCATCAGGTCATCCATCCTTGGCAAGGGAAATCTATACTTGATTGTTATCTTGTTTATGGCTTGAGAATCTATACACATCCTCCACTCCCCATCTTTCTTTGGTGCTAGTACTGTAGGTACCACACATGGACTCAAACTCTCCCATATCAAACCCTTTCTCAACAACTCTTGAACTTGTTTGTTCAACTCCTCATTTTTTGTTGGAGTCATTCTATGAGCTGCCTTATTTGGCAAACTGGCTCCATGAATCAAGTCAATCTGATGACTAATCTTCCTTATTGGTGGTAAAACCTTAGGTACATTATCAGAAAAAAATATCCTAAAACTCATCCAACATCCCAGAAACTTCTTCGGGAACCTTCTCACTATCCCCCTTACTCACTCTAGGAATCAACGCATAACACACACGCTCATGATTCATACCTTCTAAATTTTTTCTTCCATCTACATAACAAATTCTAGCACTATTGCATACCTTTTCTTCGGTCTCCTTTAGGGGTTTCAACTTGTGACGAACCCCATCCTTTGTCAAGGAATAAGTGTTTGCATGGCCATCATGTATAGCTCACCTATCAAACAACCATGGCCTCCCCAACAACATGTGACATGCATCCATGGGGATGATATCACAGAGTACCTCATCATGGTAGCTCCCGATCTTGAACTTTACTAGGCACTACTCATTGACAAAAACTTTGTGGTCTTTCTACAACCAAGCAATCTGATATGGATGCGAGTGCCTTTCCCTCTTCAACTTCAGCTTTGTGACAATCTCCTCTGACACCAGATTATTGGTGCTCCCACCATCAATAATGACATCACAACATTTTCCTTCACACTTGCACCTTGTGCGAAACAGATTCTTCCTCTGTTCTGGTTCCTTTTCCTTAGTCACCAGGGCTCTCCTAATCACTAGGGCTTCTCCCCTTTCAACATCATCTGAATGTTCAGATTGGGCCTCCTCATCTACATACACAACCCTTTCATGACCTTCTAGCCTTTTGTCTACCCTTCCTTGGTGTTGTGGACATTCATAGGCTCGATGCCCTTCTTCACCAGACTAGAAACACGTTCCTTTGAAACCAACTCTTCCAGATCCTTGTCCATATCTCTCTCGTCCTCTACCTCTTTGATTACCACTATTTTGATCACGAGGGCGGTAGAAGTTGTCATTTCTTTGGCTTCAGCTGGTACCCACATCTTCACTTTTCTTTTCATCATCATTTCAGCTTCCTGAAGGTCTTCCATTGCCCCTTCCGCTTTGACCTCCTTATCCTTTTTGCTTTCCATCAAATCTTTTTTTTAGCTTCTCTTCCACCTTCAGAGCAAACTGATACACATCCTCAATGGTGGTCACTCTAACTAGGCTTAACTCCTCCTAAATGCTCAGTCGTAACCCATTAAGATATCGGGCTACCTTCTCCTTATTGGCCTCTGTGTGACCCGTTCTGATAATTATCTTGTGAAAATATTCAGTATATTCTTTCACAGATCTACTTCCTTGCTTCAACCCTTACAATTTATTCAACAGATCTAACTCGTAGTCCACTGGTATGAACTACTTCTTTAGTTTCTCTACCATGCAATCCCATCTGGTGATCTTGACTTTTCCTCTTCGATTTCTTTCCAACTGGACCTCTTTCCACCAAATACTGGCATGGCCCTTCAGCTTCATTTTTGCAAACTTAACCCAATCAGGGTCGTCTATTTCCTCATACTCAAAATATTCTTTAGCTCATTGATCCAGTCGATCAACTCTTCTAGGTTTAGACTTCTAGAATGACTGGGGACTTTTGCTCTGGGTCTTTTCCCGATCTTTGAAATGGACCTTATTAGCTGCATTTGGTCTTGATCAATTGCTTCTTCTTCCTCTTCTACATTTGAGCCTTCTTCCTCTCCTTCATCCTCACTTTCCTCTCTCAGGTTTAACCCTCTTCTTAACTACTCTTGTAACGCATCAATCTGTCTCTAGAGGGCTGCCAGTGCGTCTCTTCCACCAGCATTTCTGCTACCTCGACCACCTCTGGCACCATCATGCCTACCAGGCATCACTCTTGGAGGCATCTTTCTTGATCTCGACCCACAACCACGGTCCTGGTGCGAACTGCCTCACGATCAGTGATCTATCCACACACTCAAGAAAACCCACTTTGATACCACTTGATGAGGGCACAACCCAAGACACAAAAAATAACCCACAAACAAGAGAATAATTTTATTATTCAAAAAATGGAGCTTCTTACATGCAAAGGATCTCAAATCCCCAACTTCTACAACACATGCAAGTTACAAACAACTACATAATAACCCTTTCACAATATGTGAACTTGTCCCCAAAAAACTACCCAATAATTAGAAACCCATCCATAAATAGAGCTCCTCTTTATTTTGGAGCCAAAATAACATTCAAATTTGAGTTTAGGCAGTTTGGCGATGAAAAATTACAACTTGAAATTCAAATTTCAAAAGAACATTTGCAATTGTATCTTCTAGATTGTGCGCCAACTTTTCGAGGCCATAACTTTTGATCCAGCACTCCGATTCGCGAACCGTTTGAACCATTGGAAAGGTCACGAAGTCAAAAATGCGCTTGAAATTTGCTAAGCCAATTTCATCAAGTTTTGGGGCTGATCTGGGAACTCTAAGTGCCTCAAATCTAACTCAAAATATTTTCAGGTGAAAATCTGGGAAACTAAAACTGAAATATTTTTCCACCCAAGAATATAAAATAAAAACTATAAACTAGGAATTTTATTATGACAAAAAGGGTATCCGAAAATGTAAAAAAATCTAATAATCGAGAAACTTGAAATTTAACTATTTTTGGGTGATGCAAGATTGCCCTTACACCACTGGATGCTCCTGCATCAATATTTAACATGTATCATATGAAAGTAAGCTATTTTGAATTCTTCCATGGTGTTCTTCATGATTTTAAAATAATCATAGGAAACATTAAACTCATTTTGATCTCTTGGTGCATTTTGAATGATACTTTCTACATGCATATGTGCACTATCCAATTTAGATAAGACTTGCACTTCATTTTGAGTTGACACCAAGAGTTGCTTCTTTAAAAATTTCCTCATCCATTTCAATCTTTTGTAAATTACAAGGCATGCCAAAATTAAAACCTTCCTCATACCTATCACCAACTATACCATGGCTGGCCCAATCCTCATAAAAACTTTATTTTCCAATTTGATGAAAATGTGTAGGATTGGGTTGAGGATCCAAATCAACAATGATATTGTGCCTTAGCTCATAATCTAGGCTTCTTCTTTTTTTATCAAAATCAAGGCTTTCATATCATTGATCAAAATCAGCATCAATTAATAACAAATTAGTTGTGTATTCAATATCATCAAATAATCAGCATCAATTAATAACAAATTAGTTGTGTATTCAATATCATCAACATACCTTCCATCATTAGCTTCTTCAATGACATCATCCCTACATGACTCCTGAGATGGATCTAAAGCAACATTGCAATGATTGCAAAATTTATCCCAAGATAAATCCTCACCATGCTTAGATACTGATACACCTAGATCCCAAGTGAAAGTGGGTTGAATGGTTTGATCAAAATATAAGTAGTCATTGTGCTCCCCATGATTGGTAGCCTCTTTGGAAGTTCCAAACTCAAAGCCACTTGTAATATCATTAATGAAATGGTATGAGTGAACATTAAAAATTAAATTGAAGATATCATCACCTTTCCCTCTTTCATGTCCAACTTTTGGAAGAACCTTAGAGAACCCATCATTAGTTTCAGCCCCACAAAGAAATCAAGGTTGATATTCATCGATTTTCCAACAAATGAATTTGAATTAGGATTAAAGGCTTTCATACTTTGAATTTTTGTCTCAAATTTTTCTATCACTATCTCCTATTATTCATGCATTACATTATTTGTAGAAATTTCATGCATGACTAAAGAATCATCAAAGGGAACACATTATTGTTGTGATATTTCATTTATTGAAATATCTTTTTCAATTAAAATTTAATTACCTTCAACCTTTGACTCAATTTTTTCATCTTCTTGTAGAGATATCTCCCCTTTACTTCATGATCTTGGATCTCCTCTTGATTTTTCTCACTCAAAATTGGTTGTAATTTATAACCTTTCAATACCATCATACTTTTCATGTGAATTAAGAAATAATTATAGGGAACTAAATTCTTGAAACCCTCATCCATATTGTTATATGTAGCCCTCATAGCAGTTGGATCCATAACAAATTCTTCCATGGTGTTGGAAGAGTGAGTGAGTGTAAAGTAACCACCTTCAAGAAAGGAGTTTGATTTAGTGTGTTGCATCTTTGAAACCCTTGGGCTAGCAATATAATAGCTCTAATACCACTGTAATGTCCCTTTCTGCAAATTAAATCATATTTAACACTTCTCCAAACAACTATAATAGAATTGTAAATATGATCAAACCATGAAATCAGGTACTCAAATAATTGCTCCAAAAATGCCATTAAATAACCAACAACTTGATGCAACCAAAATAGAATGCATTTTACTGATTTTTAATATCAGAATACATTATTATTTCTATCTCATATATCTGATAACATTAATATACATATGTTGTAACTTTTATCAAAAAAAAGAGCAAATATGAAGCCCAAACACACACTAAACTTTATCCAAATTGTAGGGAAAATCTCCAAACTCCAGACCAACATTTATTATGATAAAATAACATCAAATACTATGAAATATCATCAAAACTACATCCATAAATATTTCATTAACATATACAAAAAATAAATCACTCAAACCCCAAATATAACACTTCCACCTACAAACAAAATACCAAATTCTAGAATAAACTTCAACTATTCAACACGTTGAATTTTTGTGAGAAACTGCTCCTCGAGACTATCAAAAACACTGCCTTCAAGCCTCAATATCCCTGGTTTACCAGCCTTAGATATTATTTCTTCTTTGGTTTCCCAGCCTTAAAAGAATATAAAAACCCAATTTATCTGCAAGTCTTGATTAGCAACTTTAAAAATTGGGTTTACTAAAAATAGTAACAACTATTTTTAGAAAAGGGGAAATTATAGAGAGAGAGAGAGAGGGAGAGGGGAGAGGGATATGGAGTGAGAAAGAGAGGGATAGGGAGGGAGGAAGGGATAAATATAGAGGGAAGTAGGGAGGGAGTTAGATGTAGAGAGGGGAGAGAGAGAGGTGAGAGAGAGGTAGGTAGACCCTCAACCCTCCATCATGAACCCTAAACTCTAAACCTTAATCCCTAAAATATAATATATATATATATATATATATATATATATATATATATATATATATATATATATATATATATATATATATATATATATATATAATATATATATATATATATATATATATATATATGTATATATATATATATATATATATATATATATATAGGGGTGAAGAGAGAGAGAGGGGAGGTAGAGAGGTTAGATAGAGAGAAGAGAGTGTGAAAGAGAAGGGGTAGGAAGGGAAGGGAGAAGACATAGATAGGGAAGGAGGAAGAGAGGGATCATAGATAGGGAAGAGAGGGATCATAGATAGGGTAGAGAGAGAGGTGAAAGAGAGAGGTATGTGCCAACATAAACCAATGAACTAAACTCTAAAACCTAAGCCCTAAACCATAAATATTAGGCCCTCAACCCTAAACCATGAATAATTTAGAGAGAGAGGAAGGTAGGGAGAGGGAGGGTGGGAGAGAGGGGTAGGGAGGGATGGAGGGAGAGGTAGCTATTAGAGAGATAGGTGAGATAGGTGTATGTGTAGACCATAAACCCTCCATCATGAACCCTAAAACATAAATGATAGGTCCTAAACCTTAAACCCTACACCTTAAGCCTTAAACTCTAAATATTATACACTAAATAGGGAGATATGGAGAGAGAGGGACAGAGGGAATGTTAGAGGGGGAGGGAGGGAGGGAGATAGATTAAGAGAGGGAGAGAGATAGAAATAAATGGAGAGAGAGGTAGAGAGGGGGAGTGTCTTGAACACGTAGAATACTAAGAGGGGGGGTGAATCAATATTCTATATAACCAATTAATCACAAACCATCCAATTAGTAGTGTATCTAATATTAGTAATGAATGAAAACATTATAGAGATCACAAGACCACATAACACATGAACATTGAGATTTTTATGTGGAAAACCCAAAAAGGGAAAAACCATAGTGAGGATTAGCTCACAATATATTATAACTGGTTATAAGATATTATAGGAGCTCATTGCCAAGACTCACTGTCCTTGTAAGGCTCATAGCTAGGAATAGATACAAAAAAAGTGGCTACACAACCAAAGTCTGAACTAATACAAGATGCACCTTGCTTGTGTTGAATTTAGTTCCTATGAAGCTCTGAATACAAAATACTACTCTTCTCAATAGTCACTCAACATTCACAACAATTCTACCCTTATTATGATCTCACACATACAATTTTACAATTTTGCACAATTTTAGATCTCACACATTACATTGTTAATACACTATGCAACTAAAAAATGTCCTACATATATACCCTATTGCATCTGCATACATCAATTAGGTTGGCCTAATTAGATGTAGCCTTATTTTAATTCAAAATATCTTTTTCGATGTCACACTTGATTCAAAAAAATCTTTGCACTCAAGTCAATCATGAAATACTTGATTTAGGTCAGTATGGACCTAAAATAGGTCTTGATAACATCCACATTACATACATATTCTTTTCAACACATAACATGTCTTAGGTCAGCTGAGAATTGGACCTAAACATAAAATAAGCCAATTGATCACACACCAACAACCCATTTGATTGCAAAAGCATGCACCAACTTGAATGTGTAGAGTACTAAAACCTATAAAATATCTCCAAAAATTTCTAAGTTTGATTCCAAACACCAAAAGAATGCGGACCGAATTACACATACCATCTTTCACAGTATAAGCCAAAAAATTGTATGTCGATCTTCTGTCATTTGTAACTTTTACCATATTCATCCAAAATCATTGAAAACTTGTTCATAGATGTATTTAGTAGTCCTAAATAACATAATATAACCTCATTAGTTGATCTTATAGCAAAATAAATTCTAGACCATATTACCAGATTAAGGTGTCACCAAAACTATTTACCAGATTAGACAAACTATCAATAAACAATGTTGGCATCAATGACAACACATAAAAGGGTTTCTTATTCATTATTACAACAATATCCCCCTCTTCAATTGATGTCAACATGTTCCAAAAGTGAATCTCCAAAAATTTAACATAAAATCTATCTTCAAAAACTTTTATGAACTCCCCCTTTCAAACATACATCAAAACTTCTCTCAAGACACAATATCTTAATAGCTCTAGTACTCAAACTTACTTAACAATTCTAGCACACAAAATTCTCCCCCTTTGACATCAAGGACAAATTTTGTGCTAGTGAGACACATGTAAGTTGTACAATGTTATGTATATGTACAGAAAAGAAACATCTAAAATGAAATGACTAGCTCCCCCTTAGGGAGTTATTCCAAGAATTTCACCTGATCATATGTGCAAAGAGAAAACTAAAAGAAACTAAAACAATAAAAGGAAAATAATGAAGAATGTTTATCTAAAAGTGCAGGAACTTTCTAACTCCTTGAGAATGGATTCACAAGAAAATTTTCATTCATCCCAAATCTTCTTGGTTTTAGCAAGCGCCTTATGCATTGATTCCAATTCCACCAAGCTCTCCTCTCCCTCTTTCAAAGTAGTTGGATTAGGATTTATCTTTTCAATTTTTTTAGCTTCAACAAGAGCACTTTATATTGGTATATTATTTCAGTTTACTAAGTCTCTAGTCCATCCAAACCACCTTATAACATCTTCTTTTTGTCTTTGCAAAGTGAAGAACTTATTTTCCAAGTTTGAAAAGTCATTCCAAGAGGCATAGTTTCTATATTTTGCAAGGTCATAAGCTTTGAATGCATTAGATAATTATGAATCTACTGATTCCATTAATTCCTTAATGCCTTGGATGGAATTTTTCCACTACATGTAATACAAGAATAATAGTTGAGCTTCATCTTCACATTCCTTCACTTATTTCAAGCATTTCATCACCTTGCTATGTGTAGTTGCACATCTGTCCTGAAGCACAAGAAATATCTTCTCAGAAATTCTTGACTCAACTTCTTTTATATTTTTCTCCTTTAGGCTAGAGGTATACTCCTTGAGCAAATCAACCAAAAACTTTAAATTCTCAACAGGTGTTAGAGAATTGTCAATTGTGGTATCAAGGGTAGCATCGTGTAGAGATTTAATGGAACCATTGATTAGTTAATCCCCCTTCTGATGAGTATCAATATTTAATTTTGTTTTAGAGGTAAGAAAAGTATCTTTAAGCTCCATCATCTGAATAGGTCAGATCTTATTCATATCTACACAACCTTGATGCGACAAGAGCTGAATCAACTGGGGAGGAATGACTAGTTGAATCCTTATTCACCTTGTCAAAAGACACTTGAGTATTTTACTAGAGGATTCTCCAAGTGACTTGATAGCTCCATGGTATTTTTGGATTCTTCATTTCTTTCAAATTTAGTCTCTTCTTGGTTCTCTTCTTTTTTTTCTTCTTCTTTTCCGGAGGGGTTTTCATTTTGTTTGTATTTGTTTTCATTCTCCCTTTTATCCTCATCATCTTTCTTATCATTGTTATTTTCATCTTGATCTTCTTCTTCTTATCCATTTTTATTTTCTTCACCTTCATTTCTAGTATCCTCATTTTTCTTGCCATGGTGGTCTTTAGCATCATCATTGGCACCAACCTTATTCTGGTCTTCATTATTTTCATTGATTGTATTTTTAGTATCTTCTAGAGGAGTGAATGTCTCTAGGAAAGCATTTGCATCATCTACTAGTGGTGGAGAGATCACCACATTCTTTATTTTATCAAATGATGGAGTTTCTTCTATAGTTTGAGAATTTATATCTTCTGAAACTACTGTAAAAATAGGTAAATTGGTAATTTGAGGAATATTTTTCTCTACATTAGTAACCTTTGCACTATCATGCTCCTTTTCTTGTGCTATTCTAGATGATGACACTGGAATCATCCCAAACTTCTCTACTATATCTCTAACCATACTTATTGTATCTAGTTTTAGCTTTTCTGCTCTATCTTCTTCTCTTCCCATAAGTATGGTTCCTCTTTGTTTAACCATGAACTCTTTAGTATACACTTCAATTAGTGTGGCTTTTTCATTTTCAGATAAAAAGGATCCAATTTCCTCTAGAGCATTAGATTTCATCTTATCTTCCTTTTCAATAGTCTCATGTCTTCTTTCCATCAATGCATTCCACATAGATGTAGGAACTTTTTCTTGAATGTTGTTTGTATCAACCTCTAGAATGATAATATATTGAATAATTACCTCAATGATTATTTTCTAACATTCTTCATCCACTTTTTCATATAACTTTGTAGTGGCTTCTAACATATTGTCATGATTCAACATATTGTTAATAAGAACATCTACTTTTATAAGAGAGTTAACACTTACCAGAGGAGGATTTATCTTCTTTATCTTCTACTTTTTCTCCAGAAATCCTTCCTCTAATATATTTTCTTTCTCCTTCTCACGATTCTTGCGAACATGTACTATGAAATCTTCTCTTTCCAATTCTATTTCCAGGTATGTGTAGGATCATAATGGAAAAATCAGGCCCTTAAGTGGCAGAAAATTTAGAAAAATAAGAGTTAGGCAACTTGATGTAAAATTTGAATAAGTTATCTATATTATTTCAAAAATATGTAAGAATGAAATCTATAGCAAATTGAATGTAGTTTCTAAACTACTAGGTTTATTTAAAAAAAAAATCTATTTGGTGAAAATTTGAAATTTTAATGCAATAGTACTCAAATTTTAGGGAAAAAATAAGTAGGTGTCTATTTGACCACCCTAACCACAATAAAATGATAATATTTTTTTATAATATTTTATATATAAGTATAGGACTCATGTCCCAATGTGATGCATATTTTTTTAAACTTTTTCCAAGTAAATAATTAATTATGAATTTTTATTACAAATTTTAAAAATATAAAAACTCGTATGTCTGACCACCTTAACTTGGTCAAAGCTTCATGATTTTTTTTTAAATCCTATAGTATGTGAAGCACAGAATGTGACACATTTTTTGGATTTAAAAAATGTGATGTTTAAAAGATATAGATGCTTTTCAATTAGCCTATCAATAAGGACTTTAGTCATAATTCAAATAGAAAAAATATAATAATTATTTATTAAATTCAAAGTAAAGCATAATTTATATTGGTGGAAATCTGAGAATCTCCTTTAGAAACCCTTTTTGTTTCATCAATTTTGGGTAAAAAAAAATTTGCCAGCCACATACCCTATGCATACCCATCATATTGCCACTTTTTGGTCCATCATGATCCTACACATACCCTTCCTCTTCTTTTGAAGTGTCCACTATGTTAGTTTTAGTCCTCTTTATTTTGGTGCTTGCTTCTTGAGACACACGTTCACCACTTGTAACTAGTGCCACTACTTCTCCTTTTCCTTCTCAATTGTTCTTATTATTTCAAACCAAGTTCAATTTCCTCTTCTACAACAACACTTAAGTTTTGTCCTCTTGATGATTTTTGTTTCTTCCTCCTTCTGGAGGTAGCAAGAGGTGCTACTAGAGGTACATTCTTCCTCTTTGTGGTATGGTTGATAGGTTCAAAGGTTGTAGACACATTAGTTATTCATAAAGCACTGGGCTCCACCTTCTTCCATTTAATGGTAGCTATACGAGATGGTTTTGGAAATGCAGAGGTAGGGGTGGAAGTTGATCTTCCTAATCTATGTGGTCTAGAGGACTCACCAACTACCTAGGCTTTCCTTTCTATTGCAACTTCCTTTAACCTATATAATCACCACATAGATTAAATAGAGCCTGTCTAAGAAGCTTTTGGAACAACTCACATAAATCATAATCCTTCTCATTTACCACCATATCACGGGCAACATAGATTGTAGTTGTAGATACTATATTCTCCCTATTGGTAAAGTAGATCTTGTGGCAAATCATGATTGATTCATACTTCATAGTATGATTGGTAATTGTTTTAGTTGTTAATTATCTTTTTTCAAATGTGGCACAAGTTAGCTACATATCTGTATCTTTCTTTATAGACTTTAGCACTGGTACGGGTCTAGTATCACACAACCAACTCACCACCTTGATTACTTCTTTTGAAATTAGTCCAGGAATATCTATCCACATGAATTTGTCATGTATTCTTCTTAGTTCTATCCTCACATATTTCTCATCCAAATCACTGCTAAATTTAGGGAACCAATTCCAAATATCTAGCTTCTTTCACACTAGGTTTATATTTTCTAGTTTTACCAAAAACTCATCTCTAGTTAGCTCATTAGACCATCAATTTATAAGTACTTGGTGATCATACTCATCCAATTTTCCATGTATATAGGTCCTAGTGTCTTTAATGGGAAAAACCTTAATTGCGATCTTTGAAAATGCACCGTTGGGGTCATTGTCAAAAACTTTCCATCAAAACCTCTTAAACTTTGGTCTAGGTCTCTTCGTGATGTTGAATATGGTTGGTGTAGCCATTTTAACCTTAATTCTATCTCAAATGCTTATAAAATTTACTGCTATTTCAATCCTACAAAGCGCAGATAGCTATAAATACCTTTTTCATGCTCAACGGGGTCTAGGGTTTGAATGTTTTGCACTGAATTGCTTTGAATCGTCTTCAACTCTCCTTCAATTCACTTTGCTCACTTGAAAATTTGCAAAAGTGATTTAAAATGACTTAGAATTTCAATTATACCTTACCAATCTGCAATAATTTCACATTTATTGCTTTAGATTCTCAAAAAATTGGTAAACACTTCATTGATACACTAGAAACCCTAAAATGCTCTACAATTCTTCAAATTTGCATATTTTCTACCAGTTTCTTTTCCAGAAGCTCCCCCTAAGCCCATTCCTGGGTTTAGTTTTCAAGAGAATTATTTGCACTAGATGGAGGTACAGATGAATTTGACTCATCCTTATTCTCATGTTACTATTTTTTCTTCCAAATCTTCTCCATTTCCTTCTTGACTTCAATAGGATCAACTTTCTTCACAAGTTTATTCCTCTATTCCAGATTATTCTTCCTTCCATTCTTGCTTCTGAAAAATCTTGAAATGTGTCTAGGTTTGTTAAAATTGTAGCATATAAAATTATTTTGACCAAACTAACTTCTATTCATTCTTGATCTACACTGGTTAGCCTTATGTCTGGAAATACATTGCATGTATAACAATAGCCATTAAAAGATTGAAACATTCTACCAGTATTGAATCTATTCATCATTTGACTTCTCCATTTAGTAGCTCTATGTCCAAATTTATTCCATGCAAAAAATTGTCCAAAAAAGGATCCAACATTTTGATTCATTCTACTTCTACATTCTATAGTCTTATGTCTAAATTTATTGCATGAAAAACAAATACAATTGAAATATGGGTACCTTTGAGCATTTGGTTATCTAATAGGAGGTCTTCTAGTATTGCTTCTTTTATTTTTGATCTGTCCACCATTGCCTTGAGTCTTCTTTTGATTGTCAAACTTGTTAGGTGTCTGATTTTCCTTTGAGTTTTGTCCTTCTTTAAGTACCAAGCCACCTTTATCCTTAGAAGTTTTTTGAATTGCAATCAACTCATCAAGCATTGTAGTAGTTTTTTTAAATTTGTCCTCATGAGATCTTGATTTATCCAGATTTGATCTTAGGGTTATCACTTCTTGTTCAAGTTATGTGCATTCACTAGTCTTGTTTTGTATAGTGGCATTCAGACAATCCTCAATTATCTTCTTTTCTTCTACTTGCATTTTTAGTCTAGTGGTATCTTCGTTTTCCTTCTTCAAACTGTTCATTAACTTCTCTATGTCTTTCTTTGAACTTCTTTATTTTCTCTCTCAACATATTGATGCATTCATTTACTTCCCCTAGGCTTTCCTTCAAACTTTTGTTCTCACTTTCAACTTTGTCAAGATCTTCAAGAGCATCTTTAAGTTCCTCTCTATCAAACATGTCATCTTCTTCATATTCAATTGCAAAAATATCTTCTGGAGGAATATGAAACCTTTTATCAACCATGTGTTCAAACTCCAAGATCTTCCTCAAGCTATTATGCTTTTCAAAAGGAACTAGGCTTTGATACCAATTGTTGAACACCCATAATACTAAGAGGGGGTGAATCTGTATTCTATATAACCAAATAATCACAAACCATCCAATTTAAAAAGTGTATCTAACTTTATTAATGAATGAAAACATGAAAGAGATCACAAGACCACATAACACATGAACACCAAGATTTTTATGTGGAAAAACCAAAAAGGGAAAAACCATCATGAGCATTAGCTCACAATGTATTATAACAAGTTATAAGATATTATAGGAGTTCACTACTAGGACTCATTTTCCTTGTACGGCTCATAGCTAGGAATAGATACAAAAAAAAAGTGGCTACACAACCAAAGTGTGAATTGATACAAGATGCACCTTGCTTGTGCTAAATCCAGTTCCTATGAAGCCCTGAATATAAAATACTGCTCTTTTCAATAGTCTCTCAACATTCACAACAATTTTTTCCTTATTCTGATCTCACACATAAAAGTTTGCAAGTTCACACATCACATTAAATTGTTAACATGCTATGCAACTCAAAAATTTCCTACATCTATACCCTATTACACCCACATACATCAATTAGTTTGTCCTAATTAGATGTAGCCTTATTTTAATTCAAAATAGTTTTTTTCACTCGACACTTGAATAAAAAACATCTTCACACTCAATTCAATCATGAAATACTTGATTTAGGTCAGCATGGACCTAAACTAGGTCTTACTAACATCTGAAGTACATACATATTCTTTTCAACACATAAAATGTATTAGGTCAGCCAAGAATTGGACCTAAACACCAAATAAGCTAACTAATCACACACCAACAACCCATTTGATCACATAAGCATGCACCAATTGGAATGTGTATAGTATTTACACCTATAAACCATCTCTTAAAATTAATAAGTTTGATTCCAAACATCGAAGGAATGCAAACCAAATTACAAACACCATTTTGCACAGTATATTTGAAAAAGTGTATGTTGATCATCTATCATTGTAACTTTTAGCTTGTTCATCCAAAATGATTGAAAACTTGGTAATAGATGTATTTAGTAGTCCTAAATAAAATAATGTAACCTCATAAGCCAATCTTATAACATGAGCAATTTCATAACAAATTACCTGATTAAACAAAATTGTCAACAAACAATGTTGGCATCAATGACAACACATAAAAGGGTTTCTTCTTCATTCATCCAATAGAGGGAGTGAGAGAATATAAGGGGAATAGAGAGAGAGGGTAGGAGGTAGAGAGAGGAGGGAGGTAGAGAGGTGAGAGAGAGGTGGGTAGGATGTAGAGAGGTGTGTGTGAGAGAGAGAGAGATAGGTAGCAAAGGGAGAGAGATAGAGAGTTGAGAGAGAGATATTATATAGAGAAAAAAATAGAGCGAAGGAGGGAAGGAGGGAGAGGAAGAGAGATAGGTCTAGAGAAATGTGGAGATCTAAAGAGGGACAAACAAAGAGAGAGGGAAGGAAAGGTAAAAGGATAGATCTAGAGCTCGGGGGAGGGAGAGAGAGAGAGGGAAGGAGGTACAAGGAGGGAGAGGGTAGAGATTGGGAGGGAGAGAGAAGGTAAGGGGGAGAAAAGATCATTTTTACTTCACAATAATGCGAGTGTGTTATAACATTCTTGTGTTATAAGAACCTAGGATAGATAATAATGTGAGCGCATTATAACATGCTTGTGTTATTGTTTTCCTTGGGAATTTACAACCCTTACACTTGGATTTTCCTTAGGCATCCAACCCAAAGGGTTGGATTGATATTTCAATATTCAAAGATGTGTTTTTTAAATTATAAAAAAATTTCCAAAATCTTGAGCATGCTCTCCATTAGGTTTACACATGTTTCAATGTCAAATCAAAAAAATGACATAGTAATGTTGAGCTCTATCTTATCTTTCTTACTCTATTTTTTTCACATTTCAAATATGTTAAGATTTTGATCTTTAATTTATTTTTCTAGTGCCTCCATTTTTAAAAAAACCTACATATGGTACTTTTGGCTTCACCTTTTAGTTGATCGTCAAAATTTCAAATAAATTACATTTTTAGAAACTAGACTCTATTATATACATAGTCAAATTTTATTTATTTATTTATTTATTGTTATATTATTATTTATTTACTTATTTTCTATTATTTGTTTATTTTTCCATTATATACATGCTCAAATTTTTTTTTTCACGATGTTTCCACTTTGAAAGTTAGTAAAAATCATATATTCATTAAAAAACAGTAAGAAAATTGGGCATAAACTACATGGTGTTAGCAAATTTCTCATTAAAGTGATTCTTTAAATACTTAAAAAATAGTTAACATTCTAGAGGTAGCACACTAGATGCTATGTTATTTTTTTGATAGAAATAGGAGCACATTTTTTTCTCCCCCTTTTTGAACCCTTTAATGTCCACGATTTAAAAAATTGTAATTTAAAAAGTAGATTTGATGTACTGCAACTCTTGTTCTTGTTGCATCTTCAAATCTTGAGTATAACTATCTTCAATTTCTCATCCAAGATCAGTCATTTCTGATTTTAGAAAAAATGTTGCCACTTAAGACCCTTTTTGGTCTCCCATTTCCATGTAATTAGCCCCAATGTCCAAGTCAACACTAGAAGCAACCCTCTTAGATACCAATGTTGAAGAATTTTTTTTATTTTGATCATAGATGTAGGTGAAAGGGAAACTGCTAGACTTCATGATCATTGAAAATAGCATGGAGAACCTAATCTCTTTTGTCACACCTCATATGGTTATTATTGATTTATTTTTACCTTCATGGGTGAATAGGATGGTAATTACAATCATGAGTTTGATATGCTTGCTGAAAGAATGGAATATTGAAATAGGTATAATATGAAAGTATTGATAAATGCTTAATATGGCTTTGAAAGAGTAAATATTTTTGCATTTATTGCTACATGAATATGCTAAAGATTATGATGCATATGGATTTATTGTGAACATCTAACTACCATTGCAAATGTGTTGAGTTGGTTCAAGGATAGGTTCAATCCTTTGAAAGGGAGAGGAAGTATCACTTAGGAGAAGAGATTGGTCAGATAACCCTAAATGAAACCTATCTGAGCTTACACACATACTCATAGTAGAATGATTGAGTCAAGTTGTAGTATTGGGAATTGGTAATTCATCCTTAGTACATGTGTTTGCATTAGTAAGGGTCTTGATTACTGTTGAAAGAATTCATGGGTAATGTTTTATATGTTTGGAGCTTGTGAGTTCTTCCTTATGTTACTATGCTTGATTGTTTGTAATTTGGTTGAATCTCTTTGATATGAGTGAGACCTTCCTTGTGAGTGTATGTACATATATACATTGATAAGAGTATATACATCATATGTGTATATGTATATATGTTGAATGCCAACTCATGCATACGATTATATAATATGCATAGGAGTATCAGTTATAGTTTATGATATATGCATATACCTACACACTTTGTATCTACTTATCCATGAAGAAGAATGTGTATGAGTCTAATATTATAAATATTAGATAATGCTAGTATACTAGTATACATAGGGGTATATGCATGTATTTGATAATGCATACATACAAATGTATATATATATATATATATATATATATATATATATATATATATGTTATACCTTGAACATATATATTAGTATGCATATATATGTGTGTGTAGTTATGGTATAATATCATATCACGTGATAATATATATAAGGGAATTTGTATTAATGGAATATTATTGAATTATAGTTATTAGTATATTTATTCAATATTAGATACAAAATAATATACAATTATATATATATGTATATATCATAATGAGAAGCATTATAATATATAAATATATATATTATATATTATTGGTTGAAAGATTTGTCACCTTAGTTTATACTCCATTTTCCCATAACAGTGATAGCCTGACCAACAATTGAGTCACTTGCAATGATTGTTGCAAGCACTCTTTTCTTGTTTTACAAGGCACAACTTCCTTTGAATGGTTTGTAATGAAAGATAAGATGGGGTATTCTTTTAACCAAAAAGTAGAAAAGGTAAACTACCATCTACCCATAACCATGAAATAGATGCGAAAACTAATTTTAGATTTGAGTGAATGTAGAAAAATGACACAAAGTTCACCTCTCCCACACCCACGAATGATATTTAGGGAAAGAAAGAACATCATACTTTTTTCAGGAGCTAATTTAATCCAAATCCAAAGTTTTAGAATTAAATGCATATACAACCCATTATAATAGGATGACATTGAAGAATAAACATAAGGAAACACAGTTCATTGCCATTTAAAGAAAACATTAAGAAATTCAAAGATTCAAAAATATCTTCTTTATTTCTCCATAGCCAAAACATGAGTTCACAGACTCCATATTTATGTACAACAAACTGCATGAAAAGATAACCCAGCTACTCCCCTATTCCCTCCAAAAATAGCTAAGATCTCCCTATTCCAAAAAGTTTTTGTCTTTTATAGAATTTTCCAAGCCAAAAAATGTATCTAAATGTAACTATTCATAGTGGTCTTTAAAGTAACTATCCTCAAGAAAGTGTCCTTAAAGGGAAAAAATTACATTACACCAAAATTGGGTTACCACCACTAATTACAAAAAGATGCCATCCAAAGCAAGAAAATTAAACCATCGCAAGTGGTGGAGCGTTCTCCACAACTAGTCATATCTTCATAAAAAAGGTTGTGCAACTTGGCACATTCCTCTTCTTCTAAGACAAAGATTACCCTATGATATTGGGCATAGCTGGTCTTCTCCTTCTAGGAAAGTGTGCACAATTGGGACATAATATCAATTTTCTCTTCTTCGGGCTAGTTCAAGTCAGGTTGCAGGATGCGCATAGGTTCACCATCCCATGTTTCATCACTCGCAGGAATCCCCATTTCGAATTTTCCTTGGTCGATAAGAAAATAGGACTCAACAGTACCGCCACCTTTCTTTATAAACAAGCTTATTCAATTATGCTAGTAGGTAATGATGACCTTTAATCTGTCAATACCATGCTACCACCTTAGTGAGTTTTGTTACACTTGACATTTAAGAGGTCTAATTAATGCATCATTAGTTGAGGAGAAAGCCTTAAGATTGAGATTACATTTCATAACTCCTAAAAAGATAGCCACACGATACATCATCCAAGTAATTAAATGGGTTGGTGGCATTTTGAAAACCAAGGAGATTTCTTGAAAGTCGCGAGGTCATGAAAAATCTGAACCATAGAACTACATGTCACGAGTTCTAAGATTTCAAGAACTTCTGATACACCAATCATTTAGACAAGGAAGAGGATAAAGAAGGATTAGTTCATTGGGTTATTATGTAACTTCTGAACCTTGTGAATTGGTTATGAAAACACAAAGTTGGGTGACAAAGGTTATGAAACTCACGAGGACTACGACTACAAATGAATTAAAGGCATAAAATGGAGGCCATTCTAATTTAGGGGAGGGAAATTGCATGTTTTAAAATTTAGAGGGTAACATTGGCTTTGATTGGGGACAAGGACTATGAAGGATGAAGCAAGGGACCCAGAATCTCAAGTGTGGACCGGTGCATAAATCCATTGGGCTAAAAAGTTGGACAACATAGGGGGTGAAGGAGCTAGAGCAAGCCAAAAACAAGATGCAACAGGAAAAGGAAACTAACTACCAACAAAACAAAAACCCCTAATATGTACATGGTCATGAGGCCCTAACTCAAATGGTTCCAGAATGATCATGAAAATCCATTAACTGGATGGGAAAAAATAGATGCCCATATGGAATAGTGTTGAATGAGTGAGGAGCCCACGAGCAACTAGTTGCCAACTGGTAATCATCATGATCAAACTGATAAGAATGACACTACATAAAATTTCTTTGGATATGACTTGATTCCCAAGAAGCCATTCTTCATTGTACATTTCTTCAATTGGATGACTCATATCAATATTGACCAGCATATGACTACTGGTCTCTAACTGAATAACACCAGTTGTAACATTATGTTTCACTTGATCTGACCAACCAAGAGCAACCAACCTTTGAATCAGACATCCCACAAACAAACCTTGAGATAAAGACTATTCCTTGGTGCCATGTGCGGGAGTGATTGTTTTACTTAAAAATTTTGAATCCTGGCTTGCAACATATGCTTCACCATGTTCTTGTATACAATCATTTATTCTTGTAGCAGATAGATTCACATCCCATGCCTGAAATTGTTCATGAGTACTCAAACCATCAAGAAGACAATCATCAACCTCATGTAACATTGGAAGTGATTTAGATTGAGAGTATGAATTGCAAACAATATTTTCATGTGGCTAAAAATTGTCCAAGACTAGAACAATCTCTTCTTTTTCTATAAGATTTGACTTCACAATGTCATGACACACTTCATCTTCTATGTTTACAACTTGTAGATTAGACATGGCAACTTTTTCCCCACACAAAAATTCATCTTCACAAGGATTAAGACACCAGTTCAGAATGTACACAATATGGGGCTCATCACATTTATCCATATGATCATTTATATCATAACTATCATGTCTACTTACATCACTATCTTCCAATCTTTGTTTAAAATTTTTGGTATTCAGATTTTCAAAATGGAAGGATTCAAAGATAAAATCATTTCTGGCCCTTTGTTGTAGCCATGTTTCTGTGTCATCCTGCTCGACAAATCTAAAAGGTTTACGCTCAGCTTGCATGTAAATTGGAGAAGAGACATTCAACACCTCATTTGTATGTTGGGTATCCCCAAATTGCTCTTCATTACTAGTAAAAGTAAATGTTTCCATTCCTACGACAGACAAGGATGATAGAGCAACACTATTCACATTACCCTCATTATACTTTACATCATGGGAGGATGGTTCATTCTCTTCACCATTCGAGGGATTTTTAGGTTCAGGATGCGAATAATAAGATTCAATTCTTCTATCTATATGAGGCTCAATTTCTACAACACTTTCCTTATTTCTACCAAAGTGCTTTGAATAAAAAATAGTGAAGTTAAGACATTCAACAAAAGGAGGCTGTGTATATTGAAAATCTATTAGGCTTAGGGATTGGTTTTTGCATGATAATTTTTCTCATGGGTTCATTACTTGAATCATTTACAACCTAATATGCCTTTTTTAGAGCACTCAAAATCAAATCATCTTCTATTTTTATAGCCTCTTGTTGTGAAATCTCTATGTCATTCATTCTACTTTTTTTAATTCAAATTGAACATCCAGATGCAATGAAAAAATAAAGATGCAAAGTTGGTATTTCTTACTTGGCTGAATGGAGGTAGGAATATTTCTAAGTAGCTTATCGAATTTTTCCACAAAATATCTAATGGATTCGCCTTTTTTCTTTTGAATATTGAAAAATTGACTCAACAGAGCAGCTTCATCAACATGACCCTTGTATCTTGTCAATAATTTCTTCTTCAATGAATCCCAATCAATTATGCAATTCTCTTCTAAATAAAAAAACCAATCTGCTATAGGCCCAATCAAAGATTCAATAAATAATCTAACAAAAACATCTTCTTTATTTACCCCCAAAATGCCACAGGCAATTGTGAAATCTAGAATGTGTTTTTAGCATCTTGAGAACCTTCCCCATTGAACTTTGGAAAATACTTTCTTGATCCTTCAAGAAATGGTGAGTATATAGGAAAAGAAAGAGGACCAAAATGATTTCCCCATGGCTAGGAAGAAATCAATGCCATAAAGTAATTGGGTATGTGCAGGATCATCATGGAAAAAATAGGCCCTTAAGTGGCAAAAAAATAAAAAAAATTAGAGTTAGGCAACTTGATGTAAAAATTTGAATAAGTTATTTATATTATTTCAAAAATATTTAAGAATAGAAACTATAAAAAATTGAATGTAGTTTCTAAACTACTAGGTTTTTTTAAAAAATGAAGAAATCTATTTGGTGAAAATTTGAAATTTCAATGTAGTAGTACTTAAATTTCAGGGAAAAATAAGAAGTAGGTGTCTGTCTGACCACCCTAACCACAATAAAATGATAATATTTTTTATAAGATTTTAGATATAAGTAGAGGACTCATGTGTCCGATGTGATGCATATTTTTTTGTAATTTTTTCCAAGTAAATAATTAATTATGATTTTTTATTACAACTTTTAAAAAATATTAAAAACTTGTATGTCTGACCACCTTAACTTGGCCAAAACTTCATGAAATTCAATTTTTCTTTTTTTAATCCTATAGTATGTGAAGCATAGAATGTGACACATGTTTTGGATTCAAAAAATGTGATACCGTTTGAAAGCTATAAATGTTTTCCAATCAGTCTATCAATTAGGACTTTAGTCGTAATTTGAATAGAAAATAAATAATAATTACTTGTTAAATTCAAAGTAAAGTATAATTTATATTGGTGGAAAGTTGAGAATCTCCTTTAAAAACCCTTTTCATTTCATCAATTTTGGGTTAAAAAAATTTGTCAGCCACATACCCATCATGATCCTGCACATACCCAATTCTGAAAATTAAATCAGCATAGGTCTTCGTTGGAACATAATTGTTTTTGAGTACATTTCATCTCACAAAGCCACTAGCCTCCGTCCTTAGGGAGGCAAATTCAAAATTTTGAGGAAAGAAAACGTTGACACTTTGATTCTATCCCCACCGAAGTTGCAAAAAATCTATTGGTTGACATATTTGTCACCTTAGTTTATACTCCATTTACCCATAATAGTGATAGCCTGACCAATAGTTGAGTCACTTGAAATGATTTTTGTAAGCACTCTTTGCATGTCTTACAAGGTGTAGCTACCTTCAAATGGTTTGCAATGAATGAGAAGATGGGGTATGCTTTTAATCGAAAAGTAGAAAAGGTAAACTACCATCTACCCATAACCATGAAATAGATGTGAAAACTAATTTTAGATTTGAGTGAATGTAGAAAAATGACACAAAGTGCACCTCTCCCACACCCACAGATGATATTTAGGGAAAGAAAGAACAACATACTCTTTTCAGGAGCTAATTTAATCCAAATCCAAAGTTTTAGAATTAAATGCATATATAGGATGACATTGAAGAATAACCACAAGGAAACACAATTCATTGCCATTTAAAGAAAACATTAAGAAATTCAAAGATTTGAAAATATCTTCTTTATTTCTCCATAGCAAAAACATGAGTTCACAGACTCCATATTTATGGACAATGAAATTGCATGAAAAGATAACCTAGTTGCTCCCCTATTCCCTCCAAAAATAGCTAAGATCTCCCTATTATCAATTTTTTTTGTCTTTTATAGAATTTTCCAAACCAAAAAATGTATCTAAACATAACTTTTCATAACGTTCTTTAAAGTAACCATCCTCAAGAAAGTGACCTTAAATGGAAACGATTATGTTACACCAAAATTGGGTTACCACCACTAATTACAAAAAGATGCCATGCAAAGAAAGGAAATTAAATTGTCATAGGTGATGGAGAGTTCACCACAACCAGTCGTACATCTCCATAAAAAGGTTGTGCAACTCGATGCATTCCTCTTCTTCTAGGATGAAGATTACTCTGTGATATTGGGCGTAGTTGTTCTTCTCCTTCTAGGAAAGTGTGCACAATTGGGAGATAATATCAATTTTATCTTCTTCAGGCTAGTTCAAGTTAGGTTGCAGGATGGGCATAGGTTCACCATCCCACGTTTCATCACTCGCAGGAAGCCCCATTTTGAATTTTCCTTGGTCAATAAGAAAACATGACTCAACAGTACTGCGAGCTTTCTTTGTAAACAAGCTTATTCAATTATGCCGGTAGGTAATGATGACCTTTAATTTGTAAATACCGTGCTACCACCTTAGTGAGTTCTGCTACACTTGCAAGTTAAGAGGTCTAATTAATGCATCATTCGTTGAGGGTCAGGCCTTAAGATTGAGCTCACATTTGATAACTCTTGAAAAGATGGCCACACGATATGTCGTACAAGTAATTAAATGGGTTGGCGGCATTTTGAAAACCAAGGAGATTGCTTGAAAGTCGCGGGGTCATGAAAAATTTGAACCATAGAACTGCATATCATGGGTTCTAAGATTTGAATAACTTTTGATGCACCAATCATTTAGACAAGCATAAGGAGAAAGAAGGATCAGGTCATCGGGTTATTATGTAACTTCTGAACCTTGTGACTTGGTTATGAAAACACAAAGTTGGGCGACAAAGGTTATGAAACTCATGAGGACCGCGACTACGAATGAATTAAGGCATGGAATGGAGGATTTTCTAATTTAGGGGATGGAAATTGATGTTTTAAAATTTAGAGGGTAACATGTATATATGCTAATACCAATTCTTTCTATAAGGGGAACAAGAGATATAACATGTAACCTCAGCAAATAGAATGGAGAGCGATTCACAAAAGTAAGTGCTTAGTTGAATGAATGGAAATGCTTTAGCATAAAGCGTATGAGTATTGAATAGCAGTTAAAGATATTGATAGTCTTGAATGTTGTACTAAAGAAGAGAGGAGAATATTATAAATGCTTAGAGTTTGATTTATATATCTAAATCATAGGCCGATTTACATATGAGATATGCAAACTATTTAAAGGTTGAATATAACATATACTGACATTGAATAAAGGTTGAATTAGATGCTATGTATTGCACAACTATATGGTTGATATGGATAGTGAACCATAGTCAATACTATGGACATTGCATTTCAAATTATTAAAAAATAACTCCCTCAGCATTGAATACTTTTAAATGAAGTGATGGAATAGCTATCAATTGCGCAATAAAGTGAAATGCATTTGAATAGGAAATGTGTACAACAATACAAGGAATTGATCAAAATATGATTTATGAGCCAAGCGGCTCTTTACTCTTTTTTCTACAAAGCTTGGACTTAGTTGACCTTGTGCATGTGTTGCATTTTGAATGTAGACTAATTCAATTAGTAAAGCCACACCAAACAATAGGAGAGTAGGATGTGTACTTGGCACTAGATTTATGAAGTTCTAAATGTTGTAGAAGTCCATTTTGGAAAACAATTCTCTTGTCACCATTTGATCATGTGTAGATTGAAATAGTCATAATCTACCACCAAAACATAGAGGTCGGCCTGTAACTTCTTATGATGAGTAAAATATTTGATTGTTGCTACCTTTTTGCTAAGTGAACTGAGTTGACTAGCATGGAGATTGTTGTCATTTTATATGCATTTTTTTTAGGCTATGAAGTCTCCTTCTTGTTGTATAAATAGAGAGGCTTGTACTCTCATTTGGATGCACTTCCAATCTACATTATTCTGCAATTGCATTCTATTGTATTATGTGTGAGCCTTGAGTGCTTTGTGAGAGCATATTATCAACTTGTGAGAGAGGTATTATTGAGGTATTGATT
This sequence comes from Sequoia sempervirens, assembly GCA_007258455.2. Lineage (NCBI taxonomy): Eukaryota > Viridiplantae > Streptophyta > Pinopsida > Cupressales > Cupressaceae > Sequoia > Sequoia sempervirens. Next base: position 402,383,170 of record VDFB02000003.1, on the reverse strand, counting down.
GTGAGGTCAAATTGAAGATAGTAAGCTACTGTTGGAAAGCTAGGCATCAAATCAGATAATTGGATAATCATATTACAAGCATGAGGATATAAGGTCTTACTTTATTTGTCTTTGTTTATAAAAGATTGAGCTTTGAATTCTTTATTTTATCTTCTTGAGATTACTTGCATTAGAGAATTATAGCATTTTCTTTGGAAAGGAAAAAGAAGTTATTTATGTTTTTTGTGAAAGTGCTTGTAATTACTCCATAATAGGAGAATTTTTTTTTCATTAGTATTAAGATACTAGATATGATTAAACATGAATAGCTTAAGGTTTATTCATAATGCGAAACATATCAATGCTACAAAGTGACTTGATACTACTAGCTTATGCTAATAGTTGTACATCAACAGTTTGGTAGAAATGATAGGACAAGTCATTACTAATTTTTACTTGCATGATCACTTGATCATACTTGAATTAAGATCTTGGGTAGAGTTTTACCTACTAGGTTGGGAATTATACTTGAATACTCATTATAACCTATGGTTGGGAATAGCCTACTTGATCGAATTGTTCAATTAATCTTGACTAGAACATATAGGGTTAGAGTAAACCTATATAATCAGACTAGTCATTTGTTGATGACTGTATCCTAAGGTTAGGATGTATCAAGGTCAGGGCTCACCTTTGTGCTTAAGCAAAATCATTTGAGTTTATGGAATTCTATATGTTTATAACATAGGTGGGAAATACTTAGTAAGTTAGAGATGCTACTTGACTAAGTTGCATTACACTCTTAATACGAAGTTATAGTATTGACAAGAGTAGACTCTTTATTTAAACCTTTTTAATTAAGGAGGATACACTCTCAAATGGAATCATCTATTGACATGATTATTCTTTGATTGAGGTTATTCATTAATGTGATTATACTCTTGATGAAAATGACTTATTGATGGGATGCATTACTGAAGGGAGTCAGTTATATATGAGTATTTAATCCATGATTATGATGAGGTGTTTGTAGCCATACTCAAGTTTATAAAGTTATACTTGGGACTAGATTGTCTTTTGAAGTGAATAGCTTGTTTATCCAAAGATAAGCACATATGTTATACCTAGGATAGGAATTTCCATTGAAGGGGTTCTTATGCTTAGGCTTAATTAACCTAGGGATACCATTGTATTTTGGAAAAAGAGGTGTATGTTATTTTTAGGGTTAAAGTTTACCCACTAGAGGAAATTACCTAAGCATAGTATATGAATGGTCATAATCCAAACTGAGCTAGGGTAGTGTATGTGAATGGGATGATTGTCACTTGAAGTACTGGGTGCGAATACTTTGGCCAAAATAGTGTAAGTAGCCACTGTTTACTGTATTCCCTATATGCATTCTAGTTCAGGGTTTTCATACTCATAAGGGAGACAAACGTATGATTAGGTTTTGGTTTGTAGGACACAACACTAAGCTTCGATAGGCTATTCTTATTTGTTTTACCAACCAATCTCTTCGTTGAAGGGTAGGGCCATCTTGTCATATGAGATAGATGTGCAGGGGATCACATTTGAGTTTGTGGTTGGTAGAAAAGTGCTTGAGTGATGCTTCTCCTCATCAGTTGGTGGTCAAAGTTTGCGGATGTTTGCACCAATATTAGGAACAACTAGAGTGGTTGCACCAACGAGCAAGGACATTCAGAATGTGCGCGTCAATGCAGTGACATTAGGATTAGTTTGTATATCTATTTCCATATGAAGCTTAGAGGAGTTATGTATGTATTAGGTACCCATTTATATGGAAGGATGTAATCGTGAATGATACACTTGAGTTCATTCAATATGACATCTAGGTTATGGAAAGATTTGTGAAATTACAATGGGATGCACAATGGAAATTTGGAAATAGTGTTATTCAAATGTGCATTTAATTTACATTATGGAAAGAAAATTTTTTATTGCTATGTTTTGGCATCATGATTTATTCACTTGAGGTGAAAACATTGAAAATTTTACTGAGTAGAACATCAGGGTTGTTACATCTTTAGAAACCATTAAGAGATTAAAACTACTAACCATGCCTTCTTTACAACCCTACAAACTAGGATGCCTTAATTCTTTCAATAACCAAGGTATGCATACCACTTTTTAGTATTAGTTTTCATATTCTATTCATCTTCTTAGGAGGAAATAGTTTGTGATGTAGTTCCAATGGAGCTCTATGAATATTCCTTGGGCATATGTACATGTATAATCATATGTGCATGTACAACATCAATACATGTAATATAGTGTAAGAGAGGGGGACCAACCACATTCAAGGCCCTAGGTCATGGAGAGCCAAGAGTGGAAGGATTCCCTAACTTACCTCACTCTAAAGGGGTGTTTTGAAATGAGGGATGAGAATGATGAGGACTATAAGGTTCTTCAATCACTCTATAGATCTAAAACTTAGAATGGGGCTAGGCAAGTTAGATTTTAGGTTCAACACTGTGCCTCAGGCAACTCTCTGCCTAAGGATGAAAGCATGGTTTTGGAATGATAGTGTATTGCATTGGTGTCTCTCAGGTGCGCTAGCATCCGTATGACTAGAGGACCAAAAGAATAGTAGGAACTGCCAAAAAATGAGCTGACAGCCTAGCTAGTGGTTTCTAAGGGAACAAAACAACACTATAAAATAAGAGATATACAATCAATATATGATAAAGCAAGTATATTAAAGCTAGGGTGACAAAGATGATCTCCCAAAAGAGCACGTTTGCCAGCTAGCTCCAAGTACACTTCCACCTACGCAGAAGAAAGATGAAAATTATTGGGAGGCCATATAGGGCTCTGCCTCAATCAGACCCCCGTTTTGGTGTTTCCACCTCCACGAACAGACAAGATAGCAACTGTAGAGAAAAGTATGATAAAGGAAGAATGAAAGTAAAGAACACAATAAACATGCTACAAAATAGTATTGAGCTACTCAACCAAATTGTAGAGAGGAGTGAAAATGCTTACCACCTCCACCAAGAGCTCACTAGCTAATGGAGGATAAAAATAGAGGACTCAAGCCCCTGCTGCAATGGTGTTGTTCCACACTTTCTCTACGGAGTTGATGGAGTGTTGTTGTTGCTACTATGGAGTGCTAAAGTGTTGCTTGAGAGTGAAAACTGAGAGCTGAGAAAGCAAGAAGGATTGTGTAGAAAGATTTCTAGATGATGAAATTAAGAAATGAAGAGTGTTTTAGAAGGTGGGATGAGAAAACAGGCATATTCTGGTTGGTTGGTCGAAGAGGGGTGTTACAAATCGACCCCAATGGGAGGTGTAATGCCTCTATAGGCTTTAGATGTAGGAATCTGCTAGGGATGTAAGCATGTCATGCAGACATTTGTGCGTTGCGTAGGCATCCTCGATAGTTATTCTTTTATTGATGCACAAAACAGATGCCAAGTGGAACAAAGGCAGTGGGATGGTGTGGATTTTCGCCTTTTGATTTGGTTTTCTAAGGTGAGGAAGTGTAAAAGGGGAATTTTTATAAGGGGTGAAAATTCACTCCTATACATTTTTCCCCACTTTAGAGAGCATGAATACTGATGAGTGCTTCAGTAAAGTAGATCAAAAAGGTAGTAGAGTTAGAAATGTATACCTGAGTCGTCGAAGAAGCAGACCGCGATCTGGTGAACTCGAGAATGCAAGACAAGTAAAGGACTTCATAGCCCTACAAAACTATGAAGTTGTAGAATGAAAGCATCTTATAGGCCCACAGACCTACAAGGAGGCAACCCCCAATATCTCTCACATGAAGGAAGCCCCGAGAAGAAAGTACCTCACATCCCCGCAGACCTGTAAGGAAGGCGTCCTTTAAGATCTCTCACATGAAGGATACCCAAAAAGTGACTTACAAACCCATCGACCTGCAAGGAAGCATCCCTCAAGATCTCTCACATGGAGGAAATAAAGAAAGCACCCTACAGACCCACAAACCTATAGGAAAGGTTTCCTTGAAGATCTCTTACATGAAGGAAACCCAGGTAAGCACTCTATAGGCCTACAGACTTGTAGGGAGGTATCCCCCAAGATCTCTCACATGGAGGAAACCCAAAGAAAGTGCCCTATAGACCTATAGACCTGCAAGGAAGCTACCCCCAAGATCTCTAACATGGAGGAAGCTCAGAAGAAGCACACTACAGACCTGCAGACCTATAGGGGGTATCCTCCAACATCTCTCACATGGAGGAAACACAAGGAAAGGGGACTCTACAGAGTCATAAAGTGACTTCATAGGCACACCCGTAAAGTGACATGTTTACCCAAAGACAGAACATGTCCGAAAGCAGCCACACAGGAAAATAAGCAGACAGTCACATAGACCATCAATAGATTGGAAATCTTTCAAAGGGGTCCCTCGGGAACCCGGTGTGAAGAAGGGGTCCACTCAAGGGATGCACTATCCAAAAGTACGGAAGAGATGTTTCTTTCTCGAATCAATTCATCATCAAGGAATTTGAAAGGAAGAAGATGCCCCCATGTGAGGAGAAGGTTGAAGTTACTCCCACCTCAGAGGAAGATTCTCAAGCTCTTTCTTTAGGAACCCATGATAAAGGAAACATGTTCCATTAGGGTTTGAAGTTGAGAATACGATTCTTGAAAAGAAGTTTGTGAAGATTCTCAAGAAAATATTTGTTGGCCACAAATGCAGTTTCTGAAAAATCAAAGTGTTATAGAAGTGGCGTTGTCACACTTGAAAGGGAAAACTTAAGTAAAGAAGAGAGAAAGATAAGAAAAGAGAAAAAGAGAAAAGAACATAAGCACAGGACACAAGGTAGCCTGATATTTCAGGGTCAGAGCTACCCATATATATAAGTATAATAATAGTATATAAAATGAACTATCATCAACCCCCTACTATATCAGACCATGTGAAGAATGCACGAGAAGACAAAGTAAAACTAAAAAATTGGGTCAACATGGAAGGGAAGCCTAAATGATCTCAACTCTTTGCACCATCCCCAATTTATCAAAAATCAAGTCACAAACATGGAAGAATGATGATAAAAATAGAAGAAGGTTTACAACACAAAAAACACTCCTATATCCAGGCACCTACAAGGGTGACAAGGGTCATCCAGGAAAACATAACACAATCACAAGGGAACACATCACAACACAAACACACATCTAATTAAAGATAAAGAAGGATCCTCCCCCTAACACTAATCAACCAAGAGGTCATCCACTTCCCACTCTAGATCATTGTAGGGGGGAGGAAGATGAGCTTGCAGTGGTGGAATGTTAAGAGGAGGAGCATCTAACCCTCCCACAACAAGGGCTAAGGAAGAAGGCCCTGCAAAGGCCTCTCCACCAAGCTCTTGTGGGGCTAAGGTCAGGGATTTTGTGAAGATCGTTGATAAGGCCAAAACCTCATCCAAAGAGTTAACCATGCACTTTATAGGAGTATCATGTTTCACTTCAATGGATGGAGAAGGTTGTGCCTAAGATTCACCGCTAGGCTCACCTAATGATTCAGGAGCGGTGACAAACTTAGGGGAAGTCAGGACTAGTTCCATCACTAGGACAAAACAAATCAATGTGGGACCACCTTTTAGAGAAGGTGGGAACCTCTTTCATCCTCTGTTGTTGGAAGGACCACTCTCTACCTTCTACTCCATTGGGGGATGTGAACTCCCCACAAACGAGGCAAGAGGTGCAAAGGAAGAGGAGGAAGAGAAAACTGCAGTAGATACAACTGAAGTGTTCATCATATCTATAGGTTTCGAGAAAGGCGAAACATCCGAAAGGGACATCAACAAAGGCGGCTCCACTAAAGGAGCGATGAACAACTGCACCTTTTTAGGGTTGATGCATTTGTACTCATAGTGAAATTTGAAAGCGATATGAAACTAGATTGAATGGAAGTAGAGGGGAGGAGAGAGGAGGATGCTGTAGAAGGCCTTGATATAGGGGTGGTCATCTCCTCTTCCTTCCCCTATAAGGTAGCTTGCTCAACCATGAGAGCTTTTCGCCGACACACTCGCATGGAAGGTGGTTTCTGCAACTCTTTGAGTCGGAAGCCAAAGACTGTGAAGGAACACAAGGCTCTTGCTTAGCCATGGGAGTGTCCACTACAACCATCTCTGGTAGAGGAGTGGAATCTTGAATGGGAGCAGGAGGAAAGGGTTTAGAAGCAGTAGGGGGAGTCGACTCAAGTGCCTCAACATCGGGCCTCTTCCTGTTTAGTACTTTGGGAGTAGGAACGGTAGGAGGCCGCAAAGGTTGAGAGATAGAGGATTCCCCATGGGGACCTTTTCCTCTACCATACAAATAGTACGAAGGTCTAGGTGGTTTAGTAGGGAGGTCTGATATCCTGATCTTGGGTCTACGCCAAGGATGAGTCATCAGGCTTAATGGGTAGAAGCCAGGCTTGCTCATTCAATACTCCTCCCAAGAGAGGGGAACAGATGAGTCATCCTAAGAGGGGTCAAGCTCCTCCTTCCCTTTTTAGGAAGAGGAGGCAACTGGCCATTGTGCTACAGGAAGAGCCAATTTTGGCTCTCCCTTGTCCCTGATCTTATACTTCACATAGTTTTTGTAAAGTAGGTTCGTTCTTGGAGGAAGCGGATGAACTGGGGCGGGCCAAAAATGGTCTAATGAATATCTCCCACAGGACACCAAAGGTTGGTATCCAGTGTCATGCACTATGTGAAAAACACCTTCATGGGAGAACGTTAAACATTTGTGAATAACAGAGGTGATTTCATTCATGGAAGCTAGCCAAGGTATGCCTAACTTCATCCTGAACAAATCTGACTCTAGAATGACATCAAAAACTATCAACAGTCGTAGGTCCAACTAGGATAAACAAATTTATTGAGCCATATGGCTTCAGACAAAGACCATCATGTGTACAGATGGTGGATTTTGTTTCTTCGTACTCTTTTCTATGTAGTGAGTAAAGCCACAACATCTCTTCTGTAATAACATTCACTCAACTCATGGGGTCTACCAAGACTCCTGTCACAATATTACCATTGAGGCAAGTGGGAATATAGAGGGGAGAGGGCTTGTTATTTAAGGGAAAGTCCTATGATGTGAATGTCACATCCAACGAACCGATTGTAGGTTGTGCAGTAGGGGTAGCCATGACAATGTTAACATAGGCCTCAAGCTGAGTGATAGAATCAGTGGGATCGACAATCATGTTAGTAGAATGTGACAGAAATAGGTCTGTGTATATCTACAATTCACTATTTTCTTTTTCCATTGATTTATTTGTATTTTGTTTGCTTCCATTAAGATGAATAGTACTGTCCTTGATGTGGTCCTGTATCTCATGATGCGAGCGCATACAACATTTGGTATCATGTTCATTAACTTGATGGTACTGACAATAGGTACTTGCATCATACCAACTAGGGTAAGGTTCCTTAAGAGGTTTAGGGTTTGGCAAGGTCACGATCTTATCCTTCACTAACTTTTGTAAGATGGAAAAATAAGATTTTGCTAGCTTTGTGAACTTTCAGTTGCGTTTGAAGCCATTTCCATCAGTAGCGGCTACTCCATTCACAAGTCTTTTCTTTCCTAAAGATCGATACAATGGACTTTCCTTCAGAACAAGAGCACAAGGAGGATCCCTTGAACTAAACTACCATCTATTGATACTCTCGTAGGGTTGCAAACAAGTGCGTGAAAAAAGGGTATTTCATAAGGGCGAACTTCTCCTGCCAAGGCCTTTGCAAGTTCCCTATGAATACCTTTTGTGCATTAGAATCGAGTAGTGGATACGAGATTTGTGAGAAGAGCACTTGGTACTACACTATGAAATCGATAATTTTTTCATTATCACCTTGTTTGCATCGTACGAGATCCAAAAAGATCATTTTTGGCCCAATGTTAGCTTGGAATTGTCATAAGAATTGGTTTACAAGTTGGTCAAATGAGAAAATAGAATTATCGGGCAAGGAACAATACCATTCGAGTATTGTATCCTTGAGAGATCAAGGGAAAAGTTTTTCCATCAACACATCATGGTGGAAGAAATCTATGCACAAAGCGTTAAAGGCAGACACATATGTGTGAGGGTCCCCTTTGACACCATATTTTTTAAATTTAGGGATCTCCATTCCTTGAGGGAAAGGAGTCTTCAAAATCGCAACTAACAACAAGCTATGCCGGAAGAAGGGTTGGAAGATAGGTTGGGCACAGGCATGGGAGAGACTCGCTAACTGGCTCTGCATCTTACCCATATTCTAAAAAAGAGTGTTCAAAATAGGGTCATTAAAAGATATAGGGCTAGAGGAACATCCTCCAGAACTGCCACTGAAGCCACCACTAGAGCCACCGGTGTGACCTCCACCGAAACCACTACCAGAGCCACCTCCACTTCCAAAGCCACCACCATGACCTCCACTAGAACCACTTTCACCAACACCACCCCTGTTACCGAAGCCACTGCCACTACCAAAGCCCCCACCACTCATCCCGCCAAAACCTCCATCGTGCTAGAGGTGATAGGAGGGGTGAAACTAAAACCCAAGGAGATCTTGTTCACTTTGATAGTTTCAGATCCCTCAAAGGTAGAGGGGATGTTGATCGAGGGTACTATATTGGCCATGTACACAGATGTAGGGGGCATCAACATTCCTAGAACTGTCTCTCATGGTCTTCAAAAGTGACTCCTCATACAATGTTAGGACTGTTTGGAGGAGCACAGGTATTAGTCAGACTAGAGAGACTATCCAAGAGTTATATGCATGTTCAGTCTTTTCCCACTATATACTTTAGTTTGTTGATAACCCAGGTGACCCTAGCCAACTTTGGGTCTCTTTCCAAGTGATGTTCTAAGTCACCCAACCCTTTGCTAAGAGCATAGACATATTCTAAAGGAATGTGAACAACCTCATGCTTATCAATTGACGATGGTGTGGGAGATGTAGGAGTGGGGATGTGGTCTGTCTCATCAGAAAATCCTACCTCACCCCTTGACAACTGCTCCTGTGCGGCGAGACCAACAATGGATCCAACAAAAAGGCTTGTGGAGAAACTAGGAGTGACCTTCGTCGTCTCCATCGAAAGATGTTCTATACTTCTCCTAACAATATATGCAGAGGTTGTGGACTGGGTTGTGATGCTCACAAACCTTCACAACACTCAGGGGCATGACGATCACAAGGTATAAGGGAAAAGCCTCAACACCAACGAATAAACAGACATTGGTTCACGTTAGGTTCAACAAAAATGTAAGAGAGGGGGACCAACCACATTCAAGGCCCTAGATCACAGAAAGCCAAGAGCATAAGGCTACCCTAACTTACCTCACTCTAAAGGGGTGTTTTGAAATGAGGGACAAGAATGATGAGGACTATAAGGTCCTTCAATCACTCTGCAAACCCAAAATTCAGAATGGGGCTAGGCGAGTTGATTTTCAGGTTTAACAATGTGCCTTAGGTAGCTTTCTGCCTAAGGATGAAAGTGAGGTTCTGGGACGACAATGCGGTTCTGGCATGATAGCGCAGCACGCTGGCGTCTCTTAGGTGCGCTAGGGTCTATACGACCAGAGGACCGAAAGTATAGTGGGGACTGCCAGAAAATGAGGTGACAACCTAGCTAGTGGTTTCTAAGGGAATAAAAAAACACTATAAAATAAGAGATACACAATTGAATATGATAAAGAAAGTATATTAAAGCTAGGGTGACAAAGATGATCTCCCAAAAGAGCCTGTTCACTAGCTAGCTCCAAGTACACGTCCACCTACAAACAAGAAAGAGAAAAATTGTTGGGGAGATGTATAGGGGTTTGCCTCAATCAAACCCTCGTTTTGGTGTTTCCACCTCCATAGATAGCCAAGATAGCAACTATAGAGAAAAGTATGATAAAGGAAGAATGAAAGTAAAGAACACAATAAACACTACAAAACAATATTGTGCTACTCAACCAAATTGTAGAGGAGAGGATTGAAAATGCTTACCACCTCCACCAAGAGCTCACTAGCTAATGGAGGAGAAAAAAAGAGGACTCAAGCCCTTGCTGCAATGGTGTTATTCCACACTTGCTCTATGGAGTTGATGGAGTGTTGTTGTTGCTGCTATGGAGTGCCAAAGTGTTACTTGAGAGTGAAAAATGAGAGTTGAGAATGCAAGGATTGTGTAGAATGATTACTAGAGGATGAAATAAAGGACTGAAGGGTGTTTTTGAAGGTGGGATAAGAAAATGGCCATATTCAGGTTGGTTGGTCGAAGAGGAGCATTACAAATCGACCCCAATGGGAAGTGTAACGCCTCTATAGGCTTTAGACGCAGGAATCCGTTAGGGACGTAAGCATGCCGCGCGAGCGTCCCTGATAGTTATTCTTCTACCAACGCACAAAACATATGCCAAGTGGAACGAAGGCAACGAGTTGATGTGGATTTTCGCCTTTGGATTTGGTTTTCTAAGTGAGGAAGTGTAAAAGGGGAATTTGCATATGGGGTGCAAATTCACTCCTATACATATAGATATAATAATGAACAACAAGAGAGATAAAATTGCCAAAGTGAATCAATGCTTGACACCTACTATACAAGCTTGTTAAAACTAAAATTGTGTCATACAACTAAGTATATTTGACTTTTCACACCTCACTTGTAGTTAAAGATTGGTAACTTGTAATGGCAAAGAAAAATGAGATTCTCGAAACCATCTTTACCTAGAACTACTCTATGCTTGTATATATATTTTCCAAAAAGGGTCAACTCCCATAACAAGCCAAATGGTTCACCAAGTAGTAACAAATTCAATACTCCACACATGCTTCTTAGATTCAATGCAATGATAATTATTCCATCACAAGTAGGAGCAATTAATCCACAATGATCAATCCACCAATAGTGATTCTCAAGATAACACTTAGTGGATCCTCATGACTTACAATAACTATGATACTACTTCTTAAGTCTATGATACATCAAATCATCTCTTAAATATTTTAGTTCGCAAATTTATCAACATTGTTTTCATACTAAACTAGACAACTTAATTAATTGACTATAAATTTAAAAAAATTAAAAAAACATCAAATTTAGAAATAAAAATTGTACTCGCATTGAATATTTAAAATTAAAAGACCTCTCAAAATGTCAAACCTACCTCTTAACACATTTCAAATTTAAAAAAGAAAAGAGAAGAATGGAATGACAAACACGAACAATGCCAAACCACAAGCGACAAAGAGATCCCTGTTCACATTAGACTAAGCATTAAAAAGCATATTACTTGTAAGATGTTAAACATGATCTAGATTTACTTTAGCTATGAATCTTCCTCTACAATAATGACAAATACAATTGTTGAAAAAATCTGTAATGCCCTGGTTTTGTGGCCCATAGTGTATTCAAATTTCATAAACATGATTATGAAACTGGACTTTTTTCAAAGGTGTAAAGCTGTGAAGGTACTACAGTGGCTGAAAAAGTGGGTTCAGTAACATTTTCTAGTGGAGGTTTTATGAGTAGAGCGTAGAAATAAAGAAGAAAATGGCAGGTAAACTGGTAGGTCAACAACCATTTTCATATATATTATATTTTCCTCCCTCCAGGAGCCCACAGCGTGAGGCCCGCCCTTATCCAAATACCAGAAGGCATTATTCCAATGGTCAGAACACTGTATAATATTAGCTAAGACGTCCTTTCCCACATACAATAATTAAATTAATTTGGACAAGTCTGTAAACATTGTTATCAAAGTCCTGTTGGCGTGAGGAACAGACAAAGCAAAGACCCCACATATTCTGAACAGATCACGTTGTCTGCACCATCTCCATCTTTTTAAAAATAGTTTGATTTGATGGGTGCTTACGGATGCAGTTAACTGCTTCTCTGCTATAAACAGAGATGCAGAGAATCTGATTTAGGTAAGGAAAGGGGAGAAATTAGAATGGATCCAGTTGCGGAGAGGCAGGTGAAGTACGAAGAAGAGAATAAGAGTAGAATTAAATCCACGGTGCATGTGTTCCAGGTGCCACTTCATTATCCCAGGTACACAAAGAGTGACTATGAGTCCATGCCAGAGAGCAAACTGGACAGACTGCTTGCTGAATACGGACTGAAAGTTGGGGGAGATCTTGCCTCGAAGAGAAAGTATGCCATGGGAGCTTTCCTCTGGCCTGCGGAGCTTCGTTAGTGTCAGTCAAATCATGGTTTTATTTCAATACTTACGGCAGTATATATAGCTATCTAGTGTGCTTTTTTGGATTCTGTAGCTGCAAAGTAAATCCATGTACAAGAAGGCAGACGTTTATCAGTCTTCAAGTTCCAGTGATCATTTAATGATCTCTGCTGTTTTATGAGTTTGAAAAGTATGGTTTTTGTTTATTGATTTCAGTTTCACCCATGGAAAATATGGATCAGCATGTGGTTTCATGACTCTGTTTCTCCATAGCTTTTATCTGGTTTCCTTCTGTAATTTTTGGGTTTCTTTTGCTCTCTCAGCTGGTTCATGTATATAGTTTGTTTTGTGTTTGACTGGTTGGAATTTCTTTCCTGTCAATATTTCGGTTCTTTTATTGTTCCTTGTTTTTTGATATGGGTTATGGAATGTGATTCAAAACATTGATAATAATGGTTGACTTGATAAATTTAAAAGTATTTAAAAAATATAATATTATGTGTCTAGAGCTCATTTTGTTTTCATATTAAGATACAGAGGGATTACTTGAAAGTTGTTATAATAGAAATGTCAAATGAAAAATTGCAAATAATTAAACACATCAGATTTCCACAGTCCATAATATTAAACAGTATAATATCTAGATTTTTTACTGTTTGGATCATATTCTGATCCATCATAGGAATGAGAGAACTAAAAAGACAAATCCAAAAACTACAATATTCAATTATAAATAATTACTATTTTTGAAAAGGTTTTACCAGGCCTATCAGAATAGTTGTGCTGTATTGCATTAACAACATGGATCTTCAGATTGATACAATGGATAAATTAAAATATAAATTTCAGGTGACTGGTGGAATGATTTAAGTTATCTTATTTGAGAGCAGTAGGGATCAGATTTGAATTTCTGACTTTTTGGCAGTGAAAATAATTTAACTAAATTAAGCAAAACACACTAGGTTTATATCTGTTCATTCTTTTAATTGAAAAGTCACTTATATTTGCGATTAGGGTAATTATGATTTTGGGAAGAGTTCAAATAATTGATTTAAACTTTGGTTGAAATAAATTTTTTAAATCAAGATAATTATTTGGATATGTATATAAAGGATAATAGTAAAGTTTCTGAACACAAAATCTTTAATTTTTTGTTGGATATTTGAATTAATGAGATTAATTTATTACATTTTTTATATTAATTTAAAAATTAAAAAAGCGAATCACTCATAGAATATGAATCAATGAATTTGATTCATAAATTATACTGTTGAATTCTTAAAATAATATCATAATTTAACATACTGTGAAAAATACCTCATGTTTATCAGAAAAATACTAATTAGTATTAATTTCTCACACGCTATTCTGAAATAAGATTATTTCTGGATTTGCTGTGTATGTTCTCTACAAAAACATGTCTGATCACATTAAGTGATCCATCATCAGAAGAGAAAAGTGAAGGAATAGCCTGCAGACCTAGTCGTAAAAAGAAGTAGGGTAGAGGAGGGCAAGTAACGACCACACAACAAGGAGCAAGACTTTTTCTCTTGATTTGGAATGCAATTTTTGTCTTAGCAATTAAAGAAGTTGCTCCTTGCTTTGCAGTCCTTACTCTCCTCCTGATCCCCATCCCTTCGCCTTTTCTTTTTGGAAGAGATCTACAATCTATTCTTTTACTTTCCTCTTCCTTAAATCACAAGATAATTCAAAACATCAATATAAAAACATACACAATAAATCTAAAAATAATCTTATTTAATTTATTTTTTATTAAATCACATATAATGAGAAAGTTAAATCTATATATTTGTTAAGGTCACAAGAATAAAGAGAAGTTATGGTGTCCTCATGAAAATCCAACTAAAAAGGACAAAATTTCTTGGAGAGTCGGTGAGGCAGCAGTTGTCGCACATGGGAGTCACTTTCTTCTTGTAACACTCAACCTAAATGAGCTCGCCAGGGTCAAGTAAAGGAAGGATACAATAAAGGTGTTATTGTTTGTAACGACGTTTAGAAAAGTATTTTGGTAGATTTTTTTGAAGTAGTGGATGCTTAAAGTATTCTGGTTACACATTTATTGTATGGGATCACTTTGCATGGACAGCATTTCAAGCTTTAAATTTGATGGTCCCATATATGTTTTAAATGGTGAAAATTGTATTATTAAAATTTTATTTCATTTATATGGGTTTTTTTTACATAGTCATAATGTATGAGTTGTATATTAAAAATCAGTAAAAAATAATTATTTAAGTTTTTTATTGATTATGATTTTATATATTTTAAAGATTTAGATCTAATCTATAATTTAGTTATTCATTATTTTATATTAATTTTGTGAATATAAAAATGAATTTGGTTTAAATCTATATGCGTGAATTTAGTTTCTATACTTTCAAAATTTAAATTTACAATAGACATATTTTGAACCCCTTCTTGCTAGTCATTATTCACCAACTTGAATGTGAATATTCAAATTTAATATTAGGGTATTGTATAAAAGGATAAAACTCTAATTGATTACATCATATAGAATCCAACACACATTTAGGACCTAGGCATTATCACATCTAGTAAACCTATCATCAAATCATTAGATGAACATCACATCACATCAATAATTACACATGAATACGTATACTGAATGATTTCTAAGTGGTGTGTCTTCGATCTTACTAAAACTAATAAATTAGATTTAAGGGCTTGATGAAGGAGAATGTTCACTTACCAAGCTCCTAAAAGACTTTTATCAATATTGACTATCATTTTTTGTAGGCCCATATATCAATGCAAATAAACATATGAAGCTTACAAACTATGTGATCAATTATGTGCAAGTTTGCTTCCACTCATATATATCAATTTCACACATATATAAACAACCTTGAATATTATATAACAATTTTACCAATCTAGAAATTTGGTCATCTTATAGGCTCTAGATCCTAACACAAGGATGAACCATGCTATGTATCATCTATTGCAATCATATTGTAGGGTCTTCAAGTCTTTCTCAAGATTTTGGTTTAACCTTCTCAATTTTTAGGGATAGTTGAATCACATCTTTCTTTTCATTCTTGTTTAGAGTTGTAATACTATGGAAGAAGGTTTTACTTCTCTAAAGATAAAATTTTCTTATGCATTTTTTTGGCTATAGGATCCTAAAGCTTGTAACCTTTCACATAGATGCCATAACAAATTAATATATATTTCATATATTTATTCTTTAACTTAGACTACTTCTCCCTAGACATATATGTGCATGTTACTCACAACTAAAGACTTGTAGGTGTCTTAATAATGATTTTTTTCTTGACCACACATCCATAGGTGTCTTTTCAACAAGAGATGATGTAGGATACCTATTAACTACACAACAAGCCATGAAAACCTCTTTTGCACCAAAATTTTATTCCAAGTCAAATCCACTAAACATGCTACTAACCCCCTTTATCAATGCCATGTTCACTCCTTTTGCAAATCTATTTTTCTCAACGATGTATGGATTTTTCTTCTGTCTCTCCCTCCCATTATCTTTACAAAATTTATCAAAATCTAATATAAAAATTCACTTTCATTATCAACATTAATCCTCCTAATAGTCTACTTCTAAGTGGTGTGTCTTTGATCTTATCAAAATTAATAAACCTAATATAAGGGCTTGATGAAGGAGAAGACCCCTAGTTAGAAAGATCCCACAGGTATTTTATCAATATTTTTGTCATTTATCATAGACTTACAGTCCATATATCAAGGTCAACAAGAATATGAAGTTTTCATCCAATGAGATCAATAATATTGATAGATAATGAATTTTCCTATAGATCTTTCTATTGCGCACATAGAGATTGACAAGTGTATATGCGCAAACAACATTGAACATATGACACAAAAAATACCAATTTAGAAACTCGGGTTGCCTAAGAGGTCATAAAGTTCTTAAACAATGATGAATCATCCTACACCATCTATTATAATCATATTAACATAGGATCTAGAGATAGGTGCCTTATTTTATTTAATTAGTTCATGATAAGATATATTTATATATCTAATTATATTCTATATTCTCAACTCATATCTAGGATATATATACATGCATATATATATATATGAACTATGAACTAGGAAAGTGAGACCATAGGGTTTCACAAGGATTTGTCACTTTTTTACTAACAAACATTTGGAATTTGGGGTTGGCAAGGGTATGAGATTGACTTGCAACCTAAAAGATGAGTTAATCATCCCTTGGTGTGTGATTTTTGTGGATTTACAAATGGATTTGAAATGAAAATATAATTTAATGCAACTAAATGACTATGAGAATGCACTATTTTGATATGAATGCATTAAAATTGGAAACTAACAACAAACTTTAAATAATAATAAATGGATAAAGCAGACATGTGTGCACCTGTGATTCAATTATGAGCTAATTTTTGGTGGACTAGGGCACAAGGATGCCCTAGTCTAGGTGTCTAAAATTGAAATATAATTTTGTAGTCCTCAAGTCCTCAATCTATAGCTTCTTCCTTTTGGATCCTATTGTTCAATCTTTGTAATTGTTGCTAAGATATTGCAATTTCCATATCTTGTCAAATTGTAGGGATTGAATGCATGAATGAGTGAATTGTCTTCAAATCTTCCTTCAACCCTTCTCAAATCTATACCTACAAATTCTAAAGGAGAGGAAAGGTTGTGTCATAGAGGGGATTGACTCATTCAAACCTTGTGTTGGTGTTTCCACCTCCACAATGGAAAAAATGATGATAAAGAGAGATTAGCCTTTTGAGGGATAGAGGCTAAATGATGAATGAAGGATGAATCAACAACTCATTGCAACTCACCACTCAAATATGATATCCTTGAAGAATTGAAATCATGCACATCAGCTCAAGGATTGATTGCAATTTGGCTTGAATACCTACAAGTGTTAGTTCTCACAAACTTGAAATGTATGCATAAAGATGAACAAACTCACATAAAACTTGACATGATTCTTTGATAATGAAATGTTACAATACTTCTACAAAATTTAGCTCTTGGATGCTTTTGAATCTTCATATATCATAAATGCTCTTCCAAAGTTGCTTAGCTTGCTTGTTCTTCTTTGACTTGGATCTCAAATGGTGAAATGACTAGGTATTTATTTGTAATTGATATAATTTTTCAAAAATTAAATCTCGATAGCCAACAATCAAATTTGAATTTCAAATAACAAATTACTACTACCAACACTTTGAATTTGTGGCCACATTAAGGAGACTAGGGTGCAAGGATGCCCTAGTCTAGATCTCTCATTTTTTAGGATCTAAAGTGTTGAGAGAAAAAAATTAAATGTATACTTGGGTCTTGCATATTTGGTTTCTTCGTAAATGTTAAAATAGGTCATGGGATGCATAAGTTAAGAAATTATTTGCACAATTAGGTCCAATCACTTAGGGGGGAGCAAAACATAGTGTGGAATTATCAAAGGTGATAAATGATGACACTACATTTAACCCCCACTTTAGTGAGAGTATGAACTTATTCTCAAACTTACACTAAAGTAGAAATATGTCAAGATGGGTTCAATTGTCCAAATGTTGGTGAGATAGGATGGTGATGAATCCAGGAGGAGTGTGAAAGCCTCTAGGATTCAAGATCCTATGGAAAGATAATATAAGGGAAAAGGAACACACATGTATGAAATATAATGCATCATGCCAAAAAAAAAATATACATAACAAAAGCACAACACGAAAAAAAAAATGGAACTTGGTGCAAACACAATGTAAACATAAAAGGACGTACATAAAAATACAAACACACAAGGATATGGTTAGTACTAAAAAGGATTTGAGTTGACCAGTAAGGAAAAGATACCACAGTCTTAAATTTGTGTCAAATACCCAATGCCATATCTCAAATGTGATGTTAGTCAAAATAATTCTTTCATAAGGATGCAAAACCACTCATGAGCTACATAGATCTACTAGCTAGCAAGATGCATTATGATAGGTTTCCATGTAATATGATGGTTTTCACAAGGATAACGAGTTGTGTTATGCCAGGAAACTCATGGAACACATGGCTCCACTAGCAAGCAAGTTGTGTTATGCTATGTGGCCATGTTAAAAAGGGTTCTCAAGTTCATGAATCAACACATTGTGTTATGCTAAATCCATCAAATATCTTGTCAAATCTCATTTCAGGGACCATATAAAGCTTAACATCATAGGGGATTAAAAAAATCACCTCAATAGGTACACAAAATTTAACATCATAGGGGACAAACACAACTCACCTTGAGGGGTACATAGCATTTAACATCATAGGGGACAAGAAAAAATCACCTCAATAGGTGCATAAAGTTTAACATCATAGGAGATGAATATCACAAAGTCATGCCTTAGGGGGCATTATAAACAACATCACACAAGGGTACAAGTAACAAATATCAAAGGGGCATTGCTTAATACATGAAAGGTCACATCTTAGGGAATACAACATATGAGACCACCACTAAGAGAGGAAAAGTCATGAAATGAAGGTCCACACTTAAAGGAATACTAACCATAGTATTACTACCAAAGGGAACATGCCATACCATAAAAAGTCACACTTTTAGGGGATATCAAGCCTACTATCAGGTACAAAGGAGACACTATCATAGATTAAAGAGGTCACACTTTGGTAAAAAATCATGTGATACTATTGTTCGTAAAGTCACGCTTTCTAAGAGATGTATGATATCATCACTAAAAAGAGATGATTTCTTATGCAAAAATTATGTGGGGTACTATATTCCCCCCTTAAATTATTACTATACTTGCTACACTAATATTTTAAGGAGATGAAAAGGGATCTATTGTAGAAAGGAATGCACCTACCAAGAAGGCTATCTATACCCTTTCTCCCCAAGCATAGGGACAAATATGAACCACAATAAATTATAACATGTTGTTCCTTGTAAGACATGGCATATGATTATATAAAACCAAATTGATACCCTCATTCATGGTAATGAGTATCATATGATACTGCAACTACCACATGATAATGAGCAATAATGAATGTAGTTTAATCTATCACCCTTTAAAATTTATCATTGTAAGGATCTAACTCTTCCAATTTCTTCTTCAAAACATAACATTCCTTAACAATGTGTCCAAATGTTCTATGATATGCACAATAGGATGTATTTTTATTCTTCCATTTAGTATCTCTTCTTTCATCTATGGGTGGTAGTGTAATGAATCTTGATTGCAAAGTGTGGCTAAAGTGTGTTTAGTACTGGACAAAGGATGTGGAGAAGGTAACTCTAAGGAATCTAAGCAAGAGGAACAAATTCTTACACTAATCTTGAGAGGAGAATAATACAAAACTTTACAGATCTTTTCAATAGTTACAAAAACTTAAACAAAAATAAACATAGATATCATGCATACCACAACATAGTGATTTATGTGGGGAAAACCCTTTCAGGAGAAAAACCCCACTCTAAATTTTCACAATATATTATTCAAAAATCACAAAGATTACAATATACTTTTAGAGAAATCTTCTCACAAGAGTATCACCAACTAGAGATCTAGAGACAACATGACTGCTATCATACTCTCAAAACACATCTTAACACATGGTTGTAATACAACACCCTCATAAGATAGGGTTACCTTATAGCGAAAGACAAGCCAACAAAATATCTACCATTAGATTTGAGACCTAATAATGAATGGTCTAGATTTACAATAATCATTAACTTAATGTATGTTTGTAGTTTGATATTTTTTGTTAACATTTTATTTTTAATACGCATTCCACTCCATCCAATGATCCCATTGTATATTATACCTATCGGTGTAAGTGGTAACTATATTAAATACATCCTATCAATAATAAACCTTATATAATTGCAAGGTTGAGACACATTTTCCCAAAAAATCCCCCACTTGTCGAAGAGCTTGAAAGAGCTACAAGAGGGAGTATAAACATCATCTTTTAATTGCTAGGGGCTAAAAGGCCCATAGTATCAACTTTTTTGTGCTCACATGCCTAGTTAAATAATCATCAACATTCATCAAAGTCTCTACCTTAACTAGCTTCACCCTACCATCTTCGATCATATCTCTAACAAAATGATACTTACATCAATGTGCTTGGTACTGGCAACATCGAGTCCTTAGCTAGACATATCACACTCTGACTATTGCAATAAATTGTCACTACACCTTGTTTTATTTCTATATCTGAACATAGGCTCTTAAGCCAAATGACTTCTTTATAAGCATGAGTAGTTGTCATATAATCAACTTCAGTAGTGGATAAAGAAACCATAGCCTAATTCTTACTCATCCAAATAATTGCACCACGAAATAAAGTAAACACATATGCATTGGTGGACCATCTACTATTAACATCAATTTCCTATTTTGAATCCATATAACCATGAAATCAAGAGAAATATCATCTTCAATCAAATTACTATATTAACACAAGGAATACTCTGAGTTACCATACAAATATATAAAGGCTCTTTTAACTACATGCCAATGAAATATACTAGGATTAGACATATATCTAGAAATAACTCCCACTAATTAGGTAATTTTTGGTCTATTACAAACCATAGCATAAATCAAACTTCCAACTGCAATTTGGTAAGTAATTTTCTCATCTCTTCCATCTTTGATGAGGATGTTGGATAATTTGAAATAGATAACTTTGTTCCAACTAAAAGAGGAAGACATAATGGTTTGCAATCCTACATGTTAAACCTCTTTAAAATTGAATTGACATACTTACTTTGGCCAAGCCATAGTTTTTGTTCACTCTATTTCTTCTAATTTCCATCCCAAGAATGTGCCTAGCTACACCAAGATCTTTCATTTCAAATTTAGCTACAAGTTGAGACTTCAGTTCTGAAATCATACCTTTCCCTTTGCTAATAAATAACATATCATCAAAATATAATGTAATAAACATGAAAAAATCACCATTAGTTTTATAATAAACACAATGATCTGATTTAGAATGCTCAAATCCCAAACTCAACACATATGTATCAATTTTTTGGTACCACATTCTAGGACTTTGTTTTAGGCCATACATAGATTTATTCAATTTGTAAACCAATTTACTTTTATTTTTCACCACGTAGTGCTCTCTAGATGTGCCATATAAATATCCTCCTCTAATTCACCATGAAGGAAAACAATTTTCACATCCATTTTCTCAACCTCTAAATCATAAGAAGTAGTGATAGGAAGAAAAAAATTTAGTGGACATCATTTTTGCAGCAAGAGAAAATATTTCAACATAATCAACACCCTCAACTTGAGAGTAACCTTTCACAACCAACCTTTCTTTGTACTTCTCAATACCTCCATCTAAACCAATATTTTTCTTGAACAACCATTTGCAACCAATAGGTTTTCATCCTACAAGCAATGGTACAAGATCCAATCTATCATTCATTTTCAAAATTGTCATTTCTTTATCCATAACAATCTTCCAAGATTCTACATCATTCATACCTAATGCCTCTTTTAAAAATCTAGTTTCATTCATGTTAGTATTCAAAGAAAAAATACATCTCCAGTCATTAGGTGAATAAATTTCAAGTTTTTTTCTATGCCTTGTAGACCTATAAAAAAGCCGAGTTGGAGGTTCTTCATTCTCTTCTAAAGATTTAGAGCTAGATGAGCTCTCCTCAACTTCTTGTCTATCTAGTGGTCTCAATTCAACATTTCTAGGTGTAGAAGGAAGTTGAATCACGTCTTCCTATTTACATTGTTCTAGCTACAATATTGGCTTGTTCCTCTTCTTCGTAATGTGGGCCTTCCAGCCTCAATATCAACTTGTTCCTCTTCTTCATCTAAAATGGTTGTTGCTTTTTTCCACTAGGTGTTTGTTTCTTTTGTTTCAAAATTAAAGCTTCTCAAACTACTAATGAAATCAGTTTGTTCTTCATTAATGAGTTCAAAGTTTGGTTGAATGATAGCACCTAGAAGATTAGGTTTATTCAACGGGAGCAATTGGTCTCAAAATAGTCATGTGGGGTTCATTTGTGTCAAGTTTATCTTGCTTAAGTGAACTAATTTTACCACAATCAATCATCTTGATTATGTTTTCAAACTAAATGTTTATGTAAAGAACATCATAACTTTCACAATGTCCATTTTGTGAAAATCATGAAGCTAAAGCCATAATTTCTTGTCATCTTTGGAAAATATGGGTTTGAGATATAATTCAAGATATTTAGAAATCTATAAGGATGAAATCCTTAGGACAAGCAGTAATATCAAGGCTAATTTCAAGAGATCTCCATATTTAGACCAAAGTGCTTGAAATTTTGAGCAAGATAGTGAATGTTTGTTTTTGTATCATTTTGGAACCAAGCAATGTATTAAACTAACTCACAATCATTGAAAATCCTAGGTTGGAAATAGCTATACTTATTGAGTCCCCACTTGGAATTCTCCAAACACTAAACAATGTGAACAATTAGAGATTTAGTGACATTGGCTCCCCCTTTCTCAACACACACTTCTCAGGACCACCAAATCTAAAAATCCTTAAAATCTAGAGATCAAAAGATTTTTTTTGCTTCTACAATTGAATAGTAAGAATGTGGGGTAGCTTCAGAATGATCGTTCTTGCACCAACAAGCATTAAGGATTTTTGGATTCTAAACAATGGTTTGTAGTAAGGGCTTTCAATTTAGGGAGTGCAATGATAAAATCCCTCAAGAGGTCTCCCAACCCTTAGAACAAGGGCTTTATGCATCATAAAGATACTAGGGGAGAGCTATCATGTACCACATCCCATTGATCACAATTTTTATTGCAACCACAAATTTATATAGTGGTTTGGAAGAGCTTGGCTTTAGCTCATTACCACTTGGGTTGTTCCCTCCTTTCAAAGTGAAGAGGCATTCCCTCTAAAGATAAAAAATAGTGAGGAAGTACATCCATAGTTCGATCATCTTCATTTGCATGAACAAAGAGAGAACACACATGCCTTTTTCTCACACTTTCCAAGGAGTTCAGTTTTAATCCAAATTGAAAGATGCAGGTGATTTTGAAAAGTATTAAGGAATGTTTATGTTTATCAAGATCACCAAATGACATGAGAGAATTGCATACACATCCACTAACAATGTTGTAAATCAAAAAACATAACAAACAATTGTAAATTTTAATCCCTCAAAGTAGTGATGATTTTGTTTTAAGCACCAAATGAAATATGAAGTTGCTTTGTTCAATTTTAAACCCAAAAAGTAGTAATAAAATGAGGGTTCAATTTTCATCTTGTTTGTGCATTCGTTTTAAACCCAAAAAACAAGGATGAGTTTCAATTTTAGCCAACTTTGAAAATAATTTTTAAGCCCAATTGAAAGCTAGTTGGTCCTAAGATTGTAAGTTTTTAAAACCTAATGGAAATTTAGTTGTCCTAAAGCATAAAGAAGAAAGCATGAACGTTGGGTTATAATTGCTCCAAATCATTAAACACTTGTTACAATCATAGAATTTTAAGATAGGGAGTCTTTATTCACTTTAGATCCATGTAGTTCAACCTACAAAATCTTGTTAGTCTAACAACTAGAACATAGTCAGAGTGCATAAGTGATTAGATAAGTCGAGGAAATTAAAACACATGTGTAAAAAATGAACATAAAATTTCTTACCCTGGTTGGGCATCACTAAATGTGATAACATCGCAATTTCAAGTCTGGGCATTGCTCTGGTTAATATGGGTGTCACTCTGTAGTAAAAATAGAGAGCAAAATAGCGTCAGGATTTGGTATGGTGTTGTTGAACACAGTAGCGTCGAGATTTGAAATTTGGGGGCATTGTTTTTTACAATTTGGGGTGTTGCCATTTGTTTTTGATACCTCTATTAAATTGATATTGCCAAATTTAATTTAGTGGCAGTACATTTAATTAGTGTTGGTGTTTCAAATTGCAATAGCATTGCTATATGGCGATGCTCTTCAAAGAGCATCATTGTTTGTGGTTTGGGTGTCACTATATCCTAAAAAATAAGCATAAAACAAAATTCAAGCTAGAAAAAGGTTAGATTAATGGTTTTCCCTCATAACACTAGAATGTGAGATAAGGATTTTCAAGGTGGGTCGATTACGCTTAATCCATGATGAATTGAAGCATAATTTATTAAATAAACCTCAATATACCAAACAAGATCATTCAAATTAAAAAGTTAAACGAAGCATTTAATTGAAATTGAAAGTTACAAACTACACAAAAATAGTTAAATTCCTACTCTAACCCATTTGAAACTTATCTTGTTTTGGAATTGGTGTTGTGTTGATGTGGAACAATGACCCTTTCCCAATCCCGTGATTAGTGAACCTATTTCAATCGATTCTATGGAAGAGAATCGATGAAACCATTGTGACAAATGGATGAAAACCTAGTTTATGATAAATTAAACATGATGCAAGCTAAGTTAAAAAGATTTTATGCTAAAAAATGAACTAATTATGCAATTTCTAAGCTTATCTAATCTAATTCTAAGCTAAAAGATGGAAACCCTAATTCATATACAAACTAAGATGGATGCATGGAAGCCATTAATGGATGATCTAAGCTATTATGTAATTAGAAATAAACTAAAACAAGCTAAAATTGAATAAATTGTGAGTGTGAGTGTAAGTGAATTCAACAACATGAGTTTGCAATTGAAAGATGGATCCATTTGTCTTCAAATAGTGCTTTATTTATAGAAGAACAAATGAGAAATGGAGGATTGCGATTGAAAAGATTAATGAATGGAAAAAAATGGAGGAAAAAAGGAGACAAGGATCATGGATTCTCATCAACCTATGAGAATGCATGATGGGATTTAATCAAGGGCTCACATTTGCTTCAAACAAACACACTTTTTGACCTTCTCACACAGGTCAAAGGTGACTTGTTCAAAAGGTTATAGGTTAAAACTTGCATAAGAAGCTAAGTGAAAATATCCCTTTTTCAAATGATGGAGGAATAAGAATATTCTTTTGGAATATTCCCATGGGTGAGGATAAAAGGAATTTTGCAAATTAAAAGAAATTCTTAATTGTGCAAAAAGGGGATAAGGAATAATCCTCTCTTAGAGGAAAATTAGTTTAATTGCTCATTAAACAAGGTTTAATTATACAATTAGGGAATTAGTTCATAATTAAAGTTATATTCATTAAATTAAAAAAATAATGAATGGAGGGGGAGATGAAATGATATTTAATTAAATAACCTAGGGTTATTTAATTAAATAAGATGACTTAGGGAATTAAATTAAATATTTCAATTTATTTAATTTAATAGGATGAAATGTTTTTGATAATATAAGTAGGGAAGGGACCCGATCCCATAGTACAAAAGAAAATAAAAAGAGCAGTAGAGGTGGGAAACAACACCACCATCTTAACCAAAAAATAGCATCAACTTGGCTCGTAGGCCCAAATTTAAAACCATAACCATAGTTCAGCCATTATCTATCAAAAAACCCAAGTTTATACTAACATACTTTAAACTACATAGACCATTAATTAAGTCCATAGTAAACCAGGTGGTATTCCACCAAATCTTAAAAAAAAAAACCAAACAGTCTCAAATATAAGTAAAAAATAGAAAACCCATAAAAAATAGAACAACAACATACCAATCCATTAATTGGATTTATTTAACAAGTCCTCGTACTCTCCTAAGAGAGCCACATATTCATGCCAATTAGGACCCTCTGTTTCATCAAGCAGTTTTAGGGCATCAGATTTCCCCTGCTTCTTCAATTTTTTGGTAAGCTTCATTTCTCTAGAGGAGACTCCTAGCATCACACGTCTCATCAACTTGTTAGTGACTCTGATCAAAGTAACCAATGCCTTTTCCATATCCTTGAACTAGACCTACAAGAAGGTTAGTCTACTTTTTGAAAATTCAATACTCAAAACTTTAGTTTTGTTCTCCAATCTAGAAAATCTGACATCCTATTCATTCCCAACTTCATTCTTTTCCTCATATTGCTCCACTTCCTCCTCCTATTCCTCATCTTTTTCCTCCTCTAATTCATCTTCCCTCATTTCATAGGTTGTGTCCTCAAAATCAAAATCTTCAGATTTCTCATCTTCTTGAGTCTCAATCTCTTCATAACTCGAGGCTTCCTCCACATCCAAAGAAACTTTTTGTTTCCCCTTTTTCTCTTTGGAGGCCACCTTTTCCAACTGGGCAAATCTTTTTCCACCATTTCCGCCACTTCCTTGTCCCTATAAACTCTCCTTGACCTCCTCCTTTTGGTTCACATCCTCAAAAATATGAATAAAATCACTAAGATTATATCATGTCTAGGTTTTTTGGCTTTTGGGGGTTCTAACAGTAGGGGAGAGTGTTTCCTCTTTTCAGGGGTAGCTCTAGTAAGCAATAAGTCAACATTTTTCAAATCCTTACTTTTCTAGGACCGAGGGGTAGAAGGGTTAGAAAAAACTTCCACCGGAGAGTTAATTTTGGTAAGGAGAAGCAAACGTCTCGCAACAATAGCAGGAGGGTTACGGGGAGGTTGTTCAACAACCAGGGGTTCACCAACATCAGGGTTGTCCACCCCCCACTATTCAACAATTTCCTCATCCAATTGGTTAGGGTGTTCAATTCTAGAATTTAGAGGATCACCATGGGGATTTTGAGCAAGGGAAAATTTATACAGAGTGAGCATTAGACCCTAATGAAGGGGCAAGTTAGCTCCTTTTTCAATATTAAGTTGCATAGAGGACATAAGGTAAAAAGGAATGTTTATGAGCTCCCCATGTATAATGTGATTTAAAAGGGGAAAGTGGTAAGCATGAACAAACATATAGTGATCTTCGAGAGTAAAATAGCGCATAACAAACAAACTCACAAGGGAAAAAGAAGGAGGTAGTTTGGGTCTGGCATACCCATTCTGGAACTGCTTGAGATTTTCTCCATCATGCAAAAAATTATCAACAAATCTTTTGTAATCAGCTCCACTCTTTTTGGCCACCTTTAGACTAGCATTTTGCAACCCCATGGCCCCAACTATGAAATGAGAAGTAACCTCAAATTTCATAACACCTATAGAAACCCAGCCTTTCCTCCAAGAATTAGTGAATTTCGCTATTAAAATTTCATTATAGCCTCTGAGGGATTGGAAGAAGTAGGCCATTCTCACATTCACAAACAAACTCCAGAGGTCACCATTATGTTTCAGAGCTTGGCAGTTAGGTGGCTCTATTCTTTTTCATGGACCTCCCATCTTGCTCCTCTATAAGTTCTTATGTTGAGAATGGCTAGTCTTCATACTGTCCCTTGTACTTTGCTTTTTTCCTTGGCTGTAGCCAGCGCTAAGAACCCAAACAAAACTCATATCGACTAAAGAATGGAAATTCAAGAAGTTTCTTGTTAGGGAAGCCAACCTCACATTTCTCAAAACCCAAAAATCATTATGAATTCTACAAACATTAAAATACATGATTAATTTCTTTCCTTCTCCCTCTATAGAAATATGAGAATAACTGACAGAGGGATTTTTGACACATATTGAAATGATAGCCTTTGTCAAATTTGAAATTTTCACGTGATTTTTGAACATACTTTTTAAAAGGAAAATAATGAAATTATCTCTCTTGAGGATCCTCCAATACCTACACGTACACCTTAAGCCATCATTACTGAGAAAGCTTGACAACACCACTTGGTACACTTTCATCCTGCCAACAACTAAATGATCAATTACACATTTGATATTCATTTTCAAACTTTTCATTAAGGATGACATCCCTAAGAGGCGGCGACATATTTCCATTGGTCCACCATGTCCACCCCTGCACCCCAACACCACATTGGCCACACAATCAACAACCCCTTATGTTGGAAATGTGTGCCTCAATCCAACCGGATGAAACCTCTGGAAGAGCCAATTCGGTGCGACATCCATTGTGTTTGGCTGACTAGTACTTGAAATCTTGTTGAATAGTTCTAGTCACTGTGAGCTTGCTTCATTCTTACCAAATGATACTATCGCTGTGACCTATTGTGTTTGGTATAACCTTCTACCGAGTGGAAATCTTTGGCCGACTAGACACTCTTATCGGATATCAAGAAGACTTTAGGCAACAAGCAGTTTCAGGGAGAGACTTGGATGTTCAGTATGTCTCATACTGACAAGGGAAGTCTTGCTGATAAGTATTCATTTGAAGTCATCAGGGTGACTTGAACACTCAGGAAGAACTCTTGGCGATAGTTGGTGTGTCACACTGACTGTATACACTCAGAGTAGCTCAAAGGTCTTGATGCAAATTCTTAGCCATGGAGAGGAGTCTTGCCAACTATTGTTTGGTGTTTGGTATGAATTGAGGCTTGAGAGTAATGTCTTAGCGATAGTGGTAGGTCTTACCGACTAATGAACGTTTTGGTATAACATAAAGAGCTCAGTATGATCTCTCAATGAAGAATGATAGTCTCACCAATGGGAATACTAATGTCTATGTGACTTTGAAGCTTCAGTATGATGTTTCACCAATAGCGATACAAATGATGATCATCGGTATGAGGTATTGGTGACATGGCGAAGTATGAGCGATAAATTTCTGGACTCTGAATAATATCTTGCCGATAGTATGGACTCTTGGTGATATTGATAGTCAGGTCTTGTGGCATTGAGGAGACACGGTTAGTGTCTCACTAACATTCCAACATAGATCAAAGCCTTTGACTGAGTGAATACTATCCTACATGGCTTGTATTCGACCAATCAGAGAAGCCAAATGGGAACCGCTAGCAGTTGGCTTGTTGTGGCCATTACCGAGAGGAAGTTCGACATACTAGAAGTGACATGGATTTACTCTAGAGTTGCAGATGATATTTGGTTGGATGATTAGTTCGATCGATGAATGTTTGATGTTTTGTTCAATGTGTATCAGTGTGAATTCTATTATAAGAAGACTGTAACATGGATGTTCTATACAAGGTTGATCATAGTGAATGTTGTTGTAAACTGACATTAGAAAGATAAGTCTAATCTCTATATGTAATTTCCATTAATTTAATACAAAGTGACTTCTCTTGGTGTGGTGGGTTTTTCTCCCATAAGGGTTCTCCCATGTAAATCAGGTGTTCATATGTGTTTGTCCAATTCTCTATTTCTATTATCTCTTTCAAGTGCATCTTAATTGGACTGTAATTGTAAAATTTAAAAGATTCTTTGCATTCTTCCCTAAGGTTTTGACATTAGGAGAGTTGTTTCCACACCTTAGCTTTCCTTACAAGTGGTATTAAAGCCTGGCCAGTTGTGTTATCCTTGTGGGTATGTTGGATTTTTTGAGTCAATTATGTTCAGTGGGAGTCTTGTAGAAGTTTGTTAATTCGAATTATAGATTGAGATGGCTAGCACGTTAGGAAAGATTGAAAAAGAGAAATTCAACGGTAGTAATTTTGAGTATGAAGCAAGAGGATTGGGACCTTGCAAATAGAAAGTATAAGGGGCTAATAAGGATCTATTTGATAGACTCCATTCTTTTGAATGTGCATGAAGAGAAGACTGCATCTTCCTTATGGAAGAGACTAGCATCTATTTATTAGTGGAAGTCCTTGGTGAATAAACTATTCCTAAGGAAGAAGCTGTACACTTTGAGAATGTAGGAAGGAGGGTCTGTAGCTGATCATTTGAACACATTCAACATGTTGATTGCACAGTTAACATTTATTGGTGTGAATATTGATGAAGAGGATCATTGTTTGCTTTTATTGTGTCCTTTGCGAGACTTTTGGGATCACCTGCTAATGGCTATTGGGAGTACAACATCCAATTTCAAGATGGAAGATGTTGTTGGTTCTTTGTTATCAGAAGAGATGAGAAGGAAATCTTTTGAGATGGTGAAGGAGGCCCTTGCTATTAGAGGACTATCGAAAGAGAAAGGCAAGAAGAAGGACAATAAATCAAAATCCAAATGACAAGGGAGATCAAAGTTTCCTGGAAAGAAGTCCAAGGTGAAGTGTTGGAACTATGGGCAACTTGGTCATGTTCGAAAGGCTTGTAAAGAGGAGAAAAAGAAGAAGAAGTACTCTTTCGATAATGATTCTTCTTAGAGTGATGCATACACCTTCATTGCAGCCTTGGCTACATAGGCATCAGATGATATCTGGCTGATTGATTCTAGAGCATCTTTCAACATGACATCTCATAGAGACTGGTTTACAAAGTATGAAGAATATGATGGTGGAAAGGTGTACTTGTCAAGTGATTCAACTTTGGAGATTGTTGGAAGAGTGAAGGGAATCAAGGATGTGATGCATATACCAGGTCTGGCTCAAAATCTGTTGTTTGTTAGTAAGTTGAATGATATTGGAGTGCAAGTAATGTTCTGGAAATGGCTGCAAGATGACTACAGGCTCAATGGTGCTAGCAAGGGGTGCTCGTATTGGTACCATGTACAAGCTAGATGCACATGTTGTTCAATGTAACAACGTCTCTGTAAAGTCATAGAAAGCTACTCATGGAGGAAAAGAGGGAAATGTTCCTAATTATGTAAACTCTATGGAAGTTAAACTTCCAGCAGAAAAGACTATGCTTTGGCATCATAGGCTAGGCTACATTGGAGAGAAAGGTTTAAAAACCTGGTTGAGGGGCTTGATGACTATAACCTTGAATTTGAATTTTATGAAATTGTATTTATGGAAAGCAGCACCATGTTTGTTTTTATTCTAGTCCTCATAAATCTTCTGGTTTGCTAGATTATATTCATTTTGATGTATTTGGTCCAATGAATGTTCCTTCTCTGTCTAAGTCAAGGTACTATGTATCGTTTATTAATGATTATTCAAGAAGAGAATTTTTCTATTTTTTGAAAAGTAAATCAGAAGTGTTCAATTGGTTTAAGGAATTTAAGAACCTTGTAGAAAATTATACTAGAAGAAAAATCAAATGTTTAAGGACTAATAATGGCGGTGAATTTTGTTTTGATGATTTCGAGAGATATTGTAAAGACCATGTGATTAAAAGACATAAGACTACACCTTATACTCCACAACAAAATGGAGTTGCAGAAAGTTTCAATAGGATAGTGATGGATAGAGCATGAAGTATGCTGAGTAGTACTAGCTTGGAGGAGAAGTTTTGGGCTGAGCCTATTGCTACTGCTTGTTACTTGATAGATAGTTGTCCAAATTCTGCTCTTGTTGAAAAAACAATTTTGGAAGCATGTTTTGGTAAGAGGCCCTCTCTAAGACAAATTCATGTTTTTGGCTATGAGGCATATGCATATGTACCGAATGAGAAAAGATCTAAGTTGGAGAACAAGGCTGTCAAATGTATTTTTATTGGCTATAGTGTTGGCATAAAAGGATACAAGCTTTGGAATCCTAATACAGAGAAGGTTCTATATAGTAGAACTATAATCTTTTGTGAGTTGAAGCCTTCTACCTTGGATCTGCAGTTAGAGAGAAAGTCTGAAAACAAGAAGGATGTAGTTGTAATTCCTCCGACACTAGAGAAAGAGGAATTGAAAATTCAAAATGTACCTGAAACTGAGGAGAGCTCAAGTAGTTATGAAAGTTCAGAAGAAGAAGAACAACCCCAGCCTTAGCAAGTAAGGAGGTCAACTCGTGAAAGAAAATAACCTGATAGGTATGGGTTCTCTTTAATAGATTCTACTTGTGCCTATGCTTTGATTTCTAGCACTGATGAGCCTAGGATTGTAAAAGAGGAATTTAAAATGTTTGATTCAGACTCTTGGTTGGAATCCATGATAGAAGAAATGGAATCATTAGAAAAGAATGATACCTAGAGTTTAGTGCCCTTGCCTAAAGGCAAAAAATTTGTGGGCTGAAAATGGGTATTTATGAAGAAAATAGGTCTGGATGGTAGTGTGGAAAAGTACAAGGCAAGGTTGGTTGTGAAGGGATATTCCTAGGTAGAGGGAATTGATTATGGGGAAATCTTTTCTCTTGTAGCTAAGTTGACATCTATCATATTTCTTTTGTCACTTGCAGTAGCATATGACTTAGAGATCGAACAAATAGATGTGAAAAAAAAATTTCTTCATGGTGATCTTGAAGAAGAAATCAATATGTCCCATCCTAAGCACTTTGTTGAAAAAGGTAAAGAAAAACTAGTTTGCAAGTTGAAAAAGTCTTTGTATGGGTTAAAGTAGTCTCCTAGAATGTGGTACCAGAAGTTTGATACCTTTGAATTGTCTTTGGGATTTGTAAGATCAAAATCTAATCATTGTGTGTATTATAAAGTTGAAAGTGATTGAGTGCTTATTATTGCTCTCTATGTTGATGATATGATATTCATAGGCAATAGTAAGTTGATGATTTCTGATCTTAATTCTCAGTTGTTTGCTAAGTTTGAAATGAAAGATCTTGGTGCAACAAGGTATATTTTGGGGATGAAAATAACTAGGGATAGGAATAGTAGAAAACTTTGGCTTAGTCAAAGTAAGTATATCAGGACTATTCTAGAGAGATTTTGTATGAATAACTGCAAGTAGCTAGTTGTTCCAGTTTTGTAGGGAACAAAGCTATCTATTGAAGACTATCCAAAATATCCTACTAAGATGGAGGACATGACCAGTATACCCTATGCTAGTGCGGTTGGAAGTCTTATGTATACAATATTCTATATAAGGCCAGACATTTCCCAAGTAGTGGGAGTATTTAGTCGGTTCATGGCTAATCCTGCGAGGACACATTGGGATGTTGTGAAGAGAGTATTCAAATATTTGAAGGGAACTTCAAAATTTTCTTAGTGAACATTACCATGGGAACTTGGTTGAATCATAGAGGATTCTCAACATTCAAGGTTATGTGGATTTTGATTGGGTAGGGGACATTGATAGCAGGAGGTCCACCAGTGAATAAATTTTCATGATGAATGAAGGTGTAGTGAGTTGGATGAGTAAGTGGCAAGTTGTAGTTTCTTTCTCCACTATAGAGGCCGAATACATGGTAGCTACACATGATTGTAAAGAAGTAGTTTGGTTAAAACGTTTGATCTAGGGAAAATAACTATTTTCTATGACAGTCAAAGTGCAACTTGTCTAGCAAAGAATCATACTTTCCATGCCAGGATGAAACATATAGATGTACAATACCACTTTGTATGAGATATGGTGGAGGATGGAAAGGTCATTTTTGATAAGGTTGATACTTTGGAGAATGTTACAGATGTATTGATGAAGCCAATGAGCATAGACAAGTTCAAGTGGTTTTCCAATTCAATGGGCCTTAGTGCCCATGAATGTCAGTAGTTTTGCTGTTCTCTAGAGGTGCTTGTGTGATCTTCGTCAAGTGGGAAATATTTGGAAATGTGTGCCTCAATCTCACAGGCTGAAACCTATGGAAGAGCCAAGTCAGTGTGACATCCATTGTGTCTGGCTGACTAGTAGTTGAAATCTTGTTGAACAGTTCTGGTTGCTATGACCTTGCTTCAGTCTTAACGAATGATACTATCATTGTGACCTATTGTGTTAATATAAGCATCTACTGAGTGGAGATCTCTGTCCGATAGGCCACTCTTATCAGATATTGGGGAGACTCTGAGTGACAAGCAATTTTAGGGAGAGACTTGGTCATTCGGTATGTCTCATGCCAACAAGGGAAGTCTTGCCGATAAGTATTCATTTGAAGTCATTGGGGTGACTTGAACACTCAGGAAGAACTCTTGGTGATAGTTGGTGTGTCTCATCAACTGTATACACTAGGAGTAGTACAAAGGTCTTGGTGTGAAGTCTTAGCAACAAAGAGAAGTCTTGCCGACTATTGTTTGGTGTTCGGTATGACTTGAGGCTTTGGAGTAACGTTTCAATGATAGTGGTCTATCTTGCCGACTGATGAACATTTTAGTATAA
Source organism: Sequoia sempervirens (assembly GCA_007258455.2). Taxonomy (NCBI): domain Eukaryota; kingdom Viridiplantae; phylum Streptophyta; class Pinopsida; order Cupressales; family Cupressaceae; genus Sequoia; species Sequoia sempervirens. Next base: position 402,349,223 of record VDFB02000003.1, on the reverse strand, counting down.
CATAAAGAGCTCAGTATGATCTCTCAACGAAGAACGATAGTCTTGCCAATGGGAATACTAACATCTATGTGACTTTGGAGCTTTAGTATGATGTTTCATTGATAGCGATAAGTCTTGGTGATAGCAATACAAGTGATGATCATCGGTATGAGGTCTTGGTGATAGAGCGAAGTTTGAGCAATAACTTTTTGGACTCGATATAATATCTTGCCGATAGTATGGAATCTTGGAGATATCGATAGTGAGGTCTTGTGGCATTGGGGAGACACGGTTAGTATCTCACTAACATGCCAACACACATTGGATCCTTTGACCAAGTAAAGACTATCCTACATGGCTTGTATTTGACCAATCAGATAAGTCGAATGGGAATTGCTAGTAGTTGGATTGTTGTGGCCATTACTGAGAGGAAGTTTGACAGACTGGAAGCGACATGGATTTACTCTATAGTTGCAGATGATGTTTAGTTGGATGATTAGTTCAACGGATGGATGTTTGATGTATTGTTCAATGTGTATTAGTGTGAATTCTATTTTGAGAATGCTGTAATGTGAATGTTCTGTACAAGGTTGATCATAGTGAATGTTGCTATAAACTGACATCAAAAAGATAAGTCTAATCTTTGTATGTAATTTCCATTACTGTAATACAAAGTGACTTCTCTTGGTATGGTGGGTTTTTCTCCTGTAATGGTTTTCCCATGTAAATCTGGTGTTCATATGTGTTTGATTAATTCTTTGTTTCTGTTATCTCTTTCAAGTGCATCTTAATTGGAAGGTAATTGTAAAATTTAAAAGAGTCTTTGCATTTTTCCCAGAGGTTTTGACATTAGGAGAGTTGTTTCCACACCTTAGCTTTCCTTACACCTTCCCTATACACATGTTGAATACAATAGTTAGTAAAATAATTTTAATTACTTTACCTTTGTCTATAATATTTTTTATTTCCCATGGGGGGGCAACTTCATAATTTAAAATATCCACAATTAACTTTGAGTCCCCTTTGATGATAAATTTTTTAAAACCAAAATCCTTTAGGAAATTGAAGGCACCAAGAGTAGCCATAGCTTCTGATTTATTGTTAGAGCATACTCCTAGGTTCACTCCAAATCCCATAATACAATCACCTTTTTGGTTTCTCACCAGGCCTCTAGCTCCAGCCTGACCTGGGTTGCGCTTTGAGCAACCATCAAAATTGCACTTCACCCAATCCTTCAGAGGAGGACTTCATACAATACCCATCCTATCAAGAATCTTGGACCAATTCAAATTGGTCAAGTCTCTCCCTATACCCAATTTTTTTTTATTCTCATTTCCTTGTAGTTTAGCCAGGTGTTGGAGAAGCTATATCTACTTGCCTCAATATTTTCCTTAATTTGAATTTTAATAACCTGAAACACCTCTCCACTACTTCTCTCCACTTCTCTAAAAATTATATTATTTCTCTCCTTCCATAACCCCCCTGTAACAAAGGGAGGGACTTGGTTCCATAGATCCACTATAACATTATGAGAGAAAGGATAGTTTGACAATCCTTCTATAAACAACTTCATTGAATTGGGAAACACCCAATCTGAAGACAACAACTATAGAACATTGGGCCACACCACCCTTGCATAATTGAAATGGAAGAACAAATGAGTTATCAATTCTTCCTCCTACTTATATAGAGAACACCAATTAACCAAATGGAAACCTCTCTTGACCAAGTTGTCAATGGTGAGGATATTGCCATGGGCAGTAGTCCACCAAAAACAATTAATTTTAGGAATCAGGTTCTTAAGCCACACCCCTTTCCAAAAGGCTAGAGGAGCAACATCCCGAGCTCTTACCAAGTCTTCATAGGTCTTTCTAACTGAGAAACAACTTGATGAACTTCTTTTCTAGATCCTCTCATCCTCCCTTCCTCTATCGAACCACTTCACCTTCCCAATAAAATTATGCAGGTTGATGAGGAGTGGATCCTAGTTCAGTTGTCTTTGATCATGAAAGTTATTTCTCTTTAACAAGGCATCAAAATCCTTCCATTTTGGTTCATCCCCTTCCTAGATTACATAATCACTTACATTTTTGCCACAAATTTTGTGAAGACAAAACTTTAGGGGATTCAAATCCTCATAAGTAGACAGGGTGGTATTCTCAATCGAAGGATCCTACCAAAAATTTGTATTAATCCCATTCCCTATTATCTTCCTTGCCCCCAACTTCAACACATTCCTTAACCTAATAAGATGGTTCCATAAAGGTAAACCAGAAGGCATGCATGATTGAGATAGGAAACAACCAAAATTCTTGTTTCTCAAGTACTTGGCTTAAAAAAATTTGACCTAGTATTTGGAACCTTCCAGGAGATTCCAGCCAATTTTAGTAGTTAAGACCTTATTTAGCATATGAATTCTTCACATCCCTAACCCCCCACACCTTTTAGGCCTACAAAATTTATCCCAACTTACAAGAGATACTATGTTTTTTTCTTTTGTTCTTGACCACAAAAAATTCCTTTGAATCTATTCTATCTTCTCCCCTATATGAGTAGGAATTTTAAACAAATAAATGTAATACATAAGAATATTCTAAAGAGAGGCTTTGAGGAGTTGTATTTTACTTGCAAAACTTAGTAACTTCCCCTTCCATCTTTCCAATTTATGTTGAATTCTTTCTAATAAAAGGTTCCAATAATTATTTTCCAATCTCTTAGAAAACAAAGGGAGACCTAGGTAGGTATCAGGAAAAATAGCTTCTTGAAATCCTAGGATTTTTTTCACTCTATCCTTCATCAGTTGATCAATGTTGAAAAAGTAAACTTTTCTTTTTTCATAGTTAATGCACTAGCCAAACACAAAAACATAATTATTGAGGAACTATTTCCAGAAGCTTGCTTCCCCCACCAAAGCTTCCCCAAACAATAGGGTATCATCAAAAAATTGTTGATGGGACTTAGGCCTAAGAGAGGAGGTAGCCTTAATACCTTTGTGAGCTTTTACATCCACCAACCTTTGAATATTCCTTCCTAGGACTTCAACAACAATAATAAATAAGTAGGGAGAAAGAGGGTCACCTTGTCTGAGACCACAGTGATAGGAGAAGAATCCTTGAGGGACACCATTAACCAAAACATAATACATTGGGAAGTAACACAGGAAAAAATCATCTTTAAGAATATTCCATCAATCTCGTACTTCTTAAGAACAACAAACAAGAAAGGCCAGGAGACCCTATCACAGGCCTTAGATATGTCAATTTTGAAAGCCATCCTAGTCTTTTTTGAATGCTCCATAGAATTAATTCTTTTATGGGTAGAGATAACAACATCAAGAATGTTTCTACCTTGAACAATACCTTTTTGATTAGGGGCTATCATTTTACCTAGAACTAGTTTGAATCTAAACACTAAGATTTTGGAGAAAATTTTATAAACATAATTGAAGAGGCTGATAGGTCTATAATCCTTCATTGCTAAGGCATTGACATATTTAGGGGTAAGAGCTATAAAGGTAGCATTCAGATTAATCAACAACATTCCCGACCTAAGAAATTCATTGGCAACATTAAAGAGATTATCTTTGATAATTTACTAGTAAGTTTGAAAAAAATTAAGAGGGAACCCATCTAGTCTAGTGGCTTTAAAAGCTCCAAAAGAAAAAATAGCCTTTTTGACTAATATTCATTTCTTGTAAAAGGAGGACATCAACTTTGTTATCTAGAATACAAGAGTTAACCAAAAACTATTTATAGGGACTGTTAAGGTCCCTAATATTCCAAGAGATGTACTTCATTAAAAAATAGAAGCACCCCCACCACCAATGCCTTCCAGCCCCCATTCTAATTTTCCTTGGGCTTTGATATTGCGATTGAGTCCAAGGGTTTTTGTTTGCCTACAACCAAATCCATTATAGTATCTTTCAATCTTGATTCCTTTTGGGAGGGTCTTCCCACCTTATTGCCCCATCCAACATCCAATTTCTTTTTCTTTTTGACCATCCCTCTTCATCCTCCTCATCACTTGACCCTTGAGGAAATCCAAGAAGGGCCAACATCTCATTCAGATTTTGAACACCTAACTGAGAAATAGTATTTAGCTCTTTATAGATGGAGTTATTTCATGAAGAAAAAACTCTCCCTCTTCCATTACTTCGATAGCGACATTTTTCTATTTGTTAGCCTTTAGATCCTGGACATTCCACACCAACAAGGGGTCCTCCACTTAGACCATGACCTTCTGAACTTCAACCTGAGGAAAATTCGTCACCTCTATATCATTTTCCTTCAAAAGGGGAATGGACACCTTTTGGGGGCAAGCAAAAGAAGGCTACATTCCAAAATCCATAGCCTTAGGAAAAATTTCTCCTTCAAACCACTTACCCTTAGCTTTTGAACTTTTACCTAGAAGCACACAAGAGTCAATGAGATGTCTAAACATCGTACAATGCTAGAAAAAGAGGCAAGAATTTTTGTACTCCAGGGGTTGTGTCTAGTGACCAAACTTAGGCTTGAGAAAAATAGAAGAGGGAAGAACCATATTGACGACCACATTAACATAGATATGAGCATATACAAGCCTTGATCTCTCCTAGGTGATTTTATCAATGACTAATAGACTCCCAAAAGAGTTTTCAATGCCCTATAAAATTCATTTCTCCAAAAACTCCAAGGGAAGCCTCAGAAGGTGAACCCATGTTGGTACAAATTCCCCCAAATCAACTGATGAGTCAAAACTCGGTTTCTATTTACAAAGAGAGAAGAATTTTTTAAAACCCTGGTCAAAGGCCTAAGGGCCACTAGTTAAAAGTTTTAGAATATCCTCATAAACCACAAAGAAGAACAAAAAAATACATTGAGGCACAAAATTTATGGTGAGACTGCCTTTGAGGTTCTAGGTGGAAGAAAACCACTAATGAACTAGTTCAAAATTTGGCCTGAATGCCAAGAACTTTCCAACCAAAACCATTTTGAGGTTATCCATCACCTTTAGCATGAGGACCTCAGGGACATTGACTTCCCATCCAATAACCGAGTAAGAATAAAATTTAGCAAGACTTTTAAACTTGGCTGGCGAGTCAGACCCCACCAACTTGTCCACATAGGAAGTCAGATCTTCCTCCGAAAAAAAGGAATTAAGCCCAAACATCAGAGAGAAGGGCGACTTCCCAAAGATTCCATTAGTCTTTTCCCCAGGGGAAAGGATAGTAGTATGAGGAGAAGAAGTCTTTTAGAAGCATCCAAACTAGCCACTGCCACCATAGACATAGCTCTAGAAGAGGGGATAATAGCCTTGGAATGGGGAGCCTTTTCACCCCCCACCCCCTAAACAACCCATGAAACAAACAACACAAAAATAGTGTTAAAAATTACAAAAAATAGCCAACGCAGGAAGGGGAAGAGTAGAGTAGAGCCAACTAAAGTGACAAAAAAGAAAATCTTAGCATGAAGGGGGGGTAAATTAACCTTAGTTGATGAATTAGGTTAATGGATGAAAATGATGCAATTAATTAATTAGCTAGGATAATTTAATTAATTAAGAAAAAAGAGGATGGGTTTAAAGAGGAAATTATGTTGGTAAACCTATTTCAAATGTATGATATTGTTTAGGAAAACTTTTTAGTTCCTACAGACACCACCAAAACCAAACCAAACCAATCCTATATACACAAATTACATAAAATACATTGTACAAGGAAAAGAACATACCTTAAGAAAAGTACGGCTTCAAGAATTGTCTATGTACTAGAAGTTCAAGAAGCTCACCAGTTAAATTTTGTACAAAGTAGGAATCCTCACCATGGGTGTTGCTAGCTAGGTAGGGGCCTAATCATAGAGCATCAACTTCCCATGCTTACCCTTGTCTTCATACTTTGCATTCCACATCAACACCATATTTCTTACTTCAAACTTCCTTGGAGAGGCTATTTTGTCACACAAATTCTTGACCTGTAGTTGCAAATTTGCATTCCTATTTTGAGCATCTCTCGTTATCTCATCCACCTCCATCAAATTGTTAATTCTATGTTGCATATCATCACACATGTCCTCATTATATTCTTGGATAAATTTATACATCTTCATTAGATTATTTTGTGGTAACCTTGTAACTATGCCATAAACCAAATAAAAATGGAGCATATCCTATTGCTTTCTTAACTATTACCCTATCTTCCCAAAATGCCAAATTTAACTTCAAGTCCCAAGCTCTTTTATTCTTTTCTATTATCCTTTTAATGATCTTCATTAGGCTTTTTTTTCTTGATTCATCCTAACCATTATCTTGTGGGTGATATGTCAAAGAGTAGGATGCCTGAATCCTATGTTTAGTATAGAAATTTATACACATTGAATTGTCTAAAACAATTTGCTCAAGCACCCCAAACCTAGTTAATACTGTAACTAAGGGTAATTTCTAGAGATTAGATTAAATCAATTAAATCAAAGTAAAATGACAAAAACCAAAAGTTCTATGGAGCACAAAGGAAATTAAGCAATAAGATGATTATACCTGCAACTTGCAATTCCCATGATTACCTCCATAGCACCTTCTTACTTGTTGGATGACGTTGCCCTCAGATTCTTCGTTCGAGCAATCCGGAAAATGTCTAAGTCCTACAACAAGCCTTGAAGGATTTACTTGAAAGTCTAAATGCCTATGTCTAAAAGCCTATGATTGACAAATGTCTATGCCTAAAGCAATGCCATGACTTGCTCAAATGATTATAATAAATATTGAAATTACATATGAAAGACTAAGTGTGAAAGTAAATGCCTCTAATGTCTATGCAAAATGTCAGCATGTGTGTGTGTAATCAAAAAGTGAGAGGAAAATGGCATTTTATACAAAATGCCATTTCAAGCAGACGAACGAGATTAATTGATGATGAGAACCTAGAATGAGCAGTCCAGATTAAGCCTGAGAATCCCTAATTAGGGTTAGGGAAAAATCCTTAATCAAACGGTCAGAACAAAATCTCAGATAATCAGATCGAAGGTGGAGAATAAATGAGGAAATTAATTAGAAAATAAAGATCTTCAAAAAATCAAGAAGATAAGATTGCCTAATTTGCAAGATTCAAAAAATCAAGAAGATAAGATTTGGACTGAAGATCAAATTTGGAAAATCAAGAATCTGCCCGATTAGTTGATTTTTGGAAGATTAATTACCAATTTGAATTAAATTAATTCAAATTATGGATTTTGAGAGATAATAAATAATCTTTTCAGATTATTTATCAAAAAGGACTGACAGTTAAGATTGAAATGACATTTTAAATAATTTAATTTATTTAAAATGAGAAGAATATTAAATTGGCAATTAAATAATTAAATTTCATTATTTAATTTAGCAGATTAGAGTAATTAATTAAATAAATTAATCAATTTATTTAATTAAGACAGTTAGTGACATATTAAATAAATAAATGTAATTCATTTATTTAATAATCAGGAAGAATTAAATGTAGAAAGGGAAATTAAATAAATTAAGAAATTTATTTAATTAAAGAAAGACTTAGACAATTAATGACGTATTTAATAAATAAATAAAATTTATTTATTTAATAATAATGAAGAATAAAAGGACGTGAATTTATTAAATAATTATGAATTATTTAATCAATAGTCGAATGTGGACCAAGGACATAATTAAATGACATAATTATGGTAGCTTGAAAGTGGTAAAAATGAAGCTTGCAGGCCTAGGTCATTTTTAAGTGTCTACATTTTTCCCCTCTTTGTCATAATATCGCTTGTCACATTGTGACAAAGAAAATAAGTCAAAGTCATGCCCCAATAAAGGTACAAGGTATTATTGCCCCATTGGGAAATTTTCAAATTTTGGGTCGGCGACGGAAAAATTTGCAAAGGGTCCCGATAAATCAAATTAATGACCAGAAAAACAATGACGCAGTCGATTTCGGATTCTGACATGTTTAAAGCAACTAATGAGGAAGTCAAAGGTGTTCAAATGAGCCTCCAGTATTGACCTTGTTTGAAAAATTTCATTTTGACCCTATAAATAGGTTGACAAAGGGGTAAATGTCAATTCACTTCTACTATTTATCTTGCAAATTTTGAGAGCCCAGAGCGAAAGGCGTAGCAGCAAGGATGGTTATTCCAATGTCAGAGCACCATAGGGAGATCATGAGGACCTTCAGACGGCCAGAGGGCTCAGAGCCGGCGGTATGTACCTTTAACTCACTTTGTCATTTTATTGTTTTGCGTGCCATTTTTAGCTTTCTAGGATAGTCAACGTCTGCGCCGGGATGCATATGCATTCGCGTAAGACACAATCGCTTTCATGTTTGACGCATTTGATGCGTTGTGACGCAAGTGTGAAGGAAAAATAGTTTGCACTGGTGGTTTGCGCCACATTTGACAATTCATGCAACGCAAGTGACTTATCAAGTCGCATTTGACCGCTGGAATGCCACAATTGTTATTTTGCGACGCATTCACTGTTTTGAATGTCGCAATTGCCAAATCATGTAGCATTCGCTATGTTGCGACGTAGTCGCAAAATTTTGTGATGCAAGTGTTATATCGCAATGCAATTGACATATAGTGACACATCTGATGTTTTGAACAACGTAGTTGACTTTTCGAGATGCAATTGCTTGGTTGCGACGCGCCTACTTGTTTCTTTAATAAAACTTGTTTTGATGTTTATGTGACCTTAGTTGCTTTTCGTGATGTTGACAGTTGTCCAAAAAGTGTTGATGTAGTGTTTATCTTTTTGTAGAGGCAGCTTGCCGCTATTTATACGAGAGAGAGCAGACCGACCACCTTTCAGTTTGCTGATCAGTTGGGCCAATGAGAGCAGTGACGATTGATGCGATTGGGTTTATTCTATGCTACATTCATGCCTGCCATTTGGGCAAATAGGGGATTATTGACTGCACTTTGTGAGCGATGGCATTCTAAGACCTGTTCCTTCCACCTGCTGATAGGTGAGGCCACCATTACTTTGGAGGACATCTACCGGATTCTCTAAGTACCTATTCGATGGGAGCGGATCATCTATGATGAGCGACATGGTGAGTAGACCTTCCATGCCTATTATCGAGATTAGGGTGCTAGACTGGGCATTCAAGGCTATGAGATTCGATGGGAGTTCATGGCGGAGCACTACGGGCACTTCGATGCATTCTTTGCGACTATGATTGTAGGTATCTTGATTCCTGACCGGCGAGGACATGGATTTCTGATTGGTTGGGGAGGCATCCTGGTTGGCATGAGACGGGACAGGATAGTTTATGCGTGGGGTCCCTATTTCCTAGGGATGCTTTACCATTAGCTTCACAATGTTGCATATAGGAGAGGAGAGAGTATCTCCTGCGGGACCACTCTGATGATGATCTAGGCATGGGAGCACATTGTCATATTTCATCCTCCCATTCAGAGACCACAGCTGGTCGATGGTATGCCCTATGCATACTATTATGCAGGTGTGTTACAACAGACCCATATGGGTGAGACAGGGTGGTGGCAGCATCATATCAACATGATGATATCCTTTATCTAGAGGCTGTACCAGAATTACGGTCAGTGGGATGATGAGGATGAGCACTTGAGTTTGTGCAGGCAGTTTAGGTACCTGATTGGCCGAACAGTGCAGACGTCCCTGACTATTGAGATGTACCTATCGCAGCATGTTTTGAGATAGTTTGGAGAGCAGCAGGATGTGCCTGTAGGGACAGCAGAGTATGCTCGATCATCTAGGGAGTACGCATGGGGGTCTGCTATCCTAGTGGCGTTTGTGACACAATAGATTGATGGGCTAGTAGCCCAGGCATGGGGGTGGAGAGGTGGAGAGGTTGATCCTGGGACGACGCTGGCTTATGACTTATGGTGGTAGGCATGCAGACAAGTGCCACTGATAGATCCTGATGGGCTAGTGCCAGTAGATAGATGATCAGTTATTCCATAGGTGCCACGGGCTAGACGGGGAGGCAGGGGCAGAGATGGAGGCAAAGGGAGAGGCAGAGGTAGGATTGAGATGGAGGGAGGGGTGGGGATGATGGCAGGGGAAAAGATGGAGGAAAAGGTGGGGATGGTGGTAGAGGTGGCACCAGAGGTAGGGGATGATGGCAGAGATGGATAGAGGTGGAGGCGAGACGGTCAAGCGCAAGGCTGAAGGGTGTGGCAGTGCATAGTGAGGGTAGCCTTAGATGCTATCCCCAAGGTTGGTGAGGAGGGGGAGAGGGAGGAGCAGCCCAGAAAGGAGGGAGGTTAGGAGGAGGAGGTGGGAGGCCAGGAGGAGGTGGAGGTGGGAGGTCAGGAGGAGGAGGTGGAAGTGGCAGGTCAGGAGGAGATAGAGGTCGATGATGATGATGATGAGGACAATGCCATAGATGAGGCTGAGAGATTACTCCGATGGCAGATGGTGGAGGGAGAGGAGGAGATACCATCCACTTCAGGGTTGCCATCGGATGCCACAACAGATTAGAGGGTGTTAGACCTTCAATAGAGATTGGATGCCAGCTTGGCATAGGTTAGGTCATTACAGTCAGCACTGGAGGTAGCCTGGGTAGAGCAGGATCAGGCGGTGATTCGCCAGCAGGATGCGGCTTAGTGGTGTACTGATTTTGTAGCATTATGCATAGGGCCTATGGGAGATATGGCACATGAGCTTGCTAGGGTGAGCACTAGACTAGGGCAGTACAGGACCCTATATGAGTAGGCAGTGCCACTAGAGCGACGGGATCCTACCTTGTCCTAGTCACAGTTGAGGACAGGCAGTGGACACAGGTCAGGCAGTGGCCGTGGTACCAAGAGCCATACTAGTGTCGAAGGATCTACCTCGACAGGGCATACCTTAGGTCACAGGTCACATCATTCACGTCAGCATACTCCTAGTCCTAGGTTGACTGGTTCAGTATAGAGATCAGCATAGGTACAACCACCAGTTGGTGATCCATCTACTACTCAGAGTCAGGCAGCAGTTACATCATAGATGTCCTTTATAGTTGAGATGACACTGTCCTTTGCAGCTCTGTCAGTGGCACAGGTAGAGGTTGTGACAGTTTCAGTGCAGAGGTCAGTACAGGATTAGCCACTAGTGATAGATCCATCTACCTCTCAGAGTCCAGTAGCAGTGACCTCACAGATGTTTGCCACCGTCACGATGATACCTTCACTCGCGGTTCCATCAGTTTCATAGACAGAGGCTGCTACAGGACCACCTATTGTTTCAATGCCTATGAAAGAGTTGCAGCCGCCACATTCTTCCCCTAGAGGGGATGATGAGAGCCTACCCTAGGGGCATACTTGTATTATGACACACTATGTATAGGTTATTGAGCCCGTGAGCTCCATTTTTGGGCTATCCCATGACTTTATCCTATGACATTGTACCTTTTTGAGATGCTATTATATGATGATGTAGTTTTGATGTGGCCTACATGTGTTATGTGATGCCCTTTTCTTTATGTATTATGACATGTAGGATCTATGATTTGTGATGTATCATGTATGTGATATGATGCCTATTTGTGATTTTGATGCTATAATGATGCAATGCTTATTTATATGATTATGTTAATGATGTGCATGATGTATTTATGTAAAAGGTGCAATGCTGATGATTATGTTAATGCAATGCTTGTGACTATGTATATGATTTAATGCCTTGGATGATGTAATGTATGGACCTAATGCAATGTATATTTGATTATGTATGCACTTATGTTTTCAGATGTCATAGGATATCATCATGGGATGGACGAGAGAAGATGACGAGACTGATGAGACAAGATGATCAGACTAAAGAGGAGAGGACATGAGACTGACGAAAATGCATGCTAATTCCTAAACCAAATCCTTCAAAACTTTACTGTAGGACTTTTAATATTTATTGCTCTTAATCATCATTGGGAAAACTGTTGTAATGGCCAACAAACACCATGATATGACATAGATCAAGGTGTGCAAGGTCGTACCATTACGTAAGACAAACAGTCATAGACAAGGATGATCATGACTCATACCAAGAGCGTGATTGCCCTAGTTTTTTTGTGATAATCAACCACAAGAATAAAAAGACAAGGACAAATCATGAAACATCGTTGCGTCTCTAAATCCTATTTCCAGGACATCCTTGAGAAACTAGTGGCATGATTGTTGAAATACAAAACAAATAAAGCCCTTACCATGATATGTTGTTGCTTTTCTAAATCCTAGGATCAGGATCTCACCGAGAAGCTAGTAGTCATGAGTGTCAATTGTCATGCTATGTCGCTGCTTCTCTAAATCTTTCTTAGTGGGATCTCGCTGAAAAACTAATAACATGATAAAAGATCAAAAGACAATTGTTAAGTGTTTGCCAAGTGCATTTGGATATCCATTGTTCTAATGTCAAGATGCCATGTTTGATGATGTCGAGATGTCAAAATGTTTAAAGTTTTGATGACCTTGGAAAATGCCAAGAATTGGTGAATTTAGGAAGGACACATCCTGAATAATGTCGATAACAAGAGGATTTGATCCCTAATGGTCGTAAGGGGTTCCTCGACATAATGACGATGCCTAGGAAGGACACATCCTAAGGCATAAATGACAGAGTTGGTTCTTTAGAAGGACACATATGAAGAATATTGATGTCATGAAGAGTGATCTTTAGATGTCAAGAGGATCACTCAAAATGTCGAATGACGATGATGACGCGTAGGAAGGACACATCCTAAGGCGTAAATGACAGAGGTTATCATTTAGAAGGACTCATCTAAAGATTAATTGAAATTTGACAGTTTGATCGGTTTATGATGATTTTACTTTCTTTGACCGAATTTGACTTGTGTTTGACCATATGCCAATATTGTCTTGATGATATGAGTGACATGCTGATGAGATTGCCATGCTGAATAAATAACTGTTTTACTCTGTTTCAAGAGTTTTCTCATGTAGAAAATGATTGAAGACTTTTGACATGTGTGCCATTGTAGTGCCATGAACTCTAATGGATTGACCTAGTGTGGCCTCGGGGGCTCATCGATAGATGGCCTTGCCTACGTCATACACTCAGAGACCTCATAGTTCGACATGACCAATGACTTTGCCTTGATGACCAAAGATTGTGCCATGATTTATTTTGACTAACCTAAAAGGACTAACCTAATGTCTCAGGGACTCAAGTGTGAGTCTTGCCTACGTAGCAAATGCGTAGAGACAATGTAGTTTGACAATGACAAAGATTGATTGACTTGATTGACTTTGACAAGAGATGATACTGCGTTGTGTTCGTTGAGCGGTCTAATGATTTGTTGTGGTTTTCTTCAAGACATTTTATGATTTTTAGGTATTTTTTCAGGACATTTTGTGATGTTTTTTGGTCTTTCTTCAGGACTTTTTATGATGTTTTTTGTTTTTTTTAGGACTTTTTGCGATGTTTTTTGGTCTTTCTTCAGGACTTTTTATGATGTTTTTTGTCTTTTTTAAGGACTTTTGCAATGTTTTTGGTCTTTCTTCGGACTTTTACGATGTTTTTTGTCTTTTTAGGACTTTTGCGATATTTTTGGTCTTTCTTCGGACTTTTATGATTTTTTGTCTTTTTTGACTTTTACGATGTTTTTGGTCTTTTTAAGGACTTTTTATGATTTTTTTGTCTTTTTTAGGACTTTTTGCGATGTTTTTTGGTCTTTTTTCAAGACTTTTTATGATGTTTTTTGTCTTTTTTTAGGACTTTTTTCCAATTGTTAAGATCATGTGTGACATCCACTACAGTTTCATGATAAACATTTTTCCCCCAGTCAGGTCTAAGACTTAGCCATTTGCAAGGAATATGGACGGGATGCTGCTAACTTGCTAGACGGACAGTCATCAGGACTTGATGTCAATCATTTATCTACTATGACAGGTAGGGTAGGATGTGATGGTGATTTGCATAATAATGGCAAACATACCTTTCATCCTAGGCCAAGTTAGACAAAGTGACAGTAGATGGCAGAGCAATGATTGATTACGCATGGCGCCTGTTTGCCAGGTTTTCACCATGGTACTTGTCCAAAGTGCCTGTTTGCTAGGTTTTCACTATTGAAAAAATCATTTTTCTCTTTACTATTTTCTTGACTTTTTGATTTTTTTGGTGTCACCAAGATGCTTGTTTGCCAGGTTTTCATCAGGGTGACGATTTTTTAATTTTTCAATTTTTTTGTATTTTATGGCTTTTAGCTCCATCCTCTAATGCTATGCATAGAAATTTCAGAGGTGTAAACTGTTGATGGGATCTGTCAACTGTTCCCCATCTGGAGTTATCAATTGATAAGCTCCGGAACTAAAAGAAGATATGATAATATAGGGACCCAACCAGTTTGGTTCAAATTTTCCTAGCTTTTCTCTATTTGCTTGGTTCTTGGGGTTCTACATGAGAACTAGGTCGCCAATGTCAAACTTTCTTACCATAACCTTTTTATTGTAGCTACGAAAAAGACAGTTCTGATATGCTTGGAGATGGTTTAGTGAATTTTGTTGTCTCTCTTCCAGCATTTCTAGCTCATGTAAGCGTGATTGTCGGTACTCCTCTTCATTAGTTAGGCCCTTCAGGGAGACTCGTAGCGAAGGAATTTTTACCTCAATGGGTAAGATGGCTTCAGCGCCAAAGACTAGGGCGAATGGGGTAGCTCCTATAGGTGTACGAATGCTAGTTCGGTAAGCCCACAGAGCGGGGTTAAGTTGTATGTGCCAGTCACGGACATCGTCATTGACAGTCTTTTTTAGAATTTTGACAATGGTTTTATTCAACACCTCAACTTGACCATTTCCTTGGGGATAGTATGGAGATGAAAAGTGGTGTTGGATATGGAATCGCTCACATAACTCACGTATGTCTTGGTTTTTGAATGGACATCCATTGTCAGTGATGATGGAATGTGGAAGGCCATACCGACAAATGATGCAGTTGAGGATGAACTTTGATATTTGCTTGCCGGTAATGTATGTCAATGGGATGGCTTCAATCCACTTTGTCAAATACTCAGTGGCAGTAATAATGAATTTATGGCCATTGGATGAGGTTGGATGAATCTTACCCATGAGGTCGAGTCCCCATTGAGCGAAGGGCCAAGGAGAAGTGATCAGCTGGAGTTCTTGTGTTGTAGTGTGGACCAAGTCACTATGTATTTGACATTTGTAACAAGTCCTGACATATTCCATTGCATCCTTTTCCATGGTCTGCCAATAATACCCAAGTATCGTTAGTTTCTTAGCCAGAGTAGGACCACTCGAATGAGACCCGCATATACCATCATGCACTTCTCGTAAGGTCGTATATGCTTCGTCAGTGTTAAGACATCTAAGGAGGGTATCGTCAAAACTACGATGGTATAGGGTGTCACTGACAATGGCATACCTTACAGATTTTCTAATGAAGGAATTCCTTTGGTTATTGGACAAGTTCGGTGGAAGGGTTTGAGATTTTAGGTATTCATAAATTTCCTGATACCAAGGAGAGTTGGGACCAACAAGTTCACAAACCATTTCTGATTATGGGATATCATATGTCGGTATCAAAAGCTGTTCCACTAAGAACTCAAATTGTGACACATTTTTAGGGATGTCCAAAAGAGAACTAATAGTAGCCATTGCATCAGCCGCCTTATTCTATACCCTAGGGATTTGTTCAAAAGAAATTGATTAAAAGTATGTTAGGAAACTATCCACCATCCTCTTGTAGGGAAGCAACTTCTCATCTTTTGTTTCATAGTCATCATTCACTTGGTTGATCACGAGCTAGGAATCCCCAAATACAAGCAATGTCTGAATTTTCCATTTGATTGCCAACTTGAGACCTGTGGCTAGTGCTTCATATTCGGAAATGTTATTTGTACAAGGGAAAGTGATCTTGAATGATTTAGGAATTGAATCCCCCTATGGTGTAATAAATAAGATTCCAGCACCTGAGCCATGACTAGTATGAGACCCATCAAAATATAGCTTCCATGGTGCTGTTGGTTCCGCATGAAAAATGGATTCGTTAGGAAAATGAGTCACTAGTGGATGAGTGACTTGGATTGGTGCATCTTCCAGTTGATCTGCTATTACCTATCCTTTTATTGCCTTACGCTCAACATATTGTATGTCATATTCACTTAGTATCATGACCCATTTTGCTAATCGGCCTGTTAATGCCACCCAACTTAGTAGATATTTCAGTGGATCAATCTTGGCAACTAGTTGTGTTTGATGACTGAGCATATAGTGTCTTAGATTTTGGGATGCAAAGACAACAACGAGACATGCACGTTCAATGTATGTGTAGTTCAACTCATAGCCTATCAGTGTGTGGCTGATGTAATAGATTGCTCTTTCTTTTCCTTCATGATCATTTTGGGCCAGCAATGCCCCCAGTGCTGAACTAGTAGTCGAGATGTATAGAATCAATGGATTTCCATGAATGGGTGGCATGAGGACTAGTGTTGATATCAGGTAATCTTTTATTTGCTGGAAGGCCTCTTGAAATTTATCTATCCAGACAAAGGGGACACCTTTGCGCAACAGATACTGGAATGGGTGGCACTTATCTGCCAATTGGGCTATGAAACGCCGAATAGATTGTACTCTACCTTGCAAAGTTCTGAGTTCATTGATCCCTCTGGGCAGAGGCATGTCTATGATTTCTTTGACCTTTGCCGGATCAACCTCTATGCCTCTTCGGGAAACTATGTATCCGAATAATTTACCTGATGTGACCCCAAAAACACACTTCTTAGGGTTTAGCCAAACTTTGTACTCTTCAAGTCTCTTAAAAATTATGTTGAGTACCTTCAAATTATCTTTCCTTGTTGTCGATTTGGCCAATAGGTCATGTACATAATCCTCCATTATTTTGTGCATCATGTCATGGAAGATCGTGGTCATAGCCCTTTGATATGTGGCACCTACATTTTTTAGACCAAATGGCATGACGTTCCAATAGTATGTATCCCATGGGCAAGTAAATGCTGTTTTGTGTTGATCCTCAGGAGCAATGTAGATTTGATTATAACCAGAGAAACCATCCATGAGTGATAGCATCTCATACCCTATTGTAAGGTCCACTATAATGCCAATGTTTGGCAAAGGAAAGTCATCCTTTGGACATGCTTTATTTAGGTCTCAGAAATCTGTACATACATGAATCAACCCATTTGGATTTGTGACTGGGACCAGATTAGAAATTCATTCAGCGTAGTCAATAGACTTTATGAATCCGACATCTAGCAATTTCTTTAACTCGGCCTTGACCAATAGGGTAACTTGGGGGTGCATTTTGTGCAACTTTTGCTTGACTGGTTTAGCATCCGGTAATAGTGGTAGATGGTGTAGAACTAGTTCTAGGTCCAATCCTGGCATGTCAGCATAGGACCATGCGAAGTTGATTTTCCGTTCTACAAAGAATTTATGAAACTATGGTTTCTCTTCGTCAGTCAATGATGCAACAAATAGGACCATCTTGGGATCCTCTGCAGTTGAAATGTTATCCTCTATTGTGTCCTCAATAAGCATGGCTGATTTCTCCTGTTGCATGGGGAGAAAGTCCAGTCCTCCATCTTTGGGCATCTCATAGAGGTTTTCACCCATAGATACGTCCTTTATTTTTACTATTTTATCGTCAAGAGGTGCCTTTCGGTTTTCATCTAGAGACGTTTCATTTTTTACTTTATTTTTACTTTTGCGACTAGAGGACTGAACAATCTCGCTGAAGTATGTGATGTAGTCTAAATTAATGAATCCAGATTTGTGGTCCCCACTGGGTATGCCTTCTCGTAATCCCATGAATTTGGCAATTGCCTCATCATTCTGAAATGTGTCTAGAACTGGCGGTCCTTGTTGGTCCCAATCGACTAGTTCAAGGTAAACTAAAGAAATGCCATCATCAAGGCTAGTGAATTGGGGTGAGGATGCAGACAACATGCAAATGGATTCATTGATGTTGTAGTTGAGGTTATCATCATCCAACTCGACATTGGACTCTATCCAATATTCTCTTTCACTAGTGTCATATTCATTGTCAAAATAGGGAGTGAAGGTTTTAGAGTCCTAGTTGTCAATTTCCTCTAATACCTCGGATGGATTGGACGGATGGGGTTCAAATGACGGGTGTTGTATGTCATGGGAAGTGGTAGTGGGACTTTGACTATTTGGTGCTTGTTCAATTTTGAATGTTTTCCAAAATCGTTGTTCAGAGGTCAATTCCCCTGGTTCGACAAACAAATCATCAAGACAACAGTCACTTAGGGAGCGTTCTGAGCCATATTCCCACTAATGGGAGTCTATTTCGATGAGGGTTTCCCTAGTAGTCTCGACATTGTCAGAAGCATGTACTCACTCATTTGAAAGTCTAGAGGTACGTCGATCATCATTGTTAAGTGATCCAAACCCTAATCCAAGATACTTCAGAGTCTGAAAAGTTTCTATGGGTTCCCTTCGACCAGTTTTATTTTTTCCTAGGCCACTAGTACCATCGTAGCCTTTAGCCTTCATGATGTTGTAACCTTTGCTGTATCTTTGAACTGGTAGTGGAGGTAATGCAACTGTATCCTTATAGATCCATCCTGTGATGTCAGCAAGGTCTTCATCACTCATGTCCCCCCACTTGATAAAAACTGTATTCGGTGGGACTTTGAAAGTTTCCTGAGGTTCCATTCTAAAACATGGCCACCCATATATCTTTGGAGGAGTGGGTATTGTAGTTATTCTATATGCTATATTTAGTTTGAACTCCCCATAGCCGAGGTCCTGGATTTTGACAGTTGATTCAGTCATAGGGCTGGTGGAAGGTGGTGGTACGGCGGAAGACGTGGATGGAGTGGATGTGGAAGATGATGTGAGTGTGGAAGGGTCGATATACTTGGATGACGAGGAGCCAGGTGCTTCTCGGTTAATAGGTACTTGGTTTTCGGAGACACCCCTTAAGTTGGTACAATATTGGAAAGGGTTGGGGTCTCCGTATATGGTTACTTTTGTGTCATCAAATGGAAACTTGAGGCATTGGTGGTATGTAGATGGAACGGCTTTTAATGCGTGAATCCATGGACGACCAAGTAAGATGTTATATGGTAGTTCCAAATCCAGGACCTGGCAGGTTGTGTCCACAATGACCGATCCTACTTTGATAGGGAGAGAGATAACACCCCGTGAAGAGCGTTCCTCATCATCATATGCTTTGATCACTATACTTTTTGTTGGGTCTACACACGCATCAGAGAACCCTAGAGCTTTAACCAATTTGAGGGAGCATATATTCAACCCTGCTCCGCCATCTACTAAAACCCATCTAACTTTGTGCTTGTGGACAAAAGTTTCGATGTGTAATGCATCATTGTGGTTGGTTTTATGTGATCAGTAATCTTGGTCCGAGAAGGTGACATGATGCGGCGTAGTGAGATATCCCACCATAGTTTCAAATTGATTGACATCGATATCCTTGCAAACTGACGACTCTAGGAGAGTTTTATCTAGGATTTCTTTGTGTGCAGGAGAAATAAGCAGTAACTCAAGTATAGATATTTGTGCGGGAGTCTTTCCTAGCTGGTCGATGAGGTTGAATTAACTTTTGGGTTTCCATTGTTGTGGGGTTGGAACAGGTTTTGGCTATTTAGTAGATGAAGCAGGTTGTGATTGCTTAGCAGATGGGCCTGGTATAGTGATTTTAGCTTGTCTAGCGGGAGGTGGACCAGCTATAGTGACCTTGCCACTTTGAGTAGTAGCATTACAATGGGGTGCTCTCTTGGCCGTAATAGTATTGATGTACTCATCATTAGTTTGGACATTATTTATAATTGGTCTGCTAGAATAATCGTACTTGGCTCAGGTGAAGTTAGCTTGGTTTTGTGAACCTGAAGTGGAAGCATTATGAGAACCATGGTCCTATAGTGGATTCTTGTGGATAGTATGATCTGAGTTGGAGGTGAATTGCAATCCACCTACTTCGATGGTGTGATTTTCGATAAGGTCTTGTATTATGTTTTTCAATTGTCGACAGTTAGAGGTTGTATGCCCTTTTGCTCGATGGTATTCGCAAAGTGCATTTTCATTCCACCATGCTAGTTTGAATTGTCCTGGGTCATACGGTTTTATTTCCGAAAGTATCATGACCCCATGTTGGATGCATTTCTTAAGGACTTCTTCAATGGGTTCACCCAAATGGGTGTATGTGCAACCCATAGGAAATTGTCTCATCTGACGATATTGTCCCTGATTGTTTTGAACACTTTGGTTGTTTGAAGAAGTATTGGGAGGAGGTTTCAATGTTGTTGTTGGTCTATTTTATTGTTGAACACCTTTCAGGGCCAATACAAGGCCTACCGTGTTTGCAGTCTTGGGGTCGACAACACCGTCATTTGTAACGTGCTTGTTTTTAACCCATTATTTGTTTTTGTCAGCAGGTGGATTGACGTTTGTGTTTTTGGAACCATATCTCAGTTCTCCCTTTGCGATAAGGGATTTCTCAATCTGGACCCCCTTTTCAACCAATTCTGTGAAGTTTGTGCAACAATGTATTTGCAATGCAAATTTTAGGGGTCCCAAAAGTGTTTGGACGAACATGTCAACTTTTTCCCTTTCGGGGATGTCAATGTGACATCGACTAGCAAGGCTTCTCCATTTTTGAAAGAATGGGATAAATGTCTCACCAGAATCTTCTTGCATGAGATTGCACAAGCTAGTGATAGAGGTATCCATGTCGATGTTGTACGTATAATTTCCTATGAATTTTTTTTAAGCTCATCCCATGTTTGGATATCCTTTTGAGTTGAAAACCATTCGAGGGCTTGACCTGCCAGACTTTTAGAAAAGAGTCTCATCAAGTATGTTTGTTTGTAGGTGATGTCCATACAATTTGTTGCAAATTCGCGAACATGCTCAATGGGATTTTTCTTGCCTCTATATTTTGCAAAGTTGGGTGACACGTATCCTGGCGGAAATGGAGGCATGTATAAGCTCGTGTCAAATGGGTACACATTCAGGTCATATGATATTTCTGATTTCTTGCCTAAAATATACATGTTTTGGATAGTTTTCTCCATGTCCCTCATTCTTGCTTTGAGGTCGTCCATGGTAGGGTCATTTATGTTTCCATATGTTGGATTTCCTGGTACACCCTGTGTTCCTATTTGTTGTGCTTGAATATTGGTGTATTGTGGTGGTATGGATTGTTGTGGTACATATGACGTGTGCGGATTGACATGTTGTTGGTATTGGAAGTTATGATTGGGTGTATGTTGATAAGTATGAATGCTAGATGAGTAGGTTGGGATGTGTCCCCCAGCCATGTGTGTCATTATTTGGGGGATGTTGTGACCATGAATGTTATGGTGTGTCAATGATGTCATGGGTTGTGTTACTTGGCCGCCTTGTGCGAATTGTTGATTTTTTACAAGGGGAATGTTTGTGTTTGTACCTTGGGAGGCAATGATATTTGACTGTGTTGTCATGTTAACATTTTGTTGTTGTCCTTGGATAAATACATGTCTTGTGCCTCCTCCCAAAGGATTTTGAGAAATACCACTTGACAAATATGATGAAGTTGTGTTCATGGTGGTAGATGGAGCTGTCAAGGGGGGATTGTTGTGACTTGATGATGCCCCCATGGCATTTATTGTCGTGGCATTGACTATCATGATATTTGTGGTGTTGGGGTTGTTGGGGGTGTTTGGGACGTTGGGAGTGGTATGCACTGTCATTGTGGTCCCAAAGGAAGTATTGCTCGTAGTATTTAAAAGTTGACCACTGTGTGACATGTTATGTGCGTTGTTGGCATTAAGGTCAGGAGGTGTGAAGTTTAGCGTGTTAACATCAAATCCTTGTGGTAACTTAGCTCCTTCACTCAAGAGCATAGCTAAGAATCTGTCTTTGTCCTGATGGACCATGGCTTCAGCAAGCTGACAGGCCTCTGGGTCTTCTGTCAATGCCTCTATGTTTTCCTAAAGTAGTTGGCCATTTTCATCTTTTTGCAAGAATTGTTCGAATGGACTGTTTGATGAGGATTGCGTTGTTATTGGAGGTTGATTGTCTAAATTGGAAAATGGATCATTAAAGGTCCAGTTTGGGTCATGTGGAGGATTGTTGACGGTAAATGGGGGGTCTTGCCGAAAGTTTTCCATTTGTCTCTTTTGTTTTTGAAGTCTAGTTTCGACCATAAATGAGATTGCTCAAATGGGAATGACAACTAAATGCAAGTATGACACTACGTGAAGTCTAAGTTAAAAATGACGACTAGGATGACTAATGTTTTTGGATTTTCGTGAATAGGATATGCAATGTGTAGCAATGTAAGACAAGGTTATCTAAGCACTTCTATGCTTGAACTTTGTTTTCGATTTTGATTGCTAAAGGACTTTGTTGGAGATGACAAGTTGACAAGGTCTAAATGACTAGTGAGTTTTCTCAACTAGATTTTTGAGTTGGAAAAAAAAAATCTCACAAAAGAGGACAATGACTAAAAAGGGGGTTTGATGACTTAGTCCGAAAGAGCTTAATTTCAAAAACAATGACTTTGCAAAATGTGCTTAAGATTTTCCTAATCCTAAGTATGCAAAATGTGAACCTAGGGATAATCTAATGTTGAATGTATGCAACTAAAAGGAATGAAGTATGAAACCTATGGTGAC
The DNA here is from genome assembly GCA_007258455.2 of Sequoia sempervirens. Classification (NCBI taxonomy): domain Eukaryota; kingdom Viridiplantae; phylum Streptophyta; class Pinopsida; order Cupressales; family Cupressaceae; genus Sequoia; species Sequoia sempervirens. The sequence continues at coordinate 402,326,656 of VDFB02000003.1, read as the reverse complement.
TAATGCAAACTAATGGTTAAGACTTTGAGCAATATCAAGTTTGGCTTCTGACAGAATCTTCTTGGTGACAGTGTTTGACAAATGGTTGACAATTTGAAGACCTTAGGTTTCGACTGTAAAGTTTAAACTTTTGAAAAGCAAATGCGTCGTTTGAATTTGCAAATGTGTCACAGTTAAGCAAATGCGGTTCAGTTTTGCAATTGCAGATTTTGGACTGTCAAATGTGACTTTGTTTAGCATGTGCGGCTTTTCAGTTGTCAGATGTGTCATGACGCCTACAGTTGCAGAGTTCTAAGTGTCAAATGTGGTTTAACAGAGTGGTTGCATTGCAGAAAATCACTTGCAGTTTGACAAATGCGACTCAGTTTAATTTCAACATGATTTTCTTGTCGTTTTGATGGAAATTTTGATCTGTTTGGAGAATGTTTTGTTTCGAACTATGATATAAATAGAATACACTTGACAAACACAACATTTTAAAAGTAACCAAACACACATCAGATAAGCATGATCCTAGGTTAGGCCATGACAATATTTGCTAGATTACACGTAGGTTTCCCCAACCGCATATCTATAGCGTGTGAATTCAGAAGCTTGGCTGCACAGGCTGCCCCTTATAGTGCACTCTCTTCTTAGGCCAACCAAGCTTCCAACCCACATGAAACTCCCATGGCGAGCTGATCACCTCTACTACAAACTGTGAAAGTGTGGATGCCTTCACACCGACTGGTGCTACGCTACCAAATAGAAGGATTTTGGCTTTCTATACAAGAATTTTTAGTTAGGGACCCCCGTTCAAGTGGCCATACATCAGGCAAGAGATTAATCACCATTAAGGTGGCACTCTAGCCTGAAGAGGTTAAGCTCAACAGGGTTTAAGGGAGTACAACTCCGTCTGTATGACACATCCGCACTCACAACATTAGGTTTTCCTTTAAGGTTTACATTTATATACCAGTCGGGGGTAGCTTGGCTTTAGCTCTATTGTCGGTTTGAGTCACGTTGGGGTGATGAAATCCCCAGGCAAGCCCAATTTCTAGAGTTGGTAACTATTTCTCTTACACCCAAGATCACCCAAAAGTGCGAGGGGAGAGGATACTCTGATATACCAAGTCAGGGTAATAACAGATAAGAATGGGTCTAGTTTTCTGGTCACAAGGTTTTCACCAAGTGAGAGCATACTCACCTACCATTCTGCAAACACAATCAATCAAAGAAGATGTGTTCTTTTTATATGCACAAAAATCAAATGTTTGCTAATCTATGAAAGAAAAACAAGCACAATATTTGGTTATTTCTTCTTTGACATTCGAATATGCAAAAAATGAATTAGTAGTCTCTTTAAGCAATGGTCTTCGACACATGAATGGGGATCACCACACGCTACAAATGAATATTAGTAACAAAAAAAATATAATCTAGCCAACATGCAGCAATAAAAAACACAAAAAAATAGAAGACCAAAAAACTAGAAACCAGAAAAACCCTACAATCCAAAAATCAGAATGTCAAAACTGAAAGGAAAATTTTACCAAACAGATGTAGCTCGACAGGGCACATGCATCGTTCGGTTCTTTAAATGCAGTGTGACTGATCAGATGCGTCATTCCAAATGTCAGTTGCGACTTGTAAGGGCAATTGCGGCTCTTTTGTCAGTGAATGCATCGCGACACATCAAATGCATCACAATATTTTAAAAGAATAGTTGCGTCGTTCTGTACCTGTACCTGCGAAACAATTGAAAACACAAAAGAAATGTACAAAAAACCAGAAAAATGGAGTCGGGTTCACCAATGTAACTGAGGGTAATTTCTAGAGATTATATTAAATCAATTAAATCAAAGTAAAATGACAAAAACCCAAAGTTCTATGGTGCACAAAGGAAATTAAACAATAAGACGATTATACCTGCAACTTGCAATTCCCATGATTACCTTCATAGCACCTTCTTAGTTGCTGGATGATGTTGCCCTCAGATTCTTCATTCGAGCAATCTAAAAATGTCTAAGTCCTACAACAAGCCTTGAAGGATTTACTTGAAAGTCTAAATGCCTATGTCTAAAAGCCTATGATTGACAAATGCCTATGCTAAAACAATGCCATGAATTGCTCAAATGATTATAATAAATATTGAAATTACATATGAAAGACTAAGTGTGAAAGTAAATGCCTATAATGTCTATTCAAAATGTCAGCATGTGTGTGTATAATCGAAAAGTGAGAGGAAAATGGCATTTTATAGAAAATGCCATTTCGAGCGGATGAACGAGATTAATTGATGATGAGAACCTAGAATGAGCGGTCCAGATTAAGCCTGAGAATCCCTAATTAGGGTTAGGGAAAAATCCTTAATCAAACGGTCAGAATAAAATCTCAGATAATCGGATCGACGGTGGAGAATAAATGAGGAAATTAATTAGAAAATAAAGGTCTTCAAAAAATCAAGAAAATAAGATTGCTTGATTTGCAAGATTCGAAAAATCAAGAAGATAAGATTTGGACTGAAGATAAGATTTGGAAAATCAAGAATCTTCCCGATTAGTTGATTTTTGGAAGATTAATTACCAATTTGAATTAAATTAATTCAAATTATGGATTTTGAGAGATAATAAATAATTTTTTTAGATTATTTATCAAAAAGGACTGACAGTTAAGATTGAAATGACATTTTAAATAATTTAATTTATTTAAAATGAGAAGAATATTAAATTGGCAATTAAATATTTAAATTTAATTATTTAATTTAGCAGATTAGAGTAATTAATTAAATAAATTAATCAATTTATTTAATTAAGACAGTTAGTGAGGTATTAAATAAATAAATGTAATTCATTTATTTAAGAATTAGGAAGAATTAAATGCAGAAAGGGAAATTAAATAAATTAAGAAATTTATTTAATTAAAGAAAGACTTAGACAATTAATGACGTATTTAATAAATAAATAAAATTTATTTATTTAATAATCAGGAAGAATAAAAGGACATGAATTAATTAAATAATTATGAATTATTTAATCAATAGTCGAATGTGGACCAAGGACATAATTAAATGACATAATTATGGTAGGACGAAAGTGGTAAAAATGAAGCTTGCAAGCCTAGGTCATTTTTAAGTGTCTACAAATACATTGTCCAATAGGAAATCAATGGCCACCTTACTTGTTTCCCTTTTTATAGGGATTGCTTCCACCCATTTGGTAAAGTAATCAGTAGCAACAAGAATCCAAGAATTTCCTCCACTAGACTATTCTTGAAAGGATTCTTGGACTACAACAGGTCTTAGTGGCAAGTTCCCTGAGAATTTGAGTTTTCTAGAGAATCCCTAACATGCATCACATGGCCTCACTAACTTGCGGGAATATTTAAACACTATGGGCCACCAAAACCCTACTCTCAATAATTTGTGAGCAATTGTTTTCACCATGTAATGCCCTCCAAATAGTCCATTGCACATCTTAGTTAAAATCTCCAAGAGCCCAACGAGATGAATATGTTGAAAACATAGATATGAAAAGGATTGCAAACACAAAATTTTCAAGAGAGGTCATAGAAGCTAAAGTTTGTGAAGAAATGAGGGCCAAATATAAAGATATAACAATAGATGAAAGAAGAGAGATGGTCAAAAAGAGTGGGTTTCTCCTATTACTAGAATGGGATCTTGCTTCAATAATTGATTTTGATATAGTAAGAAGGAATGATGCCCCTCTCTTTAGCACTAAGGAAGAAGTAACACTAGATTTGGAAGGATCAACATTTAGTGCTCAATCAGATAGATTGGCTATTTGGGCTCTAGACCCAAGTACAAAGAAGCTACCAATTATAGAGCCAGTTGTAGAACTAAGATGACACTTGGTCATCAAAAGGGTTTTCGATACGTCTACACTTGAGGCTGCTATCTTTATATATGAATTTAGCTCAATTAAAAAAGTCTATAATGGAGTATCTAATTGAGGAGTGTGGTACAATTAGGACAAAGTATAATGACATGGTTTTTGAATATGATAAGGGGCAACAACAAATTGCAAAGTTGTAGTTGGAAGTTGCATTGTTAAGAGAAAAATTTCAATCAATGCACACATAGGGACCCCCACAATCAATGATTTCTCCTCTTCCATCTCCATCAAAGAAGCTACCATCCTCTCTTGTCCATCCTTCTATTCCTCCAACATCAATGGAAGTTGTTATGTATGATCCATATGAAGTGACAATTGCATGCTTAAGGCCATGTGCTTCGACAAAACCTTCTCCAAAAGAGTTAACAAGAGAAGAGTTTATTGAGCAAATGAAAGTGTTTGAGGAGTTGTTTTCATTGTATATTGATAATAATATATTAATTATTTCAAATGTTTTGGATGTTTGTTTGTCAAAGGAAATAACAAGAATGTGGAGTGTTCATTCCAATTATTCTTTAATGTTCAACTCAATAAATATGTTTGAGATGGACATGTTAGTTTCCCTCCCATTGAAGAAAACATGGAACCCTAGACTAAGTATCTTGAAGAGCGTGATCATTGGATCCACCCATGACAAAAATAAGCCAAAAAATATATTGCAAGCTAGCTTACAAAATGGTGAAATAAATTGGTGAATATCAAGGATTGGTGGATCCACTAGAAAACAAGATCAGCATGTGCGTGTATAATCAAAAAGTAAGAGGAAAATGGCATTTTATAGAAAATGCCATTTCGAGCGGATGAACGAGATTAATTGATGATGAGAACCTAGAATGAGCAGTCCAGATTAAGCCTAAGAATCCCTAATTAGGGTTAGGGAAAAATCCTTAATCGAACGGTCAGAATAAAATCTCAGATAATCGGATCGACGGTGGAGAATAAATGAGGAAATTAATTAGAAAATAAAGATCTTCAAAAAATCAAGAAGATAAGATTGCTTGATTTGCAAGATTCGAAAAATCAAGAAGATAAGATTTGGACTGAAGATCAGATTTGGAAAATCAAGAATCTGCCCGATTAGTTGATTTTTGGAAGATTAATTACCAATTTGAATTAAATTAATTCAAATTATGGATTTTGAGAGATAATAAATAATTTTTTTAGATTATTTATCAAAAAGGACTGTCAGTTAAGATTGAAATGACATTTAAATAATTTAATTTATTTAAAATGAGAAGAATATTAAATTGGCAATTAAATAATTAAATTTAATTATTTAATTTAGCAGATTAGAGTAATTAATTAAATAAATTAATCAATTTATTTAATTAAGACAGTTAGTGAGGTATTAAATAAATAAATGTAATTCATTTATTTAATAATTAGGAAGAATTAAATGCAGAAAGGGAAATTAAATAAATTAAGAAATTTATTTAATTAAAGAAAGACTTAGGCAATTAATGACGTATTTAATAAATAAATAAAATTTATTTATTTAATAATCATGAAGAATAAAAGGATATGAATTAATTAAATAATTATGAATTATTTAATCAATAGTCGAATGTGGACCAAGGACATAATTAAATGACATAATTATGGTAGGACGAAAGTGGTAAAAATGAAGCTTGCAAGCCTAGGTCATTTTTAAGTGTCTACAAATACATTGTCCAATAGGAAATCAATGGCCACCTTACTTGTTTCCCTTTTTATAGGGATTGCTTCCACCCACTTGGTAAAGTAATCAGTAGCAACAAGAATCCAAGAATTTCCTCCACTAGACTATTCTTGAAAGGATTCTTGGACTACAATAGGTCTTAGTGGCAAGTTCCCTGAGAATTTGAGTTTTCTAGAGAATCCCTAACATGCATCACATGGCCTCACTAACTTGCGGGAATATTTAAACACTATGGGCCACCAAAACCCTACTCTCAATACTTTGTGAGCAATTGTTTTCACCATGTAATGCCCTCCAAATAGTCCATTGCACATCTTAGTTAAAATCTCCAAGAGCCCAACGAGATGAATATGTTGAAAACATAGATATGAAAAGGATTGCAAACACAAAATTTTCAAGAGAGGTCATAGAAGCTAAAGTTTGTGAAGAAATGAGGGCCAAATATAAAGATATAACAATAGATGAAAGAAGAGAGATGGTCAAAAAGAGTGGGTTTCTCCTATTACTAGAATGGGATCTTGCTTCAATAATTGATTTTGATATAGTAAGAAGGAATGACGCCCCTCTCTTTAGCACCGAGGAAGAAGTAACACTAGATTTGGAAGGATCAACATTTAGTGCTCAATCAGATAGATTGGCTATTTGGGCTCTAGACCCAAGTACAAAGAAGCTACCAATTATAGAGCCAGTTGTAGAACTAAGATGACACTTGGTCATCAAAAGGGTTTTCGATACGTCTACACTTGAGGCTGCTATCTTTATAAATGAATTTAGCTCAATTAAAAAAGGCTAAAATGGAGTATCTAATTGAGGAGTGTGGTACAATTAGGACAAAGTATAATGACATGGTTTTTGAATATGATAAGGGGCGACAACAAATTGCAAAGTTGTAGTTGGAAGTTGCATTGTTAAAAGAAAAATTTCAATCAATGGACACATAGGGACCCCCACAATCAATGATTTCTCCTCCTCCATCTCCATCAAAGAAGCTACCATCCTCTCTTGTCCATCCTTCTATTCCTCCAACATCAATGGAAGTGGTTATGTATGATCCATATGAAGTGACAATTGCATGCTTAAGGCCATGTGCTTCGACAAAACCTTCTCCAAAAGAGTTAACAAGAGAAGAGTTGATTGAGCAAATGAAAGTGTTTGAGGAGTTGTTTTCATTGTATATTGATAATAATATATTAATTATTTCAAATGTTTTGGATGTTTGTTTGTCAAAGGAAATAACAAGAATGTGGAGTGTTCATTCCAATTATTCTTTAATGTTCAACTCAATAAACATGTTTGAGATGGACATGTTAGTTTCCCTCCCATTGAAGAAAACATGGAACCCTAGACTAAGTATCTTGAAGAGCGTGATCATTGGATCCACCCATGACAAAAATAAGCCAAAAAATATATTGCACTAGCTTACAAAATGGTGAAATAAATTGGTGAATATCAAGGATTGGTGGATGCACTAGAAAACAAGATCAAAGCATTATTGAAATAGTTTGAAGAGAGTGATCTTGGCTTATTGCCAAATATTCTAAATGGTGATGGAACTGTTAGCACTTATGAGTAGTGGAGAGCTCATATGGATGTTTTCATTGCTATAGAATCTACCTTAATTTGTGAGAAGGTGATGTCAAAATTTCAATATTAAAGGAAATCATGAGAAAATTATCTATCACCAATGTATTTCTTGAGGGCTTTGACAAAGATTCAAATCAAACAATGGTCAAGTATGGCCCCTACAAGAAAAAATTAGATGAATTTATTTCTTATGAATGACCATCTAAGGAGGATTTTGAGTAATTAAAGCAGAAATATGTTGATATCCTAGACTTATAGGTTGCTTCAGTGGAAAGGTAGTAATGAATTTCGATCTTGATGTTTTTAGTGAGTAATGGTTTTCAGTAAGGATGGTTGCAATAGGAGGAATACAATACATCGCTTCGAAACAATATAGATTAACTAATCCTTTTTTATTTTAGTGTTTAAATATTGTATCTTCTTCAATTCAAATTTTATGACATAAGGATGTTGATGTGGAAATGCTTCACCTTTTCTTTCTTCTTGTTTTCATACTTTAAGTCCTACAAGTTTTGGAGCACATGGAAAAGGTGTTGTTGCTCGTGGGAAGAATATCTTGATTAACTAAAGCACCTTTTGGAAGGTGGGAAGTATCTTTACCAACAAATGAAAATAACTTTTGTCTCATCCAAGATATTCCCCCTTACGTTTTGCAAATGCAATAGTATTTTGGAATGAATTGTAATTGTCAAATGTAAAGGTGACATGTGCACATTGGTCTAAAGCTTGTTTTTATCCCTTTATTTTTATAAAAGGGAATTCAAGGCCAATTGTAAAAGTTGTTGATTTATCTCAAAAAACATTTTTTTAAGAGACAATACATTGAATAGAACTAAGTCTATATCTAGGTTAAGAGTCTTTTGTTTCTACAATCATTTTTTTATAATAGTACTAGCATTTGAATTTAAAGAATAACATAGTTTCAAGGCCAATTCTCTCCTACTGTATTCATCATTTGAATTATCAATTAAATAATCAAGGGTTGTTTCAATGGTATTCATTATTCTCCAATGAATATATGATTTTTTATTTTTTCTAATTCAAAGAATTAGTTAAATTGCTTGGATGAAATCATAGGTTTATGTGATTTGAGTATTGAGATATGATAATGAGTTCTAGTTTTGAATAGTTTAGTATAATGTTGTAATGTAACATTATAGAAGATCTATGATGCTAAGTGTTAAGCTATTTTTAAGTTTGGTTTTCATTTGATTGGACTTTGTACCCTGGGTTAAGGCACTGCTCTGGGATTTTTGTTTGTGTTATAATAGTTTTGATCATTCACAAAAAATACATTAAAATCACTTAATTCTTTAAATTTATTGTTGAAATGTATGTCAAGTCAAGGTTTATCATGCTCTATTGCATTTGAAACAATTAATATGTAAATTTTTTGATAGATCTTTACATCTATTGAATTGACAAGCAATTATCTGTAGAGATTATCTATTATTTACAATGTACAAGGTTAATTGGCATAAAGGATCTTGACTACATTGTGTGGGATCACCCTCTCAAGTTTTGTAGAGCCCAAAGTGCAAGAGGAAATCATTTCCAAGATTTCAATCATTTGTTCACCAATCCCTCCAATTAGCTAACCATTGGAAGATGGAAATTTCATAGGCTATCTTGTGAACTTGGCTTGGTATATCAAAAATACCAATAGATACTATTGGAACTACTCAAATCTGATGATTTTTGCATATTTTTCTTGCCCCCTGAGTCTCCATATGAGTCCTTCCTTATGCATATTTCCTTATTTCATGATTTTTTTACTCATATTTTGACTCATATTTTTCCCCTAAATCATCTATCTATGCATTTTCTACCTTTTTGTCTATATTGGCATAGGTCTCCCATTGTCTCCCCAACCCATGTTGCTTTTATATTGACATTTGTTTAATGCAGATCTATTGGCAGGACTTTTGTATTGTTTTGGCGACCATGGAGGATTCTTTCAACATATATCTTGGTTGTCAAGGTTGCATCTTACCGATTCCAATATGTCTCCCCGACTAGGCGTATGGGTGCTCATCGGTGTGAATTATTCTTTTTCGTTGCAAGGTCTTGGTGAGTATTTTGTCTCACCGATGGAGCACATATGATTTTTTCCAAATGAATTTTGGTGGGAGATATTGTTTTCATTGTAAGGTCATGGCGAGTGACCTTCGGTCTCATCAATCTTACACATGGTTTTCCTCTCATAGGCCTTTCAGTAGGAGTTGAGGTTTGCGGCATGTGGTCATAGCGAAATATATGTGTCTCACTGATGGGTTACTAAAGGGTTTCTACTGAATGGATTTTGGCAAGATACTTGCTATGTCTTGGTGAATAGGTGTGAGCTCGGTTGTTTCAGTATAGCAATTTACTCTACAAGAGGTCTCGCCGAGGGTTGAGGGTTATAACAACAAAGGATCCTCGTCGGTAGGAAAAATATTTTGTCTCAGGGACTTGAATATAGATGTTGGCTTTCGGTGTGACACAACAATCTACAAGAGGTCCCCCTGATAGCGATACAGATGATAAAGATGTTTTCAGTGAAACATGGTGTAGCCTACAAGATATCTCCCCAACTATGATTTGTTATGGTGACCCGCATGTGTTAGAAGGGTGCATTTTGGTAAGACATTCTCTTGTGTCTCAGTGACTGAAACAAATGTAACACATATGTGCTCTTGGTATGACAAATGATTTTCAATATGATATCTCATCGATGGTAGAAGGCTATAGCGAAACATAAAAGGAACAAAAGTGATACTTCTTGACTTCGATGTAGCAAACAGGTGGTCACGGTGATGCACGATGAACAGTGAACACAGGAAGATAACGATTAATGTTATTTTACCTTCGACATACTTTCATGACTGTCTTGGCAACTGTTCACTAATGAATAATAGAAATACAAATCACTGTAGCCGACATGAATTTGTTTGGATGATTCTTGCCAGCCGCCACAATTTGAGCCCGAATTCTATGGTGGGCCGACATATGATTTCAATATGATTTATTTTCTCTTGCTGGTATATAAATAGGAATTTTATAATTCTAAAAGAGGGAGTCATCAGTTATTCAATACAGTAGGAAATTTTTATGGATAAAAAATAGTAAATTTATCAAATCAGAGGCTATGATGCATGTTCCAAAATGGAGGTATTTATGAATGTCAATTGATGTTGCTGCACATGTCTGGTATTAGTTATCTATTGAATTTAATAAGAGAATTGCTAAGTTGTCTCCAAGATGGATTATTTCTAATTGTTTAAATTGATATAACAAGTTTGTATTCAATTTATCAATACACACCTACTATACTTGTGTGATCGATTGATTGGTTCTTTCAAGTAGAGACTAAATCCTTTTAGTTAATCACAGTAATCAAAGAGATTCAATTGGATTATTTGAGTAGAGCTTAGTAATCATATTTTTTCATGTTTATACCAGTTGTAAGCATAATCTATGCAATATAGCTTGAATTTTCTCAAAGAAGTGTTGCTCATCTTGATCTCATTTGACTTTGCATACCCAACAAGGCACTAGTCTCTACACTTCTTTATTTGAACTTATTCAGTTTTCTTTACATCTATTAGTCAAGCATTCACTCTAGGATTTGGATTAGAGTATGGTCACTATCTTCAAGTTGGATTTCATCTGTTCACCTCCCATTTCCATTGTGAACAAATTGTTTCAAGAAGATAATCTCAAGAAGATAATCTCAAGTCAAGTCTGCATTATTCAAAAAGGTACACCTACCCAGGTTTGCAGTACCTAAAGAGTAGAAGGTTGAGTTCACTTGACCTTGTTTGTTACCCTAAAGTGTATCGAGAGATTGGCAGTCTCTTGAGGCATTCAACCAACGTTTTTTAGAGCTAATAGATACAATGATGGATTACCATAGAATTAATTTTACAATGAGAACCCCTTGGTTATATAGGCCAAGGTGAGAGATATAATTACATAAGATTATGACATATGTATTAATCTTATGACTTGAAACATAAAGTGATAAGTATCTTATGTGTACTCTAAGAAAACTTAAGTGAATTAATGTGATTGTGAGCTAGGCAGTGAGCCAACTTGGCAAATCACTTTGTTCACACCAACAAAGACAATGTGTATAATTTTCCATCTTTCATGGATTTTTCCTATATTCACATTATTTCCAAATAAAAATTTAGTTTTTAAAGAATTAAATCCAAATTATATTAAATCCATGAAAAATGAAAGATGGATAATTGGACCCTTCAAATATAAGTCAAACAAATTATTAAAGGATAATCAAATGACTATCTGTTTAAATAGTTGATGTGTTCTCCTCAACATATTCATATTATAACTTTTTTTATTTTTAATAATCGATTATCAATTTTATTTTTTATTTAAATAAAACTACCAAACCTCATTCGTAATGAGGATACTTTAAAAAAAAATTATACTAAAGAATGAGAGTAGTACTAGACAATACATTATCACTACGTAGAAATATAATATGTCAACTCCATTAATATATATCATATTTAGTCTTTAGATTTTGTTGGTTAGCAGATTTGTCATCTGAGTTTATACTTTATTTTCCCACAACGACAACCTAACCAATAGTTGAGTCACTTGCAATGGTATGTGCAAGTGCTCTCTTCTTATTTTACAAGGTGCAACTAGCTTCAAATAATATGTAATGACTGGAAGTGTTGGGTATTCTTTTGACTAAAAAGTAGAAAAGGTAAACTACCATCTACTCATAGCCATGAAATAGATGTGAAAGATTAAATTAGAAAAGAGTGAATGTAAAAAATTGACACACATTTCATTTATCCTACACCCACAAATAATACTTAGGAAAGAATGAACAATAGATCCCTTCTCAATAGATGAGTCAATTTGAATCCAAAGTTCTAGAAATTAATAGATACACAATTCCATATAATAGAAATAAACAATGTAGGATAACCAAAATGACACAGAGTTCATTTTCAATTTAAAGAATACATAAACAAATACATAGATGTAAAGATATCTCCTTTATTCTCCAATGTCAAAATACAATTCATAGACTCCACCTTGTACAATGAAACTATGTGAAAAGAAAACTAAACTATTCCTCCCTTCCCAAATAGTTGAGAAATGATAAGAAAAGATCCCCTTTACAATGAGAAAAGTGAAATTTATATTCCACCTCGATCTAACTCTTTCATTTACCTAACTGCTTCTTGAAAATAAAATAAAATTTCCTTTCTCCATCTTCCTAGATATAACTATTTCTTGGTATCTTTTCATGTTTCTTTTGGGACATAGTGACTTTGGCATTTCAATTTTTTTAATTTTAATGGGGCTCCCACTAGTTTCCTTGTAAATTGTATCCACTAAGAGAAAATATCTACCAGTGGTTAAAAATGAAATATCTTTCCTTTATCAACATAAGATTACAAAATTATAATAATAAGTTGTTGTGATATGACTTCCGAATGAGCAGATAGTAATTGATCTTTGTATAGTCTTGATATACACTCTTCATTTTGATTGGCCAATGGCAGTTTTATCCAGTCAACCACTCATTTACATCAATTCTCTAGTCATCACATTGCTTAGGAGTTATTGATGAACACTTGACATCCCTAAACTTATAAATTTTGTCATGTTGTAGGTATACTTCCTGATTCAATTTCATGTGTAAGGTATTAAGAGACAATCCAACACTCATTCCTTAGTGGTTCCATTTTGTCTATAACTAACATTATTGTGCAAGCCCAGTATATAGCTCAAAGATCATCATAAAATTTATAGGCATCTACAGCTACAAAATAACCTCAGGTTTTAAACATTATGTGAGCTATTGAAAACTCATATTTTTAGAATGGTCATTCACATAAAATGTATTGTGTATAATACATGGACATAAACTACAACCTGCCAAGGAATTTGACTTTACATGTGCACCATGCACATACCTTCCTAACCCAATTCACAAAGAACAAAAGAAACTACTCTCCCAATAGCCCTCTATGTTCATATATGCACAATAGTTCTAAATCCATTAGCCTCTTGTAAACAAAATAACATTTATGTATCAATGGATGATAACCTGTTCAACTTGGAAAACCATTCTTGAAATATTAGAGAATGAAAATCATCTTGATTCCATAAATTACTATCAATACTTTCATCCCTACTCTATTCAAAAGCTTCCAAACATCATTTATGTTATCAAATAGAATAGTTGGTAGCTTGCTTCTTCTTAGAGAAGTTAGAAATGTCATGATACAAGAATGCCAGATTAGTGTCACTACATCCTAATATTTTCCTTCACTAAATAGGGTTGGTATAACTGTCGGACATATGTCTCAGTAACACATCTTTAAATTTTATCATCACTATGATAAAAAAAACATATAATTAATTCTAGATTGTTTGTAACTTCATTCCCATCACCTTCCTCAAATGATATACCACTCAAAATAACCAAAAAGTTCAAAAAAATTAAAGCATAACTCTTTCATGGCATGGGATAGCTTCCTAGATCTGTACACCACATTTGATTGAAGGTTTCTAAAGTCTTTTTCAATAATTCCATTTTTCCATTTGTCCTGTGATGAAGGTGTTATACTAGATGATGTTCCTTAGAGGTATTCTGCCAAATAGTTTTTGTACCTTTCCAATGAATCCATTTCACACATACATGCTAATAATATTATATAGGGTTTGCTATTTTACCATGTCTCTATGAATTCCCATATTCTCCCATAATGAAGGCCATGGAATTTGATTCTTGCATATGTCTATTACATCTACTCATAAGTTTATAAAGCCATCAACAAATCTATGTTGTGTTTATCCTATAATCGGTGCATATAACCATGATTTGCATTTGATATCAAAGATTAATAACATTGTTTATGTGTGAAGGATTCTCTAACCCTTGAGTTGGATTGTTTCACCACATTGATTTGACATATTTACTTCAAATCAAGCCATGGCTATGGTGACATGATCATCATGTTTCAACCTATTTATGAATTTCTTCACGGAAGCAACTACACCTACAATGTCTTGCAAAAAAGTTTTATATTTCTAGCAAAACCTAAACAAGTATCCGAGCTTTGTTAGGCTGTCGAGCCATTTAATAGCTTTGAACCTCATAGTCAGGTGCTTTGGGAGTTCTAGAACCTTTAAAACCTCTGACTATTAAGAGAGTCGGTGAGTCGAGAAATTTTAGAAATTTGGAACTAGAAAAAATTTGGTTCGAGTTTTACATGAACTCCCAACATTTGAGACAAAGGGATTTATTGCACACCATCATGAAAATATTTACTCCCAATATATATATTTACCTACTTTTCAACCTTCAAAAGTATTAACTTTATAATGTCATGAAAAAATCATCCTTGTGAGAATTCAACTTGGAACTAAGATAAAAACTTCATAACTTTCACTGGGTAATTTGGATTTGCATGGAATTTAGACAATACAGTGAGTGCACCCTCTTGAGCAAAACCCAAAAAAGAAATTTTCTCCAGCAACCCCAAACTTGAATTTTAGCCTCATTGTATTGATTTTCCCAAGATATCAACTATTTTGCAAATTTTGAAATGAAGCTTACCTCTTTTATTTGGAAAAATCCCATTGTCGTCATTTCACAAGTCAATCTAGAATATGAATAACTCACAAGCCTCAACCTGATGATTGCACTCGATCACTATAGGCATAAATGGAATTTTGACAGGGGTTTTTTTTTTTTTGAAATTTTCAAGTCTCAAATTGGGGCATAACAAATCTCTAAATTTCTAAAGATTTTAATATTTTTTCTTAAATTCATTTAATCGTTCATTTAGGGAATTAGAAGAAGATGATAAGTAATATTAGCACTTCCACCTAAAGAAGGTTCAAGGATTACATCAATAGAAAACTATATGTATGTTAATATCTTAGAGAGTGTGTGTTTGTGAATGAATGCACTGCAAATTCTAGTTGCATGTGGTTGGATTAAAACATTAATAATAAGTGCTGAATAATGGAATGAAATAAACTTAGAAAAATCTATATTTTTTCCTTAAAGAAATTAAGTATTATTTAATTATGAAATATTTACATACATATTTAAAACATAAAACAATGCAATGAGAAAAGAAAGTTGTCATCAAATTGACAAAAAAAATTATAAATGAAAATAGAATGTTCCCATCCAATTGTCAAATCAATAGTTATCTAGCTTTTATGTGGTAAGTGAAATTTTGGAGGCTTTTACCATTAAATGATGGTTGGTTTACCATTAAACAATAGTTGTGTAGACATCTGAATTTGACCACTCCTGTATGGTCAGATTCATCCCCTTTATTTGTCTATCCCACATCCCTCATCGACATTAATTAAATAATTTATTTAATTAATATTCTCTCTCATTCTAATGTTCATAAGGTATTTAATTAAATAATTAAATACTTTACCTTTTATCTCCCTTCTCTATATTGAAAAAATGTCTCAATTTATCTAATTTAGTCATTTGGCTTTCTGAATTTAAATCAATTTTAAATTCACCTTTTTCTCTCTCCTTGTCCCATCCTCCATAATCCATATTTAATCTAGATTAATTTAATTAATCCATGATTAAGATGTGCACACCTTTAATTAGCATTAATGTAGTCACATCCTCCATAATTTGCAACTTGCCTTAATCCTTCATTAATTAGCCTCATCACCTATTTGTACAACCTTAATTGCATGATTAGGTCAACCTAATCTTTATGAAATTTATGGCATACCTCCAAGTCAACCTTCATTAATGGATTTCTCCATTTGGACAAGGCAACACATTCCCCCATGTGAACTTAAAATTCACTATTATTCTTCCCATGCATTTTAGGAATTTTTATTTCCTCTCCTCTTCCCCATGAAGATATTTGAGGAATTTTTAAATGCTCATGTGTCACATCTCCCACATGGGGACAAGGACCTCCTTTATGAGGAGATCTTGCCTCAATCCCAAGGTACTCTAAAGTACCTTCACATCAGCATCCCTTTGGCACCTCACTTGACACTTGGCAAGATGTGAGTGCTTGTGAGTTCTCAACTCACCCCAACCCTTGATCTTGTCCATGGTGGATAAATCTCAACAATCCATTTCTTAGAGGCAATTCCCCTAAAATTAGAGGATTTTTCCCTCATTTTGAACATTCACCATTCAAGCAATCAAGTCTTCTAGCACTCACAAGCATCCTCCACTGCTACAACTTTTGAGCTCATTTTGCATCCTCATCTTGCATCTACTCACATACCCACTTGCACCACTGCATTGCTCATCCAATCACGATTAGTTTGCATCCAATTTTATGCTATTTTCCATCTGAAGGAGCACACAATCAAAAAATCAACTTGGCCAACCAACCAATCAACTTGGATAAGGTAATTAACTCTCTTTGGTTTGTTTTTGTTCAAGTTCAACTAGGCTTATTGTTGAGGTGTTGTTTGTGTATTTCTTTGCTTGCATCTTTTCTTTTTTTTTGCATTTAGACTAGGAGATTTAACACTACACACATTTCTTGCACACCTAGTGGGACCCACATCATAGGTCCAACATTTTATAGTTGTTGTTTAAGTCTTGCATGTTTAGTTCTGCACGTAGGGGTGAATCCACCCTAATGGGAAAATTTTCACCTTACAGAGGTGAATTTACACTAGAAAATAGGTGAACCTAGAGCTAGAGGCAAATAAAATTTTCCCTTTTTGAGAAAAGCGGTGAACCTATTATCAGGGGTGAATTTGCAGTTAGTTCTAGAAACAGGCGAAGCTACTAAGGTCACAAGGGTGAATCTACCTTTTAAGGTGAAGTTGTAGAATCAAGAAAATTTTGTCATCCTCGGATAAAAGGAGAATTTGATCCTAAGAAAGGGTAAATTTTCTCAGTACAGGGGTGAATTTGCTCAGTATAGGGGAAAATCTGCTTGACAAAATGGGTGAACTTGCCTCATACAAAGGTGAATCTAAGGTAAATTTGAGACCTTAATTTCTAGTTTTTAGATTTTGTTTGATTTTGATTTTACATACTAATCTGCTAACTCATCTATTTGTGAGTGTGCTTGGCTTTCACTAATATTTTTACAGCTTGTTCTCATCTATCCAAGACTGGTGGTTGTAAACTACTGATGCATTTTCTACAAGATGATCAATCAAAGACCCTTTAGGTAGTCTATCTGTTGTTTTCCTATACTAGCTAGGAACATGTAGATTAATTAGAGGGTCAATTAACTTGCTTGTTGTGCTTCTGAGTGGACTATCGATCTATCCAATCTCCTTTCACCATTTGGTGATCCTAGATCATTAGAAATCATAGTTCACTCTAGTCCATTCGAGTCTACCTAGGAGATGCTAGTGCGTCTAAGCTCTCTCCCTGTGCTACGTGTGAGCCCAAGGACTAGTCAAAATGTCTAGTATCTTCTTCCTTTAGTGGGACCTTCCTAGGATTTCATCACCTAAGGGACAATTCCAACCACGTGTTACTAGTGGGGTATATAAAGGGGGGATAGTGAAAGTTGTACCTCAATCCAATCATCTTGTATTTGGCAGACCATCAAAGCTAGGGTAATACCTAGAGATAAAAAAATGAAGAGTTGGTTCGAGTTTCCAATACATTGTTGGGGCTCCCAACTCATGCTTCTGATGGGTTTGTGTTTACGGTTGTACCCCACATACCATGTGTATATCAAGGACTCATGAGATAGCCTTGTTTAGCCTAGATAAAGACCCATGTTTTAGCCGCAACTTGGTGTAGTGTAGGGGATGTACTCCATACCCAAAATTTACTCACCAT
This sequence comes from Sequoia sempervirens, assembly GCA_007258455.2. Classification (NCBI taxonomy): domain Eukaryota; kingdom Viridiplantae; phylum Streptophyta; class Pinopsida; order Cupressales; family Cupressaceae; genus Sequoia; species Sequoia sempervirens. The sequence goes on along the minus strand of VDFB02000003.1, from coordinate 402,308,706 downwards.
GTACTCCCTTGGGTTGAGATAGAGATATTTGTGGTGGACTATGATAGTCCTTGAGTGAGAGTGTGAAGGTGATCCTACAACATTTGTTGATGACCCTATGCCATTGGAACACTAGCTATCCACCTTCATGAGAAAGGGTGATCTAGAGAACCACCCTAGTATCATGGAGTATTAACCTTGGTTTTTTCACTTAAGGCGATGGGCCTACATCAAGTTTGTAAACCCGTATCACTAATTTTAGGATTGTGGTGCTTGGGGTGTCTTGATTGTGCTATACCAATGCTTTTGTTTTTAGTTGAGTCAACCTAGCCTTATGTGTGCTAGTTTTCATGATTTTTGTCCTTTTCCATAGTTAGCCCCTACCTTCAGAGGTGAATTTTCCCCTTATAGAGGTGAATTTTCACTACATACAGGATATTTCCCTACAAAAGGGTGATTCTACATCTAGTCCAATCTAGGTCTTCCATTTGGGTGAATTTGTCTTTGTTAGAGGTGAATTTTCCTATGGGTCACTTTTTGGGCAACCCTATTTTCACCCATTCTTTGGGATAGGTGAGTCTATCAAATCTTTAGATGAGTCTCTCATTCGTTCTCCATCAAATTCACCCGTTTGCACAAGACATGTGAGTTTGCTCCCTCTAGGGGTGAACCTGATGTCCATAGGGGCTATCCCATTCTCAATATGAGTCATTCTATAAGTCATTATCTATTGAATTTTCCCATTTTCACCAAATAAGTGAATTTTCACTCTCTAGGGGTGAACATGCTTTTCATCCATCAGGTCTTGTCCATCAAATTCGCTAGTTCTCTTAGAATAGGTGAATTTTCTCCTCCTTTTGGGTGAATTTTCTCCCTACAAGGGAAAATTTTCCTTCGTTTGAGTCTCTATCCATCCGAGTCTTTGTCCATTTGAGTCTTCATCCATCTGAGTCAAGATTTAGGAAGATCTATTTGTCAAATAGGAGATCTCATTTTTAGGCGAATCTGTTCTCCACCTGTACCGTTCAAGAAACAAGTGAGTTTGTCACTTGATTAGGCAATTTTGAAAGTCAAATCCGCCCTTTCTCCTATTATTTTCCAAGGTTTTAGGAAAACTTGTCAAAAATTAGATGAACCTATCAGTGTTTTGGGCAAACCTACAGTCAAATAGGTGAATTTTCTTAGCAAATTCGCCAATTTCTTATACCATCCCAGATTTTAGGTGAATTTGATCTATCAAATAGGAAAATTTGATCATCAAGTTTACCCATTTCCTATGTTCCTTCTAGACTTGGGAAATTTTTTTCCCCCTGAACAAGCGAGTTTGCATAACATAGAGGCGATTTTTCTCACTATAGATAGGAAAATTTGTGACCTAAAAAGGAAAACTTTCTTGAAGTAGAGGCATATTTGTTTTCCATACAAATTATAGAGAGTGAATCCTTTGGACCATTGAAAGTTTGTTGTTTTCTAAGTCCTTTGTCATGATAATTTTTTTTATCACCTTCCATTTGCTTGTAATCTTCACTTTAGTCTGTCTACATTTTCCAAAAACCATCTATTCATTATCCAAATCATATAGGTGCATCTTAGAACATCTCTAGATCACATATCCATCATCATATCATGAATATCAATCCTCTAGATTATGTTTTAGAGGTCTTTATCCAAGTTGGCTTAGTTGTTTGATCTCAATCATCATCATTTGCATCTGCTTAGGATTCACATCCATCTTAATTTAGTCATCATCCATGACCCAATAAATCTACTTTCATCTTGAGGTAGATTCAGTGTCATAATCATCCATCTATCCTTTAATTTGATCAATCAACACCTTAGGTCATCTATTCTGATCTCTAAACTTGTTCTAGAATCCATTTCATCGTCCTATCTAATCAATCATCTAATCCTAACAATCAACTCATCCCATCAATCAATCTAATCCAATCTAATGATATCCCCTATCCAATCATCCATAAATCAATCCAATCTAATCAATCATTTAATCATCACTTAAGTCATCCTTTCACTACATCCTAGAGCATAGCATCATCTTAGTTCATTTGGTAGTTTTTCATTTTCATGCCCCTCACCTGATCATAGGTAAAGAAACTTATGGCAGACCAATAGACCCATGGTGCTTAGGTCAACACTTCTCAGGATCCCAACAATGGTGCCTCATCTCAATCCAATACTGATGTCCAAAACACTTCACCACCTAGTGATGAGAGCATGGTCATCTAGCTTGAGGTCATAGTCAATGAGTACCTTAGTAATCCCACCAATCTCCAAATGATTGATCACCTTCTTAACAAGTGTGGGGACAAAAATCTTTCCACTTTAATCATGAAGGGATTTAAACCACCACCTGACTTTGACATGTCACAATATGTCAACATCACACCTCCTCCAATGTCTCAGGACCCCCAAAATTCATAGAACATTATGGGAAATTCATATGTCCCCAAATCTCCATGTATAGATAATTTGTATCAACCTAGGTTTGGGAATGTTGTGCTTTATCAAGTTGGTAACATTCCTTGGGTTCTAATTTCAGTCATGAGAGCACAACCAAATCCAAATGATCCCTTGGTTTATGGTATGTCGCAAAATATACCACCTTCACCACCTACCATGCTTTTCCAACAAGGTTCGACCCTTGTGCCATTTGCACCACCTCATCCACCCAATCAACTAGGTTAACCACCTATCAACACTAGGGGAAATCCCTTTCTTGCACTACCACCACCTCTAGGAGCTGCACCTGCATCAAAGCTACTACCACCACCCTTCACATCTCAACAACCTCCCCAAGGAAACATCCCCACCTTCCAATAGCCTCATGTTAATCCACAATAGTTCACTACCTCACAACCACCTCACTAACAAGTGACACAATACACTGTCATCACATCACAAGCATCACCACAACATACTGCAATATCATCTCAACTGCCTCACCAAAAACCTTTGCAACAAAATATTTCAATCCCACAACAACATACTACTATTCCCATGCAACCCCCTCATCAGGCAACATAGGCTACATCACAACCTCAACAACCACCATAAGGTGCCTCAATACTGATTCATCAACAACAACATATCCTATCTCATCGTCTCTTCCAACAACCACCACATCAACACCAACCACCCTAGCATACTAAAACTCCCACACAAAATGCAACACAATCCCCTTATGCAATACCTTTATCATCCATCAAGAACATATGCCATATTTGCTACTCCATCAAATCCTAACCCCAATCTCATTCATCAAAATCCTCTGCAATCTCAACAACCACTTTACACCAACCCTTTGCAATCACAATCCAATCCTCAGTACCAAACATCCAATTAGAAACCACCTCCATATTCTACCCAACAACCAAATCTATCTTATAATTACCAATCCAATCTATATTACACTCAATAGCCACCATCATATCAATAGGGTTCTCCCTTCATCTCTTATTACTAGCAACAACCACCATATCAACAAGGAACATCCACCTCATCATGCTATCAAGCCCCTCTATAGTACCAAGAGGGTGCTTCCACCTCATATTACTAGTAGCAACCACCATATCAGTAAGGGGCCTCCACTTCATATTGCCAAAATACATCATCCTACTATTAGTCTTATGTCAATCCAAAACCATAGTCCACCTATACCAATCAATATCAGCAAACACCTTTGTATACAACTCCACCAACATACGATCAAACTACCTCAACCCCATCTTCATCCTACCAACAGTATGCTCCCTATAATCAATCCAATCAGTCTAATCTAAATACCTCAACACCTACTAGCAAAGAGAGGGAAGAAGTCAAAGTTGCATTAAAATACTTGCAAGTAGGGACCAGGAAACAATCATTTAAGTTTGAAGACATTTGTCCCTACCCATTTGATCCCTTGATCTCACTAGTTCCTTTTCCAAAGCATTTCGAGATGCCAAAAATCGATAAGTACAAAGGAGCTAAAGATCCTAAGAACCATCTTCAATAGTTCTATTCACATTGTTAAGAAGTCCAAAATAATGACAATTATCACTTGTGATTATTTCCAAGGTGTCTAATTGGGATAGCTCTTGACTAGTTTATGACTCTCCCAAAGGGATCTGTCAAGTCTTTTGCAGATCTTTTGGAAAAAATTGTCACACACTTCTCCTTTAATTTGGAGAAGTATTTTGATACTTTAGATCTTTTGAAAGAGAAAAATGTGAGGGAGAAAATTTTGCAAGCTACCTTCAAAGGTAGTGTGCTTTGGCCAGTCGAATGAAATCCCCACTCAAAGAAAAATAAATGGTCACCATTTTTGTTGAAAAATCTCACCCAAAAATGGGACATAATTTTGAGCTCCACCATGTCACAACCTTTGCAGAGATAGTAGAGAAGGGTCTTATCCTTGAGAGAGCACTTATTGCTAAAGGGCTGGTCAAAATTTATAATCATGATAAGGAAAAGTCATCTAGGCATAAACCTCACTCCTAGAATAATAATAAGAACATTGCCAATGATGGTGTCATTGAAATAAAACATGTTCAAGTAGCCAATGCTTCCTATAAGCCACAATATGTCCCTCAGTAATCAATTCCCAATGCCATGTCAGTGCCATAGGGGGCACCTCATCCTCTCCAATAGTCTAATCAGAATAATTAAGGGAAAATAAATGCCAATTTACTCAATTAGGAAAACCCTTTAGTGTCATTTTCAATAGGCTTCTTTAGGCTAGTTACCCAATAACATATCCTCTAACCAAGCCTTTTGATGAGTCTAAACCCAAGCTGTCCTGGTATAAAGAAAATGAGTATTGTGACTTCCACAAGATCAAAGGGAATTCCACCAACAAATGTCAAGGCTCAAAAACCTATGTCCAGGATCTTATAGATCGTAGTGATATACATGTGGATGCCAACCAGGCCCCATCATCCAATGCTCAGATTCAAATATATCAAATCACCTTCCCAAAGCATAACCAAGTTGCTAGCATGTCAAATGCAAATCCCAGGTCCATTAACAATAATAATCAGGGTAACAACACAAATAACATCAGTTACAAGAGTGTCCCTTATAACTATGAGGGCATCATTATGCACATTAGTTAGGCTAAGCCACATGTCTATGATACGTGTAAAAGGAAAAGATCCATAGTGTGCTATTTTGACCCGCCACACTCACATCACTATCATTGGAGCCTCTACATCAACCTAGCCACCACCTGTAACCTCCCAATATAATATTCCTTATCACCTAGGAAATACTTCGACATAAATCTCTATCCTAGATTTTCTTAAGTCTTCCCCTGTACATCAAGAAATCTTGACCAAATCTTTACAAGATACCCATAATCCCAACAATATAGATCCTACTCAATTCCAAGCATTGGTAGGATATCTATTAGCCACAATTGAAATGGGTTTTAGCCAAAATGACATGCCTTGTATTGATTCGAATCATAACCATCCTCTCCATATTGAAGTCCTAGTAGCTTGCCATAAAGTGAAAAGGATCTTGGTAGATAATGGCTCTACCATAAAAATTTGTACATTAAAGTTCATAAAATATGTAGGCTACACCCATGCCGACTTAAATAATTAGATTATCACTATCAAGGCATATGAAAATGTAGAGCGTGATTCCAAGGGAACAATTTGTTTTTTGATTCAAGTTGGACTAGTCGTACAATACACTACCTGCCACATCCTTGATTTGCACCTCCCCTATAACCTTCTTCTTGGCTGCCCATGGATCCATGCCATGCAAGTTGTCTCATCCACTTACCATCATTTCCTAAAATTCCTATTCAATGTGATGGAAGTGATAATACATGTAGATCCACAACCATTTGAGTATTTTTGCACACTCGAAGCTTCCTTCCCCCATTCTCATTACTGTCTAGGAGTAGAAATGGGGGAACCTCAGGCCACATCATCTTGCCCATCTTCCAACATTCTAGCCACCACCTCATCCACTCCATCATCCACACTTGAATCTGCCATTACCAAGGTCCAAATCATTGACAAGGGTTGTGGTGAGTATAAAATGTGTACTTCTTTAAATGTGGCAACCATGCCACCCTCACTACATACATATGGTCAACCTTATCAGTCAGTGCCAAAGCAAGAAGATAAGACAATCACCTTGAGCTCTAATAATGTGGGATCCAACACCTTTTGATCTCCTAGAATAATACAAGACACACTAGAAGATGACATCAACCAATGGATCTATTGTGAGGAGCTTGAACCTTCTCCCCCTTCTAAAGAAGTATTTCCAAGAGATGCATCCTTATGTCTCAAAGTTATCTGACAAATATAATTATCAAGGGGGAGGCCTCAACATAGAAGAGTGGGGAAGGAAACAACTTGTTGACACCCCAATGCAACAAAGATATTTGGGTTTAGGCCATGGAAAAAAAAGGGTCCCATGCCATCATCTAGTGCTTCTAACAATGTTAGTGTGGACAATGCTCTCCTCGAAGACATACCTGAAAAATAATCCATCATACATGCATACGATGGTGTGGATAACATGGATCTTTCCTCCATGTTTAATTTCCTATCTATCCTCTCCATCAACCTTTCCCTTCACCACCCTGAGCTCATTGATTGGGACCTTTGTGGTAGCACACATGTTGACACCTTTCCCTCAATGGATGCTTATGTGCACCTTATGGGATTGGGGGAGGATGACTACCCTAATTGTAAAAATAAGAAGAAAAAAAAAAGGGTCATCTAGTAAAAACCTCCTCGAGGAAATTTTTGACTAAGAAAAAGTAAAAATAAAGGGTGTATCTAATAGTGAAAACCTCGACAAGGAACTAGAAGATGGGGACATTCATCTTCCCCTTTTGGGAACTCAACTGTCTAAACAATCATTTATACTCATTGAAGAAACATAGGACGTAAACTTGGGAACCAAAGAAAATCCTAAAATCACATATGTAGCCAAGTCCTTATCAGAAGATGAGCACTCCATCATCATTCAACTCCTTAAAGAAGGCATCATAAATTTTGCATGGGCCTATTCAGATATGCTAGGTCTACATCCTGCTCTAGTTGTATATGATTTGGATGTTCATCTAGATGCTAAACCTATCAAGCAAAAGCTTTGAAAGATGCATCCTCAATTAACTTTGTTGGTCAAGAAAGAATTAGAAAAACTATTAGAGGTTGGATTCATTAGGGCTATCAATTACTCTGATTGGATCTCCAACATAGTACCAGTTGCCAAACCTAATGGGAACAACAAGATTTGCACATATTTTTGGGACCTCAACAAAGCATGTCCTAAAGATGATTCCCCCTACCAAACATTGACATGTTGGTTGATTCAACTACTAGAAATGAGATGTTATCCCTCATGGATGGTTTCTCTGCCTACAATCAAATCAAAATAGCACTTGAGGATCAACATAATACTACCTTCACCACACCTTGGGGCACTTTTTGTTACAATTGAATGCCCTTTGGCCTCAAGAATGTGGGGGAAGTCTGCCAACATGATATGTCTGCCATTTTCCATGATCTCATTTGTATCATAATGGAGGATTATGTAGATGATATGTTGGGGAAATCCAAAACAAGAGAAGAGCACCCTATGATCCTAAAGAAGATCTTCAAGCGGTTATAGCATTACAAGCTATGTATCAATCTAAAGAAATGTGTATTTGGGGTTACATTAGGAAAATTACTAGGTTTTGAACATCATTTCTAGAAGGGGAATAGAGGTTGATCCTGCTAAAGTCAAAACAATCATGGAAATGCCTCCACCATGCAATCTAAAATAGTTAAGGATTCTTCAAGGTAAGCTATAGTCCATTAGAAAGTTTATAGCTCAATTAGCTAACAAGTTCCAATTGTTCACTAACCTCTTGAAAAACGAAACTACCTTCAAGCGATATTCAGAGTGTCAATTGGGTTTTAAAAAAATAAAGGAATATTTGGCTCATCTTCCCATCCTTATGCCTCCAATTCTAGGAAAAATGCTTTTTTTGTATATCTCAACTACTTTAATTGCATTAGGGGAATTATTAGCCCAACATGATGAGTCCTCAAAAGAATGAGCAATATACTACACTAGTCAGACACTAGTGGGATATGAACTCAATTATTCTCTGATGGAAAAATCTTTCCTAGATATAGTCTCTAGTTTAGAAAAGCTTCATCACTATATGCTTAGTCATCCAATGAAATTGATATCCAAAGTTGATCCACTCAATTATTTGTTATCCAAAACATCTTTAACTAGTCACATGGCTAAGTGGGTTATGCTATTGAGCAAGTTTGATATAGAGTATGTGGACCATAAGGCTATTAAAGGGAAAGTAATAGTAGATTAGTTGGAAGACACTCCTTTGGTAGATGCCCATCCCTTGGTAACATGATTTCTTGATGAAGAGGTTCTCACAGTTATAAAAGTAGCTACATGGAAACTTTATTTTGATGGATCATACACACATAATGGAGCTAGGGAAGGTATCTTGTTCATCACCCCACAAGGTGATTACATGAATTTAGGTTAGCTTTCCCATGCATGAAAAACATAGCAAAATATGAAGATCTTCTCACTAGTCTTAGGATCACCATCCAATGGAAAATCACTCACCTATGAGTGTTTAGCGATTCCCAGTTGATCATCAAATAGGTCAATAATTTGTTTCTAACAAAAGACAAAAAATTATTACCTTACAAGAGAATGGTGGATGACTTCAAGATGTACTTCACCTCTATCCAGTTTGAGAAAATCCCTAAAGTCCATAATAAAGTAGTTGATGTAATGGCTACAATTGGTTCCCTAATTAACATGTCAAAAGATTGAACAAAATATGAGTTCCTAGTCGAACAACTCTTAATCCTAGCTTATGACATCCCTGAGAGTGAAATAGTATGCAACATCATAGGTCCTAATTCCATGGTATCATGACATTTACACCTACCTTCATGATAACATTTTACCCCATGATCTTACACATAACCAATTAAAATCCTTCATCGAATGCACCTCCTACTACACTATAGTGGTAGATACTCTTTATCTTCATGGGTATGATGGAACTCTTCTTATGCGTATGAATGAGACAAAAGCTCACACTATGTTAACTAAGATTTATAGTGGTGTTTTTGGGGCCCAATCAAATGGCATGGCCTTAGCCAAGATGATTCTCAAAGCTAGATACTATTGGCCTACATTGGAGCATGACTCTTGTGAGTTCATGAAGAATTTCTTACCTTTTCAACAACATGCAAATTTGATACATGCTCCAACACAATATTTGCAACCCCTCATAGAACCATGGCCCTTCTCTCAGCAGTGTTTTGACTTGATGAACAAGATATACCCTCCATATTCTTACAACCACACTTTCATAATCACTGCCACTAAGTGCTTCACCAAGTGGGTGGAAGCAATGCCACTCAAATAATAGGTACTCAGATATCCAAGTTCATCCTCTTCCATATTCTTTGTAGATATAAAATCCTATCCACCATCATTACCAATAATGGAAAGCCATTTAAAAAACAAGCCATGAAACACCTTTGTGACACCTTCCACATCTAGCATCATTTTTTCATTCCTTATTACCCCCAAGGTAATGATGAAGTGGAGGAAACCAACAAAACCTTGATCAACATCATTAAAAAGGTGGTCAATAACAATGGTTGAGATTGACACCTCCATCTCCATCCCACCCTTTGGGCCTATTGCACTTCCATCCACACTCCCATTGGCACCACTTCACATTCTCTCATCTATGGTGCTGATGCTATCTTGTCAATTGAGGTCAAAATCCCATCACTTAGAATATCTTTGAAGAATCTCATCAATGATGAAGATGCTCAAGTTGTACGACTCACTTAGTTGGAACTCCTAGATAAAAAATGGATCAAAGCATACAATCATATTCAAGCATACCAACATCATCTTAGGAGAAGCTACAATAAGAAGGTTTGTGCATAAAAGCACAAAGTTGTGTCACACTTCATAAAGGAAATGGCCAATGCTGATCCACTTTTTAAACTTGAATCACTAAAAAGTAGCATATATGTTTTGAATTTTGAAATGATGTAAACTAGTAAAATATGTATTTTTGAGTATATTTATTTTTTGTATTTTTTAAAAAAATATAAAAAATTATTTTTAACTAGTTTTTAATAAATTAAAACTATAATTTAATTGCTGATAAAATGCTGAAAAATGAAGTTGCATGGGATGTCAAACTTTTTATAGTAAATTTCATTTTTTTTCTTTCAAATTTTTTATGCGTATTTATAACTTGAAATTTTAGTGCATGGATATATTTTTTTCCAATTTTGATAAATATATATTTTTAAATAAATATTAAAATGTGCATGAATAAAAAAAACAACTATTTTCATTGGATGTCAACTTTCATATTAAATATTTATCTAAAATGGAAACAAAATTATACCATCTTAAAATAGATTATTTTATGTAGTGCATCATATTTTTTTCAAATTTTTTTAATAAGTTTAAGTATTTTTCCTTGGCATAGTAATCAACCTAATATTTTGTGCTGAAAACCTACTTTTAGTAAAAATAAAATATAAAAAATAAAAAATAAATAAACTATTAAAATAAATATATTTTTTAAAACTACACTTATGGATCTACAAAAGGGTATTTTTATATTTTTTTAAAAATGTTGTTTACATTAGCAAGAGTTATTGAAACTTCAAGTTTTTCAAATAATTTAATATTTTTGGTAAACTGGACTCAAAGTGGTGCTCCATACATTTTTAGCTAACAATTTTAGTTGAAAAAGTTGTGCAAGAATCTAACTTAGCTAGAATGAATCTTACTAGATCATATGTTTGACCAAAATTGAGTTTTAGTTAGAAATACTTAAATTGAGTTGTGCTAATAAGTTGGTTGAAAGTGTGACACAAATTTGTGCTTTTACTAAGGTATTCTAGTTCAATTTTGGTGATCTAGTCCTTAAAGAGAATCAATGTACCTAGTAGGATCGAGACAATAAAGGGAAGTTTGAGGCAAATTGGTTGGGTCCCTATGTTATCATAGCTAAGTATGGATCTAGGGCATATAGGATTTCCACACCTGAAGGAGATCCCCTAGAAGAGCCCATCAATATCATACACCTGAAAGGGTTTTACACCTAAGTCATCTAGGTTATCCTATCCTACAAAAATACCAAAAAAAGTAAAAAATTGTCAAAAATACAAAAAAATTTGAAAAAGTCAAAAATCCAAAAATAGTAAAGAGAAAGAATCCATCCTATGGTGAAAACCACGCTTGGTGGTACCTTGAATAAGTAAGTTTGGTGAAAACTTGGTAATAGGCACCATTTTTAAGAGGGCTCAATCATTATCTACCTTGCATCTTAGTCACTTTATGCTTCCATTCATCTTATCCTAGCATCCTCTTTGATCTAGTCCTTTCATCCACATCCCCTTATCTTCCACTTGGTGTATTTTAGTTGAGCATTGGATTATTTTTATCTGCTATCTACAATCCTGAGCTTTTATCCCAATCAAGCTTGTGTCATCTGTCCATGTTGTCATTCAGTCTCTTGCTTTCGTCTAGGGTCCTTCATTATGTTGGTCCTCATTAAGTCTGATTCTGTCTTTTGTTCATTGTCCATGGCATGATAGGATGTTATTAAAATTTAAGAGTGACATTAATCTAAAACACGACGATCTATAGAATGATTTTGGATTTGCATGAATTAAATAAATTCCTATCATGTTGGTCCCATGTCCTTTATAGTGAATCTGACTGCATACGCCTTCATCAAGTGATGGTCTTTCCTCCCTTGAGGGATATCCTCCTTAGTTTTTAGTATTAGGAATAGTACAATTTGAAAACTAACTTGGATTATCCCCTTGGACTTTTGTCCATCCTATCATGTCAGTCATCCATCCTTCTATTGTCCCATTTTTTCTCTTTTCATTGGTCTTTTTCGAACTACGTTACCCCTGTGCTTTCACATAGGCAAGGTTGATCATTTAATTTTCCCCTAGGGATTTTTGTCTTCTAGTCTTTTTCCTCCATCATCATCTCCATTGTCCTCTTTTTTCTTTTATCCATAGTATTTTATCAAACTATGAGGGCTCTACACTTTCATGTAGGAAAGGTTAATATTTGATCAGCACCCGAGCCCCTAGGTCTCTAGGATGTGTCTATTTTGTGTCATGTGTGTCATGTCTTGTGTCATGTCATCATGTATGAACCTATCTAGCTAGGCCTTCATAAATGAAATATAATGGTATCATGAGATTCAATGGGTTTTGAGTATCTTGTGTCATGTCAATCTCTTAGTTTAGTCTCCATCTTTTTTCTTAATAGGATGCATCCTTCCTACATTAGAGCACATCAATCCCATCCACTTTTTGATCCTATGGAAAAGGACATTTGAAATTAATTTCTTTTTTGTGATTGCTCCCTATCATACCTTGTCAAGGTTTCCATAATCCATCATATTATGGTGCACTTTGAATGGTAAACATAGGGGAATATCTTGATCTTTTTGTTTGTTATTTTTTTCTTGGTTTTCCTATGTAGTACCCACCAAGATCCCTGTAGTATTTTGTTACACTAGGGCATTCTTTGTGCTTGTGGTTATCCCAATTCCTGGCCTGACCAAATTCATTACAACTTTGGGTTGTTGGGATAACCTCTTGGTTTGTTGTGTTTGTTTCATGCATTAGACACTAATTTTATTGGTTCTTCATACCCTGGCATACTATGTCTTATGCTATAGAAAAAACTAGTGCTCCAAAAATGGAAAATATCATTAGGATTTCATTTCATTTTCCATTCCGTTGCATTTCATTTATTCTCCATCCATCTTGTCCTTGACCTATTCCTAGTGATTTGGTTGTGAAAACATTCATTTTCCATCTCTTTTTCTTCTTAGGATTCTGATGCTTCTTGATAGGTGCAATTTCACACCCATCCTCCCTTAATTTTGTAATGATTACAAGAAAATCACTTGCTAATAAGACAAATCAAGTATGGTATGCAAATAAAGGAGACCTACCAATAGCTTCCATCACTATGCAAGCCCTTATTTACACTCATGTTCGTGTTAATCTCATTTAGGTATTAATTATTGTAAGGAACTTAATTGCATCCCATCATCCATTTAGGTTGCATTCATTTTAAAGTACTTGATTTGATCTTAAATGGAGAAAATTGTTGTCCCATTTAGCGTAGTAGGTTCATTGCATTGCACCCCATCCTATGTGAATTCATCGTATCACATTCATTTAAAGTTGTTCAGATTAATCTCAATTGGTTATTCTAAGCATCTTATGATTATTTCATTATCAATTCATTGCATTAGCATGTTTCATATTAGTTAATCTCATTGCATACATTGTATTGCATTAGATCAAGTCCTAATAATAGTAAATTTATTATTTCATGCATATATCACCACCTGCATCACAAATCATTGGACTCATGTCCATCGAATGTAATATCATAAATCACTCATTGCATCCTGCATCACAAAGTGTTAGGCATAATGCATCTCATCCATATCATCCACATAGGCATATATATAGATCATAATAAACATATGCATCATCATCATAATCATCCATAATAAACCACATACATACACATGTACATAGATAAATCATCCATCACATAAGTATGACATAGTGCCAATAAGGGTTGTCGCATATCATATAAATATCAAAATATCATCTCCATCACAAAGTTCATAATAAAGTCCATCATACAATCAAAATACATTTCCATCATATACAACAATAATCATCAAATGAAATACAAGTACATGGCTCTAAATCAAATGTGATCTCTATCCCTTTGTATTGCACACCCACCCTGCATGTATCAAAAATTTGTATCTTGTCCTTTATCCTTTGTCCTCTCTACCCTAAGCCACCCTAGTTTGACTACTACAATGAATCTAGCATTGGCCCTCTATGCCGGGGCATCACTTGATAGCTGCTATATCCCCATGTATGTGTCCCTAGTGATTGTGATGGTGTTGGCATTTGTGGCACCACTTTGACGTAGGGAGGTACACATCGTGTAGCATCTAGAACCTCTCTAAAATAAGCCCCCATTTAATAGTTGGACTCCCTCATGTACTCATCCATATCCATCACCTATATCCTAGCCACATCTCACTCCATCTGATACCTATCCCATGACCCAATCTGCTATCTCCTCCCCTACTCCTAGGCATCTTGTGCCAACCTCAGCTAGTCTATCTGCACCTACATTTGTGACAACTGATCTACTGATGAATCCCTCTCACCCTACAAGGCCAGTCATTGTGCCTCTATTGCATCCCTCTCACCCTACAATTCTTGCATTTTTTCCTCTATCACCTCCCTCATCCTATAGGGAATGTACCTATGCCTCTACCGCATCCCTCTCACCCTGCAACATCTGCATTTGTGCCATCACTGCCTTTGCTCTCTCTAGCACTTACCCTGCATCCACGACTATTTTCTTTATAACCTCTACTCTATCCTAGAACACATCTTGCCCCCTCAGCTCAATCCTCTCTCATTGCAACTCTACTAACTATCTCATCCAATCCTCCCTCTCCCTCTACCTCATGCACCTATATTGATACCTAGTTTGCTAACTCTCCACAGTGCCTTTGTCCCTCTACCTACAACTTTTCCACCTTAGCTTGTAGTTTGTCCCTCTCTGCCTCTATCTCCCATACTCGTTGTCTTACCTCATATGCTAGGGTCATATACTCCCTCTGTCCCTTTCTTTGCACCTTATCCACCTTAGCCTATAGCTTGTCTCTATTTGCCTCTAACTTCCTGAGTCTGTGCTCTGTGATCTGTAATCTTGCTAGAGCCCCTATCAATAGTATGAATGGATCCTTTGGTGGTGGTGGTGCATATGGTACTATGGCTAGTGGATGTACCTATGGGGAATCTACCTCCATCATCTCCTCATATACTCTCCTCTGTTGGTCCTCTCTCTCCTCCTCTACGTAATCCCCTCTATCTCCTCCTCTCCTAACTCTCCATTTCCTAGCTAATCACACCTCATCCTTTGAGCCATAGCCAAGTGCCCCTACAATAGGGTACACTATTTTAATTCATGCTAGCCTATGATGTGCCCACTTGATAGAATATCACACTATCATCCCTATGTCTACCTCCCCTCCTCTCCCAAGATACAACACCTACTATAGCTCCTCCCACACCTACCTCATGAACTCCCCTATGACCTGATAACCCCATAACTATGTTGTGTGGTTTCTCCATATGCCCCAAGACTGAAAAGACTTGGGGACCCAAGCAAAAGAATAATAACTCTTAGGGAAAGAGCTAGCAAATTGAAAGATCACCGGAAGTGAAGAGTGAAGAGAAATCATTGATAACAAAATTACTTTGTAATGTAAGTGTTTTAGGCACTAGGTATTGAGTACCGGAAACATGTGAAAAGGAGAAAGGTAATGTTAGTTTGAATGGAACGTTGTGTTCTAGTATGAAGGAGTTTGGTATGAAGGGGTTCAGTATGATGGAGTTCGGTATGATGGAGTTCCAATATAACCAAGGTCTAGGAAAGTTAGTGGGTAAAGTTGAATACCAGGTACCGGGTACCAGGTTGTAATGTGAAGTGAAAATGCTAAAACTTTAAAATTTATCTAATGATTCTAGTAATCTAGTATATATGTGAGGATTTGTGATATGCTTAAAAGCGTGTTAATTATGTGACTTTTATATGAACATTTGACTAATAGTTTTATTTACATGAGATGTTACAAATGTTTTTCTTTCTTTTAAAGGGATTTAATGTGTGGAAGTTGTGATTGTAGGAGATAAAAATTTTGATGCAAAGTTTGGGTATGGACAGTCAGGGAAATTGTATTTGCAAACAAATTTGATGATGTTACCAAGTTCATTGATGCACTTTAAAAGCTCATGCTAGAATGGAGTTCATTATAAAGATGTGTTCGATACCAGAATCCTAGGACACTAGAGTTCAAGCATGCAGTATAGAAGTATACTTATTATGGGGGTAGCTCATTCTTGGAATGTTCAAATCGAGGAACCTGAGATATAGGAATTATACTTCCACTTGATCACTCCATTTTCATGGGAAGTTCCTATATTTTGTTTTAGTGGATTTTTTTTGTTTAAGAAAGAGCCTTGAGGATTAAAGATTAACACCTAAAGAGTTTCAATGCATAATTAGAGTTGAATTCCATTGAATTCAATTACAAATCTCCTATTGGTCACTACATTCCACACACCTTGATGAGAATGGTTCCTTGGATTTCCTCTCATGTATTTGTCTTATCATTTTTGAGCCTTGTGTTCTATAAAAGGCTAGAGGATCCTTTTTTTTATTTTTAAGTTCATAATTTGTGGATGTCAGAGAAGCATCAAATTTAAGTCTTTTTTTTTCCTTATTTTTTGAACCATTCCAGAGTAAAAGCTTTGTATGCACATAGACATTGATTAATATCAGAGCTTATTATATAGCTACCTATATTTGTATCTTTTGTAGCTGGTTTTGTTAGTTCAACCAAACAAAATTCTATGCTACACCATTTAAGGGTGCATACAGAACCTACTTGGTGTCCAGAAACAAAACCCCTCTCTTTGAAAGCTTGCATTGTTGTATATGTAGCTTTGGAGAAGTCTAGTGAATTATAAATTGGTTTGCTTTGTTTTAATTGATTCTTTGGGGCATCCATGGAGAATAATTGGGAGAAACTTTTAATTTTTCAATATTTTTTATGCTTTATTTTAGAGTAGATGTGTAAATTATTGAAAATTTTCCAAAATTTGAATGAATGGATGAAATTTTAATGAAAATATTTTATTTTTCATAAAATTTTTGAATGCTTAATTCTAAATCTACGTAAGTGATAGAAAAGAATTTGAGGTGTTCATGAAATGTTACGAAAAATGTTTTGATTTCATGAGGTTTGACTTTATGATTCATTTGAAAGTCTAATTCCTAAAATATTCAATTCAAAACCATAGTCCCTTTGAGATTAACAACAATATCACATTAGTACCCAAGAGCAACCCTAGTGCAATCATGACCTAGTTATCAGAGACTTGGTATTGAACTAAAGTCAATATTTTCCTGTTAATGTAGAATTCCCTTTTAGGTTATCTTTGTTCCATATCTTTCAAGAAGGATAGGCTCTTTGTGGTCTTGTCTGTGAAGAATTTATTCGCCTTGTTTTTTGTGAGTAAAATTATCATCAACAAACTACTCTTGGGTGATCCACCAGAACCTCTGTGGTCCTGGAGGGATAACCTACTATATCCCAAATTGTCTCATCACCCTATATGGCCTGTGAAGCTCCACGATGTGTAGGTCCTTCCCAATTAGGTAACATACTATAAAGAATTATCCCCTATGCCTCCTCTCATCATCCCTCCATCTGGAAAACCATCACGCCATGTTTGGTTTGGATACTATCTAATCCTCCTATAGATCGTCTAATCTCCTCCTCCATCCCTCTAGGTCACTAACATCTAGATAATGTAGCCATCAGCCATACTCAATCCCATACTATTATTACATTGGTAGTGTCTTGTCATATTTACTTGCTAACAAAACCCCTGGCATGGCCACATTGATGTGCTCCCAGGCCCATACCTGTAGCAATGTCACATGTACAAAGTTGTATTCCCTCTTGTAGAAGACCACATGTAGATCCCTGTATAACTATGCTAGTATGCATGAACCCCATGCCAACTCGCCCTCCCTCCTCTCCACAATGTGTCTTACAACCTCAATAACCTAGAGGTTGCAAAATATCCCACTCCTATCTAGAAACAGGATCCCATTGAATAACCTGTAGAGGTACAATGGTAGCATTGGTACTCCCAATCCCAGACATCCATCCGAGTCCAACTCCCCCCCTAGATAGGCAGATTTTCTCACCCAAAGATGGTTTGCAGGCCCCTATCTCACTCCCATCCCTTACTCTACGTCCAACTCACCAAATGTCCTACAATTGGTAATTCCAATATCCTCCAAACATCCTCTAGTTTCATAGTCATCTCCCTCATCACGAAATGAAAATTCAACATATTAGAGCTCCATCGATCCATCAACACTGTTAGTAGTGCCCTATGTGCCCTGATGTTGGGATATCCCAACATATGTAGTAATCCTACCTATGCTAATGTTGCATGGTTTTGCACATCCATCCTCTCAATGGTCACCTCTAGGACTATTGAGTGCCTCTCCCTTGTCTGCAACATATCAAAGCTCTACATTCACACCAAACACATTGTTAGTCACTTTCATCAATCTCTTTCATTTCCTCTCTTTTTTCCCTCACCCTTCCCCTTGACCCAATTTTTTCTTGTTAAATTTTCCTCCCCTTGTTCTTCCCAAATAGTTTGCTCGAGTACATTGGGAAAATTCTCCCTTGTTATCCTATGTCTACCCTTTTTGGGAAAATTTTCCCCTTCATCGGGTGAATTCACCTGATGCTCTTGTCCTCACCCTTGACGGGCAAATTCATCCATCACTTTTTCCCTCACCCTTGACGGGAAAATTCACCCGTCTCATGGGTGAATTCACTCGTCACTCTTGTCCTCACCCTTGACGAGTGAATTCTCCCATCTCGTGGGTGAATTCGCCCATTTCTTTTTCCCTTGCCCTTGACGAGCAAATTTGCTCGTCTCCTGGGTGAATTCGCTTGTCACTCTTGTGCTTGACCTTGACAAGCGAATTCACCTATCTCATGGGTGAATTCTCCCATCGCTCTTGCCCTCACCCTCAATGGGAAAATTTTCCCATCTCCTAGGAGAATTTTCCCATCGCTCTTTCCCTCACCCTTGATGGGTGAATTCACCCATCTCATGTGAAAATTCACCTATCACTTTTTCTCTCACCCTTAATGGGAAAATTTTCATGTCGCTCTTGTTCTCGCCCTTGATGGGTGAATTTTCCTGTCTCACGTGTGAATTCCCCCATCTTATGGGTGAATTCACCAATCTTCATCTAGTCATTCACTTCATACAAGTTCACCCATGTATTGGGTGAATTTTCCCATTGTATCTCACCTTTCATTTCAAGCGAATTCACCCAAACTTCCCCCATCACCCATCTTCTCAGGTGAATTCACCCGAACTTCCCCCATCACCTATTTTCTCATTTAAATTCACCCATTCAAGGGGTGAATTCCCTCTTCACTAATTGTCACCCTCTAAGAGGCAAGTTTTCCTGACGAATGGGAAAAATTGCCCATCTGTTGCCAACCCAGTTTCCTATTTTTGCTAATCTACCCAAACCCAAATTTTAAATGCATAAAAAATTACAAATCTTAAACTCAAATTCACAAAGAAGGGTTTTGGAACTAACTTGGTGGGGTACCATGCACTCATGGTAGAATTGGTGTAGCTCATTGCCCCGATGGATGATCACGTCATCTACGAAACCTTTGTCCCCACTGTCATACTCTTCAGTCATCCTCGTTAGCCTCTTCCTCTCTCTCTCTTGCTGACTCAACTTCCAAATGTGCAAATGGTGAATAGTAATTTCTAAAATTACTAAATATAACATTTCCCTCTCTTCTTCACTTTTTAAGTTTTGGGTATTTTTACCCTTTATTTAACCTCATTTTAACTTAATTAATCCCCTTTCTTTTGTGGGCTACCATTTGAACCCTATGTGTCCATTTATCTATATTCAAAAGCCATTATTCATGGTTTTTTGAGCTCTATTGTGTGGTACCCTCTATTTCATCATATTGAGAAGTCACTCGAGGCCCCTTTTTCTTCCCCATCCACCCTCTTAGGGGGGCATACCCTATCATTTTCCTTCATTCCTTTGTCATGTCCATTTTCTTGTGAGACTGGGGCATCTCCCTTCATTTTTCACATTTGTATAGCTTGGACAACTTTTCCCATGTTGGGGCATCATCTTTCTAGTCATTTCCTCTATTGAGTCATCTGTATTTTATTTTTCTTCAAAACACTATTATTCTAACAGTATTTCAAAGAGGGGCAAAATGTAGACATCTAAATTTGACCACTCCCCTATGGTCAAATTCATCCCCTTTATTAGTCTATCGTACATCCCTCATTGACATTAATTAAATAATTTATTTAATTAATATTCTCTCTCTTTCTAATGTTCCTAAGGTATTTAATTAAATAATTAAATACTTTACCTTTTATCTGCCTTCTCTAAATTAAATAAATGTCTCAATTTATCTAATTTAGTAATTTGGCTTTTTGAATTTAAATCAATTTTAAATTCACCTTTTTCTCTCTCCTTGTCCCATCCTACATAATCCCCCTTTAATTTTGATTAATTTAATTAATCCTTGATTAAGATGTGCACACCTCTAATCAAGATTAATATCACATCCTCCATAATTTGCAACTTACCTTAATCCTTCATTAACTAGCCTAATCACCTATTTGTACAACCTTAATTGCATGATTAGGTCCACTTAATACTTATGCCATTTATGACATACCTCCAAGTCAATCTTCATTAATGGCTTTCTACATTTGGACAAGGCAACCCATTCCCCCATGTGAATTTAAAATTCACTTTTATTCTCCCTATGCATTTTAGGATTTTTTAATTCCTCTCCTCTTCCCCATAAGGATATTTGAGGAATTTTTAATTCGTCATATGTCACATCTCCCACATGTGGACAAGGACCTCCTTTATGAGGAGATCTTGCCCCAATCCAAAGGTACTCTAAATTACCTCCACATCACCATCCCTTTGACACCTCACTTGACAATTGGCAAGATGTGAGGGCTTGTGAGTTCTCAACTCACCCTAGCCCTTGATCTTGTCCATGGTGGCTAAATCTTAGCCCTCCATTTCTTAGAGGAAATTCCCCTAAAATTAGAGGATTTTTCCCTCATTTTGAACATTCACTATTCAAGTAATCAAGTCTTCTAGCACTCACAAACATCCTCCATTGTTGCAACTTTTGAGCTCATTTTGCATCCTCATCTTGCATTCACTCACATACCCACTTGTACACCATTGCATCCCTCATCCACTCATGATCACTTTGCATCCATTTTTAACTTATTTTCCATCTAAAGGAGCACACAATCGAATAAATCAATAGGGCCAACCAACCAATCAACTTTTACATGATAACTAACTCTCTTTGCTTTTTTTTTGTTCAAGTTCAACTAGGCTTATTGTTGAGGTGTTGTTTGTGGGTTTCCTTGCATGCATCTCAATTTTGTTTTGCATTTAGACTAGTAGATTTAACACTGCACACAAGTTTAAAATTGTTTTCTAATGACTCACACTAGTTTGCAGGTGTGTGACTTATTTCAAACTTAAATCTCGCACTCTATGTAGCCTATCAACTAAAAATAATGAGAGGAATAATACAATTTTTTAGCCAATAAGTTATATATAGAGTGAATGTTCAGTTGAAACCTGTCTCACATCAATACATAGCTCTTTTTCATCATATATAGCTTATTTCCATCGCCACTATACAACTTTTTTTCATTGGTATACTACCATCAATTAAAATAGCCAACCATTCCTAATGACTAGAAAATCATCTTGGTTAACTTTAAAATTAAAAACATGAGGCATAACATGAAAAATAATGAAAAAATAGAAGAAGATGCCACCATCGCAACAATCATGTGCAATGATAACTTTAAGAAACCCACCTCAAAAAAAGATATAAAATCTTGAAGAATCTTTCATTTTTTAGGAAAAAATATTAATTTCTATTGGTGAATCTTTCTTTTTTATTGAAAATAATATTGATTTTATTTGCAATTTTTTTACATCACTTAAATTTTGTAGAAAATATTGGTGAATATTGAAAAATAATAGGAAAATGCATTAATTATGATGGTGAATCCATCCAATCTAAAAAATAATTCTCATGGAAAAGTAGGGGCTTGAGGGTGGAAATTATTGAAGGATTTAAGGGGTCAAATATAATATTTACTTGCCACTATTGTTTTAAAATATAATATAATGGCCCTCATTGTATTATAGAAGGTAAAATGTACCCATGATTTGTAATTCTCATGGTGCTTGAAATTTCTTTTAGATCATTGATATAATGACACTTATTATACTCTATGAGGTAAAATGTACCCACAATTTATAATTCTCATGAGACCTAAAATTGTGGGTCCCATAAGCATTACAGATTGTGGGCACATTTTACCTCATGGAATATAACAACAACCATTAGATTAATGATAATAGATTTCCACAATCCATAAATATTAGATATAATTTTTTTGGATTTGATTGTGTGTGTTTATTTTTCATCAATGTTTCAGATCACACTCTATGATCCATCATCAATTTTTTTTCCTTTTACTCTCTACTTCATCCTGATGATGGATCATAGAGTGTGATCTAAAACGTTGATGGAAAATAAACACACACAATCAAATCCAAAAAATTTATAGCTAACCATTAGATTATATTATAAATCAATGGTGGAAACTAAAGGTTAGAAATATGGTATTAAAACAACTAATAATTATGATATACTATTAGCGAATTAATATAGATTTCTATTATAATTTATAATATTTAGGAAAATTTGATCTAATCATGTATCGAATATTGTGGTAAATTTTTGAATTAAATTTTGTAATATAATAAATTCTTTGGTGATTTAAATAAGACTGATAAAATTTTGTAAAAATGCGGTGATTCAAGTCACATTATAGCTCAAACTATTAGCCAATTGGCTAATATTAGCCACTAAACAAATCACTGGTCACATGATGTGAGATTCTGGTGGAGGTGTAATTACAAATGCTGACATTATGTGTTGTTCAATAGTTGTCACATATTGGTCTTTACGAATTAATCAAGGTCTCTAATAACAAAAATAAATTAAAAAATATACTATGCTATATTTTATGAAATATTTGGTTCAATGTCCATTTCTTGCTAGCTATTTTGTAGTACTTTTCAAACAACAAAAAATGGTTCACTACGAGACCAATGATTTTTTTAGTATATGAAAATATTTTATGAGTTTGGGAACAATTATTTATGTAAAATATTATGTAGTCAAATTTATATTTATAGTTTATAGTTCATTTCTTCATAAAATCAATTGTTTATATATTGATGGGTTTTACATATATGTTTGTCCAATTCTATTTGTATGTTTACACTAATTGAATTACAAAAGCTAAATTAGCATCTTTAAATAAGCATTATTTTAATGGATAATGAAGTTAAAGAACTCAAACCGAGATTTAAATTTAAATAGTCATCAAATAAATTATTTACATAAATAAACAAGGCTTTAATGATGGTTTCAAACTTTTATTTTTTCCTAAATTTATTTAATTTTAAACTTTACATTTGGATCATTTACTATTTTGATATGTTTTTTCATGGAAGTATTACATTCTCTTTAATTTTTGAAAACAAGTCTCATGCCTACAAACCATGTTGAGATGTGAAAAACAAGTTTTAGTTGTCGTTTAATGGTAAATCAATCATCATTTAATAGTAAAAGTCTCCAAAATATCAAGTGAAAGCTTCCAAAATCTCACTTATCACATGAAAGCCAAATAAATATTGATTTGAAATTGGATGGGAACATTTTATTTTCATTTGCAATATTTTTGTCAATTTGATGGCAACTCTCTTTTTTCATTTGCATTACTTTATGTTTAAATTGTATGCAAATATTTGACAATTAGATAATACTTAATTTCTTTAAGTAAAAAATCTAGATTTGTCTAAGTTTATTTCATTCCATTAATTAGCACTTATTATTAAATGTTTAATCTAGTCACATATAACTAGAATTTGTATCACATATCATCTATACACATTCATATACAAATACGTACTCTTTTAACATATAAACATACATATAATTTTCTATAAATGTAATCCTCAAACCTTCTGTAAGTGCAAACCCTAGTTTTTAAATCCAACTAAAATACACAATTTCTTCTACACTAGTCCAAAGGGTGAGCAATAAAGTATCACGCTTGTTATAAAAAGGTAGAAAACAAAGTTTATTGTTGCAATGTTAGCAATGACGATGGGTTAATAGAGGCATGATTATTTGTACCCACGTTCTCAAAAGTACTTTGGGAGAATTATTTTTAATGGTGGAGATTTTAAGTGTTTTGGTTAGATATCTATTAAAGTGGGTCAGTTTGCATGGACAACATTTCAAGCTTTCAATTTGATGGTCCCCTTGTATTGGTGAAAATTGCGTTTTCATATTCTTTTGGTTTGATTTTATTTGGTTGGTTTTTACTTAATAATTAAGTAATATATTTCTCATTTTCATGTTCTTTTGGGTTTGATTTTATTTGATTCGTTTTTATGTAATAATTAAGTGTGTAAATATTATATTTTTATATAAAATTAATAAAATTACCTGATTTTTATTGATTACGATTTTATATATCTGAAGGATTTAGATTTAATTTATAATTTAGTTATTTAATTATTTTTGATAATTTTATGAATATAAAAAAATGAATTTACTTCAAACTTGCACATATAAATTTAGTCTTTAAAAATTTCAAATTTAAATCTAAAATAGGTATTTATTGACTTCATTCGTACTAATCAATACTCATCAATTAAAATGTGAAATATTCAAATTACATGCTTGCGTATTGTATTAAAGAATGAAATCCTAATTTATTACAATTACATAGGATCTAACACACATCTAGGATCTAGGCATCACCACATGTAGAAAGTTCACTACACATTAGAAAATCATAATCAAATCATTACATCAACATAACGTTAGTAGTTACACATGACTAAGTATATTGTATGATTGCATAGAGGTATGTTTTCAATATTGTCAAAATTAATAAACTACATCCAAGGGCTTGTCTAAGAAGACTCACTTATTAAGCTTTGAAAGGTGTTTTATCAACTTTACTCATAATTTATTGTAGGTGCATATATCAAGGAAAATACGAATATGAAGTTTGTATATAGTGAGATCAATTATGTGAATAGAGATCATTTCTATACATATAAATTGTTTCCACTCATGCAAAAACAACCTTAAACATCAAACAACAATTTCAGCAAATTAGAAACTTGGTTGAATAATAGGTGTAACTGAGGGTAAATTTCTAAGGATTTAGATTAGATCAATAAAGCATATAAATCATAAATGACAATAAACCCAAATTAACTACAAAATACAATGGAAGTAAATGAAAGAACGATTATACCTGATTGTCGAGACCTGCATGATTCACTTTTGTAGCACCTTCTTACTTGTTGGTTGATGTGTTGCCCTCAGATCCGTTATGCGAGCAATCTACAAATATATGCCTATGTCCTACACCAAATTTTGAAGGATTTGCATAAAATGTCTAAAGCCTATGTCTAAATGGCTATGATTGACAATGCCTAAACATTCTAAGACTTGATCAAATACAAATAATAATTGCTATGAAAGTCTAAGTGTGCAAGTGCAAGCATGTATATTATGTCCATGTGTGTAATCGAAAAGTGAAAGGAAAATGGCATTTTATAGAAAATGCCATTTTGAATGGACAAACGAGATCGACTGTTGACAAAAGCCTAAAATCAGAGGCTCCGATTACATTTGACAATCCCTAATCAGGGTTAGGTCAAAATCCTTAAGTGAGAGATCAAGATTTCATCCAAAAAGATCGAATCGGCAGTGGAGAATAAATGAGATAATTAATTAGAAAAATAAAGATATTCAAAAATCAAGAAGATAAAGACTGCCTAATTTGTGAGATTCAAAAAATCAAGAAGATAATAGTTGGACTGAAGATCAGATTTGGAAAATCAAAAATCTGCCCGATTACTTGATTTTTGGAAGATTAGTTACTATTTTGAATTAAATTAATTCAAAATAATGATTTTGTGAGACAATAAATAATCTTTTTCAGATTATTTACCAAAATGGACTGATAGTTAAGAAAGTGATGACATTTTAAATAATTTCATTTATTTAAAATGAGAGGAATATTAATTTTGACAATTAAATAATTAAATATAATTATTTAATTTAGCAGATAAGATTAATTAATTAAATTAATTAATCAATTTATTTAATTATGACAATTAGTGACATTAAATAAATAAATGAAATTCATTTATTTAAAAAATAGGAAGAATTAATGAATAAAGATAATTAAACAAATTTAGAAATTTATTTAATTAGAGGACTTAGACAATTAATGACATATTTAATAAATAAATAGAATTTATTTATTTAATAATCGTGAAGAATAAATGGACATGAATTAATTAAATAATTATGAATTATTTAATTAATAGTTGAATGTGGACCAAGGACATAATTAAATGTCATAATTATGCTAGGACGAAAGTGGTAAAAATAGAGTTTGCGGCCTAGGTCATTTTTGTGTGTCTACATTTTGCCCCTCTTTGTCATAATGTAGCATGTCGCATTGTGACAAAGAAAATAAGTCAAAAATATTCCCAGTGCAAAATAAGATGAGGAAGAATGATGAGGAGGGTAGCGGTATGCCCCCTTGAGAGGACAGATGGGTTGCAAGAACACGGGTGTGCTCTCAAAATGGGCGAGAAGACTAGAATATGAAGAGACAAAGAAATGTTAGTTCAAAAGATATGGATGCAATGCCTATATGAGATGAGTGAGAGAAGATGACACGACTAAATGAGATGCATGTTAGTTCCTAGACCAAATCCTTCAAAATATTGCCATAGGACTTTAATATTATTGCTCTTAATCATCATTAGGCAGACTGTTGTAATGGCCCACAAACACCATGATATGACATAGATCAAGGTGAGCAAGGTCGTACCATTACAGAAGACCAACAATCATAGACAAGGATGATCATGACTCATACTCAGAGCGTGATTGCCCTAATATTTTTGTCATAATCAACCACAAGCAGAAAAAGACAGACAAATCATGAAACGTCGTTGCTTCTCGAAATCCTATTTCCAGGATATCCTTGAGAAACTAGCGACATGATTGCCAAAAAATATAACAAAATAGAGCCCTTATCATGATATGTCATTATTTTTCTAAATCCTTTTGTCGGGATCTCGCTGAAAAACTAGTAACATGATTGTCGAAAGACAGGACAAACTTCATGATATGTCGCTACTTTTCTAAATCCTGGTGTCAGGATCTCGTTGAAAAGCTAGTAACATGATAAAAAGCCAAAAAAAAATTCCAAGTATTTGCCAAGTGTGTTTGGATGTCAAGTTTTAATGATGTCAAGATGATGAATGCAGAAGTTTGCCATATTCAGGAAGGACACATCCTGAATAATGTTGATGTCTAGGAAGAACACATCCTAAAACACCAATGTCAAAGTTTTGTTCTTCAGAAGGACACATCTGAAAGAACGGTGATGTCAAGAGGAATGATCCTTAAGTGTTAAATAGGATCCCTCAAAAATTTCAAATGACAGGAACAATGCCTAGGAAGTACACATCTTAAGGCATAAATGACTGAGGTTATTCTTCAGAAGGACAAATCTGAAAGGTAACGAAAAATTGATAGTTTGAGTAGTTGCGATAATTTGACTTGTGTTGACTGAGTTAGACTTGTTTTGACCGAGTTTGACTTGTGTTGGCCATATGATGATAATATACCATGGTGATATGATTTTCATGTTAAATGAATGATTGTCATACTTTGTTTTAGGAGTTTTCCTGTTTGGAGAAATGATCTATCCTGACTAGTAGAATTTTGAAATGTGTGCCAATGTAATGCCATAAACCCTAAAGGACTGACCTAGTGCGGCCTCGGGGGCTCATCGATAGATGGCCTTGCCTACATCATGCACTCAGAGACCTCACAGTTCGACACGACCAATGAAATTGTTTTGATGACAAAAGATTGAGTCATGATTTATTTTAACACATCTAAAAGGACCGACCTAATGTCTCAGGGACTCAAAATGAGCCTTGCCTACGTAGCAAATGTGCAGAGACAATGTAGTTCGACTTAAGAAAAATACTAATGAGACTTCAACTGACATGACCATGTTGACAGAGATGACACTATTTTTGGAATTTTGAACGCTATTTGAATGTTTTTTGTGTTTTCTTCAGGACATTTTTTATTTTTATTTTTTTGGTCTTTTTTAAGGACATTTTTGAAATTTTTTGGTCTTTTTTTAGGAAATTTTTGAAATTTTTGTCTTTTTCTTTTCAAGACATTTTGAAATTTTTGGTCTTTTTCTGACATTTTGATTTTTTTTGGTCTTTTTTCAAGACATTTTTGAAATTTTTTCATTCTTTTTTTTTTTTTTCAGGACATTTTTGATTGCGAGGATCATGTTTGATACCCACTGCAGTCTCATGGTAAAAGTTTCCCCTAGTCAAGTTGTGGAAAAGCCAGGTGAAATGGGATGGAAAAGGATATGATCCGCATGAATGGTGGCCAATATACAAGACTTGATGTCAACCCCTTTGTCAGCCATGGGTGGAAATGTCACAATGGTGGGGCGAAGTGTATGACTCGTGTCGGAAGGTGGATCGTGTATTGGGGACAAAGGCAGATAGAATGACAGTAGATGGAAAAGCAATGACCAAATACTCATGGTGCCTGTTTGCCAGGTTTTCACCATGGTACTTATCCAAAGCGCCTGTTTGCCAGGTTTTCACTATTGGACGAATTATTTCTCTTTATTTTTTTGTCGTTTTATTATTATTTTTATGTCGCCAAGATGCATGTTTGCCAGGTTTTCATCGAGGTGACATTTTTTTTTGTATTTTTCAATGGTTGTCAGCCAGGCTTTTCTAATGCTATGTATAGTATTTACGCAAATGCAGACTATTGATTGGTTTAGTCAACTGTTCACTGTCAGGAGTTGTCAACTGATATGCACCTGAACCAAATGACGATGTGATGACGTAAGGACCCAACCAATTAGGCTTAAATTTTCCTTATTTTTCTCTGTCTGCTTGATTTTTGGGATTTTACATGAGCACTAGGTCACCAATGTCAAATGTCCTGGTCATCACCCTTTTGTTATAGTTTACGCAAAGTCAATTTTGATAAGCTTGTAGGTGATTTAGTGCATTATGTCTACGCTCATATATCATTTCTAACTCATGTAATCTTGACTCTCTGTAATCTTCTTCACTTACAAGACCTTTCATGGATACTAGCAAAGATGGTATCTCAACCTTTATGGGCAAGATGGCTTCAGCTCCAAAGACAAGAGCGAATGGGGTGGTGCTAGTGGGGGTGCAGATGCTTGTATGGTATGCCCACAAAGCTGGATTAAGTTGTATATGCCAGTCATGGCCAGCGTCATTGATTTTCTTTTTAAGAAGCTTGATATTAGTTTTATTAGACGCCTCAGCTTGACCGTTTCCTTGTGGGTAGTAAGGCGTGGAGGAGTGATGAGTGATGTGGAAGTGATGGCAGAGTTCACAGACATATTGATTTTTGAATGGATGACCGTTATCTGTAATGATGGATTGCGGAATGCCATACCGACAAATGATGTAATTGAGAATGAATTTGGAGATCTATTTTCCAGTAATGTATGTGAGCGGGATGGCCTCTATTCACTTAGTAAAGTACTCAGTGGCGGTGATAATGAACTTGTGTCCATTAGAGGATGTAGGATGAATCTTGCCCACAAGGTCGAGTCCCCATTGTGCGAAAGGCCAAGGAGAGGTGATCGATCTTAATTCCTATGCTGGTGCATGTATTAAATCACTATGTATTTGACATTGGTGACACTTTCTGACAAATTCTAATGCATCTTTTTCTAAAGTTAGCCAATAATACCCAAGTCTCATGATCTTCTTAGCTAAGGTTGGGCCACTTGAATGGGACCCACATATACCCTGATGTACCTCCTCTAAGGTCATTTTTTCTTTAGAAGTGTCAAGAAAACAGAGAAGGGTATTGTCAAAGCTACAACAATAAAGGGTGTCACTGATGATGGTATAACGTGTAGCTCTACGAATGAAGGACTTTTGTTGATTACTTGACAGGTTAGGTGGAAGGGTTTGTGCGTGGAGATAGTCATAAATGTCCTTATACCAGGGAGAACTAGAACCAACAAGCTCACAGATCATTTCCATTTTAGGTATATCATATGATGGGACCAATAATTGCTCAACTAGAAACTCAAACTATGGGACATTTGAAGGGATTTCCAACAAAGACCGGATTGTTGCCATAGCATCAACAACCTTATTTCATGCTCTGGGAAGCAATTCAAAAGATATAATGGGAAAATATGTCAGAAGGCTGTGACCATCCTTTTATAAGGCATTAGTTTTTCATCTTTTGTCTCATAGTCGTCATTGACTTGGTTTATTACCAGCTGAGAATCCCCAAAGACCTGTAGGTTTCTGATTTTCCACCTTACAGCCATTCTAAGTCCTGTAAGAAGTGCCTCATATTCTGCCATATTATTTGTGCATGGAAATGCTATTCGAAATGACTTTGGTATAGAATCCCCTTGTGGTGTGATAAATAAAATTCTAGCCCCTGAACCATGATTTGTATGGGACCCATCAAAGTACAATTGCCAAGGTTGCTTAGGTGCTATGTGAAATATGGCTTCGTCTGGAAAATATGTAACAAGTGGATGATTATCAGGTATCGGTGCCTTTGCCAGCTAGTCTGCTATCACCTGTCCCTTAATGGCCTTCCTTTCAACATACTGGATGTCATATTCGCTAAGCACCATGACCCATTTTGCTAAGCACCCAGTTAATGCTGCCCGACTCAAAAGGTATTTCAATGGATCAATTTTGGCCACAAGTTGGGTCTTGTGATTTAACATATAATGTCTCAACTTTTGTGTTGCAAATACTAATGCCAGGCAAGCTCACTTGATGGCTGTATAATTGAGCTCATATCCCACCAATGTTCTACTAATGTAATATATAGCTCTTTCCTTTTCTTCATGATCATTTTGGGCCAGTAATGCCCCCAGTGCTGAAGTAGTGATAGATATGTATAGGATCAACGGTTTGCCTTGTATAGGAGCCATGAGAATTGGAGGTGACAATAGATATTGTTTGATTTGGTCAAATGCCCCCTGACATTTATCAGTCCACACAAAAGGGATGCCCTTGCGTAGAAGATATTGAAATGGTTGACACTTATCTGCCAGTTGAGCAATAAATTATCTGATAGACTGAAGTCTACCCTATAGTGTTCTTAAATCACTTATTTCCTTAGGGGGAGGCATATCCAGTATAGCTCTAACCTTGGCGGGATCAACCTCAATGCCTCTATGTGAAACTATGTACCCTAACAACTTGCCTGAGGTTACCCCAAAGACACTTTTTGGGATTCAATCGAACCTTGTAATTTTCTAACCACTTGAAAATTTTGTCTAGCACTGATAGATGGTCCTTTCATGTCAATGATTTTGCCAGAAGATCATCCACATAGTCTTCCATTATTGTGTGCATCATATCATGAAATATTGTTGTCATTGCTCGTTGGTATGTGGCACCTGCGTTCTTAAGACCAAATGGCATTACGGTCCAACAATATGTTCCCCAAGGACATGTAAAGGTAGTCTTGTGTTGATCCTCAGGGGTAATACGTATTTGATTGTATCTAGAGAAACCATCCATGAGGGATAGTATCTCATATCTAGCTGTTAGATCCACAATTATGTCAATGTTAGGTAGCGCGAAATCATCCTTAGGGAAAGCCTTATTGAGGTCCCGAAAGTCCGTGCATACTTGAATTTGTCCACTAGGTTTGGTAACATGAACTAGATTGGATATCCATTCTGCATAATCAATTGATCTGACATACCCTGCGTCTAATAACTTTTTGAGTTTAGCTTTGACCAGTAGAGCTACTTGCGAATGCATCTTTTGTCTAGACTAATTCAGGATCTAAGCCTGGCATGTCCGAATAAGACCATGCAAAGTTGATTTTACGTTCTGAGAAAAACTGTTGAAACTCAGGCTTTTCATCTTTTGTTAGTGATGCCACAAAGAGCACCATTTTAGGATCTTCTATAGTTTCTATATTGACTTCGGTGGTGTCTTCAATAAGCATTGCAGATTTTTCTCTGTCAATAGGGAGAAAGTCCAATCCTCTATCCTTAGGCGCCTCAAAGAGGTTTTTTCCTTTAGATGCAACCTTTATTTTTACTATTTTACCATTAGAAGGCGCCTTTTGATTTTCACCTATGTCATTTTTTGCTTTATTTTTCTTTTTATTTTTGTGACTAGAGGATGGCGCAGTCTCCCTCAAAGTATGCAGCACAATCCAAATCAATGGAAAATCTAGCCTTATGGTCCCCACTTGGACTTCCTTCTTGTAACCCTAGAAATTCTGCTATGACCTCATCATTCTAAAAAGTATCCATTATTGGTGGGCCTTGTTGGTTCCAGTCAATTAGGTCAGGATAGAGTAGGAATATTCCATCATCAGCAGGTGCAAATTCAGGGGATGACGCGGACAACATACAAATGGATTCAGTAATATTAAAGATGAAATTATCCTCATCTGGGTCTATGTCAGATTCTATCCAATATTCCCCCTCGCTTGTTTGGTATTCGCCATCAAAGTATGGGACAAATGGTATAGAATCATGGTCATGATAAGTATTGACCAATGATGATTTAGGTGACTTTGTTTGATAGTCAGACGATGCGGATGATTGGGAAGGCATGTTAAGTGTAGGATGGATGGGAAATTTTGGTGTAATAATAATCATTTTTGGGTTGATTTTAAACATTTGTGAGAATCGCTCAACAAATGAAGGCTCACCAGGTTCAAAGAATAATTCATCAAGACCACAGTCACTTACGGATTGTTCAGAGCCAAATTCCCATTCATGAGAGTTAGTTTCAGAGGAGGAATCCTCAGTTGTCTCAACACAATCTGAAGCATAGACTAACTCGGAAAGATGCACATTAGTACTAGGATCGCCGGATTCACGTGAACCTAACCCTAACCCAAGATACTTTGGTCTTAGTGAGACTATTAACGGATCACGGTTTCCATCTTTATCCTTGCCGAGACCACTCTTTCCATCATAACCTTTTTCTTTGAGTATTGTATATCCTTTGCCATATATTTCTAGTGGCAAGGGAGTCGAGTCCTATGGTTCCTTATAAATCTAGGATTCTATGTCATCTATGTCCTCTTGACTCAATTCACCCCATTTTGTGAAGATTGTATTTGGAGGGACTCTGAAAGTCTCTTTTTCCTATACTCTGAAGCAAGGTTTTCCGTAAATTTGAGGAGACTTGGGCATCTTAGTTATGCAATATGTTGGATTCAACTTGTATTCTCCATAGCCTTGGTCCTGGATCTGAAACTTTGGGTCGATGCTTGGGGTGGTAAATGATGTAGTGGATGTTACGGATGTGGTTGTGATGAGTGAAGAAGTTGAAGTGGTTGGAATGGATGATGAATTGGAATGCTTGATAAGTGCCGAGGGGTCAATGTATTTTAAAGATGAGGATGTGGAAGCTTCCCGATTGATAGGGACTTGACGGTTGGAAATACCCCGTAGGTTGGTACAGTAAGAAAATGGATCAGGTTCTTTGTATATTGTAATTTTTGTGCCTTCAAAGGGAAATTTCAAGCATTGGTGATATGTGGAAGGGACAGCTTTGAGAGCATGGATCTAAGGTTGACCAAGTAAAATGTTATATGGGAGATCCAGATCTAGGACATGATAGGTTGTATCAACAATAAGAGGTCCAATTCTCAATGGAAGGGAAATTACGCCTGAAGAAGAGCGTTCTTCATCATCATATGATTTAATCACAATATTTTGTGTAGCGTCTATGCATGCATAAGAAAACCCTAAAGCCTTGACCAATTTTAGGGAACATATGTTCAGTCCTTCTCCACCATCTACTAAAACTTGTCTAACTTTATGTTTATGGATCAGAACCTTGATATGGAGGGCGTCGTTATGAGTGGATTTGGGTGATTAATAATCTTGTTCAGAAAAGGTAAAATGTTGAGAAGTCATGAGATAGCCCACCATGGCCTCGAACTGGTTTACATCAATGTCCTGTGGGACATAAGACTCTTGTAATGTGTTGTCTAGTATAGCTTTATGAGCAGGGGAAATACGCAACAACTCAAGAATCAAAATTTGTGCCGGTGTTTTTCCCAATTGGTCAATAAGATTAAAATGTGCCTTTGGTTGGGACTACTTGGGTTGCGGATGAGATGGTGACTGAGAGGTGGATGGGCCAGCAATTCTTACCTTAGGTTGCTTAGGTGCAGCAGGGCCAACTATAGTAACTTTACCACTGCGAGTAGTGACATTGCATTCAAGGTCTTTTCTAATGGTGACAATGCAGACTTCTTCATTAGTCATTTGAATGTTGTTTATGATGGGTCCACTGGAATAGTTATATGCAATATGGACATTATTGGCTCTATTATTGTTGTTATTGGCATTTGACATGGAGGGATTTCCAGAACCATGATCCTGCAATGGGTTTTTGTGTATTGTATGATCCACGTTGGAAGGGAATTGTGGTCCACCAACCTCAATGACTCATTGTTCAATAAGATCTTGTATCAAATTTTTCATTTGTCTGCAAGACGAGGTTTTATGTCCCTTTGCTTGATGGTAGTCACAAAATACCTTGTCATCAAACCATGCTATTTTAAACTATGTGGGGTCATATGGCCTAGGGGCTTGAAGTGTAATGACCCCATTCTGAATACATTTCTTAAGAACTTCTTCAATAGGTTCACCCAAAGGGGTGTATGTACGTCCTCTAGGAAATTGTCTTATTTGTCTAGGCTGTCGTTGTCCTTGATTATTTTGATAGCCATTGTTTTGAGTTGCTTGGAAAACACTAGCAACATAAGTTTGTGTCATTGGTTGTGTATTTTGAGGTTGTGTCCCTTTCAAGGTGATCATGGGACTCATGGTATTAACAACTTTGGCATCAACTACTCCATCATTAGTGATGTGTTTATTTTTGGCCCAAAATTTATTCTTGTCAGCTGGAGGAAAATTTGGATTTGTGTTTCTGGGACCATATTTTAATTTTCCCTTTGCAATTAGGGCTTGTTTGACTTGAATGCCACGTTCGAAAAGGTCTGCAAAAGTTGTGCAACAATGGAACCGCAAACCATTCCTTAATGGACCTAAAAGTGTTTGTACAAACATGTCAACTTTTTCTTTTTTAGGTATATCGATGTTGCAGTGACTTGCTAGGCCTCTCCATTTTTGAAAGAATGGTATAAAGGTTTCACCTGAATCCTCTTGTGTGAGTGACATAAAGTGGTGATGGAGGTGTTTGTGTCAATATTGTATGTGTAATTTTTGTTGAACTTGCCAGCAAGTTCTCTCCATGACTGGATTCTGGGTTGTAAGGTATAGAACCATTCTAGAGCTGGGCCTGTAAGGATTTTAGGAAATAATCACATTAGATATGTGTGCTTATGAGCAATGTCTGCACAACTTGTGACAAATTCTCTGATATGATGAATTGGATTTGTTTTGTGTTTGTATTTGTTAAAGTTTGGGGCCACATAGCCATGAGGAAATGGTGGCATAGATAATGTCATGTCAAACAGATATGGACATAAATCATATGATATTTGTGTCTTTTTGTCGGTTGTATGTATATTTTCTTTCCATTTTCGAAGTTCACTCAGTTTCGATAGTATGGTATGTAGCATAGGATCGTGTGACATGGTTTAGGTGTGAATCTGTGACGAGTATGTTGGGATATGCGACCCAACTGTGTTTGTTTGAATCTGAGGTATGTTGAATCCTTGATTCATTTGATGTCCCAAGGTATTCATTTGTTGTGTCATTTGGGTACCTTGTCCCTGAATAAAAACATGATGTGTGTTTCTGTTAAAAGGATTGAATGATGTTCCACCATAAGCGTGTGATGGGGATGCCCCTATTGTTGTGGATGAAGTACCAAACATAGGATTTGAGGTTGTGGTGCCTATTGATGTAGATGCCAAGGTGGTTCCCATTGTGTGGGATGATGATGTGGACATCATAGGTATGGACTATGTGAAAGTGGCTCCTATTGTTTATGAAGGTGTGGTAGTTATTGTGGGAATGGATTGTGTAAATGATCCTCCAACAAATGTCGTAGTAGTTGACGTGGAGGTGTTTTGACTTGTTGTACTACTAGATGCCCCATTAATGGTATTAGAGACACCTTGTGTGGTGGCACCTATGTTGTTGTTGGAGGTGTTGCTCATGTCTTGTTGGGGTGTCATATGTTGTGTTGCATTGTTATGAGAAGGATGGCATATGTTATCAATATCAAAATCTTTGGGTAATTTTACACCTCTGTTTAACAGCATAGCCAAGTATCTATCAGAATCGTTTAAGACTAGGTCTTCTAAGAATGATTCTATGTCAGGGTTTTGGGCTGTGCCACTCAAATCTTCAACTATGATTTGTCCACTTGGGTCTCTTTGTATAAACTGTTCAAAAAGCGAATTTTGAAAAGATGCTGACATGTTCAAGGATGTTGGGACATTTGTATGGCCAAAAGGGTCATCAAAACTCCAGTTGTTGGGGTTTGTGTTGTTTGAATTCTATCCAAAGTTTTCCATTTCTTGTTTCTTCCTTTGTAGTCTAGTTTGTACCATCAACAAAAATTGCTTAAATGACAATGAGGATAATGCAAGTGAGACACTTAACTATGTTTTTGTCTTTTTAGAATAAGGGATAATAATGCAAGAAAAGTGATGATGACCTAAAATGACAATGTTGACTCAAAGATTTTAAGATGATAAGTATTTTTGTATTTTTCAGAATAGGGTATGCAAGATGCAAACTAGGACTAATGTGACTTGGCAAAGGAAGTACCTAAGCACTCTAAGCACAATCGTTTCTTTCTAATTGGAAATACCAATTGACTTGAAAATGACAAAGATGACAAAGGACAAGTGAATTTTCCTAACTAGACTAATGAGTTGGAAAATTTCACCAAAAGGAGAATGAATAAGAGAATGATGACACAGTCCAAGGGTAATCAAATTTTGAAAGTAAAGATTTTGCAAGGTATGCCAAGGTTAACCTAAACCAAGGTAT
Source organism: Sequoia sempervirens (assembly GCA_007258455.2). Lineage (NCBI taxonomy): Eukaryota > Viridiplantae > Streptophyta > Pinopsida > Cupressales > Cupressaceae > Sequoia > Sequoia sempervirens. Next base: position 402,271,744 of record VDFB02000003.1, on the reverse strand, counting down.
GGAAGATGGCAGCCTATGGTCAAACTAATGTCAAAAGACTATGACTATGACACCTAAGGGCTGAAATGACAATTGAAAAATCTATACCTAAAGGTGCAAATGCAAGATGATGGAAAAAATAGTGCAACCTTTGAGCAATTTTAGGATAGTTTTTGACAGAGACTTGTTGAGGAAAGTGTTTGGAACAGACTGGAGCTATCTTGATTTGGTTTATAGTCTATGATAGAGTTTTAAATTTTGCCATGTAAATGCGTGTTTCCAGGTCACAAATGTGGTTTAATTTCAAATGCAACGTTCCAAACTATAGTTGTGGTTTAACACAAGCAGATGCAGTGCTTTGGAACTCGAATGTAGTTTAACAGAGCAAATGCAGTTCAAAAGTCATCGAATGTGGTTCAAATGAGCGAATGCGGTTTGCAAATGCGTTGCAAGATGACTATAAATTGATTTTCTGAGTTTGTGTTTGAAAAACCAAAGTGTTAATAGTTTGACCTTTTGTGTTGAGGTGTTCCAGTGTTGTTTTGTGTTGTTTAAGTAACCAGAAGGCACTTGGCAAGCACAATATTTTGGTGTAAGCAAGCACACATGAGACAAGTACAATCCTAAAAGGCCAATAGGACAAGGGTTTGTATACTTGGTATAGCCCATTGATATACCCCAGATTGGTGATAAACACCTTTCCTTCTCGGGAGTAGATAGCTTAGAATTTTGGTGGCATTGGCTCCCCTCCACGGCTCATTAACATCATTCGAGCACACCAAATTTGAATTCTTGGGTAGTGACTTCCCAAGAACTGCTATCTCTACTCAAGGGGATCAGTAGTGAGTGTCTTCGGACATGATACTATACCCTGCACTATACCAAGTAACAACCAAAGAATGATTGGACACTAAAACAAGGGGTATTTAATTCAGGCATTCCATTCGTGGGGCATGATCCATGTGGCAAGAGTCCCCTTTCGGATCCATCTCGTCAAAACCACACTCGTGATTCTTGGGTTTTCCCCAAGAACCCATTTTTATATACCGACTGGAAGTCTCTCGGTGTCAGGGTGCTACCAGTCTGAGTCGTCTTGGGGTGAGTACTTTTTCCCACTAGAACAGGCCCAAGTTCTAGAGTCAGTAACTATTTCTCTTACACCCAGGATCGCACGAATGCACAATAGGAGAGGATACTCTGATATACCAAATCGTGAGGGTATAGAATAGATAAAATGGGTCTGGTTTTCTGATCATCGAGTTTTCACAAGGTGAGAGCATAATCACCTACCATTTGTTCAAACAAAATTAGACACTTGCAAAAAAAAATCATTTTAAAGCACCAAAGAAAATGTTCCTAAATTAAAAAATGCAAACAAGTGGTTTGAGAGATAAATCTTCAACAAACATAGCTACAAAACCACATGTTAGTAGTTTGAATAAATGTCTTTGACCCACGAAAAACTCCAACGCCACATACTGCCAACAAAGATTAGTAAAAAAAAATAAAAAAATTTAATGACAACAGCAAATTAAAATAGTGATAACTTGCTCAAAACTTAACAAAAATTTAAAGTGTAGATATCTATGGAAAGATAAGTGATAGAACTTCAAAACCCAGAAAACGTTTTCCATGATTCTGTACAAAAAAAATGTTATAGACAAAAGAAAAACGCAGGTTTTAAAACCTAAATTGAAAAAATAGTGATCACTAAAATGGCCATAACTTTCCCAAATATTAACAAAATTTAAAACCGTTTAATTTTTTTGAAAGCTGAGGGCGAGATCTACAAAACCCAGAAACTGTTTTAAAATATTTTATTCGCCCATTTTTCTGTGCTTAAAAGAAAGTGACAGGATTTCGTATGACTTCTTGGCTGTAACCTGCAAAACAGTGAAAAAAAAAAGAAAACACACAATTTTTTCTACAAAATGTCGGGTTCACAAATGTAACTGAGGGTAAATTTCTATGTATTTAGATTAGATAAATAAAACATATAAATCATAAATGACAATAAACCCAAAGTAACTACAAAATACAATGGAAGTAAATGAAAGAACGATTATACCTGATTGTCGAGACCTGCATGATTCACTTTTGTATCACCTTCTTACTTGTTGGTTGATGTGTTGCCCTCAGATCCGTTATGCGAGCAATCTACAAATATATGCCTATGTCCTACACCAAATTTTGAAGGATTTGCATAAAATGTCTAAAGCCTATGTCTAAATGACTATGATTGACAATGCCTAAACATTCTAAGACTTGATCAAATACAAATAATAATTGCTATGAAAGTCTAAGTGTGCAAGTGCAAGCATGTATATTATGTCCATGTGTGTAATCGAAAAGTGAGAGGAAAATGGCATTTTATAGAAAATGCCATTTTGAATGGACAAACGAGATCGACTGTTGACAAAAGCCTAAAATCAGAGGCTCAGATTACATTTGACAATCCCTAATCAGGGTTAGGGCAAAATCCTTAAGTGAGAGATCAAGATTTCATCCAAAAAGATCGAATTGGTAGTGGAGAATAAATGAGATAATTAATTAGAAAAATAAAGATATTCAAAAATCAAGAAGATAAAGACTACCTAATTTGTGAGATTCAAAAAATCAAGAAGATAATAGTTGGACTGAAGATCAGATTTGGAAAATCAAAAATCTGCCCGATTACTTGATTTTTGGAAGATTAGTTACTATTTTGAATTAAATTAATTCAAAATAATGATTTTGTGAGACAATAAATAATCTTTTTCAGATTATTTACCAAAATGGACTGACAATTAAGAAACTGATGACATTTTAAATAATTTTATTTATTTAAAATGAGAGGAATATTAATTTTGACAATTAAATAATTAAATATAATTATTTAATTTAGCGGATAAGATTAATTAATTAAATTAATTAATCAATTTATTTAATTATGACAATTAGTGACATTAAATAAATAAATGAAATTCATTTATTTAAAAATTAGGAAGAATTAATGAATAAAGATAATTAAACAAATTTAGAAATTTATTTAATTAGAGGACTTAGACAGTTAATGACGTATTTAATAAATAAATAGAATTTATTTATTTAATAATTGTGAAGAATAAATGGACATCAATTAATTAAATAATTATGAATTATTTAATTAATAGTCGAATGTGGACCAAGGACATAATTAAATGTCATAATTATGCTAGAACGAAAGTGGTAAAAATAGAGTTTGCATGCCTAGGTCATTTTTATGTGTCTACAATAGATTACAAAGTTCTCACTCAAGGATGAATTAGCTTACACCATTTATTACAATAATATTAGTATACGATCTACTGCTAAGTACCTTGTTTTAGTTTACTAATTTGTGAGAAGAATTATTTACATATCTAATTACTTCTATGTTCTCAACTCATATGATCTAGGATATTTATCTATATATTATATATTATGTTTATTTGCAACCTCGATATTTTACATGAAGATGTTCTATTTACTTAAATTAAATAATGAGCACAACTTATCTTACACTTCATAGGGTTTGTCCTTCCATATATTCAATCTTCAATTCATTTTGATTAGGATTTGGATACAAGTTTAATATTTACTTATTATTATTCTTTTGATTGGGGTTTAAACCTTCATCATTTGATATTTACTTGATTGGACTAGCAAACCACCCTTGTTGACTTTTATTTACATAAGGTTTGACTTTGCAATATCATTTCCTTCATTGCATGCTTCTTAACTTTTAGACATTGTTATGGATCCTTATGAGTAATTACCTTGTGATTATATATTCATGCATATATTAATACTTATTGTATGCTATTAGTTTGGAAACCAAATAGGAAACACATGCACATGACAATTCCTAATCAAACCAAATAAATCCTTAAATAGAGCTCATAAAGAAATTCAAAACAAGATAACATAAATATTTAAAATAAAATTACAATTGAAGTTCTCTGGAATGCGAATTTGATTTTCTCCAAGTGATTGAAATGTGGATGTTCTTGTACAAAAGGTACCTATTTTGATAATTTATAGTTAGCAAATTTGTAACATGTCCAACAAATATTTCACAAATAAATTAATATTTGACATTATGAATATAAATTAAAGACATAAATTCCATAGCTATATTCCATCATAGCAATTTCATGTCCAGGAATATAAAATAAAATATATTTGTATATTAATTTCCAAATGTCAATAGTCAATATACAAGGTTTGACTTGGCACTCAATTGCCATATATTCAATACAATAATTACATCAATGATATAAGTACATCATATAAAATAGAATTCCACTGGAATTCCTCATCCAAATTTCTCCTCCATTGGTGGACGAGAAGATGGTTCAGGTGCTTTCCCCCCCAACCACGAGGATATGCTTCCCCAAAATTCTCATGTCCATTGAAAAATACCCGACCTTACATTGAACACTTAGCAAGAGATACAATTTTCAAGGTGGAATTTGGTGCATACTACATGCATTTCTATCTACTGTTAGAACATGCAAGTTCCATGTTAGGTAAAGACAAAGAGAGGATAAATAAATAAATCAGCTTGTTCCAAAATAATGACTACAAAGCTTGGCCAAAATCATGTTTTAAATGCAACTTAAGAAAGATTTTAGAAAATAAAAATATACAATCTTTGGCACACTTTCCCGTAAGGAAACTTTCCCATAGATAAAATGGACCCTTTTCTCCTCTTTTCTAGACCATCTACTAGCATCATTCATCCATGTGCTACAATCTATCTAGTACTTTTGTATCATTTCATCAAATTCTATTTCATCATATAAGTAGTCGACATAATTCAAGGATAAGGATACAAACATTCATTAATTAACTATCTTCCCTTAAGTTTCACATTTACTCAACAGTGTTGTTCCATTTCTATAGTTTTCTTTCCTTTGCAAATGAAATTAATCTAACATAAATCAAATGAGTAAATAAGATGAAATAAGAAGGTATACCACATGTATGTGTATGCGCATAAATGATGAGTTTATGCATGTGCACATATATGTAGATTAATCATAGTTTGTATATGTGTATACATTCTTTAAGAATAAAATAAAATCTATTCTATATGTAGATTTCTAGATTTAAGATACATTGATTACATCTGGTACATAAGTTCTGGTCTTAACCACTTCATTTAAATGATAAAATGATGAATGTTAATACAATGGTTTGAAATTTTAACAAGAAACATAGTTCCAACTAAAACAATACAAGGTCATTTACCTTCAATATAGAAAATGAATTTCAAAGACATTATGAGAACCAGTGTTAATTCTTTACAATCATTAGTTTGAGTTACTTGGTAAAAGTATAATATTATCCTATTCTTGACAAACAAACAAGTTCAACATTTAACTATCATTTAATCTAGGCTATGTTTAATTCAAAAAATTGTGATAAGTTATATTCTATTCATCTTTTAAAGACACACATATTTGTTTATATATATCAAGAATGATGGGGTCAATTAGCATTAATCTTGCTATCACTTATCCCCTTTCTTATTGTTTCAATGATACTTTTGTCTTCATACTCGAGGCACGTATTTTATCAAGTGAAAGAAAACAAAGTATAAATTACCATTCAAAAATGTGATGATTCATACACAAGATCGACCGAGCATGTTTATGAAAGATATTATAATAGACAATTATCCTAGAATGATGGTATCATTCTTTTCTTCTTATCAGAACAATGCATGATTGTTCGACAAAATGAAAATAAAAAATGACATAGGGTCATCTCCAATACATATCTATATGTTATATGGCCAATCTCATTCAATACATATATTACACTAGGTCAATATTAATTATTCCACACTAAAGCTTTGAAAAGGATGATGTATATCGTTCAACAACCTGCAACAATATTGGTGATAGAACCACCCATTATCTTATGCATGAAAAAAAATGATATGGATCATTCTGAGTCAATATTCATGCTCGAATGGTCCATATCATTCAACCCCAAATAATAGGGTAAATGTATATTACTGTAAATGATGATATCATTTGACTAGATATCTTTAGTGAACAACACCATAAATGGTGTTTATATTTATAGAAGACATATCGATGTCCTCAAGGAATGATGGTAAAATAAACATATTGGCTAGAGCCCAAACACAAACCTTCAAATTTGATCATGCACATGCATGTTGATGCACACAGTGAAGGTAAAATGGGGGTTTTCACCCACCAAATATGGCTATCTAAAAATTACATAACATAGAATGAAATCCAAGGACACAAATACAACAAAAATTTATAAACAAAGATAATAACAAGCCACTCAAATCTCATTAAGCTCAAGAATTTCTCAAAAGATATTTGAACATTTGAAGGAAACTTCTGAGAAAGGAATTCATTTTTATCTCTTTTTTCTACAAGTTTGATTCCTTTTTCCTTCAACAAATTGGAAACAAGTGCCCCCTCCTTTTGTGCCTTCTCACTCATTTCTTCCCCCCCAAATCTTCTCTATCTTTTTGCTAGATTATCTCCTCTTTCTTCAAAATTTACCCCACTCACTATCCATTGATTTTGCATACTATATTTGGAGTTCTCTTGATTCTCCATACCTTCATCACTTAGCCACCCACTACCCTATTTTCTGTACATTATTCCCTTCACTCTAATATGGGAGGAATCGACCTTATTCAATTATGAAAGGGTTATATGAATATTAATTGTCACCATTTCCTTCCATATAGTTTCATATGGAATTTTCAAATAAAAGAAACACTCGACATTAAAATCTTTTACTTGACATATTTGTATATATATATATATTTATATATGTATATATATGTATATTTACTCACTCACACACACACACATATATAAATTCACAAACATGCCTTTTTTTATTTCCTTTATCAAGAGCTTACTTTCAAGTTCTTCCAAAAGAACAAATAATATAAGTGCTCTTCTTATGATAATTATGTATAATCAAATGCATTTCAAATACCATTATGAAATTATCTTTGGAATATAAAAGGTAAGGCAAGTGATGCAATAAATTTGTTTCTTTCATAAGATTTCCTATTTAACCATTCACAATTTTCATACAAGCAAGAATGATATCTATCAATATCAAGACAAATGCAGATGTCATGGTCTACTATGGTGTGTGAGATTCCAAATTCCAATCTTTCTTATCATTCTTCATCCAGCTAAGCATTCCTTCCTCAACCATGTTCTTGTTCTTCAACCTGTTCCTACATACACTCACTCTTGAACTTGCAATTTTTTCATCAATGACCTTTAACCAAAAATCACTGTAAAATAATTCTCTTAAAACATAAAGTTGTAAGATAATAATTTTTCTAATATTATTACATTTATCCAATTTCATAAATAATATCAGATAAATTTCATTTTTTAATTATTTGAATTAACTTAACATTATTAAATACAAGTAAGGAAATTGAGATGTGACATCCTTCCCCACTAGAAAGATACATTGTCATGATGTCTATTTAAACATAAATAATTCACATATGTCTATTTCAACATCAAATCATACAATTATCAAGCCAAAATATCATAGCATAAAAATCCAAAATATTAGGCAATAGTATATGTAGACACTGAAATTTGGTCTAAGCCTGTGACTTCAATTTCTTCATAATTCCTATTTTCATGGTTGTGATTAAATAATGTTAATTATTTAATTACTTTCTAAAGTCCTTTCTCATCTTTTAATTATTTAATTAATTCACTTTAATGTTTATTCATCTATTAATTCAATAATCTTAATTATTTAATTAATTCACATTTCCTTTATTCTATCTTGATTAATTAAATAAACGTCTTTTATTTAATTATTCATTTAAAATTTCATTCAATCTAAATCTTATTTATTTAATTAATCTCTAAATGTCGAATCTTGAATTAAATAAATAATTTAATTTATAAAAGTTCATTTCTAACACATTCCTCTATATTTAGATAAATGTTTACGTTATCTAATTATTCATTCCCACTTGACTCGAGATCTATTTAAATCAGTCAGTTATCTCCTAATTTAATGTCTGGGTGTCTTTCACGAATAAACTCTCTATCATAACTAGTCAATTGTGAAGTTCTAACTCATATGCATGTACATGCTTGTTAATTAAATACCTTTATTTAATTAATTAAATTTTTTGCATATGTTCGAACAAAATGTTCCTTTTATTCTATCTTTATCTTTGTCATGCAAACATTATTCTTCTATTTTCGAATACCAAACTCGAAGATTAAATCATTATTTAATCTTTATCTCTATTCTTAGTTTTTATCACTTGTGTCAATGCTAATAGTTATCATAATGCATGTCTAATCCTTTGATCTCAATCATCCATTTATCTTTTGATCCTGGCCTGTCAATCAAATGATCAATTTTCTATAAATTGATCTATCTTTCATCATTTTACCTCTCCCAAAATGGTATGACTTTTGGAGAACTTGTTTAATCTTCGATATTTTGCTATAATCACATCTACCAAGGCTATGCTTGCATGAATACTAAAAATCTAAGGGCAAGAATACCATCATGAAAAAATGGAGAAGGACAATCAAGGTCATTCATGGAAGGATGTAGATACTGGGTGAGATCATTATGTGTTTATGTTTTATGCTTTCTTTGTACTTTGTTGTTTATCTTTATATTACATTAGAGTTTAATTGCTTTGTTAACACTCTAACCTTTACTGTATTTCTTGAATGTTACATTTGGTGAACCCATATACAAGGAGGTGAGGGAGGGAGAGGATATTCCTATTCTAGGTGTTGGTGGAGGTAAGGAGGATATTCGTGTTGAGGAGGAAGGGATTGGTGGAGAGGAGCATGCAAGATAGGAGGACATTCTCAAGGAGCACATGTAGAGGAGGAGGTAGGTAGGGAGGAGGCCGAGATGGATGCTCTTGGTTTTCTCATGTGGTATCAAGATGATGAGGATGAGGAGGATATGGATGATCAAGAGTGGTAGCTTCGTGACAAGATTCTAGAGGAGATGGAGGATGATGGGATGGAGAGAGTATGATAGGATGACACATGTCCTGTTGATCAGGACACAATAGATTTACATGCTGAATTTGTATCCTTGAAGGATAGGATGAGGGTTTAGATGTCAAAGCGAGATGCACTATGGATGGAGAGAGACAAAGCTTATATGGACAGAGACTAGGCTATAGCTCGAAGGCATAAGACCGAGCAGTAGTTCACTGAGATTAAAGCTCTTTGTAGTGGGTCATCTGATGCTTTTTCTTGAGACTTAGTTAGATCTATGGAGAGAGATTCCTACTAGAGAGATTTATATGAGGTAGAGGTTCCTCCAGAGAGATGAGTTTCTATTTTCTCACAAGCACATAGTGGCAGGTCTTAGAGTAGGACTCACACTAGGACAATGAGCACAAAGGGGGTTGAGGGGCCTCACAGATCTGATCCATATGATAGGCCTCCTTCAGGACATAGGTCATCAGGATCCCGACATCATTCCCCTTCATATTCTACTCATGGGAGTAGTGGGAGTTCCAATGGAATGACACATGTGATAGAATAAACGACACAACTGATATTCTAAAACACATCTGACGAAGAAAATGACACATTTGACTAATGAATTTTTAAGTTTAATTTTTGATTTACAACTTTCTTTTGTATTTTATTTTAGCTAAATGTTTGGTTTATAGCCTGTGTTTTTGGAGTTAACATGGTGTTTGCAAGATGTAAGCATAGAATAAAATTTTTCAAAACACCTCTTGCAAGATGACCATCGAAGATAAATTGCAAAACCACTCATGAATTTTCTGTAGGATGAAATTCAAAGACCTTGTTTTGCAATAGAATATTTGGTAGATTATAAAATTGTCATTTGGATTAAAATTTACTACTATCTACTATGTTTGGTGTGAAGGTACAATTTTGTTATTACCCTCATGATTCAGTGTATCAAAGTATCCTCTCCCCTTGCGCATTCATGTGATCTTGGGTGTAAGAGAACCAGTTACTAACTCTAGAAATTGGGCCTTTCTTGGTGGGAAAAATTACTCACCCCAAGACGACTCAAACTAGTAGCACACTGAACCCGAGCGACTTCTAGCTAGTATATAAAAGTGGGTTCTTGAGGAAAGCTCAAGAATCATGAGTATTGTTATGACAAGAAAGGAAACAATGGTCTCTCACCACATGCATGATACCCCATGAATGAAATGCCCAAATTAAACACCTTTCTTTCTAGTTAAGCCAAAATCCCTCTATTTATTGGTGTAGTAGGTCAAACCTATGAAGTTGTCTCACATTTTTATGGTTCATTGTAGAGATGAGAAGTATGCCATGGGGAGTTCATGGGTACTATAGCTTGGCTGCCCTGAAAGAAGTGTTGAGCCATGAAGGGGAGCCAGTGGAGTCAAGCTACTAGTCATCCGCTTTGAATAAGCGTAGCTAGAGTAAAACCCAAGTGAGAACTTAGTAAATGCTTAGTAAATACTCTCCATCACAGCCATAGGATTGTACTTGTTTTCTGAAACATTACATGGTTACATGTGTCAAAATACATTGTCTTCTTATTTTTTTCTTTATTTTCCAAAACTTGATTGTGAAATAGAGTTAGTTTACGTTGTCAGTCACTAGAAAACTACAATTGATCACTAGAAACTCACATTTTCCAAATTAGCTCGCATTTGCTAAGTAGAAAACCACATTTGATTGAAAACCCACACTTGTAATATTTTGTGATACATATAAATAGGTGAGCCACATCTACAGTTTGGAATGACACACATGCCCCTATCTCAAAACTTTTACCAATACATAGAGTCTTAAAACTAAATTTGACTAGTCTTGAGTCACAATTGACATATTGAGTCACATCTACTACAAAAAAATTGCATCTGTCTGATATCAGACTTTGAAATTACTAGAAAACTATAACTGAGGAAGAAAATTGCAACTGTCAAATTCTGCGAAGTATTTTCTTAAGGATTAGAAAACCAACATTTAGTGTCAAATCAAGAACAAATAGTCAAACTAGTATCTAGCTTATCCTTTTTCACCAATTCTTTGACAAAAACCTGAACGTTTTCTCAAAACTTGCATAATTAGATCCTTTAGGAATCATTCAATAATAGCGATAGGTACCCTAGTCATGCATCTTACTTTCAGTTTAGAGGTCTTTATTTCCTTTAGAGAGATCATCTTTTACAAATTTTAGGATAGGAACCCTTTCATGCTTTGGGTAATCCCTTGATTCAACAAACATTGTCATTGAACCTAGTCAACATATCCTTTGTCCTACATGTGAATCCTTCCAACACATCAGTCTAGCCTAGGATTTCAGCTTATCTTTTAGTCCTAGTCCTGCAAAGGTTCTTTGTCAAAACTAAATTGAGACTTGGGTTAAGCTTTAGCTAATAAATAACCTCTTTTAGAATCTTCCAATTTGGTCACCTAGACTTTGCATCTTTAGACATGATCATCTTAGAATAGCATCATTCTTAGAAATACCTTATTTGTAGAGAAAATAACAAAAAAATAGTAGCATAAATTCATCCTTGATATTCAAAAAATCCAAAAAACATAGATTAGATTCATATTATCCATAGACTTAGCTTTTGCATCGCTTGCAATTTGAGCTTAGATTACATGGTTGAAACAAGATCGAAAAGAAAAGAAAGATAAAAGATGCTTGATTCAAACAAATTCATCAACCCATTCTCAAACCACTTTTTAGGGACATCATCATCTGAACCTCACAAGACTTTGTTAGAGAAATTTGTTACTAGAGACACGTAAGGACAAATTTGTGTGAGTGACATAATGGCTACTGCACAAGACCCTGAATTTGCTTTCTTTATAGACGACTATGTAGAAAATGATCCTTAATGATACTTAGCCAAATTGCTAGTAGAATGTGTTAAACTAACTCTTGGTTTTGATATTAGTCCCCTACAAACAAAATCTACTTAGGGAACAAAAACAACTGCCACTAGTGCTACTATACCTTAGGTAACTGCAACCATACCATCTGGAGGACCTACACCAAGTACCACAATACATACATCTCTATTTGGTACACCCAATTCAACACAAGGGCCAAATTTCACTATAGGGCATCCTCGTCCAATCCCTTTGGCCCTCGTGTTAGGAACAAAAAATATAGAACATCAACTCCTATAGCAAGTGTCAATGTCACTAGCACTATTCCATAGACATCAACTATACGTAGTGATCATGTCGCTAGTATTATACCACAAATTGGGGTTCATAGACAGGAGGAATACCATCTTTCCAATATGGAAATTGACCCAACATTTCATAGACTTTGAATCAAAATCCATTTACAAAAATTTCAAATCGAAATCCACTTTCAAAATTTTTGAATCAAAACCCATTCACTAACATTCCAAATCCAAACCCACTTTACATACCCACATTTCATCAAAACCAATCACACAATGCTAGATTCCAAAACACGTACATAGATCCAAATAATCCAACTAACACATCATTAAGTCAAGTTGATGTCCCACAAACACAAATGCACACACTTAGAACATAGATGGATAACATGGTAGTGTCTAACAAGAAAACCTTTTCAGCAAAGGATTTATGCCCATTTCCCTTCATAAATAATTGTCCATGACACCTTTCCCTCATGGGTATGTTATACCAAACTTTCCCAAATATAATGGAAAGCAAAATCCAATTGAACAGATAAGGGAATTTTCCACGATGTGCATAGATGTTGCCTACGACCCCACCTATCTTATGAGAATCTTTATGAGAAGTCTTGTTTGAATTGGACTAGAGTGATTTTCTATTCATGACTATGGCATAAAATCATGGGGTGAATTGGCTAAGAAATCCATTGAAAACTTCTACTTTAACATCAACCATGAAATAAACATAGCAACCTTGTGTCATACTAAACAAGAAAAAGAATAAACTTTTATTGCTTTCTTCCAAAGATGGAGAACTATAGCCAATAAATTTCCTATTGAGATACCTAAGAAATAGAAGGTCGCTATGTTTCAAGAAAACCTCAACCCAGAATTGAGAAGTAACTTAAGGGTACATTATTGCACATCCTTTACAGAACTAGTGGAAAAGGGGGTCATAATAGAAAGAGATCTCATTGACAAAGGAGAACTTAAGACACACACACCCAATAGAAATCCAACTATGCAAAACACCCCCAATGATAGAAACAAGTTTTGGTCATGGAATAAAAATGTTACCAATGATGGGGTAGTTGATGCTAAAACTTTACAAGTAGGACCAATCATTACACTTAAAGGAAATAAATCCTCTACCAACACAATTAACACTGTCAACCAAACCCCCAACACTACCAAAAACACCCAATGACCACAACAATAGAGATGGTTTATAAAATGTGAATTCACTCCCCTCAGGGAACCCATAGAGTCAATCTTCAAACAATTGTTACAATATAATCTTATACAACTTTAAGAGGAAAGACAATACAATCTAGGGAAATTCAAACCATCTTTGTGGGATGATAATACCTTTTGTGACTTCCATCAGAATAAAGGACATAGCTTATATAATTCCCAACAATTGAAAAACATCATACAGGACTATGTTGAAGACAAAACTATTCAGGTTAGTGGACAAAAATTGACATCTTCAAACACTGACCACAAGGTCATTTTCTGATCCATTACATGACCATGGGAAAGGAAAAGCCTCTAGTTCAGATAACAAGACCAATATTCCATCCAAGACCCTCCATCACATTAGACACCAAAGACTTCCAAGCCACAATATAACTTACTTAATCAATTGGGGAAAACCCCATCCCAAATCTCCATCTTGGAACTATTGCATATCTCACCTGAACATCAATCCATTCTAGAAAAGGATTGGAAAAGTGTGACTGTCCCTAATGATCTTGATGTCAATTATTTCAAGGAAATGGTGGGCTAATTGAGCAATAATCACCATGCCACATTCTTTGAACAAGACTATGCAATTGAAAACACAAATCATAATGACCCATTACATCTTGAAGTCCTTGTTGACAAAACCAAAGTTAGATGAGTTCTAGTAGACGAAGGAGTAGGGTTAAATATGTGCACTTTAAAATTGATTAAGGAATTAGGTCTCTTAGAAGCATGTGTAGACACAACCAAAAGCATTTTCATTAAGGCTTATGACAATGAGGAAAAAAAATCAAAGGTGGTGGTAACACTTCCTATTAGAATTGGTCCTGCAGTAATGGAGACAAAATTCGAAGTCTTGGATCTCACCCTTCCATACAATCTTCTCCTAGGTAGACCATGGATTCATGCCATGAAGGCAGTCCCTTCCACATATCATCAATGTCTCAAATTCCCTTACAATGGAACTGAAATAACAATAGATGGTGACCAATATCCATTCCAATATTGCACTCGTCTACGAGAGACACCTCAGTGCTAAGTTCCTATAAACCAAGAATCCTCATCGTCCAATTCATCTCATTATTTTGATCCATCCACTCTTACCAAAAAATTCGCTTTGCCATAATTACCTTCCGCTCCTAGGGTTGGGATCTGAGACAAGGGTTGTGAATAATATCACATGAAGACATATTATTGTGTTAGTCACCTAGTTCATCCTAAGTCCTATGGTTTACCTACAATAGATAGGAGACAGTTAGTAGTCACTATACACATCCCTCCTGCAACAACTTTCACTAAATGGAGAATTAAGCAAAGAAGCCATACATGTAGAAGATGTGACTACTTGGTTGTATAGAGAAGACCATGAATAACCTCCCTCACTTGCTCACATTCCTACAAATCAATATGGAATGGGTTTCCAAATCATGCCAAACAAGGGATATAATGGACATAATGGTTTAGGCTTATATCATGATGGGAGGACATAACCAATTATTGTTTCTAAGTGGCCGAAAGGCTTAGGGATTGGGTTTCAACCAATTCAGATTGGTGTTCCTAGCACCACATCACCTTTACTTCAAGAACTATGTGCTTCTAAAGATATTGAGACATCAAAAAAACCAACTAACCAACCCTATTATGAATCCCCTGACTCAAATGAATATGAGTGGGATAACCTATCATCCACATCCACCATGAACCTTGATAAACTATTTGGAGAGCTTGACTTAATGTTGAAATCTACACCTGACCTATTAACGCCTTGTCCACATAAAAACTTGACTAAAGAGGAATGGTTTAAACATTACTATTGGGAATCTCTTGATCCCACCTCTTGGGAACCTGATCAATCTATTTTAGATAACCAAACCTTTCCATTAGGCCCACCTCATAATCCACCTAGACCCAAGAAAAAGAGCAAAGATGATTTGGCACAAAAATTTTGTGACTACATCAACAACTCAACTTTTACCTTGACCCCTTTTAACTTTGATAACTCTAATGATTACATGCCTTTGTTCTATCCCCAACTCATTGATTGGGACCAAGAAGACACACCTATCTTAGAGATTTTTGAGAATGACAAGGCGATTGTTGAGTTCCTGGGATTACGAGAAGGTATACCTAGTGGTGATCACAAGAATGGATTTACCATTGACTTGGACAACAAATCATATTTTGGGGAATCTGCTCAACCATCCAATCACAAAAATAAGAAAAAGAATGAAAAAGATAAAAATGATGAGTCTCTAGGTGAAAACTGCAAGGTATCTTTAGACAATGAGAAAGAAAAAATAAAGGATACATCTGAAGGTTAAAACCTCTCTAAGGCACCTAATGATGGAGGTTTGAATATTCTCCCCTTTGCACAAGAAAAGTCACCCATATTAGTGGAAGAATTAATGGAAGTTAACATAGGCATAGAAGAGAATCCCTGACTAGTATATTTTGCAAAATCATTGACAAAAGCAAAGTAGCCAGAATTCCACAACTTCTTTACACAAAGATAGATTAATTTTTCTTGGTCATACATAGACATTCCTGGGTTGGATCCTAAATTTTTAATACATCACTTGCCTTTGTAACCAGGTATAAAACTAGTGAAACAAAAATTGAGGAAAATGCACCCACAGACTATTTTACTAGTCAAGGCTAAGCTAAGAAACTATTAGACGTTGGATTCATTAGATCAATTGACTATGCCGATTGGATTTCTAATCTGGTACTAGTCACAAAACCAATAGGGGGCATCCACATATACATAGATTTTAGAGATATAAATAAAGCTTGTCCAAAGGATGACTTTCCTTTGCTAAACATTCACATGATTCTTGACATGATAGTAGGCTATGAGATGTTATCCCTTATGGATGGATTTTTCAGGATATAATTAAATCAGGATTTCAAGTAAAGACCAAATTGAAATAGCTTTCACATGTCCATGGGGAACGTATTATTGGAATTTCATGCCCTTCGGACTCAAAAATACTGGAGCAACATATCAATGTGCCATGAACACTATTTTTCATGACCATCTACACACTCTTATGGAGGATTATGTTGATGACCTTATTACTATAATCACATCTATCAAGGCTATGCTTGCATGAATACTAAAAATCTGAGGGCAATAATACTATCACAATGAAATGGAAAAGGATAATCGAGGTCATTCATGGAAGGATGTAGATACTGAGTGAGATCATTTTGTATTTATGTTTTATGATTTTTTTGTACTTTTTTGTTTAGCTTTAGATTACATTAGAGTTTAATTTCTTTGTTAATGCTTTAACCTTACTTATATTTCTTGAATGTTACATTTAGTGAACATGATAGTAGGCTATGAGATGCTATCCCTTATGGATGGATTTTTCAGGATATAATTAGATTAGGATTGCAACTGAAGACCAACCTAAAACAACTTTCACATGGGTATGTGCAGGATCATCATGGAAAAAATAGGCCCTTAAGTGGCAAAAAAATCATAAAAATTAGACATAGGCAACTTGATGTAAAAAATTGAATAAGTTATCTAAATTATTTCAAAAATATGTAAGAATAGATTATGTAGAAAATTGAATGTAGTTTCTAAATTACTAGGTTTGTTTAAAAAAAATCTATTTGGTAAAAATTTGAAATTTCAATGTAGTGGTACTTAAATTTTAGGGAAAAAATAAGAAGTAGGTGTCTGTCTGACCACCCTAACCACAACAAAATGATAATATTTTTTTAATAATATTTTAGTTATAAGTAGAGGACTCACTCCCTAATGTGATGCATACTTTTCTGTAATTTTTCTCCAAGTAAATAATTAATTATGAATTTTTTATTATAAGTTTTTTAAAAATATAAAAAGTTGTATGTTTGACCACCTTAACTTGGTCAAAACTTCATGAAATTCAATTTTTTATTTTTTCAATCCTATAGTATGCAAAGCATAGAATGTGATGCATGTTTTAGATTCAAAAAATGTGATACTGTTTGAAAGCTATAAATGTTTTTCAATCAACCTATTAATTAGGAATTTAGTTGTAATTTGAATAGAAAATGAATAATAATTACTTATTAAATTCAAAATAAAACATAATTTATATCGATGGAAATTTGAGAATCTCCTTTAAAAACCCTTTTTGTTTCATCAAATTTGGGTAAAAAAATAGAGTCAGCCACATACCCATCATATTGCAACTTTTTGTCCCATCATAATCCTGCACATACCCATATGTCCTTGGGGAATGTATTGCTAGAATTTTATTCCATTTAGACTCAAAAATGTTGGAGAAACCTATCAATGAGCTATGATCACTATTTTTTATGGCCCTATACACACTCTTATGGAGGATTATGTTGATGACCTTATTGCTAGATCATTGACAAGAGTAGATCATTTACAGGTTTTAGACAAGATATTTTAAAGGCTAGAAGAGTATAAAGTGAGACTAAATCCAAAGAAATGTGTATTTGGAGTGAAATCAGGAAAGCTTTCGAGTTATATCATTTCTAGACGAGGCATCAAAGTGGACCCAACCAAGGTAAAAGAAATCATAAACATGCCTCCACCAGCTAATCTTAGTCAACTAAGGACATTAAAAGGGAGACTGCAATCCATCAAAAGATTTATAGTGCAATTAGAAGATAAGACACACCCCTTTCAACATTTACTTAGAAAATGAGTACCCTTTGTGTGGACAGGTAAGTATCAGGAAGCCTTTCAACTCATTAAGGACTATCTACTCACACCACTAGTCTTAATACCATATGTTGAGGGAATACCATTTATTCTTTATATTTCAGCAACCCATTCATCACTAGGAGCACTTCTAGCACAAAACGACAATGAAGTTCATGAAAGGGCAGTATACTACATTAGTCGTACCTTGGTAGGTTATGAGCTTAAATATAGTACCATTGAATGTGCTTGACTTGTAGTAGTATTTTCTACTCAAATACTAAGGAACTATATGTTGAACCATCAAAAAATGTTGGTTGTGAAAATAGATCCTTTGAAATACCTCCTAAGCAAAGCAACATTAACAGGGCGATTGGTCAAATGCGAAATGATACTTAGTGAGTATGACATCTTGTACCTAGAGAGAAGAGCTATTAAAGGACAAGTCATTGTTGATTAGTTGGCTAATGCACCAATACAAGCATATCACCTTTTAGTTGTAGACTTTCCTGATGATTTTATATTCATAGTTGACACAAGCACAACATGGAAACTATACTTTGACAGGTCTCATACAAATCATGGATTAGGGGCCGATATATTGTTTATTGCACCACAAGGTGATTTTATCCCTAAGTCATTTAGGATTGCATTTCCCTGTACCAACATCATAGCAGAATATGAAACTCTCATGATAGGATTATGCATGGCATTTAAATGGAAAATCAAGACCCTACAGGTCTATGGTGCTTCTCAACTAGTAATCTGATAGGTAAATGATGATTACGAGACTAAGGATGAAAAGATTTCTCCCTACAAACACATGGAAGATAGTTTCAAGGAGTACTTTCAAAAGGTTGAATTTCATCAAATACCTTGTGTTCTAAATATGGAAATAGATGCCATGGCTACTATTGCTTCATTCCTTGACATACCAAGTAACGTGCCTAAGTTTTATTTTTTGGTAGAATAGGTTTTGGTCCTTGCCTATGACATCCTAGATTTAGAGATGGTGTGTGATATTGTTGGTCTTGATTCCCTATGGTATAAAGATATATATGACTACCTCCATGCTGAAATCATACCCCGTAACCTTTCCAATAACCAATGTAGGAAATTCCTTCACAAGTCAGCCAACTACACCATCATTGGAGACACCCTATATAGATATGCTTTAGATAATACCCTACTAAGATGTCTTGATACTAACAAAGCACAAGAAACCTTACATGGGGTACATGAGGGTATATGTGGTTCCCATTCTAGCAGTCCTACCTTAGATAAAAATATTATGATACTGGGTTACTATTGGCCTACCATGGAAAATGACTCGTATATCTTTGTTAAGAAATGTCATCAATTCTAGGTACACAGAGATTTGATACATGCACCAACACAGGAGCTCTGTCCCATAACTTCACCATGGCCTTTTGCCCAATGGGGAATTGACCTCATAGGTAAGATACATCCCACATCATTTAATGAACATAAATTTATAATTACCACCACTGAGTATTTTACAAAGTGGATTGAAGCTATTCCCATGACATACACCATTGACATACATATTTCTAAGTTTATTCTAAACTATATCATCTATCGGTATGGTGTCCCTCAATCCATTATCATAGATAATGGTTGTCCATATTCAACACCATTTTTCCACCCCATATTACCCATAAGGTAATGTCCAAGCAAAGGAATCTAATAAAACTATCATAAGAATCCTCAAGAAAATTGTTAATGATGTTGGTCGGGACTGGAATTTACAACTTAATCTAGCCTTATGGGCATATCACACAAGCATCTGTACTCACATTGGCACCACTCCATATTCCCTAGTATTTGGCTCTGAGGCCATTTTTCCTATTGAGGTCGAGATTCCTTCCCTAAGGGTATCCTTGAAAGGAAACATTGATGATGAAGAGTATCAAGTTTCAAGACTACATGAGCTAGAATTCCTAGATGAATGAAGATAGAAGGAATTAGACCATCTCCAATCATATTGAATCACCTTCTTTATATCTACAACAAGAAGGTCTTAAACATAAACTTTGACATTGTTGGTCCAGTCTTAATGGAGAATCCCAAGAATCAAGTTGAAAGAGACAAACAAGGAAAGTTTGAACCTAATTGGTTAGGACCCTACATTATCACAAAAGCCTTTCGATCAAGAGCACATCAAATCTCTACTCCTGAAGGAGAACCATTTTCAGTACCTATCAATAGTCTTCATCTAAAGAATTTCTATGCATAGCTTCTAAGAGCCTTGTCTTAATTATCAAAAATACAAAAAAATTGTTACCTAGGTGGAAACCTAGCAAACAAGTGTCTTCATAACATAATAAAATTAAAAAAATAAAGAAAATAGTAAAGAAAAATAAGTTGTCCAATAGTGAAAACCACTTCGGTGGCATTTTGGATAAGTACCATGGTAAAAACCTAGAAAACAGGCACCATGTGTGGTTGACTCTACTCCTTTGTCTACTATTATTCTAATCTAGATTCCTTGTACATATCACTTATCCTTGTACATATCACCTATCCTTTCCATCCATCACTTGTACATATAATTTATAATAAATGGTAGTCCTTACCATAACTTGGAATGATTGACATTAGGTGCATTTCATATCCCCCATCCTATCCTATTCATAATCAATTGGTCTTATTCTTGACTGGGGGAAAGCACTTGACTTGTGTCATATTGGTTCTTACATTGGCCGTGCTAAAGATGTAAAACCATCAAAAAATCCAAAAAACATTACAAAATATCCTAATAAAATCCAAAAAAAATGAAATATGTCAAAAATCCAAAAGAATGGAGTCAGAGTCAGTTGCAAATGTTAGTTTTTGTTATTTGTCAAATTATGTTGCCTCTGCGACTAGACATAGGCAAGGCCATCTGCTAATGTTCCCTCAAGTCATTAGGTTAGTAATTTTAGGTTTGTCTAAATAAAATCTTCATTCAATCCATTTGTCTATATGACAAGGTCATTGGTTGTGTCAAACTATGAGGTCTCTGTGTGTATAACATAGGCAAGGCCATCAATCAATGAGCCCCAAAGGCCACACTAGGTCAGTCCTTTAGGGTTCATCATCACACACAGTCAATTGTCAATACATCATATCAAGTCATGCATAAACAATATGAACAAGTCAAAAATATTAGAAATTCAAATCAATCAAATGGCCAAAACAACAACCAAATAAAATCAGCTTGTGTCTACTACAAGATGTGTCCTTGAAAACAAACATCATCAAAACAAATTAACTTAAATTTACTATAGGATGTTTCTTTCTTGACAATAGATTTCAGCAAAACAATCAACCTGTGTCTTATATAGGATGAGTCCTTCCTAAATACATACACTGTCAAAAAATCAACATGGCCTTATGCAGGTTATCACATAAACGACATTAGACTCAATGTCTTATATGATACGTGTCTTTTTGAAACCAATATTTTGTCATGCCTTACACAGATGGTCATAAAATTGAAACTAGACATAACGTCTTATTTGGTATGTGTCTCTCCTAAAATCAGGTCTTATCAAAATCATTTTATCAATCAAAGAAACAAACAAATAGATCAAGTTTTGTCAAATATTTTATTAGGTTTTTTATTTTTATGGCTTGTTTATCTTATCATTTTAGTGGAATTTATGATTGGAATCCTATTACTAGCTTTCTCAAGGATGTCCCATGAAGGATTTAGAGGAGCGATGACATCTCATGACCCGTCTTTTATTTGTTTGTTGTTTTACATTTTTCTTGACAAAAAGAGGGCAATTGTGCCCTTAGTATGAGTTAAGACAATCCTTGTCTATGACTATTTATTTCTAGTAGGTGGATGATCTTGCACACCTTGATCTATGTCATATCATGGTGTTTTTCTCCATTTGTATTAGTCCCACTTAGTGATGATAAAGTGCAATGCCTTTTGTGATACATGAAACATCAAAGATTGCTAATACTAACATCAAAGTATTTTCTTGTTCATCTTTCTTTCCACACTAACATTTCTTCTTTCTTGCATTATGAAGGAGTCCTATGACACACAAAAATATAACACATCCTACATATGCATTCATGTCAGAAAATTCATGTAAATATCATAAATTTTCAATCATACATATATCTTGCATTTCGAAAATACAAAAACATAGGTATTTATAATATCTAGGAAATCATGGTATAATAGGCATTAATCATCATAGATTACATAATAAAAGCATTACATGTACATAAAAATTGTAAATATATGCATCACAATACATACATCATCATTACATGTATAACATCACATGTAGATAGCAATGCACATATAAACATCACATTGCATCTCATAATCAAAATTTCATACATTACATCCAATGATACCAAAAGAAATCAATGCATACATCATCATATAGAATCAACATAACAGGTTTCATAAACACATCATAATGTACATATGATCATCCATCACATAGGCATATCATATAGACAATAACATGCATAAGTAAAAGACTGCATAATCATAAATAGAACTACATATCATGGGAATCACCAAAATATATATATATATATAATCACTCAAAAAGTGTCGCATCACAATGTCATAATGTATCAATAAATATGAATCCTATAGGCTATATGATCAAATACGATGTCTCAATACATATCAAATGTCCCTATCCGGAACTCCCACTACTCCCATGAGTAGAATGTGAAGGGGAATGATGTTGGGATCCTAATGACCTGTGTCTGAAAGGAGGCTTGTTATATGGACCAGATTTGTGAGGCCCCTCAACCCCCTCTGTACTCACTATCTTGGTGCGAGTCTTTCTCTAGGACGTACTGCTACGTGCCCATGAGAAGTTAGGAGCCTGTCTCTCTAGAGGAACCTTTGCCTCATATAAATTTCCATAGTAGGAAGCTCTCCACATATCTAACTCTCAAGCAAAAGCACCAAACAACCCACTGCAAAGAGCTTTGATCTTAGTGAACCGCTGCTTAGTCTCCTATCTCTAAGCTATAGCAATACCTCCCAATTTGACATCAAAAACCTCATCCTATCCTCCAAGGATGCAACCTAAGCACATAAATCTATTGTTTCCTGATCAACAGGACTTGTATCATCCTATCATACTCTCTCCATCCCATCATCCTCCATCTATAGAATCCTGTCACAAAGCTTCTACACTTGATCATCCATATCCTCCTCATCCTCATCATCTTGATACCCAATAAGAAGACCAAGAGAATCCATCTTGGCCTCCTCCCTTCCTACCTCCTCCTTTACATGCTCCTCAGGAATGTTCTCCTATCCCGCATTCTCCTCTCCACCAATCTCTACCTCCTCAACATGAATATTCTCCTCACCTTTTCCAACACCTAGCATAGGAATATCCTCTCCCTCCCTCACCTCCTTGTGGATGGGTGACAAATGTGGGCCTTGTCCCCTACAACGTCGTCTCCCCCTGCTACCACCCCTCCAAGCTATACCTCTCCCATGTTTACCTTGTGGCCCTATCCCTCTCCTCTCTATAGGCGCATCTTGATATGGATTTGTAAGTGTTATCGGCTTATGAATAGCCCACCACCTATCATATGCTTCTATGGTGCTTGGATCCACCGGTCCGCCTCTCCAAGCCCATTGTACTAGTTGTAAAGCATCAATATCTTCCTTTGTAGTAGCCACCGAAATATCAACACCCCATAATATAACCTCTTGAGAAGACCTCACATACTTTGCATGGTCTCAAGGCTCATCTTGAACCTCTCCAAACTATCTCAAAACCTGATCCAACAAGTGCTTCTCAATGATGTGGACATATGAGACTATCTTCCTACAAAATTTCAAGTTACCATCCTCATTTGGCCATTGTGGGAAATCCATATATGGCCTCCATATAAACTATGCAATGGTATCAATCACATGTCTATAATAACTAGTGTCTTTGATATGGTGTTGGGTGTTTTCCCCTGCATAATGGAAGGAATATGGCAAACCCTATTGTACATCTGTTGTCATTGGTAGAAAGAAAATGGCAATGCGTTCCCATGCCCATACCATCAAGAGCATGGTACCACAACTCATGGACTATCCCTCCCTATATGCTATATCATGTAAATGAAAATACAACATGGCTAATAGATAGGGGCCCCAGTCATAAACTACTCCCCTCTCTAACATCCCTACCCACATCTCCCCCATCCTATAGGGAATCCATGACCTCATCAGTCAGGAAGAACTATGCCACCAATAAATGTACACAAAAGATAGTCTAGCTACCTGTACCTCTAAGCCAACACATGCCACCTAATCTCATAGTGGTCTATCCCTAGTTTTTTGATGTCTTAGTGGGGATAATATCTACATATCTCTAAAAAAATCCTTTGTATATCGTACATCACCCTAGTGCCTCTAATAGGTAATCTAAGAATCCTATATACATCATCTAAGGTAACTATCGCCTCACCAGTAGGTAGATGGAATGACAATGTCTTCGAGTGCCACCGCTCACACAACACATTCAATAGTCCTCAGTTTTCCTAAATAATGGGCATCAATATCACATGATGAAGGCCCAGGTACCATAGAAACCATTTCTCCCCACTCAACAAACTGTCACGGAAGTGGAAAGTCAATGGTCTTGACTCTCTAGTATAGATAGGATCCAATACAACCTACAATGGCATTATGCATGCCTCATGTGAGAATCAACAATCTATCATAGTCAAAAAATCAAAATTCCATGACATTCAAATGTGTCATTTTATTTGCAAATGTGTTACAAAATATCATATGCATCATTTCGATTTGTAAATGTGTCACATACAATATATGCATCTATCTAAAAAACAAATGCGATGCTAATTAACAATTGTGTCAAAATAAATTACAGTTGTGTATAAATTTTAAAAATCTAAGCTAAGCTATAATATCAATTATCAAATGCATAGTTCTAAAAGCAAATGCATTGATTACACATGAAAATGTGACTTTTAATAAAAGTAACGTATAAGAGAAAAGGGAAATAAATGCATAAAAAGCATATGCAAATTAAATATTCAAGAGTCGGTTTTGGACAACATATCAGGGGGTCCATGTCTGTAGGTCACCTGAATGTTTGAATGTAATAGGTACGATGGTGTGAGTGTGGAATTGGAAACATTATTGCTAGGATTCGAGAGAAATTTTTTCAAATTTCTAAACTAGGTGGGTGAAAAATTGGATTTTCACCCCTTTTCTATTTATACCTAGGGTTTAGGGTGGTAACTCCTCCAACCCTTTCTATTGGCCATGTAAACCTACAACTTCAATCGACCCGTACATGTCCCTAACACCTTGAAACTCATTTATGTCAACTCAACTACATTTATGGCTATCAAATTGACCAATCAAGACTATTTCCAATTTTTTTGAATATTTTTGAAAAAATTTCAATTTTCCTAAGTGGGCATACCTTCAGTTTTTTTACACTGAGGCATGACTGGGGCATTATTTTGATCAATTTTCTTTGACACAACGTTGAAATGACATTGTATCAAAGAGGGGAAAAACATAGACACTAAAATTTGGTCTAAGCCTGTGACTTCAATTTCTTCATAATTCATATTTTCATGGTTGTGATTAAATAATGTTAATTATTTAATTACTTTCTAATATCCTTTCTCATCTTTTAATTAAATAGATTTTAATTATTTAATTAATTCACTTTAACATTTACTCATCTATTAATTAAATAATCTTAATTATTTAATTAATTCACATTTCCTTTATTCTATCTTGATAAATAAATGTCCTTTATTTAATTACATCACTAATTAACTTTATCCTCCTTAAATTAAAAAATTCTTATTGAATTTATCTTTATCGTATTTTCTAACTATAATTAAATAAATACTTTAATACTTTAATTATTCATTTAAAATTTTCTTTACTCAATTAAATAAATCTTATTTAATTAATTAATCCCTAAATGTTGAATCTTGAATTAAATAAATCGTTTAATTCATAAAAGTCTATTTCTAACACATTCCTCTATATTTAGATAAACATTTAAGTTATCTAAGTATTCATTCCCACTCAACTTGAGATCTATTTAAATCGATAAGTTATCTCTTGATTTAATGTCTGAGCATCTTTCGTGAATAAACTCTCTATCATAACCAACCAGTTGTCTAGTTCTAACTCATATGCATGTACATGCTTATTAATTAAATACCTTTATTTAATTAATTAAATTTTGTGTGTGTGTTCAAACAAACATTACTTTTAATCTATCTTTATCTTTGTCATGCAAACATTATTCTTCTATTTTTGAATACCAAACTTGAAGATTAAATCATTATTTAATCTTTATCTATGGGTATGTGTAGGATCATCATGGAAAAAATAGACCCTTAAGTGGCAAAATATTCAGAAAAATCAGAGTTAGTGAAATTGACCTAAAAATTTGAATAATTTATCTAAATTATTTCAAAAATATGTAAGAATAGAATCTGTAGCAAATTGAATGTAGTTTCTAAACTAATAGTTATTATTTTTTTTTAAAATCTATTTGGTGAAATTTTGAAATTTCAATGGAGTAGTACTTAAATTTCAGGGAAAAAATAAGTAGGTGTCTATTTGACCACCCTAACGACAATAAAATGATAATATTTTTTTATAAGATTTTAGATATAAGTAAAGGACTCATGTCTCGATGTGATACATATTTTTTTGTAATTTATTTCCAAGTAAATAATTAATTATGAATTTTTTATTATAAATTTTAATAAATATAAAAGCTTGTATGTCTAACCACCTTAACTTGGTCAAAACTTCATGAAATTATTTTCTTTTTTTCTAATCCTAGAGTATGTGAAGCATAGAATGTGACACATGTTTCAAATTCAAAAAATGTGATTCCATTTGAAAGCTATAGATTTTTTTCAATAAGCCTATCAATTAGGACTTTAGTCATAATTTAAATAGAAAATGAATAATAATTATTGATTAAATTCAAAGTAAAGCATAACTTATATTGGTGGAAAGCTGAGATTCTCCTTTAAAAATCCTTTTCGTTTCATTAATTTTGGGTAAAAGAAAAGCCGCTAGCCACATATCCCTACACATACCCATCATATCGCCACTTTTTGGCCCATCATGATCCTGCACATACCCCTATATTCTTAGTTTTTATCACTTGTGTTAGTACTAATAGTTATCATAATGCATGTTGAATACTTTGATCTCAATCATCTATTTATCTTTCAATCCTATCCTATCATTCGAATGATCAATTTTCTATAAACTGATCTATCTTTCATCATTTTACCTCTCCTGAAATGGTATGAATTTTGGAGCACTTGTTTAAACTTTGATATTTTTCTATAATCACATCTATCAAGGCTATTCTTGCATGAATACTAAAAATATGAGGGAAAGAATATCATCACAAAAAAAAGGAGAAAGAAAATTGAGGTCATTAATGGAAGGATGTAGATACTGGGTGAGAACATTATGTGTTTATGTTTTATGCTTTCTTTGTATTTTGTTGTTTAGCTTTAGATTACATTAGAGTTTGATTACTTTGTTAATGATTTAACCTTTATTGTATTTCCTAAATGTTACAGTATATAGTGAATCATCAATAGTCTATCGTGAGGAAGAAAATGAGGAAAATATTTTTCTATCTCCTCCACATCCTCCCATGTAGCACTATCCTCAAAATATTGCTCACATTGGACCTTATATTGAACAATGTCTTTATTTTTCTACTTGACGTTGTGTCTATCCAAAATTCTAATGAGCTACACCAACACCACTCTTGGATCCTCCACCTATAAAGAATTCAAATAAAGTATATGAGATGCATCTAGATGGTATGGCTTAAGAAAGGAAACATGAAACACATTATGGAGTTGAAAGCTAAAGCAGGTTGTAGAGCAAGTCGATATGCAACTAGGTCGATTAATTTCAATACATCAAATAGACCCAACATCTTGGAGCCAACTTGGAAGCTTTTTCAAAATTAATAGAGCTCTTATGTGGCTTGACTCTCAAGAAGACCTTATTCCCTACTAAAAACTATCTAAAGGTTCTATTCTTATCATCATAACTCTTTTGTTTATTTTCTGCCTCCTTCAGTGTACCCTTGATGAGCCTCATTTTCTCTTCCATCTCCTTTAACATTTTAGGACCTACAATGATCCTATCTTCCAATCTATCCAAACTAATGGGAGTATGATACTTTCACCCATACAGAGCCTTGAAAAGTGTCATACTTAAGGATGCATGATGGAAGTTGATATAAAAAAATTCTACCAATGGTAGATACTTTTCCCATTTATACTACTGGTCCATACAATACATCTGAAGAAGATCTTCTACTACTTGATTCACTCTCTCATTTTGACTATTGATCTGAAGATGACAAGCTAAACTAAAATTTAACTTGGTTATTAAAGATATATTCAAAGTTGTCTAGAACATTGATGTCATCAAATTATCTCTATTGAATATGATGGTCTTTGGTACTTCATGCAAGCAGAAAATATCTTGGAAAAATTTCTTGGACAATGTCAATGATCCATCCTTAAGATTACTTGGAATAAAATGTGCCACCTTAGTCAACTTATCAATTACTACCAGGATGAAATCATGCCTATTCTTACTTAAGGGAAACTCTTTGTTAAAAGGCACAAGACAACTCAGAGGGGGGGTGAATCAGTTGTCACCAAATTCAAACACAAAACTTCAACATGTATCAATTTCACAACCACACTATTTTTTTATTAAGTATGAAAATGAAGTGCTATTGAAAAAAGAAAAATAAACACAATGAACACCAAATTTTATGTGGAAAAACCAATAAGGTAAAAACCATGGTGAGGATTAATTCATAATATAAAGCGATAGAAAAACTGAATACAAGAGGCTCACTACCCATTATAAGAATCAATATCCAAATACAAAGGTTCACTACCTATAGAAAGGCCTCATTGTCCAATAGGGAGGCTAATTTCCTATAGATACAAAATATAACAGAAAGATCCACCACAAAAATTTACACACATCCACAGCCTTGATCAGAAGATTACAAAAACCTTTAGCTCACTGCTTTTAGGAATCTAACACAATGAAGTACTACTGCCTTAACTCACTTTCACACAACTCTACTCTTCACTTGTGGCTTACTTCATTACTTTCCATCATACAATCCTTCACATATTGACTTGCATTTATACCATAATCAACCTTAGAAACATTCTCCAAGGTCAGCCACATACGCTTCATTTCATAAATTCGAACTAGGTTGACAACTCAACATTCTTGCAATGGAAAAGAATGAGAGTGGACCAATTAAACACTTATCCAAGACCAAAATAAATGTATTGGATCAACCACACACTTCCTTAATTAAATTTTAAATTCTTCATATGAAGTGTAAACACTAGGTCAACCAAACCTAATGAAAACACAAATGAACATTGAAGTACATGCTTTCCAACAGGAAGATAACACGTGAACGATGTAACACACTTCATCATGCACGAGAAAACATCTGAGATATTTCTAGATACATCCACAATAGGTGTAACAACCTTCAAATATAAAAATATTTCCAACACTCCATCTGAACTATGCAATCCCACACAACAACTCTAAAGCTCATCTTTCAAAGCACCAAAACTCGAACATCTCTGCCAGAACCTAGAGAACATCATTACAAGACATATTCTAGATCTGTAAGACCTAAAACAAAATAGTGAAGGACTATGGAGATTAAAAAATTTCTCCTAGTCCATAAATAACCAACTCTACTAGAATATTTCACACACCAGTGAACACAACTTTGACCTTTTGTCAAATCAACAACCACAAATCAAGAGATATCACCAATAGATCACCAAAAAAAAACCTTCAAATATGCATGAGAATATGATCAAGATAGAAGAAACACAGAGCACATACCAGAGCAAATTTAGAACACATACATAATTCTGACTTCACTCTTTATTAATTTTCTCAAAATCACTTGGTAACCCATCATTTCAACATATTTGCACCATCATAAGGATAGCTCCATGTACTCACAATATGTCATAAGTGCCTCAACTATACATGCACAATCTAAAAACATACTAAACTATTTTGACATCAATGACAACATTAATGACAACAATACCAAAATTTCTCATACTTGCAACAATCTCCCCCTTTGTCACTGATGGAAACACATTATGTGGAAACCAATCAAAGACCACATTCTCTTTTAAACAAACTACACAATATTTTGGGAGAACACCTTTTCTCTTTTTGTTTTACTGTTTTTCACATGAATCCTCCCCCCCTTTGACATCAATGGAAAAGATCAAAAGCTTTGATCAATCCCCCTTAGGAGTGCACCCATTCAACTCATACTGTAATAATGAAAACTTTCTACTCCCCATGTAGAGTAGACCCCTTCATCAATCCAGATAAATGAAGAATCAATGAATCCATTGGACTGATGCACCTTCATGTGCCCCTAGTTCAAAGGGCCAATGACCACCAACCTCTCCCTAATATACTCAAAAGTATCCTTCGGTAGAGCCTTAGTGAATATATTTGCAATATGTTCCTTTGTTGACACATACTCTAGCTTGAATTTTTTCTCCAACACATTCTCTCTTGGGAAATGATATTTGATACATATATGTTTTGTTCTTGAATGAATTAGTGGACTCTTTGAAATTTTTATAGCACTTTTATTGTCATAGAAAATAGGAATAGGCTCATCACATACCACTCCAATATCTCTTAGAGTTTGCTTCATGCACAAAACCTATGTGTAGTAGGATGCTACAACAATATACTTGGCTTCTATAGTGGATAAAGAAACCAAGTCCTATTTCTTACTCAACTGAGAAACCAATATTCTACCAAGAAAGAAAGCACCTCCTATGGTACTCTTTTGGTCATGCACACAACCAACCCAATCTGCATTGTTATAAGCACTCAAAGTGAAATAAGAATCCTTAGGATACCATAAGCCATAATCTAGTGTCCTTTAAGATATCTGAATATCCTCTTTATAGTTGTAATATGTGCCTCTTTAAGATATGCTTAAAATCTAGCAACTAAACATATTGCATGCATGATGTCTGGTCTGGAAGTAGTAAGATACAATAGTCCACGAATCATAGATCTATATTTGCTCTGATACCAATTGTTAAAAGGTGTAGGACAACTGAGAGGGGGGGTGAATCAATTGTCACCACATTCAAACACAAAACTTCAACACTTATCAATTTCACAACCACACTATTCTCTTATTAAGTATGAACATGAAATTAACATAAAAAAAAATCAACACAATGAACACCCAATTTTACATGGAAAAACCGTTGTGAGGATTAACTCACAATATAAACTAATAGTAAAACTAAATACAAGAGGCTCATTGCCTAGAATAGGACTCACTATCCAGCTACAAAGGCTCACTGCCTATAAGGACTTACTATCCAAAAAGGAGGATCACTACCTACATATACAAAATATAATAGAAATATCCACCACAACAATTTACATACATCTATAGCCTTGATCAGAAGATTGCAGAAACCTTCAACTCACTACTTTTAGGAATCTAACACAATGAAGTACTACTACCTCAACTTACTTTCACACAACTCTTCTCTTCACTTGTGGCTTACTTTGTTACTTTCCATCATACAATCCTTCACATCTCAACTTGCATTTATACCACTTTCAACCTTAGAAACATCCTCCAAGTTCGGCCACATACGCTTCATTTCATAAATTCAAACTAGGTTAGAAACACAAAATTCTTGTGGTGGAAAATAATAAGATTGGAACAATTAAACACTTAACCAAGACCAAAAGCAACATCTCAGATCAACCACATTCTTCCTTAATTAAATTTTAAATTCTTCATATGAAGTGTAAACACTAGGTTGACCAAGCCTAATGAAAACACAAATGAACATTCAAGTACACACTTTCCAACAAGAAGATAACACATAGATGACATAACATGCTTCATCATGCATGAGAACACATCTTAGATACTTCTAGATACATCAACAACAAGTCTAACAACCTTTGAATACAAAACTCTTACCAACATTCCATCTAAACTATGAAATCCCACACAAATCTAAAGCTCATCTTCTAGAGCACAAAAACTTGAACATCTCTTCCAAAACCTAGAGAACATAATTACAAGACATATTCTAGATTTTCAAGACCTGAAACAAAACAATGGAAGACTACAAAGCAAAAAGATTTCTCTGAGTCCACAAATAACTAACTCTTCCAGAATAGTTCACACATCGGTGAACACAACTTTCACCTTCGTCAAATCAACAACCACAAATTAGGAGATATCACCAAAAAATCACCAAAAACAAACCTTCAGATCCACATGAGCATAGGATGAACATAGAAGAAACACAGGGAACATATTGAAGCACATTATGAACACATACATAACTCTAACTTCACTCTTTATTAATTTCTCAAAAGCACTTGGTAACCCATCATTTCAGCACATTGGAAACATCATACAGGTAGCTTCATGTACTCACAAGGGTATGTGCAAGATCATCATGAAAAAAAAAGGCCATTAAGTGGTAAAAAATTTAGAAAAATCAGTGTTAGACAACTTGATGTAAAAATTTGAATAAGCTATCTATATTATGTCAAAAATATGTAAGAATATAATCTATAGAAAATTGAATGTAGTTTCTAAACTACTAGGTTTATTTAAAAATAAATAAAATATATTTTGTGAAAATTTGAAATTTCAATGCAGTAGAACTTAAATTTCAGGGAAAAAATAAGAAGTAGGTGTCTATCTGACCACCCTAACCATAATAAAATGATAATATTTTTTATAATATTTTATATATAAGTAGAAGACTCATGTCCAGATGTGATGCATATTTTTTTGGTATTTTTTTCCTAGTAAATAATTAATTATGAATTTTTTATTACAAATTTTAAAAAATATAAAAACTCGTATGTCGACCACCTTAACTTGGTCAAAAATTCATGAATTTAATTTTTCTTTTTTCAATCCTATAGTATGTGAAGCATATAATGTGATGCATGTTTTGGGTTCAAAAAATGTGATACCGTTTGAAAGTTATAGATGTTTTTCAATCAACCTATCGATCAGGACTTTAGTCATAATTCTAATAGAAAATAAATAATAATTATTTATTAAATTCAAATTAAAGCATAATTTATATTGGTGGAAAGCTAAGAATCTCCTCTAAAAACCCTTTTTCGTTTCATCAATTTTGGGTTAAAAAAAGTCATCTGCTACATACCCTACAAATACCCATAATATTGCCACTTTTTGGCCCATCATGATCCTGCACAAACCCACAATATTTCAATAGTGTCTCAACTATACATGCACAATATGCAACATAATAAATGATTTTGACATCAATGACAACACCACCAAACTTGCTCATACTTGCAACACCCTTGTACAAATTCCATACTGATCACTTGTCATTTGTACTCAAGTGTATCATGAGGATAAAGGATCCTATTGGATGCACGTGCTTAGCCTTGACTCATTGGAACTCCAAGCATCTAGCTACATATTCCACTATGTCCTTCCTAAGCTTTGGACAATAATACAAGTATTTCAATTTTACAACCATCTTGGTAACTCTAGGATGTCCTAAATATGGTGTATTATGGATTTCTTCTAGGACCAACTTCCTAAGCTCTCCAAAATATGGAATATACATCTACCTCTAATATATTAAGATACCATCTGATTCAAACTCATACCCATCAAATCAATGGTCTGACGGACTCTCTTCTAGAGCCTTCTTTACCCCTCTAATAGTGCTTATCTCCTTGCAAGTGTTGCATCACCTGCTACCTTATATTGGATCTTGTTGAGGTCATCGTTGCTAGAGTTCTACTACGAGCATCTACCACTCTATTTTCCTTCCCTTTTATATATTTGATTCCAAAATTATACTCACTAAGGAATTCTAACCACCTCCTCTGTCATGAATTGAGGTTTGGCTGAGTGAAGATATATCTCAATCCAAAATGATTTGTTTTTATTTCAAATGACTTTCCTAATAGATAGTGTCTCCACATCTATAATGCACTACAACTACTAATTCTAGATCATCTAGTGTGTAATTCATTTCATGTTGCTTTGGCTTCCTTGATTCATATGCTACCCCTTTCCCATCTTGTATTAACATTGATCTTACGCTATCTCTTGAAGCATTCATGATCATTGGGAATTGACCATTGGCATTAGGTTGTTGATTGTATAGAATATTGAGAGGGGAGGTGAATCAGTATTCTATTAAACCATTTAGCTATAAACCATCCTATTATTAAAGCACATATGAATACAAACAACAATGAAAACATTGAGAGGAACATGACACCACAAAATACATCAACACCACATTTTTATGTGGAAAATCCAAAATGGGAAAAACCATGTTGAGGATTAGCTCACAATATATTATATCTAGATATAGTATATTATAGGGTTCACTTCCAGGACTCACTATCCTTAAAAGGCTCACAACCATAGTACAAAATTATATGGATCACTACCAAGATACAAACTTATATGGATCAGTTCAAGATGGAATACACCTTCTATGTGTAGAGTTTAGTTCCAATGAAGCTCTGAATATGAAGTATTTCCCTTTTTAGTAGTAGTATACCAATTCTTCTTCGATTGTTAACTTCTACCACTATACACTACTCACATCTAATAGATCATTTAATAGTGCACATACACTTCACTTCTTCACACACACTCTTTCAATTCTAAAAAATCTCATATATATACATATATATACAAAAAATTACAATTCATACATCAATTAGGTCGACCTAATTAGATGTAAACAAAACAATCCAAAATATCTCTTTTCAACATCATTCAAGAATTAAAACATATTTTCAATGAAGGAAAACATGTAATACTCAATTTCAAGTTCATGTGGACCTGAAAAGGATTAAACTAACACCCACAAGGTATAATTAATCTTCTTAATATATATCATGCATTGGGTTGGCTAGAATAGGAGCTAATCACAAAAACTTGAAACCAACAAACTTCTCAAAGTAAACACCTTCTAGATCCGATATTACTTTAGTTTATCTTTGCATCAACATCAAAGAGACTAAATTTAGAACCACAACATCATAACAGTCTTCTCAAGAAAATTTGGAGTCTCCCACACTGGTATACTGAACAGAGGAATGACTATAGTATGTAGATTTGAACTCTGTCATTGATAACTTCCTATACACAACACAAAACTTCTCGAGATCTTGAATATAGATATATGAATGAGTTATAATAATATTATTAGAGATTAGAATCACATCTCTTCTTGCAATGAAGTTCAGACCCAAAAACCAACACACTGGCCATAACATTATCAACAAAGAACACTTAAATAAACCTATGATGGATCAACTTCCGGTATAGATGGTATTGTACATTAAATATGCTTCTCACAACGTTCACATCAATGACAACACTGGAACAACTAAATCAAACTACGTAGGTACACTTCATGCTCATGTTCAAACTTCTAACAATATCCCCTATTGGTATTGATGGAAACATGCATATAAAAAAAAAAATTCATTTCAATACAAAACCAACCAAATACTCTTGTTTCAAAATTAATTCTCTCCCTTACAATTTTTTTCAAAAAAATGTTTCCCTTCTTACAATTGTTGGAAATTGGATTGCATCAAATGGTTGTAAATAATGTCAAAAGGTTGTCATTGATTTCAACAAAATATTGAATATAGAAGATAATTACAAGAAGCTATTTCCTATCAAAGATTACCATTATATGGTCTAGTAAGTGGTCCATTTTCTACCGTGAGACAAGCTATGATTCTTATATTCAAAGATCTTGGCTGACTTAGCATGTGTAATATATTATGTGGACTAATTATGTTTTATGGATGTTTTGGCCAACATAAGAAATTTTTTAACCTTAAATGATGTTGACATAATAGATAAATCTTATATATATACATATATTATATATATGTATATATGAGACTCTTCAAAAGAGAAAGTGACACATAGATAGATAGATAAAGAGATAGAAAGGAAGAGAAAGAGAGAGTGCAGCAGGGAAGAGTATGCAAAGTAGGTGAAGAAAATAAATTGTATGTGTATTAGCTAAAGATCAGAACAAAATTACATAGAGCTTCATTCAAAATTGAACTCAACACAAGAAAGTTGTAATCCATCAGTTCACACTTTTAGCAATGAGCCATAACTCTTGTATTCTGGCAATTAGACATCTTTTGTATCTCTGAGTTGTAGCCCTATGTACAGTGAGTCCTTATCTCAAGCAATGAGCCTTTTTGTAATTGGTTTTGATATTCTCTATAGTGTGAGTTAATCCTCACCATGGTTTTTCCCTCATTGGGTTTTCAACATAAATTTGGTGTTATTGTGTTTATGCATTGGATTTGAGTTTTTGCATTGGCATTTAATGTTTAATCAATTAAGTAGTATCAAGATCTTGTTCTGATAAATGATTAAAAGTATTTAGTTTGGAGACAATTGATTCACCCCCCCTCTCAGTTGTCCTATTCACCAATTGGTATCAGAGCTTGGTCCTTTGGAATAAGATTAACAACTTCAAGAAGAGATTGGTAGGTTGAACTAAATGGTGAAGGTATCTAACTTGGATGAAGAATTAAGAAAAAAGACTTCAAAATATGAAAAATGAAGATATGAAAGAAAATGTCAAGAAAGCAAGCGAATGTATTCAAAAACTAAGGAATCAGATCTAGAGGTTCAAGTTGAAACATAAAAAAGTTATTAGGAACTCAAGGAAGCAAAGGAGACTATTGAAAATATAAGAATGAAACTTGAAGAAAGAAAAAGGATTGAAGAAAATATGAAATTGGAAATTGAACAAGGCAAGGTAGAGGAAGGATGCTTAAAATAAATAATCAATCAAAAGTTAGAAATATGTGATAAGCTTGAACAGGAAGTAGTAAACATTAAAGCTGGTTTGGAAAAAGAAAAAGATCATGAAGAAAGGTTTAAGATAAATTCTACAATGCTTGATGAGTTTATTTCATCTTAGAAACCTACAAAGGATAAAGGTGGTCTAGGACTTGAAGAAGGACAAAGCTCAAAGACTAAAATAGCTTTCAACAAGATGATCAATCAAAGAAAATTCCAAGGCAACAACTAAAAGAAAAACACTAGAAGGATACCCATTTG
The DNA here is from genome assembly GCA_007258455.2 of Sequoia sempervirens. Taxonomy (NCBI): domain Eukaryota; kingdom Viridiplantae; phylum Streptophyta; class Pinopsida; order Cupressales; family Cupressaceae; genus Sequoia; species Sequoia sempervirens. Next base: position 402,234,417 of record VDFB02000003.1, on the reverse strand, counting down.
ACAACCTAATGCTCAAAGGTACCCATCTTTTAATGGATTTTCTTTCTCATGCAATAAATTTGGACATATCTAGCAACAAAATGTAGAAGTAAGATGAACCAAAATAGAATGGGATAGAATGTTGGATTCTTTGTTGGAAAATGTTATGGTTGCAACATGTTTGGACATAGAGCTATCGAATGTAGAAACCAAATGATGATAAACATAATAATTCAATCCTTTCAAGGCTATTGTTGCACATACAATATATTTGGACACAAGGATAATCAGTGTAGGATGAAGATAAAATCAAACTCATTTGATCTTGCACATGTTATGTGCTACACTTGCAATAAACCATGACATATCTCAAAATTTTGTTGGAACAAAGATAATCTGGAACAAAAGAACAAGCCAGTGAACAAGGTAGACCTAGAAGAAGTAAGGAGAGAAATGGAAAAAAATTGAAGAAAGAAGGAAGAATTTGAGAACAAGGATGAATCAAGTAACCCTGTTTCTGCATCTAGTGCATATAACTCTTCTAAGGACTGAACCCAATAATGGTTTCAAGGGGAAAAGTCACAAAAAAATATAGAAATCCCCTAATATATGATGTTTCATGTGAAGACACATGGATATGTGGTGTGAATATCTATTTTGAAGGCGTTCAAGAAAATTCTAATAGAAAAGATACAAATCAAAAAAATTGTGAAGCCCTTCTTGGCTCACAGTGTTTCTCAGAGATAGTTGTCATTTTAAAAGCTAAAAAAGTGATAAATGCAAAACTGATCCAGTAGTATTGGGTGAAAAGGAGGTACTGATAGATTGAATTATATATGATGATGTCACGCACAATAAATTTCCCTTTATGATGAAACCCTAAAAGTGTCAAGTCAAATAAGGACGATTGAGTGGCCACTTTTCACATTATGATCAAATTAGTTAAGGAGTAAAGTGCAACTAAGAAATAAGGAGTCAGGGTTATTAGCAAGCAAAAGTACAAAGAATAAGGATGAAACAATGGAGTCGAAGGAAATGGTGGTATTTAATCCACACAACAATGAACTGCAATAATTAAGTTACAAATCAATGAATTTAATCATGAAAATATTTGAAATCTTGAGGATTCCCTTTCAGTTGGGAAAATGAAAAAGGTCAATATTTTAGGGCACAAGGGATTAGATATTTGGAGTGAATTTCCATACTTTTTGGATGTAGACATTGTTTGGTTTTTCCTAAGTAGAATTCAAGGTGATCAAATGATCTTCAAAAACCCTATGAGATCACAAAGGAAGCAATTGCAACAATAACAAGATTATGCAATAATGAACCCATTCTAGTAAAGAAGTTTGTAAAGAACAAAGAAGCCAAAGTCCTAATTGGGGTAACATGAGATCAAAGGGAACTTCTAATTCATACTATAATTGACCTTGTGATAAGGTATGTGACATATGGCATTTCATATAAGATTTATTTCAAAACTAGGGAAGGATCTACTTCAGTGGTTTTTTGTTTATGTTGTGCATCAAATGGTTGAAAAGAATGAGTATTTCCATTTGTGTGAGTTATGAGGAATCAATTAATGGAGAATATAACTATGAAAAAGAATGAAAATTACACTTTTCATTTTGGATCTCTAGTTATTTCCATTTGTGTAAGTTATGAGGAATCAATTAATGGAGAATATAACTATGAAAAAGAAAGAAAATTACACTTTTCATTTTGTATCTCTAGTTATATGTTCGATGATGTATTTTTTTAAATAATTACCATTGAAAGAGAATAATGTGTGGAAGTCAGTTATACCAGTCGAGAAGGAGTTCTATCGGTGTTTGGAATTTCTAGTAGAATAGGAATTTTTTTTTAAAGAATACCTTGAAAACAAAATAAATGTATAGAGTTCTAGCATGGTTTCCAATCTGATTGGGGTATCTGAAGTAGGATCCTCCTCCAAAAAGAGGAAATAAAGAAGAATTATCTCAAGTTCTCCTCTGAAGATAAAGAAGTTGAAGACAGAGGAGAAAAAGGAGAAAAGGAAGAAAAGATTACAGAGGCAATTGATTTGGAATCAACTGATGATGATGAAGAAGATTTCATTAAGGAGAAGGTGTTAAGTTTCTTGGGAAATCTGATGGACTGGAGAAGATTGGAGATGTTTGTTTGTCATGACCATCATATGAACATGATGAGATTATAGATGCCTTGTCTATTTACATAATTTATAACGATATTGATCTAAGTGAACTGACAAGTGTTTTATTAGAAGTAATGATTGAGCAGATTTAAGATAGGCTAAAGGCATAGTCACATAGTGAAACAACAAGAAAAGATAGATTCAATTGGCCATGGAAGAAAGATGCAAAAATGCACAAAATAAATTGAATAAGAGCATAAATGAATTGAAAAAATGCATCATGAATGTAAAAAATGTGTATAGGTATTGTCTCTAGTGGCCTACTACTATAACTATGGAGCAAAAATTGATGCTATTGAGCTTGAATTGAATTCTATTGGATAAACATATGATATCCTTAATGACAAGGATGGAGCATAGAAGAAAAGGATCAATTCCTTATAGTCTGAACTTGCAGTCATTATGATACAAAGGGATGGTATTGTGAAGACTTTTTGTAAAGTTAAAGAGATAAATGAGTTGAGATTGGAACAAATTTTTGGTCTCTTGGTGGAAGTTGAGAAAAACAAAAAAAATATCACTATCCTAGATACTCTTCTAGAAATAATTGATTCAATAGTAAAGAAAATTAGGTTGGCAGTGGATTCCTCGAAGACACGTCTTTCAGAACTAAAAGAAAAATACAAGGAGATATTTTAAGGGAAGAAGGATTGAGGTAAAGAATTAATTTTGATATCATTTTTGAAGAATCATTTTAATTTATTTTTTTTGAAGGGAGAGATAAATCTTTTTTTCTTTTCCATTGATGTTAAAGGGGGAGAGGAAGCATGTGAAAATAATGAAAATCATTACAATGTTGTTGTTGGTGGCTTTTCACATCTTGTGTTGTCATCAATGAAAAGGGGGAGATTGTTAGAAATTGGATTGCATCAAATGGTTGTCATTAATGTCAATAGATTTTCATTGATGTCAACACAATACAGAATGTATAAGATGATTACTAAAAGCTATTTCCTATCGAAGATGACTATTAAATGTGGTATGGTATGTGGTTCAGTTTCTACCATGAGACAAGCAATGATTCTGATATTCGAAGTTCTTGGACAACTTAATATGTGCAATATATTATGTTGAATAATTATGTTTTATGGATGTTTTGTCTAACATAAGAAATTTGTTATCATTATATGATGTCGACCTAATATATATGTGTGTGTGTGTGTGTGTGTGTGTGTGTGTGTGTGTGTGTGTGTGTGTGACCCTCTGGAAAAGAAAGTGACACACAAGTAGACAAATTGAGAAATAGAAAGGAAGATAATGAGAGAGTGTAGCAAAGCAGAGTAAGTGAAACAAGCGAAGACAATAAAGTGTATGTGAATTAGCTAAAGATCATAACAAAATTATAGAGAGATTCATTCAAAATTGAACTCAACACAAGAAAGGTGTAATCCATAGTTCACACTTTTGTCAGTGATCCATAACTCTTGTATTCTGGCAGTTAGCCATATTTTGTATCTCTGGGTTGTATCCTTGTGGAAAGTGAGTCCTTATCTCAAGCAGTGAGCCTTATTTTAGGTAGTGAGCCTTATCTTAGGTAGTGAGCCTTTTTGTAATTAGTTTTGATATTCTCTATAGTGTGAGTTAATCCTCATTGTGGTTCTTCCCTCATTGTTTTCCACATAAATTTGGTGTTATTGTGTTTATGCATTGGCATTTAATGTTTAATCAATTAAGCAGTATCAAGATCTTGTTTTGGTAAATGAATAAAGTATTTAGTTTGGCAACAACTGATTCACCCCCCTCTTAGTTGTCCTATTCAAAAAATATATATCTATCTCTCCCTTTGAAATCAATGGAAATGGTCATGCAAGGGTTTGGTTTATTTCCCTTGAATATGTGTATGCATTAAAAATTGAAAAAAAAAAGAGAAAATGTTAACCTTAAGAAGACCCCTTGAGATTCCTCAAGATATCCTACAATGCAGATTTACCTTCTTCCCAAAAACCTTTTGCATTTGCAAGAGTCATGTATAGTAATTCAAGCTTTGCTAAAGAATCTATACCTTCTTTCATAGTGTTGGGGATGAGATTTATTTCTGATAAACTGCCAACACTATCAAGAGCATTGGATATAGGAGTGTGCCTTCTTTTTACCAAATCTCCAAGTGCCACATAATACTTGATCACTTTTGTTCTTTGATTCTAAAGATAAAAGAACTATTCCTATAGTTGGATAATGTAGGACCATCTCTGTTGTCCCTATCATTTTTCAATCTATAAAAAATTGCTTGAGTGCTCAATCAAATTTCATTTTGTCTTATTTCATATCTTGCATTTAATGTTTAGTTAGACCAATTTAGGTAGAAATATGCTAACTCCCGAGCTTCTTTTTCACAATCCTGAACATCCTTTAATTCCTACTGTAGATCCAAAAAATTCCATCCATGACACTTTCACACTTGTTTGGACCCTCCTTGTTAAATTGAGCATAATGTTGCCTTGGTTTAGTGTTGTAATGTGTTTAACAAATTAAAATTAGGTCCTGGGCCCTTGTTAAATAAATGGACTTAATTGTACCTTATTTAAGGTGTTGTAAAGTGTTGTACCACACTTTTAGACCTATCTAGGGTTTTTTTAATTATTAATTGGCCTTATTTTGCATCCAAAAAACCTTAATTAATGCATCTTTATGAGGATAATCCCAACATAAACCAACATCCAATCATAATTCATGTATTTTAAGGTTTTGTGGCCCATATTTAGTGATCTAGGACTCATACACCACCTAGGGTTCGAGGCCCCGAGGCCCCAATCCTGATTTTGCATGAATCTAAGCATTCTTGAAAAATGTGTCCCATAGCTAAGCCTAATGGGAATCATACACCACTTCTGGTGTATGGGTCTCATGTGGCTCAAACTTAAATTAAATTCAAATTCTTGGTGGGATTTTACCCTCCTAGATTTGATGTAGGATTGTAGTGTTGTAATTATAGGAAATTTGGCATAAACAAGTTTAAATACAAGGTTATTTCACTCATTTTCACCTAAGACTTTAATGAGAACATTCCTAATAGAAAATTGGAGTTTAGAAGAGCATTCAAGAGCATTCAAGAGTTTACGAGATAATTCAAGAGTTGATTATCATGTGTTTTGGAGCATCATTCAAGTATCAAGCATCATGTCAATGTGATCATGCATCATGCTTGTTTTTGAGCTAACAATTGTGATGTAGATTTCATGATTCAAACAAGAATTCAGTTTGAGATCTATCACATTCAAGCAAGAGTCAAGATCTACATCCATTGGATCCATTTCACACATGTTTACAGCCTTTATTGCTAGGGTTGGTGAGTTATAACATTGCATTTTGTTCATTCATCATTCCTCTTTTCCATTTCATTTCATTACAAGGCTTGATTACCAAAATGGGGTTTGGCCAAGGAAAACCCATTTATACTAACAAAACAACATTTTCCCCTCTATTTAGTGTGTGATTTATAGATCTAGGTTGAAGACATATTGAAGAGAAGGTTTGGAGAAAGTTGTCCAAGTTGTCACCTTATTTAGGAGATCATTGGGAGTAATCTACATAGTAGAATTCAACACTTTAGACCAAGAAATCAAGTTGAATAAATTAAGCAGAGATTGAAGAGTAGATCCATATCTTGATTCTTTGAAAAATCCAAACTGGATTGATATACCACTTGTAGCATATGAGTCCCAGTTCAATAATATTTCTAGATTTCAGGTGTTTTAGACATATGTCTACCAGATTTTTGTTCCTTCCTAGAAAGGATAATATGGATTTGAATCACCTAGACCGGTGTATGATTCCTATTAGGAACTAGTTTTATCATTTTCAACATTCTAGATCTTCATTTAAGATCCTATAGGTTTCCAAGTGCACATCTCTAGTTTCTCAACTTTCTATTTTGTTTCGCATCCATTTCTAGGTCCTTCATTTGAGTTTTGCATATCTTTAGGTTTTGTCATTAAATATTGCATATTAATTGTCTTTCAAAGCCCTAACTTGGTGGTAAACCCCTCTTTAGTCTCTAATTAGACCCTAGGACACCCTATTGCAAGATCTATTTCCCCTACTTCATCCTTGGATTGAGATCTCTAGGGTTTCCTTGAATCAGAGTGTAGAAGATTATTGTTCTGTGTCCTAAACCATAAACAACAACAATTTTTGACCTTTAATTTTGGTGAACCTAAATTTAGAACATCTTAATTTTTTATTTGGAGTGCATCATTATCCTAGATTTAGCTTGCATTAACATTGCATTAAGGTTTTCCTTAATTAATTGGTATTCTAAGGTTTCTAAATCTTGCATTAGTGAAAGTGTATATAGGTTTCATTTTTTCATCTTGCATCATTGAATTTCATCTAAAATATACATTTTCACTTATTTTAGATGTCATCCAAAATATTAAACATAATATTCACATAAAATTTGCTGAAAAATGGTGCAAAAACCCTAAACTAGGACTCATATACCTCTCTAGGTGGTTTAGTCCTTGTATAGGAGATTTTTCCTAATTTCTAGGTATTTTGTGCTAACTATTATTCATTTTTTAGACCCTTGAAAAACCCTAATTGGGAATCATATTCCCCTTTGGGATATTTAGTCCTATTTTAGATTTTAGACTATGTTTTTTTAGCATTAAACACTCTATTTCTATGTTTCAATTTGTTGTTGTTAGTTTATTGTTTTAGTTTGCAGTGTTTCTATTTCATCCATTCCATTGCATGTACATTCATTTGGTTCATTACATACATTAAACACTCTCAAATTTTCATTTATACCTTCTACTCTGAGTTCTTGCATTGGATTTAATCATGGATGTGTGCTTTGGTAAGTTGTGGATGTCTTTGAAGTCCTTAGTAGATGTGTCAAGTTGTGCTTTTGGAAATGACCCTAATGAAATTGAACTTACTCATGCTCACTCCACTCATAATGCATGTCCTCCTCATGATGTTTACATAATTGGAGAAGATTATGACATCATGAATAAATTACTAAATGATTTCCTTAACAACCTTAAAAATAATGTATCCTTCTATCCATCCATGAAGCAACTGAAACCCCCTAAAATACCACCACTTGAGATGCTTGGTTACTTACATCTTGAAACTGAGATACAATTATAGCCCAAGTTCCCTACAATAGGTGAACCAAGTTCCTCTAATTAAGAAAAAATTTAACCTTTTTATGTTAACAAAGTAACCAACACTCCCATCAATCTAAAAGAGACATATGGAAAAGGATTCATGATCTTGAGTAAACAAGGATGTGATAGAACAAGTGAACATGAAATTCATTATCTCCTAGAGAAAATATCGACTGAAAATACAAAAGGATTAGGATATCAAGATCCTTCTCTCAATATGAGCGTCCTCCTTCCTAAAGAACAACCAATGATTCATAACAATGATAAGGATGATAGGATCATTTTAGGTCCTCTTCGTAAACATTCAACTCCAAAAATTAGTGAATTTAGCAAGAAAAAAACCTTTAAAAATTTAAATACTTACCATTCCTACAAAATCTAACATAAATTGAAAAGAAACTAGAAGAACTTGTTAACAGAGGTTGGATTGCAATGTTGCCTCCTACTAGAATAAAAAATACTAAAAACAACAGTTATTGGGCATGTCATAGGAGTCTTTGGCATCTCACTGATGAATGTTGTACTTTAAGAAGAATCCTCAAGAAACTTGATATCATAGAAATAGTCCCTTAAAGTGGAACCCTTCCACTCCATGCCATGTAATAGTTACATAGGATATTAACATTCTCACTATTACATGTTATACACTTATTATAAATCATCTCAAAATGAAAGGATATATTTACCATCACCTACCTCGGCTCATTCTTGTCTTGCACTCAGTGGGGGCAAGAATTATATAGCCTTGTCCTTATAGTGCATTTGTTGTTGTCCCTTTGGCTAGTTGCATGCCTTCTACATACGATGAACACAATTGGGATGTGGTCAATCTTCTCATAGGTTGACTCACATTTTTCTTTACTAGTCTTTTGCATTAGTGGCATTCCTCTATTTTTACCTACATTCTTCTCTATGTCGTAAATCTTTCAAAAGATTTTCCTTTATCTTTTCATTTGTCTTGTGTTTTCCTTTTGGGAATGATGCAAGGCATTGAGACATCCATGTCTCTTCCATGTTGACCCAAAAGTTTTTTCTTTGTTTTTCACTCTCTTTATGTAATTATTCTAAGTTCTATGAGTATTTGGGGGATGATGACAATTCCAATCTCTCTAAAAACATTGTAGCAAGAACATACTAACCCCAAATCCATAAATCCCTTATTTTTTATAGAGTTTCATTTTGGTGGAAACCCCTACCATTTGTTTTGCATGACGTAGCTTCATTTGGAAAAATATGACCTAGCATAGGGATTCCCAAATAAGCTCTCATTTCTTCTTTATTGTTAGTAATTCCTCACAACATGGTGTTTAGCAATTTGTTTTAAGTGGGGGAATACATTGGCATTATTATTTTGCATTTCTCATGTTTCATGGTGTATTATTCTTACTTCATGTGATGCATCTTTCACTTTGTAGTGACATTGGGTGCAATTTCCTTCATGAGTGTGATCTATCTTAGCATATTATATTCCTCTTAGAGGCTTGATGCAACACATTGCATAATTTTCAAATATTCTATTATTTGATTGGTCCTCTCTTGTAGACATTAGGCACAATGTTCCTTAAGTTAAGACCTTACATGAATTAAGAAAAACCCCTTTGAACATTGCCTATATTGCATTTAAAATTTTGGTTATATGGACACCTTGCATAACACACTTTGAATTCCTATGGAACCATCTAGTTTGTTCATGAGTATTAAGCATATGAAACTTTTCTTCCCTCATGAAGCTCAAAGATCATTGTTGTGTGGTGCCTTATCAAAGTTATTAGTCTAGGTATAACTTTGGTCTAGTTGAATGGGAATCTAAACCGAGGCATGACTTTCCCATAGCCACTTGCTTGTTTGTGTGAGTGCATACTGATCGCATGTGTATGTGTCTCACCTTTTTAATACTCACCTAGTGGATAGCCTAAATTTTTGTTGCCTTAGAGTGAGCATGCCTTTTTTGGAAAAACAACTTAGATCTCATCCACATCATGCATGGTGTAGGAGCACCTATTTGATCACATGCCTCAATGAGGCCATATTGAGTTATTTGTTCCAATTTTTATGTTTTGATATTGTAATAAGGCCCAAGAGGCCACCTTTTTGGTGTTATAGGTCCTAGGATGTTGTTCATTTCTCATATATTATAAAAATTGTCAAAAGTGCAAAATTAGGTAGATGAAATGTCATTAAGGTGTTTATTCAACACACTAATCAAAAGGTGGTTGAAAATAGTTGGTTTTGGTTTAAAATTTATAAATAAACCCTCCAAGACTCGAATTGGGGGTTGGAGACATCATTTTTGAAGATTGATTAATGGAAACCTCAAATTTTGTGCATTTTCTGATTTTCACATTGTTTCCAGATTGAAGTTGTGATTTGTATGGCCTAGTATGGACTCAAATGATAAAGTATCATATATGGATGCAAATATATCTATTTTGAGTTTCCAATTATTTTTGTCTCATTGAATTTTATTGAGATTTGTGGAAGATACGAGTATTTTGGTGAGACTGCCTATTCTAACAATATTTTACAGAATTTACAGTCTGAAAAGTGTGATGGTATGGATTATAAAGTCTATATTTTGGATCTACAGCCAATTGTATTATATTTCCATGTGAATCTAATTTCATTTTCTTCAAGTCTCAGAAAATTTTTGTGAGGGCAGGTCTGAACCCTACCTAGGGTTTGCAGTTTTGGGAAAAATACAATAACTTTCATTTCCACTGTTGGATCTTCATAAGAATTGGAGGAAAAGTATATAACTATGTTTTATTAAATCTCACTAGAGGGATTTCCTTCATTATTATTTTTTTAGAATTTATTAATGAATGTTCATTAAACTAAATTGTGGGCTGCCATAGTTATGTTTCCAATGTGATATGCAATGCCTAATAACATGTCTTATACAAAGATTGTTTTGGATTATTATTGAATTTTGTGAGATGTGTTGTGAATACTCATAGCTCTACATAAAATTGGTATCATAGCCTAGAAAATATATGTACTAGTGAAGTTTGTTTTTTTTTGTGTTGGTGTTTGTGGTTGTGTGTTGTGCAGGTTGAGGAAGAAACCTGATTGCCTAGGTGTGGCAAAGTGAAGTGGAAGCAAGGAGAGACATGTCTATGGAGATGGATTTGTAAAGCAGATTGGAAATATATTTGCAGGCTGAGGATTCACGAAGGAAGAAGGAAAGAGAGGAAAAAGAGTTGAGAAAGATGGAAAGAAAGAAGAGCATAAGGCAAGAGAAGATGGATAAAGAGATTGTTGAGTTGAAGGGAGAATTGAAAAGACTTGAAGAAGAGTTCCAAGAATCCATGATGAAGATGGAACAAATGATGAAACAAGATACAAGTTGGCTTTGACATTGAAAATGAAGATGATTTGGCCTATAAATAAGATTATGAAGAATCAAAGAAAACAAAAGAGGGCAGAAAATTCAGTCAAAGATGAAGGAGAAGATTTATGGGCACAATATACAACCATTGAAGAAGAATAGAATAGTAAGGTTGGTGATGGAAAAGTCAAACAAGAGGAAGAAGAAATCATCAAGATAGAAGAAAGCAAGGATATTGAGGTTACAAGTGAATTGGTGTCAAGATTGGATAAGTTGGTTATGGGTGAAGAGGAATTTGAAGTACAAGAAGACAAGGAGGAGACTTCAAGGTCTCTATATTTTTTTTCTAATTTTTCCTTGGACTATGTATGTGTAGGTTATGAAGGAAAAAGTGCAGTGTTTGATGATATGATAGAGTTTTGGGACTTCCAAGTTGTAGGGATGCTTGAAAGGAGAAGGAATAAGAATAATAAAATGAGGAAAGGACCAAATATGGTTGCAAAGATAAAGGAAAAGGTGCAAAGTAACTAGAAGACCTGAAAGAAGACAATTAAAAGGGGCTTGAATTCTTTTGCCCTCAAGAGTTTGGTGTAGGAGCACCTATTTGATAACATGCCTCCATGAGGCCATATTGAGTTATTTGTTCCATTTTTTATGTTTTTATATTGTAATAAGGCCCAATATGCCACATTTCTGGTGTTATAGGTCCTAAGATGTTGTTCATTTCTCATATATTGTAAAAATTGTCAAAAGTGCAAAATTAGGTAGATGAAATGTCATTAAGGTGTTTTTTCAACACACTAATCAAAAGGTGGTTGCAAATAGTTGGTTTTGGTTGAAAATTTATAAATAAACCCTCCAAGACTCGAATTGGGGGTTGGAGACATCATTTTTTAAGATTGATGAATGGAAACCTTAAATTTTGTGTATTTTCTAATTTTCACATTGTTTCCAGATTGAAGTTGTGATTTGTACAGCTTGAAATGGACTCAAATGATAAAGTATCATATATGGATGGAAATATCTCTATTTATAGTTTCAAATTATTTTTGTCTCATTGAATTTTATTGAGATTTGTGGAAGATATGAGTATTTTGGTGAGACTACATATTCTAACAATATTATGCAGAATTTACAGTCTGAAAATTGTGATGGCACGGATTATAAAGTCTATATTTTGGATCTAAAACCAATTTTATTTTATTTCCATGTGAATATAATTTCATTTTCTTCAAGTCTGAGAAAATTTTATCAATATTTGAATAAGTTATGAACATTTTTGTGAGGGCAGGTCTGAACCCTACCTAGGGTTTGCAGTTTTGGGAAAAATACAATAACTTTCATTTCCACTATTGGATCTTCATAAGAATTGGAGGAAAAGTCTATAACTATGTTGTCTTCAATCTCAATAAAGGGATGGGCTTCATTATTTTTTTTTAGAAGTTATTAATGACTGTTCATTACACTAAATTGTGGGTTGCCATAGTTATGTTTCCAATGTGATATACAATGCCTAATAACATGTGTTATACAAAGATTGTTTTGGATTATTATTGAATTTTGTGAGATGTGTTGTGAATCCTCATAGCTCTGCATCAATGTGGGACAAATGGTAGAGGCTTGATCCATCCCCCCCTTTTTTTTCTTTGTTTTTTATGTCTTTGGCATTGTATGCTTGTGCCATGTTATTGCTCCTTATATCATTTTTCATGTGTGTTCTTTTCTGCCTATGTTGGTTTGCATAGGATCTCAATCCTAGGGGCTTGTGCAACCCTCTTGGTCATTTCCATCCTATCATACTAGCATTGGTATAATAGGACCCATCTTGATGTGTGTTGGTTTACTTTAGTGTGATTTTGAGGCAAGTTCATCCTCTCACTAAATTGGGGGCTGAATGTAGTGTCAAAAAATGTCATCCATGAAATTTTCACACTTGTTTGGACCCTCGTTAAATTGAGCATAATGTTGTCTTGATTTAGTTTTGTAATGTGTTTAACACATTCAAATTAGGTCTTGGACCCTTGTAAAATAAATAGACATAATTGTACCTTATCTACGGTGTCGTAAATTTTTGTACCACACTTTCACACTTATCTAGGGTTTTCATTATTAATTGGTCTTCTTTATGCTTTAATTGGACTTATTTTACATCCACAACCCTTAATTAATGCATATTTCTAAGAATAATCCTAACATAAACTAGCATCCAATCATAATTCATGTCATTTTAGGTTGTTTGTCCTAGATTTAGAGATCCCACCTAGGTTTCAAGGCCCGAATCCTGATTTCACATGAATCTAAGCATTCTTGAAAAATGTGCCCCATAGCTAATCCTAATGGGACTCATATAACACTTTTGGCATATGAGTTGTATGTGGCCCAAAATTAAATTAAATTCAAATTCTTGCCAAGATTTTATCCTCCTAGATTTGATGTCAGCTTGTAGTGTTGTAATTTTAGAAAATTTGGCATAAACAAGTATATATACATGGCTATTTCACTCATTTTCACCTAATACTTTCATGAGAGAATTCCTAAAAGAAAATTGGAGTCCACAAGAGCATTCAAGAGTTTACTATCAAGTGTTTTGGAGCATCATTCAAGTATCAAGCATCATGTCAAAGTCATCATGGATCATGTTCATTTTTGAGCTAACAATTGTGATGAAGGGTTCATGATTCAAGAAAGCATTCAATTCAAGATCTATCACATTCAAACAAGAGTCAAGATCTACATCCATTGGAGCCATTTCACACATGTTTTTGGCCTTTATTGCTAGGGTTTGGTGAGTTGTAACATTGCATGTTGTTGATTCATCACTCCTCTTTTGTATTTCATCTCATTACAAGGTTTTATTACCAAAACGAGGCTTGAACAAGGAAAACCCCTTTATACTAATAAAACAACATTTTCCCCTCTCTTTAGTGTGTGATTTACAAATCTAGGTTGAAGAAATATTGAAGAGAAAGTTTGGAGAAAGTTGTAAAAGTGTTCAAAGTTGTCCAAGTTGTCACCTTTTTGAGGAGATCATTGGGAGACATCTATAGAGCAGAATTCAACAATTTAGAGTAAGAAATCAAGTTGAGGAGATTAATCAGAGATTGAAGAGTAGATCTAGATCCTAATTTTCTTAAAAAGAAAAACTATAATGATACACCACTTCTGGCGTATGAGTCCCAGTTCAATGATATTTCTAGATTTCAAGTGTTTCAAACATATCTCTGCCATATTTCTATTTCTACTCAGAAACCCTAATTTGGGACTAAATAAGGTCTAAACTGGTGTATGAGTCCCAATAGGCATTAATTTTAACATTTTCAGCATTTTATATCTTCATTCAAGCTCCTATAGGTTTCCAAGTGCACGTCTAGTTTCTCAACTTTCTATTTTTTTTGCATCTGTAGACACATAAAATTGTCCTAGGTTTGCAACTCTTAGATTATTCAACATTGCCCCTTTCATTCTTAATAATTAAATAATTTTTAATTATTTGATTATTTTCTAAAGTCATAATTCTTCTATTAATTAAATAATTTTAATTATTTAATTAATTCATTTTTATCTTTATTCTCCCTTGATTAATTAAATAAATTTTATTTATTTAATTACGTCACTAATTAAGTCCCCTTCTTCTAAAATTAAATAAATTATTATTTATTTAATTTTTTTACTATCCACTATAATTAAATAATTATTTTAATTATTTAATTATTCATTAATCTTTTCTCATAAATTAAATAAATTTTATTTATTTAATTTGGTCCTCTCTTGAATTTTGAATTAAATCATTATTTAATTCAAAATGATTCTTTGTCACATTCTTCTATAATTAAATAATTATTTTAATTATTTAATTATTCACTGGTCACCTGGAGTAAATAAATTTTATTATTTAATTTCTCCAGCAAGCTCTTTGTCTGTGCCAGTCTTATCTTCCAAATTAATTCTTATCTTTTGACATCTCATTTAATTTCGACCCTTGATTGAATTATCTTATAATTCAATCTTAGCCATTCATTTCTTGACATTGCCCTAATTTTGACCTAACCCTAATGCATACAGTAACATTCAATCTTGATCTTTGATTCTAGGGTTTTTGTCATCTTCTCATCCTGGCCACACATTCAAAATTGCAGTTTTTATAAAATGGCAATTTTGTTCTCATTCGGCTCTCTCTCTCTCTCTCAGGCTCAGATTTTAACTTAGGCTATTATTATTTTTGTAGTCATTGTCATTTGCAGCCATTGTCATTTTTAGTTTATTATGAGGTCATTGTGAGGTCATTTTCTTTTATGCAAATCCTTCAACACTTGCATAGGGCTTAGTCATTTGTCATAGTTGCTCATTTGAAATCTGAGGGCATCTTTATTTACTACAAGTTAGGAGGTGTAAAAAAGGTGAAGCATGGAAGATGAAGACCTAGGGTAACATTGTTCCTTTTGTTTTCATGTTTATTTCCTTTGTACTTTGTTATTTCAATGGATTTTAATGTTATTGTGCTAACCCCTTTAACAAATCTGATTTTCCATTGATTACATTGGTGAACCTGATGTATTTTAACACATTTTGAGAAATCTTGGAGTTGGATTCTTTTGTTGCAGGTTTTGTTTGATTTATGTTGTAGGTTTGACATCATTGTGGACAAAACCCTAGTTTCCAAAGATTCAACCATAACTTTCAACCAGCTACGTATTTTTTTACAAATGTTTTTTTGCAGATTGGAGACAACGTTTAGAGATTTTATTCCAAAAATCAGATTTTTTGGGGCCGATTTGAATTTTTTATAATTTATTTTCTATTTTTCATAAAAAATTAATTTCAGGAGCAAATAATCGAATTTTTTAGATATGTTTACATTTTTGGAAATCTCCTTGAATTTTGATAGGGGTCTACTCTTTAGTTTTTAAATTTGGATGTGCAATTATTAGTCAAAAAATATAGTTTTTGAAATTAGGGTTTAAAATAAAAAAATTGCTTAGATATCACTCACAATTGTAGATCTACTCACAAATTTTTTTTTGCAGATTTGGGATGACATCAGACGACTCGAGTAAAAAAATCAGAATTTTTAGAGCTATTTTGTATTTTTTATAATTTTTTTATGAGTTTTCATAAAAAATTAATTTCTGGTGCAAAACAGCAAATTTTTCTGATTTATTTATATTTTTGGAAACCTCTTGAGATTTTAGACAAGCTTTATTCTCTGTATTTTTCATTTTACTATCAAATTTTTTTCTAAAAATCAGATTTGTTGTGACTAGCTAACTCTCCAATAGTGGTGTCTAATCTTTTCTTGTAGCGTGTGGCGATCCTCATTTGTGTGTCCAAGACCATTGCATATGAGACTACTAATATTCATTGTTTTCAGATTCACATGTCAAAGAAGGATTAACAAAACTTTGTGCTTGTTTTTCTTAGAGTAGCAAACATTTGAATTTGGTGCATATAAAACGAAATCATGTCTTTTATGCTTGATTGTGATTGTAGAATGGTAGGTGAGTATGCTCCCACTTGGTGAAAACTTTGTGATCAGAAAACTAGACCCATTCTTTTCTGCTATTTTACCCTTCATGATTCCGTATATCGGAGTATCCTCTCCCCTTGTACATTCGTGCGATCCTGGGTGTAAGAGAAACGGTTGCTGACTCTAGAACTTGGGCTTGTTCTGGTGGGAAAAAGTACTCACCCTAGGACGACTCAGACCGGTAGCACCCTGACACCGAGGGACTTCCAGCCGGTATATAAAAGTGGGTTCTTGGGGAAAGCCCAAGAATCATGAGCGTGGTTCCGACGAGATGGATCTGAAAGGGGACTCTCACCGCATGGATCACGCCCCATGAACAGAATGCCCGAATTAAACACCTCTTGTCTTAGTATATTTCAAAGACATAAAAGCTATAGCACAAAATCCTGACATAGTCTCCTTTGTAAAAAATATCTCTTACGTGACCCTCAAAGGTATCTAGCCATGCTTTTGGACGAAGGGGCTAAGTTACCACAAGGATTTGACATAAATACTTTGCCACCATCCGTCTACCCTAACCATCAACAGTCACTTGACATGAATCCTACCAATAATTCACAACAAACGTCCACTTATCACCCTTATCCTAACCTTGACAAGGGAAGTCAATTGTCCACTAGTCCATTCCATGTCTCCCCATCATATGCTAGTCCTTCACCTATTAACCCCATCCAAGTTTGCATCCCTTATCAATCATCTACCAACTCATGTCAAGTCCCCACATCATACCATACCGATCCAGTCCAAGTCTCTATGTCCTCTTTCAATCAAACTTACACCAATCCAGTTGAAGTCTCCATGTCATATCCTTGTCCTTCAATAGTTAATCCAGTCCAAGACTCCATGTCCTATCTTTGTCCCTCACATGCTAGTCCAGTCCAAGTCCCTATGTCATACCCTTATCCTTCACATACTAGTCCAATGCAAGTACCCATGTCATATACTAGTCCTTCACATACTAGTCCAATCCAATTTCCCACGTCCTATCCTAGTCCTTTGGTCATTAATCCTTTTCAAGTCACCCCCTCACAAGCCATGTCTAGTCATGAAAATTCTATCATAGTCCAAAGTCAAATCCCATTTAATAAACTTGAGGATACATGTCAAAATGAAAGCCCAAAGCATAACCTTATAATGTCATCCTCATGTCAAGAACAAGGTAGTCCATCCCATGACCCTATCTTAAACTCCATTCAAGAAGTCCTTCAAGACAATCATGACATCCAAAATACACCTACCATTGACCAAGAAGTCCAAATCCATGACAACCCCATCTTTAACCAAGACCCCACCATTGACCAAGAAGTCCAAATCCATGACAACCCCATCTTCGACCAAGACCCTACCATTGACAAAGAAGTCCAAAATGATCCACTCCTTGACCTTTACGCCATTCATGATCAAACACTTGACGACCCTATACAAGCCTCAACTATTGACCCTTTCCAAACTGAGACACTTGCCTCCATGGGACACATAGATGATATTCCTCTAGAAAAAGAATCTTCCACTAGGGACATGCTTGCATATGATCAAGTTATAGCTAAAATCATGGGACTCTATGACACTAAACATAATGATGGCTTTGAAATTTCCTTGGAAGCACCAACAGAATCATTTGAACCTGACATGTCGCATGATCAGACCAAAGATATCAGTCAGGAATATGTCCAACAAGACAATGAAGCTAAGACACTTTATCACTTAGGGTCATCTATCTTTGTCAGAGCAGGCTTTCTTGTAGATGAAAATATTACAAGTGACATTGTCCATAGACATCATGATGGGTTAGCATCTTGCTTTCAAAACAACAAATACCCCATCACAAATAGAATCTGTCAAAGCATGCAATATCAAGGCAAAGGACTAGGCATACATGAGCAAGGAATTCTTGAACCAGTACAGCTTCAGGAAAATTACAGACATCAAGGTCTTGGGTATTCTTTAGTCAGCAAATCAAATGATGTCAGTGGTACCTCCTCGATACTGGGGGAAACTTTGTCAGATAAAAACGTCAAAATGGAGTCCATGAGAAATCCTTCTCATAAGGTTGTTGCCAACACTCCCTCCACCCACACCATGAACTGTCATTCTATCATAAATCAACCTCCCCTTTGGGACCAACAAAAAAAAAGTATTACAAGTCAAAAGATCAAAATCAAATGTCAAAGGCCATTGAATCAAACAAAAGGATAAGTGGACAAATGAAATTAAAATGGATCCCAAAGAAAGACGGATCGAACAAAGACACCTAGTCAAATACAAAAGTCAATCACAATGTGGAGCCACAAGGCAAGAGGACTCCCACATATAACACATGTCCACCTCCTTCAAAATGGTCATAAAAGAAGGCATCTAAGAGTGTTGGTTCCAAACACCATTCCTCCAAAATCCGTCATCCACCATCCCAAGTTTGGAAAATAAAAATTCATTCATCCAAATGTCCAAACAACCTCTCCACATCTACCATCATCTATCATAATCCTACATCTCGTCTAAAGTCCAAAAATCTTACATCACAAATCTGTCACATCATGGCAACAACTCTTTACCACAAGGACTCTCATGGCACTCTATTGCGATGTGCATATTTTGATAAGGCCAATTCTAGTATCAGAAAGGATCACAATGACACCGATCAGTTGTATAAAAGTGCTACGATCCTGACAAGACAACTCCTTCAGCAAGGTCATTATTGGCATATCATGGCACCAGTCTCTACATCGGCACCGTCAGTGGATTCAGCATAGTCAGTGGTTATCTAAAACATCCAGGTTATCCACAAAATCAGAAATACAAAAAAAAAATTCAAAAATCAAAAAATCATCACCCTGATGAAAACCTGGCAAACAGGCATCTTGATGACACCAAAAAAATAAAAAAGTCAAGAAAACAGTAAAGAGAAAATTTTCATCCAATGGTGAAAACCTAGCAAACAGGTGCCTTGGATAAGTACCATGATGAAAACCTGGCAAACAGGCATCATGTGTAAAATAAATCGTCTATGTGGACTCTTACACTTGGGGGCAAGTCGTCTCATTTCCCATGCCTTCCTCATGACATTGATGTTCATCTAAGCCCTATCATTTCCACGCATTTTTCCCACCTACCTTGGTCTTGACATAAAATTGGCACACATAAATCATGCTTTGGGAAAACTCTTGACATGTCTATCCTTCGGTCATACACGATTCACGAAATGTAATTGATTGTCATAGCCTTATTGTCATTATATGACAGTCTTTGAAAATCATATGACAATTCCCTTAGTCTCATGTCTCCCATTCTTTACCAAGACCACCCCCTATCCTTTCATGCCTATCACCTATCTTGGCTTTCCCTTGTCAAATGGTCTAAGGATAATCATCATCCCATCTAGTCCTAACCAAGTCATTCCAAATGCAACGAGTCCAATTCATACAAGCACATTATCCAAAATTTTATTTGACTTCGTTCCTGGCCCGACTATAGACCTCGATACTTTCATCACATTATCGTCATTGTCCTCATGTTGTTTGGGATGCGTCCTTCCCACGTCAAACAATGTTGTCATCACCTGTCAATTGGTATTCAGCTTGACTAGGGGCATAATCATGTTTTTCCTTGGATTCTCATGTGTAGGAATTAGTCATATGCATTTGTCACGATCTTCTTCAACATCAAAATAAAAAAATTCATAAAACTACAAAAAGACAAAAACATCATAAAATGTCCTGAAAAAAGACAAAAACATCATTAAAATGTCCTGAAAAAAGACAAAAACATCATTAAAATGTCTTGAAAAAAAGACCAAAAACATCATAAAATGTCCTAAAAAAAAGACCAAAAACATCATAAAATGTCCTGAAAAAAGACCTAAAAATCATAAAATGTCCTGAAAAAAACACAAAAACATCCAAATCAATGTCAAAATCCTAAAAATGGAGTCAAAGTCAGTGATGTTAGTCAGTCCATGTCATTGTCGAACTACGTTGTCTCTGTGCATTTGCTACGTAGGCAAGGCCATCAGTCGATGAGTCCCCGAGACATTAGGTTAGTCATTTTAGGTTGGTCCAAATAAAATCATGGCTCAATCTTTGGTCATCAAGGCAAATTCATTGGTCGTGTCGAACTACGAGGTCTCTGAGTGTATGACGTAGGCAAGGCCATCTATCGATGAGCCCCCGGGGCCGCACTAGGTCAGTCCCTTAGGGTTCATGGCACTACACTGGCACACATGTCAAAAAGGATCTTCAAGGAAATATAAATATTTCTCAAATGAACGAAACTCATCAAGAAAATGCCGGCAATCATTTATCACAACATGACAAAACTCATCAGCATATAGTCAAACGGAAGTCAAACTCGGTCAAAGCAAGTCAAATCATCATAAAATGGTCAAACTGTCAAATTTTGGTTAGTCTTCAGATGAGTCCTTCTGAACGATAACCTCTGTCATTTACGCCTTAGGATGTGTCCTTCCTAGGCGTCGTCATCGTCATTTCGGCATTTCGAGTGATCCTCTTGACATCTAAAGATCACTCTTCATGACATTAGTATTCTTCAGATGTGTCCTTCTGAAGAACGAACTCTATCATTTATGCCTTAGGATGTGTCCTTCCTAGGCATCGTCATTATTTCGAGGGACCCCTTACGACCATTCGGGATCAAATCCTCTTGTCATCGACATTATTCAAGATGTGTCCTTCTTGAATTCACCAATTCTTGGCATTTTCCAAGGTCATCAAAACTTTAAAATCTTGACATTATCAAACATGGCATCTTGGCATCAGAACAATGAATATCTAGACGCACTTGGCAAACACTTGACAATTGTCTTTTCATCTTTATCATGTTATTAGTTTTTCAGCGAGATCTCACTAAGCAGGATTTAGAGAAGTAGCAACGTAGAATGACAATTGACACGCATGACTACTAGCTTCTCAGCGAGGTCCTGATCCTGGGATTTAGAAAAGCAACGACATATCATGATAGGGACTTTATTTTTGCAGTTTGGAAATCATGTCACTAGTTTCTCAAGGATGTCCTAGAAACAGAATTTAGAGAAGCAATGACGTTTCATGATCTGTCATTGTCTTTTTCTGCTTATGGATTGTCTCGACAAAAAGACTGGGGCAACTTCGCCCTTAGTATGAGTTAGGACATTCCTTGTCTGTGACTATTTGTTTTTCAAGTGGATGACCTTGCACACCTTGGTCTACATCATATCATGGTGTTTGTTGTCCATTTGTGTCATTTTTACTGCCCAATGATGATTAAGAGCAATAAATATTAAAGTCCTATGTCAATGTTTTGAAGGATTTGGTCTAGGAACTAACATGCATCTTCTTTAGTCTTTTCATCTTCTCTCACTCATCTTATATAGGCATTGCATCCATATCATCATCCATATCTTTTGCACTAACATTTCTTTGTCTCTTCATATTTTAGTCTTCTGATTAATTTCGAGAGCACACTCATGTTCTTAGAACCTGTCTATTCTCTCGAGGGGGCATACCATAACCCTCATCGTCATTCTTCCTCATCTTATTTTGCACTGGGGCATTTTTTGACTTATTTTCTTTGTCACAATGCGACAAGCAACATTATGACAAAGAGGGGCAAAATGTAGACACATAAAATTGTCCTAGGTTTGCAACTCTTAGATTATTCAACATTGCCCCTTTCATTCTTAATAATTAAATAATTTTTAATTATTTGATTATTTTCTAAAGTCATAATTCTTGTATTAATTAAATATTTTTAATTATTTAATTAATTCATTTTTATCTTTATTCTCCCTTGATTAATTAAATAAATTTTATTTATTTAATTTGGTCCACTCTCTTAATTTTGAATTAAATCATTATTTAATTCAAAATGATTCTTTTTGTCACATTCTTCTATAATTAAATAATTATTTTAATTATTTAATTATTCACTGGTCACCTGGAGTAAATAAATTTTATTATTTAATTTCTCTAGCAACCTCTTTGTCTGTGCCAGTCTTATCTTCCAAATTAATTCTTATCTTTTGACATCTCATTTAATTTTGACCCTTGATTGAATTATCTTATAATTCAATCTTAGCCATTCATTTCTTGACATTGCCCTAATTTTGACCTAACCCTAATGCATACAGTAGCATTCAATCTTGATCTTTGATTCTAGGGTTTTTGTCATCTTCTCATCCTGGCCACACATTCAAAATTGCAGTTTTTATAAAATGGCAATTTTGTTCTCATTCGGCTCTCTCTCTCTCTCTCTCAGGCTCATATTTTAACTTAGGCTATTATTATTTTTGCAGTCATTGTCATTTGCAGCCATTGTCATTTTTAGTTTATTATGAGGTCATTGTGAGGTCATTTTATTTTATGCAAATCCTTCAACACTTGCATAGGGCTTAGTCATTTGTCATAGTTGCTCATTTGAAATCTGAGGGCATCTTTATTTACTGCAAGTTAGGAGGTGTAACAAAGGTGAAGCATGGAAGATCAAGACCTAGGGTAACATTGTTCCTTTTGTTTTCATGTTTATTTCCTTTGTACTTTTTTATTTCAATGGATTTGATGTTATTGTGCTAACCCCTCTAACAAATTCTGATTTTCCCTTGATTACAGCATCCATTTATAGGTCATTTATTTGATTTTTGATATCTTTAGGTTTTATCATTAAATCTTGCATATTACTTGTCTTTCTAAGCCCTATCTTGGTGGTGAACCCCTCTTTAGTCTCTAATTAGATCCTAGGACACCCTACTACAAGATCTCTCTCCCCTACTTTGTCCTTGGATTGAGGTATTTAGGGTTTCCTTAAATGATAGTGTAGAAGATTGTTGTTCTATATCATAAACCATAAGTAATGACAAATTTATTTCTTTCACCTTCTGTGGTGTGCATCTGCACATTTTTTCTTGATGCCTTCTATATTTTCTTCTATAGACCTTAGATCTGGCCCATTTCCTATTTGTTCTTTTAATCTGGTGATGTATTTTTCCAAGGAATCAATCATACTCCTTAGATTTTCCAAAGTGGATATAGATGAATTAAAGCTAGCACTGAGAATCATTTTTTGTAAGTCTTTTAATGCTTTATCCAAGCCTTTTATGTTTGAAATTTTATGCTCATGTTGGGTTATTTCAAATTGGCTTCCTTCTTGTTCAATGAACTCTTGCTTAGTAATTCTTTTTCTCTTCTTCCATGTTCCCTTTATACTACCAGAGGCTTCAGTCATAGAAATTTCTTCTACATCTATTCTGTTGGGATCCTTTGGTATTTCTAGAAGCACTTTTGCATAATGATCAACTTCTACCTTAGTTACTGCACAATCTAACTCATAAATCCACACATTTCGAGACTTAACTGCTTCTATGTAACAAAAAATAGTAGAGACAAGGAAATTTATGTTTCTAGAGTATTTTTCCACTACACTTTCTAGAATTCTTATTCTCTTGTTCATCCTCATCTGAAACATTCCAAAGAATGCGACAAGATTAGTTTCTTAAGCATCTAAACCACTGATATTTTTCATGGGATTCGTTATCTAGTGTGCTATCAATTTTTTGTTTTTCCATTCAACCTTTCCAATAACTAGTAACTCCATAAAGGAAAATAGTGAGTAAATTGTTAAAGTTCCATACCAAAATGTACTCTTCTTATTCTTTTTTATTTCTTTCAAATTCTTCATTAGGTGTGTTAGGTCTCAAAAATGCAAGTTTTGAACCTTAAGAGGGTGATAGTCTCTTAATACATTTTTGGCTAATGAAAGAGGAAAATATGGTTTATCACCCCCTGCTCTTTAGGCTCTACTAGACCTAGGGGAGTGTACATAAATGATAAGGTAGATTTAAGGTTTGAATGTGATTTCTAAATTGGTAAATCTACTCACTATGGCACATAGGTATGAAGTAGATGCAAGGATTTCTAACTAATTCCTATTGTATGCTTTGAGAATAGAGTTTATAGGTAGAGTTTGTATAAAATTGTCTAAACTTGATTAGTGCCTAAATATATTGGGTGAATAGAGTTGATGGGTGGATTTAGGTGATGGAAATAGATATTTAGGATGGGTAGATCTACTCCTTAGCTTAACTCTAACTATTGGGCAATTTTAGATGTTTGCACCATATACAAACGTGCAAGTTAGTTGGTAACTGCACTCTTCTTTATAAATCTCAGTGTTATCCTCCTAAATTACAAAGGAGTTTTAGTTCTTAGCTTGAGAGAAACCAATCAAAATAACCACTTTAAAAGGATTATAATCCCTCATAGGAACCAATTAAAATGTATTAATTGAAAGAATTGTAATTTACCCTTAACCAGGACCCAACCAAAATGATCACACAACAAAAATAAATGTATCCTGAAAAATTATATGAATTTGAATAACTTAAGAGAAAAAATTTGGAGACAACACAACAACACATAAGAATGAATAGTAACACAACAATTGAACACCAAAAGTAAATCACCAATTGTAAATAGTCTTCTCCATTATATTTTCTTTTAAAGATGTACATTAATAACAAAAGTTTTTGAAGTATGGAAATGGATGGATGGAATATGTAGCCTATCTACTACTACTAGTGACAATGATAATGATTATGATGATATGTAAAATTGGGCCTTGGTTTCCCTTTTGTATGGGAAGCAACAAGCTATAGACCCATTACAAAAATGTGTGACATTTGATAACTAGAAACTTTTTTTAGCAAAAGCATAAAACTTAATAGTTTGTAGGTGGATGCACCATGATTCATTAGTCTTCAAGCAAGCACCCATGATCACCAAAGACCTATTCAAGGATCGTGTTCCATGATAATGAATCCATAGCTTCCAAAATTCCATACCCTGCTTCTTTTTACTTGGCACATGTGATGAATATATTAACCTTCGATACATGTTTGATATACCCTATCTTTGCACAAGTATTTTCATTATTTATGATATCCTTCATTGCATATTCAAGTTCAAAGATTCTTCCTAGTTGTACATGTGTCTTCTTGAGTACCTTATCTTCATCATTAATGTCATGAAGAGTAATTAGCAGATATTGGGCTATCTCATCCTTCCATACACCATGATCCTTTAAATCCATTTCCTCAAAGAAATCTGATAGAGCCATACTTATTGACTGACTAAATTCACTCAATTCTTGTGTCAGGATGTTATGGAAGCTAACATGTGCATTCATGAGCTCTTGATATTCTTGAAGCACAGTTTTATAGTCACCTTTCTTTCCCTTTATGTGTAATTCATTTTCCTTCATTCTATCACACAACCTATTGTGTTCTAGCAAAGTTACATATATTTTTTCATGGCTGACCTAGACTTTTTTCACTGAGCCTAGACATATCATAAAATCTCTTATAGACTAGTTATGATGCAATTTCAAATGTGGTGGTTTTTACTTTCTTCTCTAATTCCTCTTATTCTTTTTGTACCTTTTCATATTTGTGCTTCCAATAGGTAGTCTTAGACATTGCTTCAAGCACCTTTCTTTCATATTCAATCAATGGTGAGTAAAGCTTCGAGGAGGAAGGAAGTCCATCTCTATAACTAATCACATCCTTCTTCAACCTCTCATTCTCCTCCATCAACCCCTTATTATCTATGACCAATTTTTGAATTTGAGCCTTGGTGAACTTGGAAATGTTTACATTTAGATCAATAGTCTCCATAGGGTCTGTATCCCTTACTCTATCTACTAGAAGGTGTCCAAAAATATAATCATTATTAGTGATAATGGAAGGCCTTTTTCTCGATGGGTAAAGTTCCCAAATTTCTAAAGTGGTATTATTAGGGTTATACCTTGATCCAGTATATATCTTATCACTAGCCTCATATTTTAATTGCAATGCCTTATTATCTCTTTTTAGAAATATGTCAAACACAATGGCTGAGCTGATGTCCCACCCTAGAAGATGTATGACCCTAACTTCTTGTAATAGTTATCTTCCTCTTTTAGGATTCTTATTACTCATCTCTTCATCAACCTCATGTTGTAGCTCCTTCAAGGCATTTGTTTCCTTCTTAGGGTTGATTTCTTTTAGCCTTTCTCTTAATATTCATCCTTTATACTCATTCATAGGTTTGAACAAATGTGTCATCTACAATGAATTATTGACTAGAATGATTTCTCACATCATTAGACAATTCATTAGAAGCTTCAAATGTGATCAAATTCCTATTTGGTGGCATTTTATACTGGGGAATAGTAGGAATGGCGATTTGTGTGACTTCATTCACCTCCTTGATGTGACCTTTGATTATAATAGGAGTATCAGATGAGAAGCTCACCTATGGACTAGGTTTTGGTGACAAATGAATTAAGGGTGCTATGTTCTCAACTTGCCTCCTAGAACCAATATCTCTTCTCCATTTGAAATCTACGAGTACATCTTTTGTCAATTATTCTTCATTTAGAATTAATTGCTCAATCCTTTCCATAGGATATTGAATTTCATGAAAAGCTCCTACATATGATGGATTATTGTTTCTCCTGCAAGCCTTGGCCACAAAAATTCTATTGTAGGTAGCCTTCTTGATCGTTATTTGATTCTCATCACAATTCCTAATGGCATAATTCACATAGAATTCAAGTTAATATCCCTTTAGTCTTTGTGAAATCTTGGCATCATAAATAAAATATTTAGGGTTAAATTTTTCCCTCTTATTCCCCAATGGAAAGCCATCATAATCTATTTTTTTCCAATTGATTCATATCTTGTATCAGCAATGATGGTGAAGTCGCCAAAGCATAGAGTAGAAGGCATGAAATTTTATCTTCCATAGCTTTTTAGGTGCATGAAGGTTGAGTAAGCCAATTTCCTTACAATCTCAAGGTATGCAAGTTTGTTTGGCATAGTTTTAGGTAGTAAATATGGAGCTGCCTCAAATCCATATACTTTGATCATGGTACAATCCTCAAATGCATATCAATATCCCCAATTGTGGCTTATCTTTCCTTCATAACCCTTTTATCTTGGTCAAAGGAATTTTTGTATTTCTGGGGACAAGTTATAATCACACTTGTGGCCAAGCAACTTATACAAGGGTTTGACAACATATTCTTCAAAATACAAATAGTGGGATCTCACACATCTATTGTTCCATATGGACATCCACATCTACATTGGTCTATAATTCTCATCATTATCGAAATCCTTGATTTGTAACTCCTCTCCCCATATTCCCATTGCATGCCCTTCATATAATATCATATGAATAAGAAGTGAATAATTCTTGAAGTTTATGGCATCACTATTGTTCTTAATGGTAGTAAGAGAAGCATTAATTGCCTCAAATAAGTATTCTGCTTAATCATAGGGCCTGAAATCCTATCTTTGGATATCTATATCTAGAACCATGGGAGCTATAGTCATGTCGGCAGGGGCATCAATTCCTCATAATTTTCCAACTAAATAGTAGGTGTACTAGTAATATTCTTCAAATGAATCCATGGGAAATAGGGGTCTTTCATTGTTAGAGAAATTTTTTAGTTGATTTCCTTGACCCTTGGGTCTGTGTAGAGGTAACTTCCATCTCTTAAAGCTTGCATCCATGGTTTGATATTCTTCCAACAGATCTCTTATCTGTAATTTTCTCTTCAGGGATGTGTTTTATTGAAAGACCATGCAAATATAATCCTATTTTATAATAATAAATTATGATCCATTATCAAAATAGATTTCCTTATTTTGGGGTTGTAGTTTCTAGCTAGTGCTTTAATTAATTCCATGTTGATAAAGAAATTCAACATCATAAGATTCACCATATTCAAGTTCCATGGATTTGAGACTATACTGTGTCTATATTTCTTTCTATAATTATATATAAATAGATCATAGCCCCTATGTGGAGTCCACACATCTCCTATATTTTTGTGTTTATCTTCCAATGTTTTGCATGAAGGATTTAATTGAGTTGTTCTTCTTGACTTTAGCCTAGACTTGGGACACTAATCTATTAAATCTTGGTTTAATGGCCTGGCCTCTATTTTCTACCTTTTTACTTTTTTGTTTTTTTGGGGTTTTGTCCATTTTAAAATCCTACTTGTACTGTGCTTCAAGAAAAATTTTAGAGAAAACATTTAGTTGGGCCAAGTGCACTTACTTGAATGAATGCTATGATTTCTAAGCTGTTTTTTGTCATCCAACTCCACCTCCTCGATATTCAACCATAATTTTTAATGATTATGATTTCTTAAGAGTTACATATATCGAGATTTAGCATGCGTGAACATGCTCTGGTTCATAAATGGTACTCATGCCACCTTTCTAATCAACTACAATATTAATGGAAGTTGTATCTTCGATGACCTTATTAGTCATCTCAACTAGGTGAGACATTATTTCATAATGTTGAAGAGACATTTTAGTTTCTCTCCTTGATCCCATAAGGTCTCCTTGATGGCTACATTTCATATTCTTCCCTTTTTGAACTTTTGACATTTGAATGTCAATGAGACCAATAAACATTTCTCTCCAACATGCTTATGTCTCTTTGACTTGCCCGTGTTCCTCTTTCCAATAAAATTTCTTTAAGTAACCCATTTTACATCTTTAAAATGTCAAAGAGACCCGTGGTTATCTCCTTTCGATATCCCTTAGTCTCATCAATAATGTATGTTCATAGTTGTGCCAGAATGTCAAAGAGACTTTCAATAATGTTTGCTTGATGCTCCCTTGTCTCTTCGATATGTTATTATTAGAAATTCGAAGAGAATTTTATAAATGTATGTTTGATGCCTTTATGTCTCTCTAACATTTTTGTTCCAATTTTCTCTTACAGTGTCAAAGAGACTTCTTCATTTCTCCCTCTGACACACTAATGTCTCTTCGATATTGTTAGTGTACTCGTTTGACCCCATCCTTGTTAGCAATTTACCATTTATTTTATAATAATCTCTTGATTTCCGAGAGATGTTTTTTCTATTTCTTGAATGTAAAAGAATCCTATATGCTTAGAGTATCGTAATCATTGTGTCTTTTAAGATAGACATGTTAATTTTTCTCTTCAATACATCCAAGTCCCCTTGATATATTGCTCTATGGGGTATCAGAGAGACATTTTAAGATATATCCTTGAAGCATGAGGGTCTCCTCGATAGCTTCATCAGCCTTCTATTGACTTTTTCAGGGAGAAATTGGCACATGTCTCTTCAATGTGGCACTGTCTTGGTGGCATACCTTGTGTTGCAGAGGAAGTACTCTAAGGAAGGGATTTATTTCAAAGTGATAATGAAAGGATTTATTTTATGGGCTATGTAAATGAGGGAAATTATATTTTAATATTAAAATATAGTAAAATATCAAGGGTAATGAGTCTTATGATGAAGATGGAATGAAAAAGATATGTGAAAACCAAGGTGGAAATTTTAGCTCCAATAGTGGCTCTGATTGGGGGTGAATGAATGTGAGGTCATTGCAAGAATCTAGAAATGATCTCTGGGAGGCATACCATGGGTAAATTTTATTGAATGGGATGGGGGGAATGAGAACCTAAAACTACTATGCATGGAATATTAAAATTTTAAGAAAATAAGTGTTTCAAGAATTGTCCATGCACTGGCAATTCCTAGTCTTCTCTTGACATATTTTGAAGATAATAAGAATCTTCACCACCTTTTCCTATAACAAATGGTTCTATCCAAAGAGCTTCAAAATTACCATGTTTCCATTTATCTTGAAACCTGCCATTCACTTCAAAATTTCTATCTTTTTCCCTTTTGTCAAATAAGTATTTTGTTTGTGCCTATATTTTTGTGTTACACTCCTAGGGAAAGCTTTTAATATCATCCAATTCTGCCAACTACTCCATTCTATCTTCCATAGGTTCAAGGATGTCCAAATATTCTTGGAGCATAAACTTATATACTACTAAAAGGTTTTGCATAGGCATCCTTGCTTGTCCTCCATAAACCAATTCAAAAGGTGATTCTCCAGTTGACTTCTTCACTATGATTCTGTCTGCCCAGATTGCCAACCTCAATTTGGAATCCCAAGAATTTTTATTATTATTCAACATAATTTTAATTATTTTTAGGATACTCTTGTTGCTTGAATCAACCTATCCAATTTCTTTTAATTGATATGGGGATGCATATGAGATTGCTATGCCATAAGTCTCATAGAATCCTTTTAACTCTTCCCATCTAAAGAACATACCATTATTTGTGATTGTCCTTATAGGTGTCCCAAATCTTGTGATGATGTTCTCCATCAGAAAATGTATTTTATAGATATGAATGCATCACTTGCTTCTATTGTCCAATCAATATTGGCCCCTTTCTTCAACATCTTTGAAATAGGTTTGACAATCTCGACAAATTTTGATATGAATCTCCTTACAAAGTTTATTTTTCAAAAGAAAGACTAAATAGCCTTTACTATCTTTGGAATTGGAATATTTTTTATAGCCTCTACCCTCTCTAAATAAATTTTGACTCCATATTTGGAAACTATGTGGCCCAATAACTTTCCCTCAGTTACAACAAAATGGTACTTCATAGGATTCAGGGAAGTACCATACTCCAGGGCTTTGAGGAATATTTTCTCAAGATGTCCAATATGGTCTTTTGCTTTCTTCTAGGAATATGTTTTGAGATCATCTTAATACACCACCATTATTGCATTAATTGAATCAACAAAGGAAATGTCCATATCTCTTTGAAATGTGGCGCTGGTGTTTGTGAGGAAAAAGGGCATCCAGACTAAGAAAGAGAAAGAGAAGGTGGAGAAGAAACCTAAGAAGGTGTGGAAAGAAAAAGAGCATATTACCACACAATCAATGATTACACAAATAGAATTGCATGCTAAAAAGAAAAAAATGTGGGTAATTGATAGTAGATTCTCCAAGCATATTGATGGGAGACAAAAGAAAATTCATCCAAGTTAAGAAATGTAAGGAAGGACTAGTTAGTTTGGGTTATAATGCTACTATGAAGATCTATGGAAAAGGAATCTTGAGTATATATGGCAATAATCATAAGAAAAATGTCCTATATATTGAAGGTTTGAAACATAACCTTTTAAGTGTCAAACAAATGTGTGATAATGGCTACAAGATCATATTTAATTTAGAAGGTTGCAAGATAAGAAATAATGGTAAGACAATTGTATAAGGGTAAGGACTTCAATAGAAATCTCCACAATCTTTGTGAAGTAAAAGGTCATAATTTTTTAATAAGCCAAGTAGATGAGAGTTGATTGTGGCATAGGAGATTGGGGCATGTAAACTTTGACAATCTAATAAAAGTAAGTTCAAAAGGAATAGTTAGACACATGCCTAAGATAAGTAAGCTTGCAAATACCACATGCAAAGAATGTCAGTAAGGAAATCAAACAAGGGTTAAGTTTCAAACAAAGGATTACTCAACCACAAAACCCTCATAAATTTTAGTTCATACAAATCTATGTGGCCCCACAAGGACAAGGGGATTGAAAGGTGAAAAAAATTTCATGTTGCTAATTGATGACTATACTAGAATGGCATGTGTAACCATTTTGAAGGAGAAATCAAAATCATTTGAAAAGTTCAAGATATTCAAGAAGATGGTTGAGAAGGAGACCAAAAGAAAAATCAAATGCTTAAGATTATATAGAGGAGAATTCACATCAAGTGAATTCATTGAGTATTATGAGAACCATGGAATCAAGAGACAATACTCTACACCTAGAACTCCACAACATAATGGAGTAGTTGAAAGAATAAACACAATGGTTAAAGATATGGCTAGAGAAATGTTGTATGAGGACAAATTGGTAGATATATTTTAGAAAGAAGTATTCCACGCTTTAGATCTCTTAATCTTAGATGCACTTAATATTAGGAATTTCATACACATTTCCTTTCAAGATCTATTCTTTCTATCAAGGTTTAATTACCAAACTAGGGGTTTGACTGAGGTAAACCCCCCATAAGAAAATCAACACAATATTTTTTTTACAAGTTTTTAACAAGTTTAGATCCAGAAGTGAAGTTTGGGAAACATAGAAAGGAAGTGTAGAGATAGGAGAATAGATTCAGATCCAGACTTTTCAAAAATGCAGAATGGGACTAAATCACCACTTGTAGCATATGAGTCATAGTATAGCACCTTTTCCATATTTCAGAAGATTTAGACTTATCAATCTTTTCTTTTGTATGAATGGTTTTGCATCAAGCTTTAGTGGGATTTCATATTGAAATAAATCTTCTTTATATGCTTTAAGGTCATCATATGACCATGTAAAAACATGCTTATATTTTCTCAATAGTTTGATCAACATCTTTATAATTGTGGGGCTTATTTTTTTTCCAATGTACACCCTTTTTGAAGCCAATTTAGTCCCAAGATTAATTTCCTCAATATCTTCACTTCTACTAGTGTTTGCTTCATAATTTCTCTATCACTCCCATCAAACACCCTTTCTAATGTTACTAGTCCTTTAGGGATCTTGTTTTTCTTGAGTTGCACTACTTCCTGGCCAAACACAATTTGTTTACCATCCACTTCCTCAAAAAATGCATTGAAATCAATCTCTTGGGCCTCATATTGATCAATGCAATGTAAGAACTTGATCAGATCCATGTCGTCATTAAAGCCCTGTCAATTATAAATATTGTTAAGGATTTCTAGCCTAAACTTGAGTTCTACCTATGAGATTCCTGCCAAGGTAATGCCATCCCTTTTTAAGGCCACATTTTCCAAGAAGTCAACCATTAGTTTTTTTATCTATCCACCCACTGAATGGAGAAAGCATCAAAGAGTTCTATAGTATCCCACACTACATTTCTATAAAACTTCAATCTTTTTTTTTATAGAATAATTTGACCTCACTTGCAAAACAAACAAAGTTTGAATCTCCAAAAACAGTTAACACTTTGATCCCATGCTTTGTGGCAAGTTTTAAACCCAATAACAAGGTCTCATACTCTACTATGTTATTTGTGCATTCAAATGTCAATAGAAATGAGTACTTAAATTTTGTACCATTTGGTGAAATGAAAACAATCCCGGCTCCATTCCCTTCCTTATTGCAACCTCCATCAAAATACATTTGCCATATGCCATGTTCATTTTGAGAAACATCCCTAGTAATTGGATCTGTGTTCATCAACCCAGGGTTTGAATGTTCAATTCTAAAGCTCCCAATATCCACATCACAAAATCAATTCATTTTATTGGGGTCAAAGACCTCAATGACATACTCTAATCTAGGATCTTTGTACAACTTGACTTATTTTCTATTCACAGGTATTGTGGCATAAGACAAATCTAGTTGGACATTCCCACCTACTATTGTAGTCCATTGCCTAGATAATAACATTCCATAGTAAGGGGGTGTATCTACCATAGTGATGTCTATTTTGTATGTTGCCTCAAGGTATGATTCCAGCTTCAATTCTACATCCCATATTACTCCAACTATAGGGAATGATCCGTTATCCAAAATGTAGCACTTCCCATAGGTGGTCTTTACCCATAATCCTAATTATTTCATGACAACCAAAGGCACATTTTGATTGCTACCACTAATTCTATCACGAAATTTTTTACCAACTTGTTATTGATCACCAATGTGGTGTAGAATGGATCCACTTGAGAGACATTTTTCATAAGGGTGTCTCCCAAGTAGACCTCTGATGCCTTTGTAGTTTCGCACTCAAGGGCATTAACCTCCTTGTTTTGGTTCTATTATTTGTGAGATGTGTTAGCAATCAATTTCAGAGTTGTGTCTCTATACTCATTAATTTTCATCAACTCCAATAGGGGTACTGTCATCTTCATTTCAGTTAGTACTTGGGTGATGTCAAATGAAGGGGCAGTCATCCCTTGTTTAGTCTTCTCTTTCTTAGCACCCCTTTTCCATTCAGTTTGGACTTTGTTATTATCTAGTTTCTTCTCAAAATAAATGTTTGTAGCCTCCTTTTTAGAAATATTCTAAGGATTCTTTGCTTCACCCTTCCTTTGATCAGGTGAGACATTACCTTTACTTTTTTATTCCTTTATAAACATGCCTCCAGGTGTTCCCTAGTCCTCATCTGCAAGCATATTTACTAGGTTATATCTATTCTTCTTTGCATTATCCAAAAATTATGTTCTAATTTACCTCTTATCTTCTTTTTTTGGTGTTCTCAATTGAAACTATGGTGTTGTATTATATGCATAGGCTACTTCTATATTTTCTTCTAATTTAGAGAACACTTCTTGCTCCATATTAACATTGTATTTTTTATTGTTGGCATTACATTAATAGCCATACTTAGAGGATGAGTATCCATCATTGGTTTGATGGGACCTCCATCTTAACATATTCATATTGTGACCATCTCTATCTTGTTCTTGTGACCACTCATATTCCTGGAAATTTTGGGCCACCACACAGTGTTTTGGGTCATGGGTTCTATGACATGGTGGACACCATGGTGTAGTATTGACTACATGTGCCCCATGTTTCTTTAAAGGATTTGGTGTATCTTTCCAATTTGGTTTTCCCACTGGTCACCCATCCTTCTAAGTGGTATTATAGGGCATGTCATGCAATCTTGGCCTTTAATTTCTATACTAATTTTCTTGTCTATTTTTGAGATTTTTTAGGATTTTGTGGGATCCTAAGATTCTCTATTTTTCCAATAATGCTAACAACTTTCCTATTATTTTCAATAGTTATGGAAGCATTTTGTTCTTCAGTCAAGCTTCTAGGACATATTTTTCTAAGCTCATACCCTATTTTAGGATCGAAGGCTTTCAAATAGATGCTTGAAGTTGCAGATTCATCTAACTTAGATCCATGTGGTATCTTGTTGTTAATCTTGGATAATCTCTGATTAAAGTCATAAACTAATTCATTTTGATGTTTCTGAATACCTATTAACTCATGTAAGGAAAACACAGGAGCACATTGATTCCCATATTGCTCTAGAAATTGATCTTTGAAGTCTATTGTAAAGGTAATTGAGGCATCTTATAGGCTATTGAACCAATCCCTAGCTTCTTTAGTCAGGGACATCATAAATAGCTTCATGAGGACATCTTCTTGCTCCATTCCTAGGTCTTGAATGAAATCATTAAAGTTTTTAACATGTTCCTCTATTGTAGTTGCATTTTTCCCTATGAATTTTGGGATGGTATTTCTCAAGTTAGTATCAATGGGGTATGGGTATAGTGGATATACACCTAGGTAAAATTGTCTACTAATACTTACAAGATTCTATTGATAAGGATTTTGACGGTGCAGATTGGGGTAATATTGGAATCCATGTTGAGGCTGATGCACATTTTGTTGGATGTTTTGGTGAGAATATACATTCTATTGTGGAAAATGATGCTGATGGTGTGGAATATGTTGTTGTCCTAGTGGTGGGTAAGACTGTAGAATATTGCTAGTGTTTTGTGATTGTGCATTTTCTGGTGGCACACTATGTTGTACATTCTATTTTGGTTTTCTAGCTATGTTGTGAGGTGCTTTTGGAGCATTTGGAACACTTGTATTCTAGGCTGACCCATGTGGATTGATGTTACCTCATTTCTCATGGGGAGGGACATATTTTGAGGTTTTTATGATGGATATTCATCTAGGACATTTGGATATTCATTTGGGATAGTTGTTGGTTTAGGTCATTACTTTCTTTTATCAATTGTTGTCATCTCCTAACTTCATTCCTCTATCTTTCCACATGTTCCTCCAATTCCTGAGTGGTCATTTCATCATAATTCTCATCAAGGATAGAATGATCCTTGAATCCATGTTGGTCTTCTTCTCCTTGTTGTAATGACATCATGCGGTCATACTCATTTTGTTTTTGAATTTCTTCTTCCTCAAATCAAGTGTAAAACTTCTTCATTTTCTGAGGGTCTTCCTTAAAGTAGAAAATAGGATGACTAGAATTTTCTTGTTCCAATGGGGTATGAGGATCTATGTACAGATCATCATTATGTTTTTCTAATTCATTAAATGGATCAAAGCTATTGTGCAATGTAGGAGGTTGTTTCAAAATATTCTCCTAATTGGTGAATGTAGTGTCTAGTTTTTTATATGTCCTATTTTTAGCACTATTGGCTTTTGAGAGAACAATCACCTTTATCTATCCATTTACTGTTATTCTTTTTTGGACTTTCTTTGTGTAGAGACCTCTTGTCATTCATTCCATAGGATGATTGGATGCTTCAAACTCTAGGGTTTGTTCTTCTTGATGTGTACCTTGACTTCTCAGTCATGCATTCACTCCTACAAACTTCTAGTAGATTCACCACTCACTTTTGTTAAAAGTGAGATTTTTTTTAATATTTTTTATTTGTTCCTAGTGGAGTCTTTTAATGTTCAATTCAATAGTTAAATTTTGGGACTTTATTGACTCTATAAGTGGATAGGTTGGACTCAAGATCTTCTCCAGTTTTCCCCAATAGAGTTTCCAATCTGATAGGTATCAAATAGGTTTGTAACCTTAAGAGGGTTCTAGTATTTTAATACATTTTTGGCTAACAAATAGGGAAAATATGGTTTATCACCCTCTACTATTTAGGCTCTGCTAGACCTAGGCGGGTGTACCTAAATGATAAGGCATATTTAAGGTTTAAATGTGGTTTCTAAATTGGGAAATATACTCACTATGGCACATAGGTGTGAAGTAGATGCAAGGCTTGCTAACTAATTCCTATTTTATGCTTTAAGAATAGAGTGTATAGGCAGAGTTCGTATAAAATTGTCTAAACTTGATCAAGGTCTAAATCTATTAGGTGAATGGAGTCAAGGGGTGGATGAAGGTGATGGATAAATATATGTAGGATGGGTAGATCTAATTTGTTGGCACCTTCAAATTTTTCAAATTTGAAATCCCCATGTTGAAAATTTTCCTTTGCACACTTAGAAGTGCACCTAAAAAATCTACCTAAGTGACCTACTTTGGAGGGTCATAATTCAGAGCTAGTTAATTTTCAAAATGAACTCCTTGGTAGACATATTCAGTTGATATATGTGAATGTCCATGTCATTTTTTAGCTTACCATGATGAGTTTTGATAGAGTTTTGAAAATCAAAGTTGGAGGTTTCTAGCACTATTTTGTTGTTTACAAACTCTGTCTCGCGAAGTGGCCTCTTGTTCAACTTGATATTTCATAATTGGATGATTTTCAAGAAAAATGAATTTTTTCTCTCCATTCTCCACATATTAATATGCTCCCTGGTTTGGTTTCAGATCCTCATGATCTCATTTGCTATTTTTTTTTAGACCAAAAGCAAATGCAGTTTGTTCTAATTTCACATCTGCATTTCTGACATGTTTCAACATGGTCAACTTTGACCCCTAATTTCTCATGAAGAAAAATAATTGAAGGAAATACCTCTTAAACACATGATCAGTGCATCTAAATTAGTTTTTAGTTCCTTTTTCACCTTCCCAGAAGATGATTTGATATTTTTTTGCAGTGGTGACTTGGTGAGCCTTAATTAGTTTTGGACAGGTGTAGTTGCTGAAATGTCTGACTGGGAAACTTTGACATTGAATATCTTGCACCTCATGATGTGTTTTGTCAAGAAATTTGTTACACTATGTTCTTGGGTCAAATGTATACATTCCTATAAATTTTCATAACTCCACAAGGTTGTTTGACTAGTTTTCCAAGGCAATTCCAGAGCCCACTTGACTAGTTTTGACCATTATGCAAATATGCTAGAATGCATATTTTAATAATAACCCAATTCATGTTTTCACATTAGATGCATTCAGAGGTAGCCTCTGATCAGCTCAACATGATTTTTTTTTTTTAAATTATTATTTTTAGTTGGGCCCACATGGGGACTTGGCATGCTCTACATAGTTGGAAAATTGTAAAAGTTGCATTGTAGCAATCACTCCAAGAAAATGGCTTTGTATAACTCAGCATGTGGAGGGATTACTTTATTTCAATTAATGGGGTAGAATTGAAGATGGTATTTCACTTGGGTTACCATGGATAAAGTTGCAACAGTATTTCGTCTTGCTAAGTTGTTTGAATAACTACATGATACTGATAGCACAAATCTTGTATACATGGTAATATTGTTGGGATTCCCCATTATGTGGATGCATATATATATTGTATCTATGGCTTAGCATGAAATTGATGATATAGGTCAGAGCATAAATAGATCAAATGATTATAAATCAATATTGACATGAATGTATCCATATAACATTCATTAAGCATCAAGGAGTCTATGTCATAGTTTGAGGGTTTAATAGACAAAGAATAAAAGAGAGAGCACACAAAATGATAAGGTGTTTAAAACTTTAGTAAAATTCTTGCATGCAAATCCTCTATCACAAAATTAAATAGAATTTTTATTTACTATCAAAATTGTTAACACCTTTTCCCAAAGATCAAGCACATTAATCATGTGTTGTTAGAGGATCATGGAGTGACAACAAATGACAATAATCTAAGGACAATATGGTAAAATTTTTATTAGTTTAGTTTTCCTCATGGTTTATTTCATTAGAAATTAAGATTGGAAAAGTGAAACATTAGTCCCAAAGAATAGAGAAGGATAGGTTGAATCAATCAAGGCTGCAAGAGGAAGGAAAAGGGGGATCATTTTATAGGGTAACATTGCTCGAGTTTCTTGATTGGGTAAATAAAAACTCATCAAATGTTTTTTTTCTTCTCTTGAGAATCACATCCATTGTTTGCTTGTGTCATTTCTGCATCCAGGGAGTTGGCATTCTAAATTGTTGAGCAGTTTGAAGGTCTAGGGTCTATCATTGGTGTCAAATGTGTAGTGGTTGATGATATTATTAACATAATGGCAAAAGAGAGGGCATTGGATAAAAGACCTTATGTTGTTGTGTCATCTCTGGGACATCTTCTAAATCATTTAAAAAATACAAAGGTCTTTAGTTTATGAATGTTGAAGTATTTGATGTTGGATGAAGTAGACAAATTACTGAACATGGATTTTGACCAAGAGTTGATGCCATAGCACAAATGATAGAGGAACTTTGTTAAAATTCTTTGAGCATTGAAGGAGGAGGAAATACATTATGGAGGAGGTTAGATGGTTTCCTTGTAAAGGTGTGTTGTACTAGCTAGAGTTGATGGAAATGAAGAGAACATGTCATCATATCCAAAGAAAGCTTGAAGACAACATTATAAAGTATTAGGAACTAAAAGTAAGAAGTCTTGACACTGCTTGAAGCCATCATCATGCTTGCTAAAGGAGGCTAACTTGATGTTGCAAAGGGATTTCTACATAGATGTAAGAATCCAATGAAAAAAACCACAAAAGGCTTATGAATAGAGAAAGTGCCACTATTCAAGGAGAAGATGTTAGGATAGCCAAGAGGAACAACCCATGCTTGTAGTGCATATGCATCAAATTTGTTTGAAGAATGTTGGGGAAGCCACTATGCATGGGAGCGATGCGTATGTAGTGAATATGCATCAAAATTGTTTGAGGAAATTTGATTGGAAGTCATTGAACTTATAAAGGGTGTCATTATACTTGGAGGGGATCAATGTAATGCTACATACAACCACTACTAATCTTTGTGATGTTTCCATGAGTGAGAAGAACTTGTAAAAAGAGAAGTTAGGGAAGAAAATGAATCAATGGTAATTATTGAAGGAGGATCAAGGATACATCCCCACCGTTCCCTACTATCTTGCAAGTTTTTTGGTGACGTTGGCAAAAAACTCATGAGGTTTGTGAGATTTAGCCATGTGGCTGGTGGGCCTGATGAATTTTGGAGGAAAAAAACTTAGAACATTAAATGTTTCCCCATAAAATTTTAATGAAAACCTTTGCCAAAAAAAAGCCAATAAATTCTTGTTGTGGGGTGTTGAGGAGAGAGGGTTATAGTGGGCTCGAAATTTTTTGAAAGGCACCTTTTTAACAATTTTTTCACCTGAGGAAAATTTAAAGGGGAAATACTTTAAATGAATGTGAAAATATAAAAAGCATGAAGGGGAAAATATTTAAATGTATGGTAAAGGTAAAATACACAAAGAAGATTTGTTTCCTAGTGAGATAAATTAATTCACCGTTTAAGAGTAAAATTTTAAAATGTGAATAAAGGCATAGGTAAAACTATTTTATGTAGCAGATATAAAAATATTTTAAATCCTTCATTTTAAAATAAAGACTTTTGAGATAAAGTGAAGCAGGAAATTATTTTCTAATAAAATATAAAGTGTAGCTACAACAAAACAAAGGAAAAATGAATAATTTTCATAGGAAGAACCAATTTTTTCATTGCAGGGCAAATGGAGAGGTGAAGAGTAAAATCTCTCATAGAGAATTTCTTAGTTGTAGTAAAGATTTTTTGTTGTTTGGTAGGATTGGATAGGAAATGAAGTTTTCTAATGAGAAAATGCTTTCATGTGTAAAAGGAGAAGTGGTTTTTTTGTTGTAAGAATTTTTTTTTAGAACAAAAGGGTAGATGGAAGGAGACAAAACAAATGAAAATTCTAGATTCTAGATTGAAGAAAGAAGCTTCCAAGTGTCATCATTGGATCAATTTTGGAGCTCAATCTTCTTCTTCTTATTCTCTTCTTTTCTCATTTGTAAGGGGTTCCATTTTCTTAAAATTCTATAAGGTAGAAAAAAGATCTATAAAAATTATAAAGCTAGGGTGAATTATAGCTGTTAGTCATTAATCTGAAGTGTTTTTATGTTTTGAATGGAGCTTCATGAATATATTTTATTCTATGACTGTCTCCATGACTGAGATGTATACTCTTTTTAATTCAATAATCAAGGATTACTTGGGTTTTTCATGCACATTTGTTGCATTTGAGTTACATTTTTTATTTCCTTCTATTCAAAGAATAATGTAATTGCTTTAATGAATGTTAGCTAGATTTGTTATTGCCTATTGTTCAAAGGATAGTGTAATTGATTTAATGAATGTAAGAGGAGTGTTTTGTTTCTAGATGAATTTATAAGAATGATCATTTGATAAAGCTATAGTGGTCTTGTTATCATAATGTGATAACATTTTCAAAGATCTTCAAAACATGTTCAACATTACAAGATGAAATGTTGGTTATATGACTCCATATCCCTTCTTTTGGCACTGGTCAATCCTTATGCATATTTTGTTTTTATTTTGGTTCCAAATCTTAAAATAAAAAACCAATTCAATTATGTTTTGAGTTATTTGTATTTACCATGTTCTCCATGCTAGTCAGTGAAATTTGCCAAATATCTTAGCCAATGTTGAGTATTATTTCATGTTTCTTTGGATAATCTTATGAGATCTTTATCTATTAAGTAATACCCTATTAGGTGTGTGTTTTAATATTTAGGTGTTGATAAAGGGGTCACCCCCTTAGGTCCTATAGAGCTTGAAGTGCAAGGGAAATGTGTTTCAATCTCATTTCTTGTCAGATGGCCAAATCCTACACTAGGTCTAAGCATGAAATGTGGCTTACTTCTAGTATTTAGTGAACAAGTCTATTTGGAACACCAACATATTCCTCAACTTAACTCTAACTGTTGGGAACTTTTAGATGTTTACACATTGTAAAAACATGCAAGTTCGTAAATGTACTCTTCTTTATAAATCCAGTGTTATCCTCCTAAATTACTATGAGAGTATGAAATAATTTTTAATTCTTATCTTGAGAGAAACCAATCAAAATAGCCACTTCAAAATGATTTTAATCGCTAGTAGGAACTAATTAAAATGTATTACTTGAAAGGATTTTAATTCACCCTTAACCAAAACCCAATCAAAATGATCACACAACATCAAATGTTTCTTGACAAATTATATGAATTGGAATAAATTAAGAGAACCACTTTGTTGAGATCACATCAAAACATATGAATGAATACCAACACAATAGTTGAACATTATAAGTAAATCACAAATTGTAAATAGTCTTCTCCATTATATTTTCTTTAAAAGATGTAAATTAATAACAAATATTTTTGAAGTATGGAAATGGATGGATGGAATATGCATCCTATCTACTACTACTAGTGATGATGATAATGATTATGATGCTATCTAAAATTGGGCCTTGGTTTCCCTTTTTGTACGGGAAGCAACAAACTACAAACCCATTACAAAAAGGTGTGACGTTTGATAACTAGGAACTTGTTTTAACATAAACATAAAACTTAATAGTTTGCAAGTGGATGCACCACGATCCGTTAGTCTTCAACCAAGTGCCCATGACAACCAAAGTCTTGTTCAAGGCTCATGCTCCATGATAATGCCTCTATAGCTTCCAAAATTCCATACCCTACTGATTTTTACTTGGCACGTGCGATGAATACATTCACCCTCAATACATGTTCGATATACCCTATCTTTGCATAAGTATTTTAATTATTTATGATATCCTCCATCACATATTCAAGTTCAAAGATTCTTCCTAGTTGAACATGTGTCTTATCAAGTACCTTATCTTCATCATTAATGTCATCAAGAGTAATTGGTAGATATCGGGATATCTCATCCTTCCATACATCATGATCGTTTAAATCTATTTCCTCAAATAAATTTGGTAGAGCCATACTTAGTGACTGACTAAAGTCACTCAATTCTTGTGTTAGGATGTTATGGAAGCTAACATGTGCATTCATGAGCTCTTGATATTCTTGAAGCACACTTTTATTGTTACCTTTCTTCTCCTTTATGTGTAATTCCATTTCCTTCATTCTATCACACAACCTATTATGTTCCAACAAAGCTACATATGTTTTTTCATGGATGACCCAGACTTTGTCATCGAGCCTATACATATCATAAAATCTCTTACAGACTAGTTATGATACCATTCAAAATGTGGTGGTTTTTAGTTTCTTCTCCAATTCCTCTTATCCTTTTTGTACCTTTTCATATGTTTTCTTCAAATAGGTAGTCTTAGACATTGCTTTGAGCACCTTTCTTTCATGTCCAATCAATGGTGAGTAAATCCTTGAGGATGAATTCAATCTATCTCTAAAATTGATCACATCATGCTTCAACCTCTCATTCTCCTCCATCAACCCCTTATTATCTCTAACCAATTTTTGAATTTGAGCCTTGGTGAACTTGTCCATGTTTACATTTAGATCAATGGTTTCCATAGGGTATGTATCCCCAACTCTTTGTACTAGAAAGTGTCCAAAAATCTGATCATGATCACTAATAAGGGAACGCCTTTTCTCAGTGGGGAAAGTTCCCAAATTTTTTAAGTAGTATTATCAAAGTTATACACTAATCTAATATATATCTTATCATTGGCCTCATTTCTCAATTTCAAGGCCTTCTTATCTCTTTTATAAAT
Organism: Sequoia sempervirens; assembly: GCA_007258455.2. Taxonomy (NCBI): domain Eukaryota; kingdom Viridiplantae; phylum Streptophyta; class Pinopsida; order Cupressales; family Cupressaceae; genus Sequoia; species Sequoia sempervirens. Next base: position 402,191,056 of record VDFB02000003.1, on the reverse strand, counting down.
TTGTCAAACACAATGGCTAGCCTAATGTCCCACCATGGAAGAAGCATGACCTCGACTTCTTGTAATAGTGCTCTTCCTCTTTCAAGAGTCATATCATTCTTCTATTCATCAACCTCATGTTGGAGCTCCTTCAAGGCATCTGCTTCTTTCATAGGTTTGATTTATTTTAGCCTTTCTCTTACTATTATTCCTCTATACTCATAAATGAAAGCCTTAAACTTAGAGGTTTGAACAAATGTGTCATCTACAATGAATTATTGACTAGCACAATGTCTCACATCATAAGAAAATTCATTAGAAGCTTCAAATGTGATCACATTCCTCTCTAGTGGAATTTCATACTAGGGAATAGTAGGAATGGTGATCTATGTGACTTCCTTATCTTCCTTGATGTCATGTTCAATTATAATAGGAATATCTATTAAAAACCAAGATGTGAAATGCAAACTAGAAAAGCCTTCCATAGAAGAAAAAAATAGAAAAAGCAAGAGCTTTGAAAAGATGTGTAAAATATTATTATTCAGGAATTCATAATTACATGAGATGATTTTCTTTATGAAAGAAAATTATGCATAACCCTAATCTTATCTTGAGCAACAAGATAGCTCAATAAGATAAAGATGACAATAATTAACCTAGGAATTAAAATATTACATAAGTAAAGTTATGCAAGTGTAATTAAATATTAATTACACTAACACCCCCTATAAGTGCAACTTAGGGAGACTAAAAAAGAATGCACCTAAAACTAAGATGAATGTAAGAAAGCATGAATGGGTCCCAACAACAAGGCCTGATTAGGTACCCATGTACAAATGCAATAATGAGGTAGAGAAGGAGAACCCAGTGGGACAAAACCCCCTACAATGAGATGACTGTTGTGAAGAAGCACTAGAAGAACACTATGGAGTAACACTGGGACCAAAATTGGACAAGCAAGGAAAGCTATTTCTATCTACAAGAAACCAAAATATAATCATAATAATGTGACAATAGACCCGATGCCACAAAACACTAGAAAACTCACAAACTGGAACAACCTTGGAATCTATGAAGCAACAGTAGATAAAATGATGATAGAATCTAAAACTTTGTATCTCAATGCTGATGCCAAACTGAGACTAAAAATTTTCCATGGGAACAAGTACCATAAAGACTCTAGAACATTAACCATAAAAACATGGCCCTCAAATTGAGAAGGATTTGAACCAATACAAATCAATAACCATAAACTCTCAATATAAAGTGTGAACCGATGTGAATCTTATATGTGTCAAGCTAGACAAGATGTGGCCCAAAGAAACTAAGAAACTAGATAACCCATGCAAGTTTCCATCAAAACAACATGGAGATCAAAGAGCATGCACACTCTAATCAAATTATTATGCAAGAAACCCCCTAATGGAACTTTATCTCAGTTCATTTATTACAATAACCTACAAATTATTAAAGGAGAGAATGTTAATGTGCATAAACATAAAATAAAAATAGACCTCATATCTGTGTAGAGGATTGAACCAGCTTTCCAATACCATAAGAATGATGAAAAAAGGATCACTGAGTCAAAAGATATGACCTCCGAAGTGAAATCTAAACATCTGACTTAAATAGGAAAAAAATCCCACCAAACAATTTTTTTTGAGAAAAAACTACTCCATCAAAAAATTGGGCCCGCCATCTTTCTAATGATATATCATTTCAAAACATTTTCCTTCAAGATCAAAAGTTATGACAAAATGAAAAAAATGGCTATCTGGGGGAAAATCAGGGTACTAAAAGATTAATAGGGTGCAAAAACTAAGCACCTTTCACTCTAGCCCCTAGTTTGCCATATGACCAAGGGAATTTTTTTTTTTTTAAATACCACCGCATGGTGGGCGGTGGTCGGGTTGAGCAGTGGTGGCATGAAGGTGGCACCACCCGCTAGTGAAGCTCCCCCGAGGTAGATGTGACCAAGGGCCGAGTACAGAGGGGCTTAGGAAAAAATGGCTAGTCTGCGGGTCCCAGGAAGATGTATGCTAGCGGGGAGGTTGATGGGACAGGTGGCTAGAGAAATAAGAGAGGTTGGTGCAAGGAGGGGTCGATGGCTTGCAAAGGTACAATGATAGAGTGAAAACGCCAACTGACAGGGACATTTTTTACGACTGTAGAATGCCGACAGATTTGTGGAAAAGGTAGGTATGGACTTGCAAATGGTGTTGACAAAAATCATTTTCCGTAGAAATATAAAATTCAAACCTCCAATATTTAAATAAAATATCACATGTGCCCCAAAAAATATTTAATCTGCCCAAACAAAGCCCAATTTTTATTTTTTTAATAAAAGCCAATTGAAATAATATATACAAAATAAATAAATAAATAAATAAAGATATAAATAAATTTAATTCTGTAAATCGTACCCTGTACCTGGCAGGTCATACGGCCTACTGGGTAAATTTTTCTTGCCTCACGAATAGCCAATGCTGAAATAGGGCATATTATATGTCAATTTTCATCTCTCGAATGCTCTAGATCTGATGGCGAGGTTTGATATGCCTGAAAATGCACCAGAAGCTTCACAACTCCCAGATCTAGAAAATCTTCAAACCCTCATAACTCTGGCATAAAATGTAGGATTTAGGTGAAAAAAAAGTTGATCTTGACTTTTTCAATAGCCCTGCACTTGAATATGAGCTTAGATTTCCTCAAACATGCACCGAAAGTAACCATGCAAGAGAACCCAAATAGAGAGACAATCTTGAGGTATGAAACCCTCAAGGAATCCCGAACTACTTTGCACTGAATCTCTCAAAAAAATGAGAAGGGGATGCAAATCGAGGCTATGATATGATGTTAGAAACCAAGATCTGAAATGCAAACTAGAAAATCCTTCCATAGAAGAGAAAAATAGAAAAATCAAGAGCTTTGCAAAGATGTGCAAAATATTATTATTCAGGAATTCATAATTGCATGAGATGATTTTCTTTATGAAAGCAAAGTATGCATAACCATAATCTTATCTTGAGCAACAAGATAACTCAATAAGATAAAGATGACAATAATTAGCCTAGGAATTAAAATATTACCTAATTAAAGTTATGCAAGTGTAATTAAATATTAATTACACTAACAATATCAATTGAGAAGCTCACCTCTAGAGTAGGTTGTGGTGACAAATGAATTAAGGGTGCTATGTTATTAATTTTCCTTCTAGAACCAGTGTCTCTTCTCCTTTCAAAAGCTATGAGGGGTACATCTTTTGTTAGTTCTTCTTCATGTAGAATTAATTGTTCAATCCTTTCCATAGGATCTTGAATTTCATGAAAAGCTTCTACATATGATGGATTATTTTTTCTCCTCCCACCCTCGACCATAAAAATTCTATTGTAGGAAACCTTCCTCATCATTACTTGATTCTCATCATAATTATTAATGACATCATCCACATATAATTCATGTTCATTTGCCTTCAGTCTTTGTGAAATCTTGGAATCATAAATAAATTATTCAAGGTGAAATTTTTCCCTCTTATTCCCTAATGGAAAGCCAATATAATATATTTTGTTTCCAACTAATTCATATCTTGTATAAAAAATGATGGTGGTCTCTGAAGCATAGAGTAGAAGGCATGGAATTCTGTCTCCCATAGCTTTTTAGGTGCATGAAGGTTGAGTAAGAAAATTTCCTTATAGTCTCAAGGTATGCAAGTTTGTTTAGCACAGTTTTCGGTAGTAAATATGGAGCTACCTCAAATCCATATACTCTAATCATAGATATTCAAATGAATACCAAGTTCCCCAATTGTGGATTATCTTTCTTGCAGAACCCTTTTCTTTTGGTCTAAGGAATTTCTATATTTCTGGGGACAAGTTATAATCACACTTGTGGCCAAGCAACTTATACAAGGGTTTGAAAAAACATTCTTCAAAATATGAATAGTGGGATCTCCCACATCTACTATCCCATATGGACATCCACATCTGCACTAGTCTATAATTCTCATCATTATCCAAATCCTTGATTCACAACTCCTCTCCCCATATTCCCATTTCCTTCCCTTCATATAATATCATATGCATAAGTAGTGAATAATACTTGAAGTTGATGGCATCACTATTATTCTTAATGGAAGCAAGATAAGTATTAATGGCCCCAGATAGGTATTCTACATAATTATAGGTCCTGGAATCTTGGCTTTGGATATTTGTAGCCATAAACATGGGAGTTATAGTCATGAGAGTAGGGGCATCAATTCATAGTACTTGGCCAGCTAAATAGTAGGTGTATTGGTAATATTCTTCAAATGAATCAATAGGAAACTTGGGTCTGTGTAGAGGTAACTTGCATCTCTTATAACTCCCATCCATGGTCCGATATTCCTCCAATAGATCTCTTATCCACAATTTTGTCTTTAGGGATGTGTCTAATTGAAAGTCCATGCAAATATAATAATGTGTTATAATAATAAATTGCAATCCATCATGATGATAGATTTCCCTCATTTTGGGGTTGTAGTTTCTAGCTAGTGTTTTAATCAATTCCACATTAACAAAGCCATTAGGAATCACAAGCTTCACTAGATTCAAGTTCTATGGATTTGATACATGCCTATGTTTGTATTTCTTTCTATAATTATATATAAATAGGCCATAGTCCCTATGCAAAGTCCACACATCTCCTAGATTTTTGCATTTATCTTCTAATGTTTCACATGAAGGATTTAATTGAGTTGTTCTTCTTGACTTTGGCCTAGACTTGAGATACTGATCTATTAATTTTTGGTTTAATGGTCCACCCTATATTTTCCACCTTTTTAATTTTGGTTCTTTCAAGGTTTTATCCATTTTAAAACCCTACTTGTACTATACTTCAAGAAAATTTTTAGAGAACATGTTCAACTGAGCCAAGAGAACTTGCTTGAATGAACACTATTATTTCCAAGCTACTTGTCGTCATCCAGCTCTACCTCCTCAATATTCAACCACAATTGATAGTGATTATGATTACTTAAGAGTTAGATATATCGAGATTTACCATGCGCACGAACTAGCTTTGGTTCATAAATGTTGCTCACACCACCTTTCTAATCAACTACAATATTAATGCCAATTGTCTCTTTGATGACCTTATTAGTCATGTCAACCGGGTGAGACATTCTTTCATAATGTTGAAGAGACATTTGAGTTTCTCTCCTCGATCCTGCATGCCCTCCTTAATGGCTACATTTCACATTCTTCCATTTTTGAACTTTTGACAATTGAATGTCTATAAGACTAGTGAAAATTTCTCTCCAACATGCTTATGTCTCCTTGAATTGCCTATGTTCCTCTTTCCAACAGTGTTTCTTCAAGTAACCCCTTTTACATCTTTAAAATGTCAAAGAGACCCATGGTTCTCTTCCTTTGATGTCCCTTAGTCTCATCAATAATGTATGTTCATAGCTACGTCGGAATGTCAATTTTTTATTTAATAATTTATGCATGATGCTCCCTTGTCTCTTTGATATGTTATTGTTAGAAAGTCGCAGAGAATTTTATCAATGTCTGTTCAATGCCTTCATGTCTCTTCTACATTTTATTCTCATTTTCTCTTATAGTATTGAAGAGACTTCATCATTTCTCCCTCTGACACTTTGATGTCTCTTCGATATTGTCATTGTACTCGTTTGACCTCATCCTTGTCAATAATTTACCATTTATTTTTGTAGACAAAAAAAATATACTGATTGATCCTATACACCTAATCTTGATTTGCTAACACGAGTTCATCCTGAATCATCTCCTTTGCTAATCATTTAATTGAATAATATTTATTGGATTAAATTCATCACATTTCATCTCTTAATTAAATGAATCAATATTATCCGATTAAGTCATCCTCTCCCTTTAATTAAATAAATCAATTTTATTTAATTAGCTTCTATAGTCCCTCTTTTAATTAAATAATTTATTTTATTTAATTAATCTCTAAGGTCATCTCATTTAAATTAAATAAATCAATCCTTATTTGATTTGAATCTAACATCGTCTTCTTTAATTAAATAAATCAAATCTTTATTTAATTAAGTCTAATAATCATTTTCCTCTCATTTTGATTCAAATTAATCCAAAAAGTCTAAGTGAAATTGTCAAATCAGCTAATTTCTATCTTAATTAATCAAATCTTGATTAATACTAATCCTAATCCCTTAAATCCTCTAGATTTTGCAACTTGCTTATGAAAATCAATTTAATTAATTTATAAATATCGTATTTTCATTCAAAAAGGCATCAAAGGATGGAATATTCTCCATGTTTGAATTCTCCCCCCAAAAGTACTTGTCCATCCAACAAGGAATTCAAGGCCTCTGACATGTCCTTTTCTTGAGCCAAGTGGCATTTAATTCATCCTTCATCTCCCTCCAACATGTCATTTCTCCAATTTTAAATTCCCACCTAATTGAATTAATGTGCACATTCATCAAAATGTGCTCCACCTTTGTCCACTCGCATGTTGACAAGTGGCATTATGCTATTGGTTGGTGATTTATCCCACATTCATCTATTTTGCCTCATCTTCCATCATTCTCTTCTATAAATAAGAGGCTCTCATTTGGATTTGAGATCCACAACTTCACACAACATTATTATCTTCAAGTTTTTGAGCAATTTTCATCCGTCTTTATCCACATTCATACATTTTCATGATTTCATAGTTAGGTTATGGAGACATTCATCAAGGAGTATCAAATCTCCACCATTGATCATCAAGCTTGCACGGAATTGGGAAAGGGCCATTTTCCACATCAAAATGGCACCAATTCCCCCATGGGATTGAAAGTTTGTCTATTTTGAGCAAGATTAGATAGTTTTTATTCATGTTCATTTATTTCTTGTTCTTGATATCTCAAATGAATTTCGTGGGGAATGTTGTTTCTAACTTACATATGGGACTAATTGTGTGCTTGCTCTTTTTGTTTGTGCAAGTATAGGATCACCATTCAAAATTTTATAATAATCTATCGATGTCCAAGAGATGTTTTTCTATTTATTGAATGTAAATTAATCCTATAACCTTAAGATTATCACCGCCATGTGTCTTGTTGGAGAGACATGTTAATTTTTCTCTTTGATACATCCAAGTATCCTTGATATATTCTCTTTGGGTTGTCAAAGAGACATTTGAGGATGTCTCCTCAAAGCATGAGGGTCTCCTCGATAGCTTCATCAGCCTTCTATTGACTTTGTCAAGCATACATTGGTGCAGTTCTCTTTGATGTGGCACTGTCCTAGTGACATACCCTATGCTACTGAGGAAGCAATCTAAGGAAGGGATTTATTTCAACATGATAATGAAAGGATTTATTTTATGGGCTATGTACATGAGGTAAATTTATGTTTAATACTCAAATATAGTTAAAGATCAAGGGTAATGAGTCTTATGATGAAGATGGAATGAAAAAGATATGTGAAAAACAAGGTGGAAATTTTAGCTCCATCAAGGTGTTGTTTAAGTAGCTCACATAGATCATAGTCCATACCATTCTTAACCATATCAAATGCAATGTATGTAGTAGAAATAGAAACTATATGGTCATTACCAGGTATGCAAATTTTATGTCCAATAAGCATTACAGCATACCAAATGAATGGATCTTCAATTGTACTCAAGACAAGTTATTTTCCTTCAAGAGTCATTGTAGTCATCTACATTATATCTTTATTATTGATAGTCTTCCACTTTAGAACTGGTCGGGAGGACCACAAACTAATCACATCTCTTATATCCTCTCTAGTTATCAAGTGTGCACCATCAATCCAAGTAGATTCACTATGAATCTTGATTAATGGCATTCGTATGTACTTCTTGTCGAATTCAAACAAAGGGAATTTTTACCATGCATCATAATTTTCTTCTGATTCATTCTTCCATGAAATACTTAATCAAACAGGTGATCTATCCTCAATTTTTTCATAAATGTATGCATAAATATCTTTAGTAGGTATCACTCTAAGGGGAATTCAAAAAAATGCACTTGTCGAATCTTTCGACAATTTTTTTAGAGAATTTACCCTTTTAATTTGATTTTAAATTTTTTGAAGACATTCACAACCTTTGAACCATCTATTGCATTAAAATTGAAAATTCTAGAAAGGAATTGTTTAAGTGGAATACCTCTATAATTTTCTCCAGCGAAGAACAGGGTTTTGATGTTTGGCTTCTGGAGCACACCTCTAGTCTACTTCCTCTTCTTCAATTTGAATTTACTTCACATCAAATGATTTTTTCTTCTCAAATATGTTTTAATCTCATTGATTTGTCTTGTGTCAATAAATGTGTCAACTATAAATATGTAGAAAAGGTTGTTAAACTTTGAGACAAATTTCACATTGCAATACTTCCTTTTGCAACTCTCTTAAATAGCTTTCAAAATCCTTTTCCAAGACATATCTTCATGTCATGACTACTTGAAATCTAGTATTTGAGGGAGTCTTATAATTTTTCTATTGTTTCTCCCCCTAAGCCATTGTATGGACTTAGTTTCTAATGGGATTGTTAGCAACAGAGGTCAACATAGACAAAATTGATAATTCAAATTCTCCCTCCTTTCTCCAAATTATTTCCATTTCCTTCTTAAATTTTGTCAAAAAAATATTGATGATTGGTTCATATCTCTTTACCAGATTGTTACTTCACATATTTCTTGTTCTACAGTTTGTGGCAAAGTTCCCCAGATTGTTGCAATCATAAAAAACAACATTCTTCCATCTGAATTGTCTTTTACTCAATCTATATTCGCACTAGTTAGCTTTATGTCCAAATGAATTATAGTAATAACACTAGCCAATAAATGGATAAATCATCTTATTCAACTTCTAATTTTTGCATTCTTTAGTTTTGTGTTCAATCCTCTTCCATTGAAAACATTCACTAGAGAATGATAGAGCATTTTGTTTCATTTTATTTTCACAATATTTTTCCCTATGTCCAAACTTACTACAAGAATAACAAACACCATTAAAGGATATGTACCTTTAAGCATTAGGTTGCTTGATAGGAATCCTTTTGGTATGTCCACCATTGCTTTGAGTCTTCATGTTAGGGGGCTGATTTTCCTTTGAACTTTTTCCTTCTTCAAATCCAAAACCACTTTTGTCCTTAGAGGGTCTCTGTCCTACAATCACTTCATTTAATATTGTAGAGATTGTCAAAAATTTATCTTCATATCTTCTAGCCTTTTCCAATTCTGATTTCAAAATTTCCACTTCTTGTTCAAGCTTTTCACATTCATCCATCTTCCTTTATATTTCAATTTTTTGACACTCTTCATTTTTTCTCTTTTCTTCCAATTGTTCTTTTAGTTTGGTGATGTCCTCATCCACTCTCTTTAATTGATTACTAACTTCACTATAATTTTCTTTTATCTTCTTAATGCACTCATTTGCTTCCTTTACTTTATCCTTCAAATCTACATTTTCTTTTGTATGCTTAGTAGAGATCTCTTATGAAGGAATAATAAATATTTTATCTTCCATGTATTCGAATTTTAGGACCTTCCCCAAGGTGTTAGACTTCTCCAGACAAACCAAGCTTTGATACCAATTGTTGATTGTCCAAAATACTAAGAGGGGGAGGTGAATCAATATTTTATTAAACCATTCAGCTATAAACCATCCAATTATAAAAGCACATATGATTGCAAACAAGAATAAAAACATTGAGAGGAACATGACACCATAAAACAAATCAACACCAAATTTTTATGTGGAAAACCAAAATGGGAAAAACCATGGTGAGGATTAGCTCATAATATATTATATCCAGATATAGTATATTACAAGGCTCACTATCCTTAAAAGGCTCACAACCATAGTACAAAATGATTTGGATCACTTCCAAGATAAAAAAGGTATAGTTCACTGCCAAAAATGTGAAATGATGGAATACACCATCTATGTGCAGAGCTCAGTTCCAATGAACCTTTGAATATGAAGTACTACCCTGCTTAGCAATAGCATAACAATTCTTCTTTGATCCTTAACTTCTACCACTATACACTACTTGCATATGATATATTTTTTAAGCTCACACATACACTTAGCTTCTTCACACACTCTTTCAATTCCAAAAAATCTCATATATATACAATTAAATTTCATACATCAATTAGGTCGGCCTAATTAGATGCAAACAAAACAATCCAAAATAGCTCTTTTTGGCACCATACAAGATTGAAAACATCTTTTTTCCAAGAAAAATGTGTAATACTCAATTTCAAGCTATCATGGACCTAAAAATAATTCAACTAACTATTGGAAGAAACAAGAAGATGGCCTACTATATAGTTTTGTGTTTTCATTGATGTCAACATGCTATATGAGTTGCAACTATAAGACTAAGTTAGTACTTGATCCAGTATTTTGGTACGCAATCCTCCATAGTTGATAGTTGCTTCTTACAGTTTTGGGAAATAGTTTATGAGTGTTGAAAGCATGTATGCTCAGAATATCTCATGCTCTGGTGCTCATATGGTGTATCGACATTATTCTATTGATTAATTTTTGCAATTATGTCTATTCTTGACTGACTACATGAATAATTGTGATATGGTGAATGAATTTTTGTTATGTGGATATATGTGAAACCTATCTTAGGTCTATGCCAGCATGATGTAGCATGTTGAGCATTTTGAATTGTTGTTGGAAAATTTTGTGAATTATTGAGGTTGACAGTTGGTATTTTTTATCAACATGGATTGCATCTAATTAGGTTGACCTAATTGATGCTTATGGATAGATTGAGTATATACATTGGATAGATTTGAAGATTGAGGTGTGAAGAAGTAGTAATTTGTGAAGTTGTGAATGTGAAAAGTGTGAAAATGATGAAGTGCATTAAATCTGTTTATTGAGCATCATTGGAACTATATCAACACTTTCTAGGTGCACTCTCTTTAGTTCATTTTGGTTGTGAATCCAACTTTGTTTTGTAATCCTTTTGTAGGAAGTGAGTCTCCTTGTGTAAGCAGTGAGATTTTGTATCTAGATAGTGAGTCCTATTCTATGCAGTGAGCCCTTGGTAGTGAGCCTTCTATACATTCAGTTTTGGAACTACTTTATATTGTGAGTTAATCCTCACTGTAGTTTTTCCCTCATTGGGTTTTCCACATTAAATCTGGTGTCCATTGTGTTGATATTTCTTCTTGTTATCTACATCTCTTGGTCATACTTAATAACATAATAGTGTGGTTGTTAAGTTAATAAGTGTTTGAAGTTTTGTGTTTGAATTTGGTGACAACTAATTCACCCCCCCTCTCAGTTGTCCCGTGCCATTTAAAAATTGGTATGAGAGCTTTGGTATCTAGATAGTGAGTCCTATTCTAGGCAGTGATCCTTCTATACATTCAGTTTTGGAACTACTTTATATTGTGAGTTAATCCTCACTATGGTTTTTCCCTCATTGGGTTTTCCATGTGAAATCTAGTGTCCATTGTGTTGAGATTGGTTCTTGTTATCTACATCTCTTGGTCATACTTAATAACATAATAGTGTGGTTGTGAAGTTAATAAGTGTTTGAATTTGGTGACAAATAATTCACCCCCCTCTCAGTTGTCCTGTGCCATTTAAAAATTGGTACGAGAGCTTTGGTTCCTTGGTGTAGAGCTTAACTACTCGAGTAATATCCTGAAGGTTGATAAAATGGATGATAAAGAACTTCATACTACACTTGAAGATCTTGATAAGGTAGAAAATGAAAAAAAAGACTTGAAAGAGAATCTAGATGAGGCTAATGATCCAAAAATTGAAAGAATAATTGAAGAAATTTGAGGAAAGACATAGAGAAGTGAGTGAGTAGTAGAAACAAGAGATCATTAGATTGAAAGTGTTTTTAGAAGAAAATAAAAGAATTGAAGAATGTATGAATACAATGGTGCAAAATAAGTCTGATGAATGAACTAAACTTGAACAAGGGGTAGTAAACCTAAGAGCAGAACTAGAGAAGGAAAAAAATTGTGAGAATAATTTTAGATCTAGCTCTGACAGAGTTGAAGAACTACTTGTAGGGAAAAAATCAAATAAATACAAAAGTTGCTTGGGAAATGAATAAGGTGAAAGCTCGAAAGAAAATCAAAAGGCTCAAGACAAAGGGAAGCAGAAAGGAAATTCAAGAAACTTTGCAAAGAGACAGCCTATGAGATAGCCTAATCCACAAAGATATCCCCCTTTCAATGGTATTTTCTTTTTTTGTAATAAATATGGTCACAAGGTGACAAAATGTAGGAGCAAGATGAATAAGTTTCCTAGTTCTTTCTCTAGATAATGTTTCTCATGCAAGAAATTTGGACATAAAGCCACTAAATGCAAATCTTAGGTAAGAATGTTGATTCAAGTGGTGATGAATAGGTTTAATGGAGGTAGAATGAATCAATCCTCTAATGGATACTGCTATACCTATAACAAATTTAGACACAAAGAAAATAAATGTAGATCAAGAAGCAATGGAGGTCAGACTAATTACAAAAGTGTTTTATGCTATAATTGTAACAAATCTAGACATATCTCAAAGGTTTGTAGAAGTAAGAAGGGAAAGTGGTTTGCTTTGGTAGAGAAGAATGAACCAGTAAAGAAAATTGACGAAGAAGAGACGAAGCAAGAGATGAATAAGATATGTAGGAAGAAAGAAGAAAAACCTAAAACTACTAATGTGTCTATGCCCTCACCCGGTATGAACAATTCCTCTGGGAATTATACTAAGCATGGTCTTAGGGGGAGAATAGTAAAAAAACTATAAAAACCCCTTGGATGAATGTTGTGTCAAAGGTTGACACACAGATTTGTTGTGAGGAATGAATAAACAAAAGTTTTGGAAAAGAAACTAGAAGAAAATAGGTCAACATGTTAATTTATGAATCGAATTAGGGTTCTCTCTGTTGTGAAGAATGGTTTTAATAGCCTTTTTTAATTTTGATGCATTTAATGTGAATTAGGGAAAACTGATTTTGTATAAGGTAAAATTTGTAAGTCTTTTTTATCACTTGAGCACTTGAAGAGTTTGAAAGGCATCTTGGAGTGATCTCGAAGTGATCTGAGGCAATTCTAAATTAATTTGAAGGAATTATTATAGATACTTAGGGATTATTTCTTAGTTTTCAAAGGGGAAGAAGGTAAAAGGAAGGAGTTTCAATTGAGCAATAACAAATTCAAAAAAGATAAGCACGACAATGGATAGAGGATCGAGTGGTGCCATTCCACTAAATTTGAAAGGATTTGAATTGGAAGAATTTGATCATAGAAAGACAAGGGAAATGGAACTAGGTCTAAAGGAAAATGAGTTAAGGATGAAGGAAAATGAGTTATAGAGCATAAAAACCCTAGGTACAGATTTATGGGGAGAATTTCCCTAGTTTTTAGATAAAGAATTTATCTTTTTTTTGTTAAGTTAATTCAAGAAAAATAGTATTATGTTGGACAAACCCTACCTGATCACGAAGGATGTGATCAAAGAGATTATTGGTTTATGTAGTGTTGGGGACCTCCCTAGGAGGACAGTTGTGAAATACAAAGATGTAGAGGAGCTTACTAGCATTGATAAAGACCCTCAAGCTCTATTGATAAACACTTTCATAAATTCCTCTATAAGGTATGTTGCATATAACATTTCTTATAAAATCTATTTTAGAAATTATGAAGTATCAAATTTTTCTATTATTGCATATCTTGGACACATGATGGTTAAGGAAAACAAGCAGTTTGATTCGTGTAGCCTATTACTTGAAAACCTAACTAAGAATGCTCGAATACCATTGGTTGAGGGTTATCCTTTTCGATTTGGATCTTTGTTTGTGTGCTTTCCCTTTTACTTTTTGAGCTCATTTCCAAGAAGAGAAAATGTTGAGTGGGAATCTAGTACTCCTATTGGAAAATAAGTTTATAGATACCTGGTATCATTGGTAGAAAATGCAAGTGTTTGTAGAGAATATTTCACATTCCTAAAGACAAATATCTGCTTTGATATGTTAGCACCTAGTCAATTTGAAGTGGGTTCATCCTCTGATAAGAATAATTGGAAGTTGTCATTGGTAAGTCCCCTCTAGAACCTAAAAGGAGAAAAAATATTGTAACAGATGTATTTGAAGAAAAGAAGAATGAAGCAAAAATCCTATCTGGATATGACTCCTTTGATCTACAAGATATACAGATGATGTTAGTCAAAGGGGATATGAATAAGATTGGTGAAATGTGGAATGCATGCTCTTTGAATGAGAAACTTAAAATTGATAATGTACTATTAATTATTTTCTCAATAGGGGTATTTTAGTTTGAGATGTATCAGACTCTTTCTTAGATGATCTAGTAGAGATTATTAAAGAAATAAAATTGTTGGAAGGACCCAAAGGTCATAAGTTCAAAGCTATGGTTGAAAGATGTAAAAAATCCAAACAAGTGCAATCTAAACACATGAATGAGATAAAATAATGCATCAAATAAATATTTGACATCTACAAGTATTGTCTCTAGTGGCCTATAGCTGTTGAAAATTTTAGAAGCAAAATTGAAGCCATTGAATTTGAGATGAATAATATTGGAAATAACTTTGATTTCTTCAAAGACAAGGATGGAAAACAGAGAATAAGAGTTGGTGAATTACAGGTGGAGTTATTGACTACTCAAAAGCAAAGAGAATATATGGTTAAAACCTTTTGGTCGGTTAAGGAAGTTGCTAAGGTTAGGTTGGTTCATCTCTCTAGAATTCTCTTTGATGCAAAAAATTATGAATGACTATGTTTGTCTTCTAATCAGACACCCTCCTTTACACAATTATCTTTATTGGATGATATGAGTGCAAGAATGAACTCGGTTATGCTTGCTTGGAAAAGGATTCTTCCAATCATAAGAGAAAGGTAGAAGAAAATATTTGATGTAAAAATTTTCATTCTCATTTGAATGTTTGAAATAGGAAGCTGGAATTTATATACAAAGTTATCATACACATATATTTACATCCTACCTTTCAGTCACCATTTTCCATTGTTGTCAAAGGGGGAGAGAGTCATGTGAAGAACAACTACAGTGATAAGAAAAGAGAATGTTGTAAATTTTGGCACATGTTTCCATCAATAACAAAGGGGGAGATTGTTGGAAGAATGAAGAAGAATGGCCTACTATACAGTTTTATGTTGTCATTGATGTCACCATGTTGTATGAGTTGTGTTATTAACAGTTTTACACCCTGTTGAATGTAGTATTCAACAAACTAGTGAAACATGGAAACCTCCTTCAGATGTGGGTGATTTTCATGAAAGAGGAATATCTAGAGTGAGCTAGTTCTCTAAATGATGAATTCTATTCTAAGTGGCTTTCCAGGAAAAAGGATAGAAGGATAAATTGGATTTAAAAACTAAAACTGAAATTATATCATCCTAAAAAATATTGATCAACTATAAGAAGACCTTGATAATAACTCACCCTCACCAACTCTTTAAAATAAAAATCTCACAATCTCACAACCCATGCAGTTCAATAGTGATTTATGAAAAGGTTAAATTAACACAAGACATAACCTAAACTAGCATGCAAATCCTACAAATCACTTGAACAATAGTAAGAAAAGAAAAGGATCCAACAAATTTGAATCATAGAACAAATCAAATTACTATTCCAAGTCATGAAAGGGAACTGAGAAAGGAAAACTCTGTTATTTTATTGAATAATGGAGTGGAATCTCCATAATCTCAGCACACATAAGTTTACAAGCTCCCCAAAATGGGTAAGGGCAAGAAACTCTAATCTGAATTGCGACTAATGACAATGAAGAAAACTAAGTTTTTATCAAAACATAGTCCTCAAGAAACCCTAATCCAAGCTCAAAAAAAGCTCAAGGAAAAAAGGCTTTAAGCTGTCTCAAAATTGCTTTAAAAGCAAAAAAAAAGCATAATGCTTTCATGATGAATTTATCAAGCCTCTAAAAATAGACTGAAACTGCTTTAAAAGCTCAAAAAAACATCTTATCTCTCCAAGATAAGTCTTAAATCCGACCAAGAAGAAAAGGTCAATCAAAGATCTGCTAAAAATAGCAAGAAAACATAAAGCAATTTATAGAATATCACTTTTATGATTCTGCTTTACAAGATGCAGATTTTTACAATTTGTCTATTTTTGCAGTTTAAAGATTGGAAATCTTTTGCAAAAATAAAAATCCTTATTTCTCCATTATAACATTCTGATTTTCTCAAAAATCATAAAATAAAATGTTACAATTATTCATTTTTTCATCAAACTTCATTGATTTCTCTAAAATCAATAAAAAAAAAAACCCTAAATGGTCATTAATCTTTCAATGAGAAATAAAAACCCTAAGTGACAAAGGCACTCACCATTCACCCTAAATTGATAATCTATATTCAATTATTCAATACTCAAAGCCCTTCAAAAAATAGGGAAAGAAAAGTCTAAAAGACTTAACCTTCAACCTAACAAAATTCGACCTCCACTCACATAAGCCTTAAACTCAAACTTTAATAAAGTCATGAAGGATAGATTATAATTTCGACCTCCTTTTGACATTCACCACATGCTTGGTTGAACATTCTAGATGATGATAAGGTCGAATTAGGTTTTGATCAAAACAAAGTCAAATCCTAATTATCATTTAGTTTCACACCATGACTTTGGAAAGAAGGAAAATTTGTCTGAAAGAAAACTTTTTCCATGATGATGTTGAATTCGAGCTCGTGTGCTTCATTAATCCTTCCCTACTCTCTAGTTTACCGAAAACTCCAGTGTGGAAGTCTATTTCACTTCATATAGAAGCTTTTAATTCATTATCAAACATCAAAAGGACCTAATGCAACGGTTTGTATGAGTTTGTTTTCATTTGACCTTTCTTTGTACTTGCTCTCCTCTAGACACAATGAGCTTGAGCTCGACTTCTGCAGTTCACTCCATGAAAGCTTCAACTTGTACTCTTGTTTTCCTTTACTATGCAGAGGTAAGATTTATTTAATGATTTTCATAACCTCTATTTTGGCCTTAAGGCCATGGTGAACACACTCTAATGTCTCTTCATATTGTATTTCCTATGACTTCATTTACTGTTTTGTAAGCTCGACCTTCATTGAGGGCTCGACTCTCAACTTATAGATGCTTCGTGAAGCTCTTGGCCGTGGAGAGAGTACTCAGTTCCTACCTTAAACTGGTAATCTTTTTTCTCTGTAGAATCCCTAAAAATCTCTCTTTTATTTCATGAACTTCAGGCCATGTTCAGGTTGTGCCAAAAGAGCACTATATGAAGCATTCTTTGTGGATTTTGGGCTTGACCCAGAACAAAAAACTACCATTATGTTTTAAAAGCATTTCTATTTGTGGGTATCACAGAAAGTTTACTAAAATTACATTTTCTTCCCTCTGTATTTGGAACCAATTTTGAGAGCTCACATTTGATTTATACTCCTGCTATTTAACTCCATTTTTCACATGGGTTATCTTTGTAATTGATTTTATTTGCACTTTGAAGCTAACCCTGAAAATGGGTATTCAAAATCTTTAAGGGAAACTCCATTTTTCTGAATTTTGATGCTAAACTGAAAGTGGGTCTTTGGGATTATTAAAGAAAAATGCATTTTCTTCTCTTTTGAAACTCGACCTAGCACAAAAATCTTCACATTTGTAGTCATACTACTTTTGAATGTAAAAATAAAAATGTGTATTGTAGATTATCATATTTCTGTATTTTTGAAAGCAAACCCTCATGTGGGTATTTGAAATTTCTAAAGAGAACTGCATTTTCTATACTTTGAAAGCATTTGAAAATATGAAGTAACTGCTATTTGTTCTATCCATATGGCTTGAACTAGAACAAACAGTTTGTTCTATTTGAAAAACTTGAAAGTTTGTATTTTCATTTCACCTCCTTGTTTTGTTTTTATAATAGAATATATCCTCATTGAAATGACTTGAGCTATCACATAGCCAACATAGTTCAGAATTTGAGCAAAACCGACCAAATACCCAGTTGAAACTCATGACAAGAATAACATAACCTATATGTTTCCCCGTAGCTAACTCATTGATTCATATTACTTGGCATTCCATTTGACCTTTTTGTAGCTCTCTTTGATAGTTGTATAAATCTGAATTTGACTCATGATTGCTTTTCCTTTCAATAAAACATCTAACGTCTCTTGTCATAGAATTGTCTTCGACATGGCACTGTAGACTACCCTTAAAAGAACATCTAATGCACATTCTGAGAATACTCTCCAAGTACTTAGAATTTGGTAGAAAAATGTAATACCTTGAGAATGTTTCTGTATAATTCATTGTGAAGAGGGGAATTTTCATGCTTGTATTATGCACATACATCAGTGTCTTTTGATTCTCACCCAATTTTAACAAGGCAACATCTATCTTCTGCTTCTGAACTCTGTAGAAATTGTTATAATGAAATATTACACAACTATGAATCACCTCTATTTACAAGTTTATATGCATAACTGTTAACTCGGAATAGTTCTGGAAAGAAAATACTTACTCCTCCATTATTATTCTAGAATGATCTCCTTTTTATTACTCATTCATAATGCAATAGTTACTAATTAGTCAACTAGAACCAGACATTCATTCAATATTCAAATGCATTGTCTATGTTTGTATTCTTGAGCAACATGGTACTCTTCATGCATTTTTATATTTCACTGTACAAAACTACTCTTAAGATCTGTCCTCTTTGATGATGAAAATCAAAACAATGCATTAAGGCATATGTATGCCTGTTCACTATCTAAAAGAGAATTAATGAAATTGAAACTTACATGACATATGATTACAATCAATTATATACTCAGTTAAATTCTTTAAGTGAACTAAACTCAATGTTCACCTATAACCTTTAGAAAGCAACCCTGATCGTTATGAATGCACAATTGGTTTCATTACTTAATGGATTCTCTGCTTTATTCTTTCAACTGTATTTCATTTCATTCGATGAATATGATGAAATATATTTTAAAATCATCCCATTTAATGAATAGGGTAGCATGCCAAGCTCTACCCTTGTGGGAGCCCGTTTTACTCCACATTCTTGGTCTTCGAATAATGTTCAGCTTCATGACTTTACCTATACCTGAAAAAGGAAGCAAACAATGTAGCATAAAAATGGAACACAATGATTATGATGTTGCTATTTCTCTTCTAGCTCACTTCTTTCATACTACACTTGATTGACTGTTTCAATGCATTGCTAATAGTATGATGTATTATTGTAGGTGCAACAAATGAGTTACATCATAGTTGGAGCCACTGACACCGCTCTTTTCCTCTTACAGGTCGACGGAGCTTGAGATGATGAGGTGCACCATTCAACATCAAGCGTCGATAATCAGGCAATGATGATTATGTTGTTACTTATGTGCTTTCCTTTTTGCATCTTCAATAGTGCAATGTGCTATTAGAAATGTATTGTCACAGTTATATCCATTGCTTGTGTGGATCTTTGATTTCAATTTTTCTTTTCAATTGAAAAGAAAATGCATTTGAATGCAATGACGTAATACAATATCTTTTTGATTGTGAAATCAAATGAAGCCTTGTAAAAAATATGAGTTTTTACAAAATAAATTAAAGCATCTGAAATGCTATTTTGGCTCAAGTACTCAATTCTGTATTTCTTTTAAATCTACAACATCTGAAAGCCATTCTGAAACTCCACTACTCTTCTTGTAAATGCATAACTGTTATTTGATGCATAACAAAAATAATGCGAAACAACATGAAACTTAAACTGCAATTCCACCCTATCATGTGATAACATTCAACCAGCTCCTTCATTTGAATTGAGGTGAAAAACATGTAACATTTTTGTGATTTTTGCTATATACTTGCCTACTAAGCATAGATCAGTAGCCTTGAAAACAATTCATTGGGCGCGGTGTCAAATCTTCCCCCTCTTGTGAACTCAAAAACTTTGAACAACACTCCAAATAGCAGCAAGAAAAACAAAACAAAATTGAAAGCAAACTAAAAGGCCCTGGAGGCCAACAAAACAATGCGCATTAGCACTTAGAGAAAGAAAACTATTGAAATGAAATGTGTGAAACACACTTATTTGCAACTACTCTACTACTAGTGAGATAACTTATCTCAAAGGAAGTGCTTGAGGTGGATCTCGTTTACTGGGATAGACAACACCTCACCAGTCATTTTCAAAAGTTGGAAAGTGTTGTGTTCCTTGCATTCCATAATTACATAAGGTTCATCCCATATTGCATCGAACTTGGAATGTCATCCAGGTCTACTCTTGAATTCATTCCACTTGAAAACTAGATCTCCAACAATGAAATCACGAGGCCTTTCCCTCTTTTAAAAAGCATTCTTCATTTGAGCTTGATGTATTTCTAGCTATCTCAAAGCTTCTTTTCTGGTTTCTTCGAGCTCAACCAGCTATGCAAACCTTACTTCAAGAGGTTGTTCATTCAGTAACTACAATTCTTTAACATAACTTAATGTTGGCAATTCAATTGAAATAGGCAACCTAATCTCTTTGTCGTAAGTCAAAACAAAAGGTGAAAAACTAGTGGCTCTTTTAGGAGTTATTCTATCAGCCCAAAGGGCTAGCTTTATATTTTTGTGGCATGTTCTCTGGTTATCTTCAACAACCTTCTTGATTATGCAAATCAGATTCTTATTTGTGGATAATAATTTGATGACGTGTTCAGATAGATGTTATTTCTGACAGACCAATATGAAATCTTTAATCCAATGAAAGCTAACCGTTATCTAAAATGATTGAATTTGGAACACCAAATCTCGATATGAGATCTTGATAAAAATTAAGTACTGAAGTCTCGTTCACTTCTTTTAAAGTGACAACTTTAGTCCACTTTGTAAAATAATTAGTGGTAGTAAGAATCCACTTATGACCTACCCTTGAAGGTGGGTTTATAGGGCCAATAAAATCCAAGCCCCACTTAGCAAAGGGTTGTTCTACCTGAATCGGGTGCAAGGGTAGCAGTGCAAGCTCCTATTTACCAACAAATAATGCGCATTTCTCACACTTTCTGACCCATGCAATAGCGTCCCTAAACAAATCTAGCCAGTAGTAACTAGCTCTCATAATTTTTCAGAGTTGTTCTTGCAGCAAAATGACCTCCAGAAGGTCCATCATGAAACTCTACCAGCAACTTGTCCACTTGGTTAGGCTGAATGCAACACAAGAAGACACCTTGGAAATCTCTCCGATAAAGAACACCATTGATAACTACATAAGGAATGGATTGTAGTTTGTAGTACCTTCTTCTTGCTCTGTCCAAGCCTTTGGGGAATTCACCAGTTTGAAGATAATGTATCATCTACTGCAACCATGTAAGAGGGGTTGCTTGAACAGTATTCAGAAAATCGTTATTTAGCACTATTTCTGCATTCGCAGTCTCTATTAAGCTACTATTTTCACCTCTAGCAATCTGCTCACACAAACCTTTGCCTCTAACAAGCTTGGTTACTTTAATGTCAAAATCAAACTCCATCACTTTAGTGATCCAACCAACATGCTTGTCATTAATATCCTTGTTAAGTAGAAAATATTTAACAGTCGAATGTGCTACCAACAAATGAACCTTGTTGTTGGATAGCATGTGTCTAAATTTCTTCAAGCTTCTTACAACAAGAAAGACATGTTTCTCAAAAAAAGAATACTTTACCTCATATTCATGTAAAACTTGACTGAAAAACGCTATAGGCTGCTCCAAGCCTTCATCGTTTTGTTGGCATAACATAGCTGAAACTATATCAACTCCTTGAAAACCATACATAATGAAATCTTTGTCAAAGTTTGGATTAATGAGAGTAGGAGTGGCTGCGAGTGCTTCTTTGATCTGCTCGAAGCTCTTCTTGCCTTCCTTGGTCCAACTGAATGGCATGTTCTTCTTTAGCATAGAAGTGAGAGGCTGCAACAAAGCTGCGATATTTGGTATAAACCTCCTCACAAAATTTATTCTCCCAAGAAAGCTTTGCAAGCCTTTCTAATGAGTTGGTAATGGCAATTCAAGAATTGCGGTAACTCTTTCAAGATCAATCAAAATACCTTTCTTTAAGACAATGTGTCCCAACAATTTTCCTTCATGTACCAAAAATATACACTTCTTCAGATTAAGAGACACTCTAAACTCTCTGCACCTTTGAAAAATCTATTCCAAATGATCTAAGTGTTCATTAGCATTTCTGAAAAAAATAGTAATATCATCCAAATACACCAGAATGAACTTATTCATAAGGCTATGGAAGGCCATATCCATAGCACGCTGGAAAGTAGCTCCAACATTTGATAAGCCGAAAGGCATCTTCTTGTAGGCCATCGTGCCCCACTTGGTTGTAAATGCTATTTTGAACTGATCCTCTCACTTAACCAGAATCTGGTTATAACCTGAGTAGCCATCTAACAAAGAAAATCTGTTAGAACCAGAAACTACTTGTAAAATTTTCTCCATAGAAGGGAGTGGGTAATGTTCTTTCAAAGACGCTCTATTTAGATCTCGAAAATCAACACAAAGTCTGATTTCTCCACTCTTCTTCCTGAATGGTACTAAATTCGACACCCAAGAGGTGTGCTTGATAGGAAAAATGATACTGCTTTCAACTAGCTTATTTAGTTTAGCCTTCATAAGATGTTCCAACTTAGGATTAAGCAGTCTTTGCTTCTACCTTACCGGCTTTGCATCAGGTTCTAACTTGATAGTATGCTGAGCTAGTTCAAGATTAAAACCTCTTAAATCTTTGTATTCCCAATTGAAAACATCACTATATTTCTAACATAACAAAACAAATGATTGCTATTCTTCATGGCTGCATACCTTTCCCAGCTTGATAAGCTTACCTTTGAAATTTTTGATGGCTGCATAATGCTCCTCCTTGACAGTCAAGCTGCACTTGTCTTTTTGCACTTGATCATCTGAGTTAAACACAGATTCTAAGGTGACCAATCCTTTTGGCAGCTTATTGGTCTTCAATTGCATAATCTGATCCTCATACTGCTACTGCCATTTTTGTTGGTTTCCATCTGTAAATTGTGAATTTTCTGATTGTTGAAGCTAAGTTCGCATATGGAAACCAGCAAAAATGGCAGTAGCAGTATGAGGATCAGATTGTGCAATTGAAGACCAATAAGCTACCAAAAGGATTGGTCACCTTAGAATTTGTGTTTAACTCAGATGATCAAGTGTGAAAAGACAAGTGTAGCTTGACTGTCAAGGAGGAGCATTATGCAGCCATCAAAATTTTCAAAGGTAAGCTTCTCAAGCTGGGAAAAGTATGCAGCCACGAAGAATAACAAGCATTTGTTCTGTTATGCCAGAAATATAGTGATGTTTTCACTTGGGAATACAAAGATTTAAGAGGTTTTAATCCTGAACTAGCTCAGCATACTATCGAGTTGGAACCTAATGCAAAGCTGGTAAGGCAGAAGCAAAGACCACTTAATCCTAAGTTGGAACATCTTATGAAGGCTGAACTTAATAAGCTAGTTGAAAGCAGTATCATTTTTCCTAGCAAGCACACCTCTTGGGTGTCAAATTTAGTACCAGTTAGGAAGAAGAGTGGAGAAATTAGACTTTGTGTTGATTTCTGAGATCTGAATAGAGCATCTTTAAAAGACCATTACCCACTCCCTTCTATGGAGCAAATTTTACAAGTAGTTTCTAGTTCTGATAGATTTTCTTTGTTAGATGGCTACTCAAGTTATAACCAGATTCTGGTTAAGTGAGAGGATCAGTTCAAAACAACATTTACAACCAAGTGGGGCACAATGGCCTACAAGAAGATTCCTTTTGGCTTATCAAATGTTGGAGCTACTTTCCAGCGTGCTATGGATATGGCCTTCCACGACCTTATGAACAAGTTTGTTCTAGTGTATTTGGATGATATTATTGTTTTTTCTAGAAATGCTAACGAACACTTAGATCATTTGGAACAGATTTTTTAGAGGTGCAGAGAGTTTGGAGTGTCTCTTATTTCGAAGAAGCATATATTTTCGGTACATGAAGGAAAATTGTCGGGACACATTGTATCAAAGCAAGGTATTTTGATTGATCCTAAAAGAGTTACCAAAATTCTTGAATTACCATTACCAGCTCATAAGAAAGGCTTGCAAAGCTTTCTTGGGAGAATAAATTTCGTGAGGAGGTTTATACCAAATATCGCAGCTTTGTTGCAGCCTCTCACTTCTACGCTAAAGAAGAACATGCCATTCAGTTGGACCAAGGAAGGCAAGAAGAGCTTCAAAAAAATCAAAGAAGCGCTCGCAACCGCTCCTACTCTCACTAATCAAAACTTTGACAAAGAATTCATTTTGTATGCTTTTGGAGGAGTTGATACAATTTTAGCTATGTTATGCCAACAAAACGATGAAGGCTTGGAGCCGCCTATACCATTTTTCAGTCAAGTTTTGCATGACTATGAGGTAAAGTATTCTTTTGTTGAGAAACATGTCTTTACTGTTGTAAGAAGCTTGAAGAAATTTAGACACATGTTGTCCAACAACAAGGTTCATTTGCTAGTAGTGAATTCGACTGTTAAAGATTTTCTACTTAACAACTTGGATATTAATGAAAAGCATGTTGGTTGGATCACTAAAGTGATGGAGTTCGATGTTGACATTAAAGTAACCAAGCTTGTTAGAGGCAAAGGTTTGTGTGAGTAGATTGCTGGAGGTGAAAATAGCAGCTTAATAGAGACTGCGAATGCAGAAACAGTGCTAAATAATGATGTTCTAAATACTGTTCAAGCAACCCCTATTACATGGTTGCAGCAGATGATACATTATCTACAAATTGGTGAATGCCCCAAAGGCTTGGACAGAGCAAGAAGGTACTACAGACTACAAACCATTCCTTATTTAGTTATCGATGGCATTCTTTATCGGAGAGATTCCAAGGTGTCTTCTTGCATTGCATTCAGCCTGACCAAGTGGACAAGCTGCTGGTAGAGTTTCATGATGGACCTTCTGGAGGTCATTTTTCTGCAAGAACAATAGCTCTAAAAATTATGAGAGCTGGTTATTACTTGACAGAATTTTTTAGGGACGCTATTGCATGGGTTAGAAAGTGTGAGAAATGCACATTATTTGCTAGTAAATAGAAGCTTGCACTGCTACCCCTGCACCCGATTCAGGTAGAACAACCCTTTGTGAAGTGGGGCTTGGATTTTATTGGCCCTATAAACTTGCCTTCAAGTGCAGGTCATAAGTGGATTCTTACTGCCACTGATTATTTTACAAAGTGGACCAAAGTTGTCTCTTTAAAAGAAGCGAACGAGACTTCAGTGCTTAATTTTTATCAAGATCTCGTATTGAGATTTGGTGTTCCAGATTCAATCATTTCAGATAATGGTTTAGCTTTCATCGGATTAAAGATTTTAGATTGGTCTGTCATAAATAACATCTATCTGAACACGTTGTCAAATTATTATCTGCAAGGTAATGGTAAAGTGGAATCCACAAATAAGAATCTGATTCGCATAATCAAGAAGACTATTGAAGATAACTAGAGAACGTGGCATGAAAAATTGAAGCTAGCCCTTTGGGCTGACAGAATAACTCCTAAAAGAGCCACTGGTTGTTCACCTTTTGTTTTGACTTACGACAGAGAGGCTAAGTTGCCTATTTCAATTGAATTGCCAACATTAAGTTATGTTAAAGAACTAGAGTTATTTAATGAACAACCTCTTGAAGTAAGGTTTGCATAGTCGGTTGACCTCGAAGAAACTAGAAAAGAAGCTTCGAGACAGCTAGAAATACATCAAGCTCAAATGAAGAATGCTTTTGACAAGAGGGCAAGGCCTCGTCATTTCATTGTTGGAGATCTATTTTTCAAGTGGAATGAATTCAAGAGTAGACTTGGATGACATTCCAAGTTTGATGCAATATGGGATCGACCTGATGTAATTACAGACTACAAGGAACACAATGCATTCCAACTTTCGAAGATGACTGGAGAGGTGTTGTCTATCCCAGTAAATGGGATCCACCTCAAGCACTGCCTTTGAGATAAGTTATCTCACTAGTAGTAGAGTAGTTGCATATAAGTGTGTTTCACACATTTCATTTCAGTAGTTTGATTTCTCTAAGTGCTGATGCACATTGTTTTGTTGGCCACTAGGGCCTTTTAGTTTGCTTTCAATTTTGTTTCATTTTTCTTGCTGTTGGTTCGAGTGTTGTTGTTCAAAGTTTTTGATTTCACAAGAGGGGGCAGATTTGACACCGCGCTCAATGAATTGTTTTCAAGGCCACTGATCTACGCTTAGCAGGAAAGCATATAGTGGATATCACCAAAATGTTACATGTTTTTTGCCTTAGCTCAAATGAAGGAGTTGGCTGAATGTTATCACACGATAGGGTGGAATTGCAGTTTAAGTTTCATGCTATTTCGCATTATTTTTCGTTATGCATCAAATAACAGTTATGCATTTAAAAGAAGAGTAGTGGAGTTTCGGAATGGCTTTCAGATGTTGCAGATTTAAAATAAATAATGAATTGAGTACTTGAGAAAAAATAGCATTTCTGATGCTTTTATTTATTTTGTAAAAACTCATATTTTTTACAAGGCTTCATTTCATTTCACAATCAGAAAGATATTGTATTACATCATTGCATTCAAATGAATTTTCTTTTCAATTGAAAAGAAAAATTGAAATCAAAGATCCACACAAGCCATGGATATAACTATGACAATACATTTCTAATAGCACATTGCACTACTGAAGATGCATAAAGGAAAGCACATAAGTAACAACATAATCATCATTGCCTGATTATCAATGCTTGATGTTGAATGGTGCACCTTGTCATCTCGAGCTTCATCAACCTGTAAGAGGAAAAGAGGGGTGTCAGTGGCTCCGACTATGATGTAACTCATATGTTGCACCTACAATAGTACATCATACTATTAGCAATGCATTGAAACAATCAATCAAGTGTAGTATGAAAGAAGTGAGCTAGAAGAGAAATAGCAACATCATAAACATTGTTTTCCATTTTTATGCTAACATTGTTTGCTTCCTTGTGCAGGTATAGGTAAAGTCATGAAGCTGAACATTATTTGAAGACCAAGCATGTGGAGTAAAATGGGCTCCCACAAGGGTAGAGCTTGGCATGCTGCCCTATTCATTAAATGGGCTGATTTTAAAAGATATTTCATCATATTCATCGAATGAAATGAAATACAGTTGAAAGAATAAAGCAGAGAATCCATTAAGTAATGAAACCAACTGTGCATTCATAACGATCAGGGTTGCTTTCTGAAGGTTACAGGTGAACAGTGAGTTTAGTTCACTTAAAGAATTTAACTAAGTATGTAATTGATTGTAATCATATGTCATGTAAGTTTTAATTTCATTAATTCTCTTTTAGATAGTGAACAGGCATACATATACCTTAATGCATTGTTTTGATTTTCATCATCAAAGAGGATAGATCTTAAGAGCAATTTTGTACAGTGAAATATAAAAATGCATGAAGAGTACCATGTTGCTCAAGAATACAAACACAGATAGTGCATTTGAATAGTGAATGAATTTTTGGTTCCAGTTGACTGATTAAGTAACTACTACATCATGAATGAGTAATAACAAGGAGATCATTCCAGAATAATAATGGAGTAAGTATTTTTTTTCCAGAACGATTTTGAGTTACCAGTTATGCATATAAATTGGTAAATAGAGGTGATTCATAGTGATGCAATATTTCATTATAACAATTTCTACATAATTCAGAAGCAGAAGATAGATGTTTCCTTGTTAAAATTGGGTGAGAATCAAAAGACACTGATGTATGTGCATAATACAAGCATGAAAATCCCCCTCTTCACAATGAATTATACAGAAACATTCTCAAGGTATTACATTTTTTTGCCAAATTCTAAGTACTTGGAGAGTATTCTCATAATGTGCATTAGATGTTCTTTTAAGGGTAGTCTATAGTGCCATGCCAAATACAATTCTATGACAAGAGACGTCAGATGTTTTATTGAAAGGAAAAGCAATCATGAGTCAAATTTAGATTTTATACAACTATGAAAGAGAGCTACAGAAAGGTCAAATGGAATGCCAAGTAATATGAATCAATAAGTTAGCTACGGGGCAACATATAGGTTATGTTATTCTTGTCATGAGTTTCAAATGGGTATTTGGTCAATTTTGCTCAAATTCTAAATTGTGTTGGCTATATGATAGTTCAAGCCATTTCAATGAGGATATATTCTATTATAAAAATAGAACAACAAGGAGGTGAAATGAAAATACAAACTTTTAGGTTTTTCAAATAGCACAAACTGTTTGTTCTAGTTCGAGCCATATGGATAGAACAAATAGCAGTTACTTCATATTTTCAAATGCTTTCAAAGTACAGAAAATGTAGTTCTCTTTAGAAATTTCAAATACCCACATGAGGGTTTGCTTTCGAAAATACAGAAATATGATAATCTACAATACCCATTTTGAGTTTTACATCCAAAAGCAGTATGACTACAAATGTGAAGATTTTTGTGCTAGGTCGAGTTTTAGAAGAGAAGAAAATGCATTTTTCTTTAATAATCCCAAAGACCCACTTTTAGTTTAGCATCAAAATTTAGAAAAATGGAGTTTCCCTTAAAGATTTTGAATACCCATTTTTAGGGTTAGCTTCAAAGTGCAGAAAAATCAATTACAAAGATAACCCATGTGAAATTTGGAGTTAAATAGTAGGAGTATAAAGAAAATGTGAGCTCTCAGAATTGGTTCGAAATACAGAGGGAATAAAATGCAATTTTATTAAACTTTCTGTGGTACCCACAAATAGAAATGCTTTTGAATTGACATAATGGTAGTTTTATGTTCTGGGTCGAGCCCAAAATCCACAAAGAATGCTTCCTATAGTGCTCTTTTTGCATGGCCTGAACATGGCCTAAAGTTCATGAAATAAAAGAGAGCTTTTTAGGGTTTCTACAGAGCAAAAGGATTGCCAGTTGAAGGCAGGAACTAAGTACTCTCACCACGGCCAAGAGCTTCACTAAGCATCCAGAAGTTGAGAGTCGAGCCCTTAATGAAGGTCAAGCTTACACAATAGTAAATGAAGTCACAAGAAATGTAATATGAAGAGACATTAGAGTGTGTTCACCACGGCCTCAAGGCCAAAATAGAGGTTATGAAAATCATTAAATAAAGCTTACCTCTGCACAATAAAGGAAAACAAGAGTACAAGTCGAGGCTTTCATGGAGTGAACTATAGAAGTTGAGCTTGAGCTCGTTGTGTCCAGAGGAGAGAAAGTACAAAGAAAGGTCAGAAGAAAAAAAACTCATACAGGCCGCGGCCTTAGGTCCCTTTGATGTTTGATAATGAATTAAGAGCTTCTATATGAAGCAGAATAGACTTCCTCACTTGAGTTTTCAGTCAACTAGAGAGCAGGGAAGGGTTACTGAAGCACATGAGCTCGAATTTGACACCATCATAGCGGAAGTTTTCTTTTAGACAGATTTTCCTTCTTTCCAGAGTCACGGTGTAAATCTAAATGATAATTAGGGTTTGACTTTGTTTTGATCAAAACCTAATTCGACCTTATCATCATCTAGAATGTTCAACCAAGCACGTGGTGAATGTCAAAAGAAGGTTGAAATTATAATCTATGCTTCATGACTTTATTAAAGTCTAAGTTTAAGGCTTATGTGAGTGGAGGCCAAATTTTGTTAGGTCGAAGGTTGTCTTTTAGACTTTTCTTTCCCTAGTTTTTGAAGGGCTTTGAGTATTGAATAATTGAATATAGATTATCAATTTAGGGTGAATGGTGAGTGCCTTTGTCACTTAGGGTTTTGATTTCTCATTGAAAGATTAATGACCATTTAGGGTTTTTTTTTTATTAATTTTAGAGAAATCAATGAAGTTTGATGAAAAAATGAATAATTGTAATATTTTATTTTATGATTTTTGAGAAAATCAGAATGTTGTAATGGAGAAATAAGGAGTTTTATTTTTGCAAAAGATTTTCAATCTTTAAATTGCAAAAATAGACAAATTATAAAAATTTGCATCTTGTAAAGTAGAATCATAAAAGCGATATTCTATAAATTGCTTTTTGTTTTCTTGCTATTTTTAGCAGATCTTTGATTGACCTTTTCTTCTTGGTCGGATTTAAGACTTATCTTGGAGAGATAAGGTGCTTTTTTGAGCTTTTAAAGTGGTTTCAGTCTATTTTTAGAGGCTTGATAGATTCATCATGAAATCATTATGCTTTTTTCTACTTTTAAAGTAGTTTTGAGACAGCTTGAAGCCTTTTTTCCTTGAGCTTTTTTTGAGCTCAGATTAGGGTTTCTTAAGGACTCTGTTTTGATAAAAACTTAGTTCTCTTCATTGTCATTAG
The DNA here is from genome assembly GCA_007258455.2 of Sequoia sempervirens. Lineage (NCBI taxonomy): Eukaryota > Viridiplantae > Streptophyta > Pinopsida > Cupressales > Cupressaceae > Sequoia > Sequoia sempervirens. The sequence goes on along the minus strand of VDFB02000003.1, from coordinate 402,160,722 downwards.
GAGCAATTCAAATTAGAGTTTCTTGCCCTTACACATTTTGGGGAGCTTGTAAACTTATGTCTACTGAGATTCTAAGAGATTCCACTCCATTATTCAATAAAATAGCAGAGTTTTCCTTCTCAGTTCCTTTTCATGACTTGGAATAGTAATTTGATTTGTTTTGTGATTCAAATCTATTGGATCCTTTTCTTTTCTTACTATTGTTCAAGTGATTTGTAGGAGTTGCATGCTAGTTCAGGTTATGTCTTGTGTTAATTTAACCTTTTCATAAATCATTATTGAAGTGCATGGGTTGTGAGATTGTAAAATTTTTATTTTAAAGAGTTGGTGAGGGTGAGTTATTATTAGGGTCTTCTTATAGTTGATCAATATTTTTAGGATGATAGAATTTCAGTTTTAGATTTTAAATCCAGTTTATCCTTCTATCCTTTTTCTTGGAAAGCCACTTAGAATATAATTCATCATTCGGAGAACCAGCTCGCTCTAGAGATTCCTCTTTCATGCAGATCACCCACATCTGAAGGAGGTTTCCATGTTTTAGTAGTTTGCTGAATATTGCATTCAACAGGGTGCAAAAATATTGATAACAAGTTGCAAGTACAAGACTTAAGTTAGTATTTGATTCGATATTTTGGTCCACAATCCTCCATGGCTGATAGTTGTTGCTTGTAGTTTTGAAAAACAATTTATGAGTGTTGAAAGCATGTATGTTCAAAATCTCTCATGCTCTAGTGCTTGTATGGTGTATCGACATTAGTCTATTGATTACTTTTTTCAATCAAGTCTACTTCTAGCTGACTTCATGAATAATTGTGATATGGTGAATAAATTTTTGTTATGCGAATATATGTGCAACCTATATTAGGTCTATACCGACATGATGTAGTGTGTTGAGTGTTTTTGAATTATTGTTGGAAGATTTTGTGAATTCTTGAGGCCGATAGTTGGAATTTTTTATAAACATGGATTGCATCTAATTAGGCTGACCTAATTGATGCTTATGGATGGATTGAGTATATATGTTAGAAAGATTTGAAGATTGAGGTGTGAAGAAGTAGTAATTTTTCAAGTTGTGAATGCAAAAAGTGTGAAAATGATGAACTGCAATAAGTCTATTTATTGAGCATCATTGGAACTATATCAACACTTTCTAGGTGCACTCTCTTCAATTCATTCTAGTTGTGAAGCAAAAAATTTTTTGTTATATTTTTGTAGGAAGTGACCCTCCTTTTGTAAGCAGTGAGATTTTGTATCTAGATAGTGAGTCCTATTCTAGGTAGTAAGCCCTTGGTAGTGAGCCTTCTATACATTCAGTTTTGGAACTACTTTATATTGTGAGTTAATTATCACCATGGTTTCTCCCTCATGGGGTTTTCCACGTAAAATCTAATGTTCATTGTGTTGATTTTTCTTTTTTTTTATCTACATCTCATGTTCATACTTAATAACAAAACACTATGGTTGTGAAGTTAATAAGTGTTTGAAGTTTTATTTTTGAATTTGGTGAGAACTGATTCACCTCCCCTCTTAGTTGTCCTATGCCTTTTAACACTAACATCCGCAAGGTATAATTAAGCTTCTTAATAGATTTCATACATTAGGTTGGCCAAGAATAGGACCTAATCACAAAAACTCCAAACCAACATGCTTCTCAAAGTAAATACCTTCCAAATATGATATTACTTCAATTTCTCTTTCCATCAACTTCAGAGAGACTAACTTTAGAACCACAACATAATAACAATCTTCTCAAGAAAATGTGTGGTCTCCCACACTGGTATACCGAATAGAGCAATGACTATAGTAAATAGAGTTGAACTCTATCATTGATAACTTATTGTACACAACACAAAAATTCTTAAGATATTAAATATAGCTATATGAATGAGTCATAATAATACTATTGAGAGAGCAGAATCACATCTCTTATTATGATGAACTCTGAACCTAAAAACCAATAGACTAGACCATAACATTATTAGCAAAGAACACTTAACAAAATATCTAATAGATTAAATTCTGATATAGATGGTATTGTGTACTAAATATGATTCCCACAATGTTGAAACCAATGAAAAAACTAGAACAACTAGATCAACCTATGTAGGTACACTTCATGCTCATGTTCAAACTTCCAACATAGGTATTTTCAGCATTGGGGTTGCCGTGAGTTTCTCCTTCAAGACTTGGAAAGCTTGTTCACACTTCTTGGTCCACTCAAATATTTTTCCTTTTTTTGGAGTGAAGTTATTTGGGTTGTGTAAGAGAGGAGGACCAACCGCATCAAGGCTCTAGGTCATGGAGAGTTGAGAGCAGAGGGCTACCCTAACTTACCTCACTTTAAGGGGATGTTTTGAGATAAGGATCAAGAATCATGAGGACTATATTATATTTCAATCACCCTAGAGATCCTATACTTAGGTTTGGGATCTAGGTGAGTTAGTTTTTGGATTCGGTACTATGCCTCAGACAACACTCTGTCTAAGGACTGTATTGTAGTTATGGGACAATAGTGTGACACATTGGCATCTCTCAGGTGTGCTAGCATCCATATAGTCAGAAAATAGTGAACACAATACAAACTTCCTAAAAACTAATAGCCTAGCTAAATAATGTAGATGGTAAAAAAAAAAAGTATAGGAAATATAGATTAAAGTGATAAAATAAGTAAATGAGAACTAGGGTGACAAAGATGATCTCACAAAAGTGCATGTTCGCCAGCTAGCTCCACATGTACTTTCAGCTACACATAAGCAATAAAGGGAAATTGTTGGGGCTATATAGGAGTCTTCCTAGCTAGACCCTCATTTTGGTTTTTCCACCTCCATGGGCAACTAGATAGCAATGAAATAGAATATGTGATAAAGGAAAGAAATAGAGAGAAATACACACTACAAAACAATACAATGCTACTCAACCAAATCACAAAGGAGACTAGAAAAATGTTTCCACCTTCACCCAAAATCTCACTAGCCAATGGAGGAGAATGTGGACTTGGCAAGGTCACAACAACCTCAAATATGATGAAGGGAGGTCTCGCAAGAATCAAATCCCATGCTACTATGGCTTGCTTCACACTTGCTATGCAGAGTGGATGGAGTGTTGCTACTGCAATGGAGTGTTGAAATTTTGAATGAGAATGAAGAGAATGCTAGAAATGCTAAGAGATGGCCTGAGAATGTGTAGAGAAATTTCAAGAGAGATTGTGAGAGAGATGTAACGAATGAAAGAGTGTTTTTGAATGTGGGATGGGAGAATCTACCATTTTTTAGGGTTGGTTTGTCAAAGAGGGGCATTATAATTCAACCCTAATTGAATGAATAATGCCTCTAGCAACTTCAGATGTGGTAATCCATTAGGAATGGTAGTGTTCCACATAGACATTTGTGTGTCACGCGTGTGTCCCCGACAAAAAATTATCTCACTAACACAAAAAATATATGCCAAGTGGAAGGAAGGTAGTTGGGTTATGTGGAATTTCACCTTCAAATTTTATTTTCTAAGGTAAGGATGTGTAAAAGAGGAATTTGCATAAGGGGTGCAAATTCACTCCAATACATTTGTCCCCCACTTTAGCGAGAACCAATACTAATGAGTTCTTTGGTAAAGTAGATCAATGAATTAGTAGGGTTAGAAATTTATACTTGAACTATAGAGGAAGTAGATTACGATGTAGCAAACTTGAAAGTGTAGGGTAGGGAAAGGGATCCAAAGGTACTCTCCCTGAGGAGCTTAAAAAAAAAGACTCCATATCCACGTAGAACTATGAAGCTACACAAGGTACACCAAAGGCCCTCAAACTAAAGATGGAAAAATCCTGTAGGATGAAAGCATCTCACAGGCCCATAAAATTGTAAAGAAGCAACCCCCAAGATCTCTCACATGAAGGAAGCCATGAGTAGTGAGCACCTCATAGGCATGCAAAACTACAAGGAGGTATCCCCCAAGATCTCTTGCATGGAGGAAACCCAAAGAAGCAAGTGCCTCACAAGCTTGCAAACTTGCAAGGAGGTGTCCTCCAAGATCTCTCACATGAAGGAAACCCAAAGAAGCAAGTGCCTCACAAACTCACAGACCTATAAGGAGGTGTCCTCCAAGATCTCTCACATGAAGGAAACCTAGAGAAGGGGACTCTGCAGAGTTGAAAAGTAGCTTCATAGGCACACATGCAAAGCGACATGTTTACCCATAGATAAAGCATGTCTAAAAACAAGGTGGCCACATAAGAAAATAAGAAGATAGTCATGCAAACTATTAATAAGTCAAAAGGCTTTCAAAGGGGTCCCATGGGAATCTAGTGGGAAGAAAGGAGTCTGCTCAAGGGACATGTTGTTTGAAAGTAAGAGAATGTTTTTCACAAATTGATTCAACATCAAGGAATCCTTTCAAAAGATTTTCACTTCATCAAGGAATTCAAAAGGAAGAAGATGCCCCCTTGTGATGGGAAGGTCAAGACTGCTTCTACCTCAAAAGGGAAATTTCCAAGTTCTTTCTCTACAAACCCATGATGAAGGAAACACATTCCATTAGGGGTTCTAGTTGAGAATGAGATTCTTGAAAAAAAACTTGCAAATATTTTCAAGAAAAGATTCATTGGCAATGGATATATTTTCTAAAAATAAAAGTATCATAGGAATGGCACTGTCACACATGAAAGGGACAACTCAAGCAAAGAAGAGAGAAAAATAGGAAAAGAGAAAAAGAGAAATAATCACAAACAAAGGACACAGGGGTGATCTTTTGAGGATAGAGCTACTCATAAATATATATAAGTATAATAATAGTATATAAATGAACTTCTATCAACCCCCTACTATATTAGACCATGTGAAGAATGTACAAGAAAACAAGGTAAAAATTAAAAGTTGGGTCAACATGGATGGGAGGCCTAAATTCCCCCAACACTTTGCATCATTCCTAATTTGTCAAAAATCAAACACAAACATGGAAGAATGATTATACAAATAGAAGAAGGTTTACGAAACGAAAATCACTCCTATATCCAAGTACGAAAAAGGGTGACAAGGGTCATTTAGGAACATATACCATAGTTATGAGGGAACAAATTACAACACACACACATCTATTCTAAAGATAAAGAAGAATCATCCCCATAACACTCATCGATCAAGAGGTCGTACACTTCCAAATATAGATCATTATAAGGGGAAGAAGGAAAAACCTACAATGATATAATATTAAGGGGAGGAGCTTTCAACCCTCCCACAATAAGGGCTAGGGAAGAAGGCCCCACAAGGTCTTCTCCACTAGGCTCTTGTGGAGCTATGGTCAACGATTTCATGAAGATCGCCAACAAGGTCAAAACTTAATCCAAAGAGTTAAACATGCACTTTTATAGGAGTTCCATGTCGTACCTCAATCGAAGAAGAAGGGTGCACCCAAGATTCACTGCTTGGCTCATCAAATGACTCATGACCGATGATAAACTCAAGGGAAGTTGAGACTAGTTCAATCACTAGGACAAAAAAAGCTAACATAGGAACACCCTTTTAGAGATGGGCTCCTCCTATGCCCTCCATTGTTGGAAGGTCCATTCCCTACCCTTTGCTTCATCAGGGGATGTGAACTCTCCATAGAAAAAGAAAGAGGCACAGAGGAGGAGGAGGAGGAGAAAACTGCAAAAGATACCACCAAAGTATTCAACATATCCATAGGTTTAGGGAATGGTAGGATATCTAGAAGGGACATCAACACTCAACCAAAGGAGTGATGAACACTTGCACCTTTTTGGGTTCAGACACACATACACCCACAATGGGAGCTAGAAGTGAGATTAAACTAGGTAGAATGGAAGTAGAGTAGAAGAGAAAGGATAATGTAATAGGAGGCCCTGAAGTAGGGGAAGTCGACTCCTCTTCCATCTTCTACAAAGTATCGTGCTTAGCTGCAAAAGCCTTTCACCAACACTTGCACTCATGTGCAAGGTGATTTCTATGACTCTTCAAGCTAGAGACCAAAAGTTGTGAAGGGATGGAAGGCTCCTACTTAGCCATAGGAGTGTCTATCACAACCATTTTTGGTGGAGGGATAGGCTCCTAAACATGAGAAAGAGGAGTAGGTTGAGAAAAAATAGGGGGATTCAACTCTAGTGCCTTAGTAGTGGGCCTCTTCTCATTTACTACTTTGGGAGTAGAACTGGTAGGAGATCGCAGAGGCTAATACATAGAGGATTTCCCATGGGGACATTTTCTTCTACCCTATCAAACAGGCCTAGGCTCTATGGGAACAATTGGAAGCTCAAATGTGGGATGCTTAGGTTTTCACCAAGTAGGCACCATAGGATTCTCTCACAAGCATGAAACATAATTTGATGGTGCCACAACGGGGCAAGAAGGGGCATCAGGTTGAATAGTGGAAGAGGAAGAAGAGGGACCCTAAGAGGTCTTTTCTTCTTCTCTTTGACGGGCCTTGGCAACATCACTACTAGCTTTTAGGCATGCCCTATATGAAACAACATAAGGTGATGGAGGATACCTCACTCTAGGAATTTTTTATACATCTAGTACAAGAGGTTCTTTCTAGGTAGGAGAGGACCAATGAGTGTAGTCCAAAAGTGATCTAAAGAATAATTTCCATGCGGAACTGGTGATCTATAATTGGTGTCATGGATCACATGCACAAAACCCTCATGAATAAATTTCAAACATTTGTGCACAACTAAGGGAACTACATTCATAGTTACTAGCAAGGGGGTACTTAGCTTCACTCTAAAGAGTTTAGACTTAGGGATTATGTCAAACAACAAGTTTACATATTTACATCCAACAAGGACTGACAAAATGATACTACCAAGGGGAAGTACAAAAAGTCCATTATGTGTATGGATGGTGCTCATAGGTGCATCATACCCATCTTTATGTAGGAAGTTAATTAACATGATCTCCTCAGTTACGATATTCACTTGAGATGTGGGGTCAACAAGAACACCTACCATAGTGTTCCCATTGATTTGTGTAGGGATATCAAGAGACAGTCCTCTATTAAGTCCCATTAGTAGAGCTTATGAGGTGAAGGTTATATCTCTACTATTTCTCATAGGATATGTAGAGGGGATATGCAGATGCGAAAAAGAGGCCATCACACATGCTAAATGATAATATCACCAGTCCCCCCAAAGGTTGTAAGATAGGACAATGACTACTTATGGAACCTTCCTACTACGCCTACTAGGGGTCATGGGTTGGGTTGCAAGGTGAAAGGCCCAAAATGATCACACCTAAAATGCTCCAAGAACACAAGGAAAGGAGCTTTCAATACTACTAAATGGAACCAAACTGATTCACATAAATTTCACCAAGAATATAAGAGAGGGGGGCCAACCACATCAAGGCTCTAGTTCATGGAGAGCTGAGAGTGGAGGGATACCCTACTTACATCACTCTAAAGGGATGTTTTGATATAAGGATCGAGAATGATGATGACTATATTGTACTTCAATCACCCTATAGATCCTGAACTTAGGTTTGGGATAGGTGATTTAGTTTTTGGAGTTGGTACTATGCCTCAAATAACTCTTTGTTTGAGGACGATAGCATAGTTATGGGAAAACAGTGTGGTGTGCTGGTGTCTCTCAAGAATGTTGGCATCCATATGGTTAGAAAATAGTGAACACAATACAAAATTCCTAAAAACTAACTAACAACCTTGTTGACTAATCTAGATGGTAAAAATAGAATGAGAAAGTATAGGAAATATAAACTAAAGTGATAAAACAAGTAAATGAAAACTAGGGTGACAAATATGATCTCACAAAAGCACTTGTTCATTAGCTAGCTCCAAGCATACTTTCACCTGTACAAAAGAAAGAAGGGGAAAATTGTTGAAGCTGTATAGGGGTCTACCTCAATTAGACTCCCGTTTTGGTGTTTCCACCTCCACAGATAGCTAGATAGCAATGAGATAGAATATGTGATAAAGGAAAGAAATAGAGAGCAATGCACACTACAAAAATATATAATGCTACTCACCCAAATCACAAAAGAGAGGAGTGAAATGTTACCACCTCCACTAGAAATCTCACTAGCTAATGGAGGAGAATGAGGACTTGGAAAGCTCACCACAGCATTAACTATGATGAAGGGAGGCCTCACAAGACTCCAAGCTGACATTGTTATGGCTTGATTTGCACTTTCTATGTAGAGTTGATGAAGTGCTACTGCTACAATGGAATGTTGAAATGTTGCTTGAGAGTGAAGAGAACGTTGGAAATGCTAAGAGAAGGCTTGAGAATGTGTATAGAAATTGTAGGAGAAATTGTGAAGAGAGATGGAATGAATGAAAGAAGAGAGTTTTTGAAGGTAGGATGGGAGAATCTACCATTTTTAGGGTTAGTTGGTTGAAGAGGGATGTTACAATTCAACCCCAATCAAATGTGGAATGCATCTACCAACTTCAAATGCAAGAATTGGTCAGGGATGATAGCATGCCGCATGGAAGACAACACACCACATGCATGTCCCTAACAAAAATTATCTCACTAACATAATAGAAAAATTCCAAGTAGAAGGAAGGCAGTTGGGTGATGTGGAATTTCACCTTCAATTTTGATTTTCTAAGGTGAGGATGTGTGAAAGGGGAATTTTCATAATGGGTACAAATTTGATCCAATACAAGATGCAATTTGAGAGAACCCTTGAAAGTATTTCTTGTAATACCATGTAAGGCTCATAAATATTCATACCCCAATCATACTCTAGGGTGTCATCTATTCCACAATTGCTCTTATCTTTTTGAGATCCATAGAGACTCCTTCAACTAAAATAATGTAACCTAGGTAGTGCACCCTAGCTTGATAAAACAAACACTTAGATAGCTTTCCAAAAAGCTTATTGTCCCTTAGATGCAATAAGACTATCCTCAAGTGTCATTTGTGCTCCTCAATAGAATTGGAATAAACTATAATTTCATCAATAAATATTAAGACAAAGTCATCCAAACAATCTCAGAACACATTGTTCATTAGATTCATGAAGGTTGTGGGTGCATTGGTCAATTCAGATAGTACAATGTTGAACTCATAGTGCCCATTCTAAGTTTTGAAAGAAGTCTTTAGGATGTCTTATTTTATTCTCAACTGGTGATAATTAGATTTGAGATCTATTTTTTATAACATTGATTCTCCCTTCATTTGATCAAATAACTCATCCATCCTTAGAACAAGATATCGATTATTGATGGTTTCCTTGTTTAACATCTCATAATCAATACATAGATGCAAGGTTCCATCCTTAAATTTCACAAATATAACATATTCTCTTGTAATTGGGCTATCAATTCACAAAGCTCTATGGTGGCCATCCTGTATGAGGCCTTAGACTAAGGGTCAGCTCTAGGAATTAGGCCAATGAAGAAATCAAATTCTTACTTTAGAGGAATCTTGGTGAGATCTTCATGAATCACATCTTAGAATTCCCTAAGGATGGGGTAATCATCTAGGTATGGTTTCTCATGGTTGGGTTCATTGACATGCACAACATATATGACACAACCCTTCCTTTGGGCCCTTTTGATTTGTATAATTGATATTTTCCTAAGCTCTAGGGGTCTTTGTATCCAATGAATCTCAACTAGATTTCCATAGTCATCTAGACAACTAACCATCTTATCCTCATATTTTACAATGTTTTTGTGCTTATTTAACTAGTTTATTCCCAAGATTACATCTTATGATCCTAGAGGTGCCATGTAAAGGTCAACTTAGGTTAGGAAGTTGGGAAGTTCTAACTGACTACAAAAGAAACATGAATCTACTTCTCACTCTGCTTGATTATGATATTGAACTAACCATGAGCTTACCATATATCTAGGTCTAATTAGAAACTTCAAAATCATTCTAGGATCTATAAAACACTCAACAACTCCAATATCTATCAAAATAGAAATGGTTCAAACATAGAGCTTACCTATCATCTATATCAGAGAAGACTGGCACTCTGCTTGCTTATTATCCACTGCGACATGGATCTTGTGTTATAGGGTTTGCTATTGGTTTCCTTCCTTCTATGACTTCAGTTTTTGAGGGATAATAGATGCATAGTGGTCATCCCCACAAGTGAAAAACCCATCATGTGGTCCTCTTTGACCTCTAGACCTATCCTCTTTAGAGTACCTCTGATTACTATTAAAGTTGTCATCACCACTATTAGCCCTTTTTTCCTTCCACCATGGGTTCCTTCTTCATTCTTTTGAGTGTCCTTTTCCATTTTCAAATTTTTGATTTGATGCGACTTGTTTTCCTTCTTCTCATCACCCTTCTAAAACTTTTTTATTTTTGAATTGAGGCTTGAAGTTTGAACCTTTGTGGAGATTGAACAACTACTACAATTTCTATTCTTGTTTAGTGGCTTTCTCAAAAAATTCTACCATAGTAAGGTGATTGTGGAGGTCCACTTCAACTCCAATGTGGGATCTCAATCCTAAAATAAAATTTTGAATCTAAAAGAGCTCATCAAATTGGTGTTGTGGTACATACTTGAGACAATTGGTAAACTTCTTCCAATACTAAACTATGGTCAAACCACCCTGGGTTAAATTTTTAAATTTGGTCATCTTCTTATCAAAGAAAATTTTTGGTAGCCACCTCTTCCTAAAATATTAGAGAAAAATATTCCAAGTGATCTCTTCTTTCTAGAATCTCCTCTCTACCTTCTCATTGTCCCACCAAGTAGCCACCTCTTTAGACAATTGATACACAACCCAAATAGTCTTGGTTTGTTTTGATAGGTTACATAGCCCAAATTATTTTTTCATCTCTATAATCTATGCCTCGACTCCATCCTCAATGTCCTTTCCATCAAATTTTTGTGGTGCTACAATTTTAAGATCTTCCCCTAGTTCTTTCTACATTTGACCCTGATTGGGATCTCCTTGATCCCTTCCACCATGGCCAGGTTCCTCATTCTTATGAATTTGATTTTCCTATACCCCTTAGATCTCTTGCTCCAAATGGTCTATTCATGATTCTTACCAATTCAAAAGTTCTAGGATTTGTTCTAGCCTCTATTTTGACCCATTCTCCTTCTTGTTATTGCTTGCTTCTTGTCTAGTGGTCACCATAATGAATCACACTCAACTTGCATCACAACCCACATTTAGTGAAGCTTAATACAAGGGTTTACATTTTAAACATTTGCATCTACATAATGTTATGAAAATAACATGTAATCTAAAAGAGATATACATGTTCAATCACAACAAGACAAGTCTTCAAGTTTATGTCTTTGAACAACAAAAAAAAAGACTTTCTTTATTTATATTAAATATGGATTTATATTGATCCTTATTTACAAAAAATTAAGTTGTTTCCTCATTATCAGAAAGAGGAAACTTTTCTAGGTCCTTATTCCAATTTACATAATCCTTCTTGGGAGAGGTAGGACATGCATGAAGCAACTCCTCCTCTTTCGTCCATAAAGGTGCATTAGGTCTACATCCTAATGGTAGATCTCTAATCATAGAGGGTTTCTTAGTCTTAGGTGTTCGTTTGGACTCCTCAATATTTTTAACTCTCTCCAAATTGAGTCGAGTGAGGGTGTGTGCTAGAGTTCCATCATTAGGAATATTAGGTTGGTCTTTGGGTTTTGGATTCTTTTTTATAACAACTTGTTTTTTCAAAGCCCTAATAGTCTTTCCCTTTTTCCTTCCCAAATTTTACTTCCCCATTCCTACAACCAATTCAAATTTGGTTATTCATAAGGTAACCTAATTTTGGTTAATGTTCAAATAATTACCTAATCCATCCACTATGGGCTCATAGGCCTAGAGCTAAATCCTAAGCTCTGATACCAAATGTAACATACCCAACTAATATTTCACAAATAAATTAATATTTGAAATTATGAATATCAATTAAAAACATAAATTCCATAGCTATTTTCCATCATAGAAATTTTATGTCCAATAATATAAAATAAAATATATTTGTATATTTATTTCCAAATGTTGATAACCAATATACAAGGTTTGGCTTGACATTCAATCATCACATAGTCAATACAATAATTACATCAATGATACAAGCACATCATATAAAATAGAATTCCACTACAATTCCTCATCAAAAGCTCACCTCCACTGGTGGATGAGAACATGGTTCAAGTGCATTTCCACCCAATCATGAAGCTACGCTTCCTTGAAATTCTTCTGTCCATCGAAGAATACTCGAACCTGCATGGAACACTTAGCAAGAGTGAAAATTTGCAAGATGGAATTTGATGCATGCCTGACCACATGCATTTCTATCTATTGTTAGAACATGAAAGTTCCATGTTAGGTAAAGACATAGAGATGATAAATAAATAAATCATTATTTTCCAAATAATGATTGTAAATCTTGGCCAAGCTACAAATTCTACTTAAGTAAGATTTGAGAAAATAAAAATCTACAATCTCTGGCATCCTTTCCTAGAAGGCAACATTCCCATAAATGAAAGGGGTATCCCTTGGTTCTAGACCATCTAATACCATCATACATCCATGTGCTACATTCTATCTAGTATTTTGTATCATTTCATCACATTCCATTTCATCATATAAGTAGTCAACATAATTCAAGGATAACTATACAACTATTCATCAAATAATTATCTTTCCTTAAGTTTCAAATTTACTCAACCATGTTTCATTTCTACATTTTTCTATCCTCTACAAATGAAATTAATCTAACATAAATAAAATGAGTAAATAATACAAAATAAGAAGGTATACCTCATGTATGTGTGTTCATAAATGATGATTTTATCTGTGTGCACATATATGCAGATTAATTACTCAAAAGATATTCAAACATTTGAAGGAAAATTATAAGGCATTGATTTTTACCTATTTTTTCTGCAAGTTCGATGATTTTTTCCTTCAACAAATTGGAAATAGCTACCCCCTCCTTTCATTCCTTTTCCTTCTGCTTTCTTCTCCCCCAAATATTCTCTATCTTTTTGCTAGATTATCTCCTCTTTTTTCAAAATTCATCCCTCAATGTCCATTGATTTTGTAACTATATTTGGAGTGGTCTTGATTCTCCATACCTTCGTCACTTATCTGCCCACTCCCTTGTTTTCAATGCTTTATCCCCTTCACTCTAATATGGGAGGAATCAACCTTATTCAATTATGAAATGGGTTATATGAATATTAATTTTCATCATTTTATTTCCTATAGTTTCATAAGGAATTTTCAAATAAAAGAAACACTCAGCATTAAAATCCTTTACAACATATTTGTATATATATATATATATATATATATATAGTTATATATATAGTTATATAGTTATATAGTTACACACACACACACATGTAGGTTCACAAACATACATTTTTTTATTTCCTTTATCAAGAGCTTACTTTCAAGTTCTTTCAAAAGAAAAAATAATATAATTGTTCTTCTTATGATAATTATGTATAATCAAATGTATTTTCAATACCATTATGAAATTATCTTTGGAAAAGACAAGGTAAGAAAATCAATGCAATAAATTTATTTCTATCATAAGATTCCCTATTTAATCATTTAGGATTTTCATGTAAGAAAAAATGATATCTATCAATTGCAAGACAAATGTGCCAAATGCCATGGTCTATTGTGGTGTGTGAGATTCCAGATTCCTGTGTTGCTTACCATTTGTCATCCAACTAAGCATTCCTTCCTCAACCATGTTCTCGTTCTTAAACCCGTTCCTACATACACACACCCTTTCACTTGCAATTTGTTCACTAGTAACCTTTAATTGATAATCATTATAAAATAATTCTCTTAAATCATAAAGTTGCAAGATAATCTTTTTTGTAATATTATTGCATTTAAAAAATTCATAAACAATATAAGATAAATTTAATTTTTCAATTATTTCAATTAACTTAACATTATTAAATTCAAGGAAATTGAGATGTCACAAAAGAGGAATGGATGAAATGGATGAGAGTATGTATAAATTTATGGATTGTTGGAAGAGAAAATGGATTATGGAGATGTGATGGACAGATCAATGGTGGAGGAAGAATGGGAGGAATTCCTTATGATTGAAGAGAGAATGGAGGGTTATAATGCCCCTCCCATTTCTATCTTGTTAAGGTGAGAATGGTGATTTAGATTCATTGTTTCCTCATGATTGATGTCATGATTATTTTATGGTTTTTTTTTGTGTGTATGAACCATTACATGTTCGAGATGAGATTCACTAACATGTCAATTGTTGGCATTTAGTACATCTATATGCTTGGATATTTTAGTTTGCTTCAATTTAGTGAAATGCATTATTTATGCTATGATTAAATGTGAGCTTGATTATGGATGTTTAGAAGTAATGATTTATTTAAGTATTTATATGATGAATATTCAAATGTCATTTTATGCTTATTCTATTGGACACATTGGAATTATTATGATGTGCTTCAGCTATATATACATTGAGCAGGTATCCTTGACTTGCATTCAATGGTTATAGCTATAGGGTTATTTCTCAAACTAGATACACATGTATGATTTATTCCCTAATGGTAGCTAATTCTAAGATGTCGCATTAGGCCCCTTCATATCTATTTCATAGTTGTACTCACATCAAGTAGGGTATGTGTCATATTTGACCTTATGTGAACCTGAATCTAATTAAGAAGTTATTCTGGAATCCCTATGTGTTGTGAAATGCCAATACATGCTTGATTTAAATAATTTTTGAATTTCATACTTTTTTGCAAAATATTTAATAAGTTACAAGTTGCATGATTTAATCATATTTTAATCCTAGAATTGGATTAAGGTGAATATTTAAATTATAGTTTAAATTACCTTTGCGATCATAAATGATATGGTAGGAATCTATAGTGATCACTTAAATATCTTATGTATTTTGGGGAAAGCAAGAAAATGATTATGTAGTAAAGTTAATTAATTTCGGAAAAACCCTTAGGTAGGAATGTGTATTTGTGCTTGATTTAATCGTATGGATTTAAATGAATTCAAAATATTTAATGTGAGTGTTTTATTTATATTTTAAAATTTTAAAGAAATAAATAAAATAGAAAATATGAAAAAGAAAATGAAATAAAAGGAAAAAGGACTTAGCATTTTAAGCAATTGCTGAATTTGGAGGTTTTTTTTCTCTAAAAAAAACCCACTCTTCCCATATTTTGGGAATGAAGCTAGAAATGCATTGATGAAAATACTTAAGTGAGATTTGAATTAATGGAATAGGAATTGGTATGGGAATGTGCTCTTGATTGGATTCACTCTTTCATGTGGTGTCTTATGAGTACTCTTTAGTTGTTTATTTTACAAAATTAGTTGTAAGTTCCTATTTCTCCTTCTTTGTTCATAATTTTAATTTCAAATGGATTGTAGGTAAATAGTCGAGTATTAGACACTCCCAATGCTCTTTCAAATTTAGAATTAGAGTAGTTATGAATTTAATTTGTAATTTTTTGAAAAGTGTTAATTTTGTGCCCTCACCATGCCAAAATTTTGTAAAATATCTAAAATTTGAATTTGATGTCATAAAATGGTTGTACATATTTTGAGCAAAAGGGTACTTTTCATTTTTTTAACTTTTGAATTTTTGAAAAGGGGAAAATTTAAAGCTCAATTAATGAAGTTTCTACTACATCTAATTTCTAGTTTTTGTCATTTAGAATTACATTGAAATTTTGAATTCAGAAAGTAAAATTGAATTATTTATTTTGGGTGAAATTGAGTCTCCTTAATGGATTTTGTAAGGAATTTTTTAAGATTGTGTTTTCAAGTTTTTGAGAAAATAAGTTTATTTCATGTGAGTGTTGTACTATTTTTTGTGCCACACTTGTTGGAGGGTGTGATGATTGTTTTGGAATATTCTAATTAATTTTTACTTTGTGAAATATTATATAATGCACTATGGAGAAGTATTATTGAAAGTTGGAAAGATTGTATTCTTGCATTAGTTTTCATTTCACACTCATTGCTAAGTGTGAAGAGCCTAGGATTAAGGTACTAGAGAGGCTTTTGGGAGTGGGTATGTGTAGGATCATGATGGGCCAAAAAGTGGCAATATTATGGGTATTTGTAGGGTATGTGGCTAATGACTTTTTTTCACCCAAAATTAATGAAACGAAAAGGGTTTTAGAAGAGATTCTCAACTTTCCACCAATATAAATTATGATTTAATTTGAATTTAATAAATAATTATTACTCATTTTCTATTAGAATTATGACTAGAGTCCTAATCGATAGGCTGATTGAAAAACATCTATAACTTTCAAATAGTATCACATTTTCTGAATCTGAAACATGTGTCACATTGTATGCTTCATATACTATAGGATTACAAAAAAGTTAAATTTCATGAAGTTTTGACCAAGTTAAGGTGGTCAGACATATGAGTTTTTATATTTTTTAAAAGTTGTAATAAAAAAAATATTTAATTATTTACTTGGAAACAAATTACAAAAAAATATGCATCACATCCAGACATGAGTCCTCTACTTATATATAAAATATTATAAAAAAATATTATCATTTTATTATGGTTAGGGTGGGATAGACACCTACTTCTTATTTTTCCTTGAAATTTAAGTACTCTGCATTGAAATTTCAAATTTTCACCAAATAGATTTTATTTATTTTTAAATAAACCTAGTAGTTTAGAAACTACATTCAATTTTCTATAGATTCTATTCTTACATATTTTTGAAATAATATAGATAACTTATTCAATTTTTTACCTCAAGTTTCCTAACACTGATTTTTCTAAATTTTTTGCCACTTAAGGGACTATTTTTTCCATGGTGATCCTGCACATACCCGAGTGGTTCCCAACATGTCCTTGGACCAAAGTGGAAAGTAGATTGATCATGGGTGGGGAGTCATTTAATCAAGTGATAATTAATGAAACATGGGTAAATAATTAACTAATATAATGGATGCCCCTCTCATGCCTTAAGTGATAGTATAGAATAAGGATGTTTGAAAATACATGCTATCTCAAGGAGATTGGGTATTGTAAGATCAAGTATCATCATCTGTATGAGAGGAGTAATAGATTCCATGGGTTCCATGCCTTCAAGCACTGTGATAACACACCCTAACTAGCTCTCTAGCATCTTCCCCTAGTGTCGTGTGTGTGTGTGTGAACCACCATTAGTGGGTTTTCCCAATGATGATCCTTGTGATACCCTTCTAATGAGTTATACCATGTGTTGTTCCCTTGGTGAGTTTTCCCAAGGATGAATTATTGTATGGCATTTGTGACTTGGACCAATACAATTTGTGATGTGACATTGGTGAGTTTGGCCCAATGAGATCTTGTTTGATCCCATCTATATTTGATTCTTCTTGTGCTTGGATGAGTGTTCATGTAATGTGTTTATGGAGTGAGTTTATTGTGAATATTGTGTGTGTGTAAGCCTTCTCCCCATTTTTTTGGCATGTGTGTTATGCTTGTGGCCCATGTGATTGTCTCCTAGCATGGTGGGAGTTGATCATTTTGATTTGATGAGGTCAAGTGGAGTGTTAACCATTATCAGTTACTATGTGTGAGAAATGATAGTATCAAAAAATAAAGATAATAAAAACACACCAATGCAACATTAAACTAAAGAAAGATAAATAAAATGAAATAAAAGAAAACAAACAGAGCTTCTTCAGAATCATTCCATTGTCCTCTATCTATAGTGATTCACTTGAAGTTGCTGCTCTCAGATTGTATAAGCAAAGCTTCTCAAAATGGCAACCTGTAGAATGAGTATGCATAAGGAGAATACTTCTCTATCCTATATGTTGATGAAGTGAATACGGATATGCACAGGGGCTGTAGATTATGCACATGGGGTTGTGGATTGTGGATGTTGTTGAAACTATGATATGAGGTTGATATGCCATGATATGGAATGCTAATATACTAAGCTATGCTATGCTATGATTCTAGAATGCTATGGATGCTGGAAGAATGATTGACTATAGTTTTCCCATACAAAAGCTTCTCTCTTTTCAGAGACCCAACAATCCCTTTTATAGATTTTCATAGGCAAGAGCCTAGCTGGAAAAGATCAATGGTTGTGAGATTGTCTAGTAATTTTGAATGGTGAGAGATGGAGAGGTTGAGAGGAAGATGGAAGATGTTGGGAGGTTGGAGAGAAGAATGGAGATTTGTCTTCAACCCATGGGAACAAGCTTGCTCAAAAATAGAGAAATTAATTTTTTGTTTTGAAGTTTGTTTCACGGTTGTTGGAGATAATCCAAATTAAATAAATAAATTTATTTAATTTTATGTGAATTTGAGGATTTTAAAATATTTTTGAAATATTTGATGTGAGTGGACATTAGAAGATTCAATAAAA
Organism: Sequoia sempervirens; assembly: GCA_007258455.2. NCBI lineage: Eukaryota > Viridiplantae > Streptophyta > Pinopsida > Cupressales > Cupressaceae > Sequoia > Sequoia sempervirens. The sequence goes on along the minus strand of VDFB02000003.1, from coordinate 402,142,399 downwards.
TATTTAGAATATTTAATTGTAAATGGACCTTAGAAGAATTAATTAAATATTTGGAAATATTTAATTGTGAATGGAATATTAGAGAAGAATATTTAATCTTTATTTGAATAAAATATTCAAGCCAAGATTATGTGATAATTAATATAAATAAATCATAATGTTTAATTATTAATTAAGAGGTGGATAAGAAAAGTGATTAAACAAACTTATTTATTTAATCGAAATGAAACAATATAAATCATTTATTTAGATTTATACGTAGAATTAATTTAGAGATTTAATTAAATAATAAAAATATTATTACCAGACTATTGTGATGTGACCATTTTTAGATGTATACAGTTACCTATGGTTCATGGATTCAGGAATGAAGTTAGATAATGTAAATTCAATTTTAACTCATGTAAATATATGTATATCATCCAATTGTAATATACTGTAGTGTTGGAAAATGTACATCTTTACATTTTCACACTATGTTTGCATCCCCTTAAGTAATTGGACTTAATTAAGCCTCTAATTGGCCCAATTATGCATTTAAAAACTTAATTAATTTCATTTTCTAAAAGAGGGACCTAAATTTTAAACAATTACAAATATAAAATTATACATCTTGGAAAATGTGTGTCCTAGGTTTAGGGCCTAGGACCCACTCACCCAAGGGTGAATGGGTCCTCCTTAAGTTTAGGATCCCATTTTTTAATATGTTTTTGGTGGAATTTTTATGATTCAAATTCAAATTTCAATTGTCATATTTTGATTTTTAATTGTACAAGTAAATTAAGGAATTACCTATAAATACAAGGTTATTTCATCAAATTCAAATCCTAAGAAATCTAACAAGTAAGAGGCAAATTTCACAAGATAAAAGATTATTGTCCAGAGAATTTTCTAGAGTAGATTTATTAGTTAGTTATTGTAGCATTCAAGATCCCATCATGATGTCAAGATTTATGTGTGTTTATGCATGTTTTTGGAGCTAATATTGTGATGTAGGTTTCAATTTTTCAAGCATCCAATCAAGTCATTTCATGCAAAATAATTTCCTTAGAGAGATATGTTAGACTTTAGTCCTCTAGGGAAAGCCATTAAAGGGTTTGGTGAGTTGCAACAAGCTAGTGTACATTCATCATTATTTCATTTCAAGGTTTAATTAACAAACTAGGGATTAACCAAGGAAAACCCTTATACACAAGAACTAAACATCTTTATCCTCTCTTTGCGTATGTGCAGATTTGCAGGTGAAGAAGGATTAAAAGCTAATCAAAAAGTGTAATTTCACAAAGTTTTCAAAGTTATCATAAAAGTTGTCAAGACACAAAAACTCACCTATAGAATTTATTTTTGAACTTTTTATAGTCAAAACCTAGAGAAATCAAAGCCTTAGATCCAACATTAGAGGACTGCAAAAAGAATTTTAAGAAAAGGATACAAGGATATATTCTCCTAAATAGGATGCTTTATGGAAATTTTGAAGTCGAGTAACTGTGTTAACCTTCTTTGATCCTCTAGTTGATTGTTATTTCTAATATCTGATTATCATAATACTTCACATTTCATGTGATAGATCTCATATATTGGATTATTAATGTACTTTTATTCTTCTCCCAAAACTACTTTTCAATCAAATTTTATAGTTTTCTATCATAAGGAAGAAGAGACTGCATAGTGTGTCAAAACTTGGAGTTGACTCACCTTAAGGGTTATAGGTAAGTTCTAATTACTTGTGGCACTATCCTTCTTCCTAATGAAATTTGAAAATATGGATTTGTGATTAGGTGGACACCCCCTTTTGTGCTTTTTGGAATAGGTCCCTCATTTTTAGATCTTCCTATCATCTACCTTTTCCTATGTTTCATTTTGGTGAACTTCACATTCTTGCACTATAAATTTTCTGAAATTGGAGTTCACTCAAACCCTAGATCTAGTATTTTCATAGTAGTTGCATATTAGTGAACTTTCATTCATTTAAATTAGAGAATTTAGTCAAAATTACATTCCAAAATTTTTCACTTTGTTCACTATTTGTCATTAATTGCACTTGCATTAAGACACCTAAATCTAGAAAAAAAATTCACAGAAACATAGTTTACAACCTAGAATAGAGAAGACAAACAATAACTTAGAATTTGAATTTTTTATTTTTAAAACCTCTATACAAGGACTCATTCACCCTTGGGTGAATAAGTCCTTGAGGGCACATCAAAACCAAATTTTAAAAGCATTTTTGTAGTCCTCTCTACTTCCTAGATCCAGTAGTAAACCATTGCTTGAATCTGTCAATTTTTTAGGATTTTTTGTTTCATGCATTAGGTCTAATCATCTATTTAGTTTAGTCATTTTAAATAATTCCAAATTTATTTTAGTATTGAAAAATATCAGATCTGTAGGACAATTGTTTACATTCTAAAGCATTGTATAAATTAGATAGATTACTTTTCATTTTTGGCACACACTAAAAGCTCTAAATTTTAGCATCTTTCCTTTACAAGTATGCTAGGAAAAATCTCATTAACAAGCATGTTAGTCACTCTTCAAATATCTTTCCTAGTTATGGGAGTCTCTTAGTGCAAGAAAATGAAATTGTTGACACATTCCTTAATACCACATTGCCTATTCTTCACTCAACCCCTAATATCTCTCCCATGTATGAGGATGATTTGATAAAAGAGGAGGAAAACATGGATAATCATGATAACCATCTTTTTTCTTCTCCCAATACCCCTCCTACTTGTGATGAAGGTATCTTTGTGTTAGAAGATCCAATTATCGAATGTCTGATAATCTTATTTGTCCCTCCTACTTCTCCCACTTGGGAAGATATTATGGCACAAGAGAATGAGAACATTGAAACATTTATTAAGATCACTTTACCTAGTCTCCATTCATCTCCTACTGGTGAGAATATTTTAGTGAAAGGGGATGTAATCATAGATAATCATGACAATCATATTTACCCTTCTCCTAATATCTCTCCTATTTGTGAAGAAGATATTTTGGTGTTAGAAGATCTAATCACTAAGAGTCATGAGAATCTTGTTTCTCCCTCTCCCAATGATTCTCTCACTTGGGAAGACGTTGTTGGAAAAGAGGATGAAATAATTGATGAGAAATAAATCCTTAGTTGTTCTTATCCATATTCCTTCCCTACTTATGATGAAGTTATCTTAGAAGATCCAACCATTGAATTCCATGAAAATGTTTTTTTATTCTCTCTTCAAAACTCTCCTACTAGGGAAGATATCATAGTGCAAGAGGATGATAGCATTGATACATGTCTTTCAAACAATAGTAATGTGGATTTCTTAGATGAATATGATAAGGTGACATTATATTTCCCCTCGCTAGAAGATCATCAAAATGAGGATAAACGTATTGAGGTTACGAACATTAGATCTCCCTTGATTATTAGATCTCTTAAGAGTCCTGTAATAATTAGACCTCCTATAAGTCATTTAATTAGTGGGACTCCTAATTCATATCCTGAGCCACTTCTTATCATAGGAACACCACAACACCAACCAAAACCGCTTGGACATATCTTAAATTTTGCAAGGAAAATTACTAGTAAATATTTTTTGTAGCAACCAAGTTATAATGGTAATGACTCTCATATAATAATTGTTGGCCATAGAAGAGTCAAGATTTGATTCCTTGATGGTAAAGTGAAGGGGATTGATGGTGTTTTTCATATCATAGGTTCAACACAAAAATTACTTTCATTGATTAATCTGAATAATGTGGGTGTGTATGTTGTTTTCTTGAGTGAAGGATGTATGATCACCAAATGAGCTATTGTGTTGGAAAACGGTTTTTATATTGAGTTAGATGCATGCACTATTCAATGTAATATTTCTTTTGAAAAGTTGAAGAAAAGATCCTTATATACATTTTGTCCTCACTCTCAAATAAAGTTGTAAAAAATATATCACATCTAATTCTTATGGTCATGCATTGTAGGAACCTAAGGGTTCTGATTCCTTGAAAATGAAGCCTCCAAGATAGAAGAAAATGTTATGGAACTAAAGACTTTTCCATATTGGTGAGAAGCGTTCATTAATATGTGTTTGGTCTTGTCAATTTTCCTTCAATTATCAAAATCTATATATTATTTTGTATTTATTAATGAACACAATAGGAAATTTGTATATTTCCTCAATAGTAAATATGAAGTATTTAGTTGGAATGAGGAGTTTAAAGCCTTTTTTAAAAAAATACTAGACTAGTAGAAAGAATAAGTGTCTGGAGAATAATAAAGGTGGAATTTTTTTTTTTTGACAAAATTTGATGTAAGTTGTTTAAAGAGAATGATATTGAGAGGCTTGAGAAAGCTCTATACACCACTTAATAGGATTGATTTTTGGAGAGGATGGATGGGATATTGAGGTATATGCACATGTATGAAATGAGAAGAGGTCTAAGTTGGAGAAAAAGTAAATTAAGTTTATCTTCATCAAATACCATGTTGGTGAGAAATGGTACAATATTTTAGATCCAATGGAAAATAATATTCACTATAATAGAAGTCTAGGCTTTAGATATTTTAAACCTTCTTCTACTATTTTATAGATAAATAATGAGAATTAGAAAAAGGATGTAGATCATGTTCCAGGTCTACTTTGATGAAAAATTAAGTACATATACCTATTGAACCTAATGATGAGGAGACCTCAAGAAGCTCTATAAGTTTTAAACAATAAGAATATCAAACTCAACCATTGGGGAGTTCCACACGAGTTAGGAGATAACTTGATAGGCTATAAATTGTTCATTGTTGGATTTTAGTTGTATATTTTTATTGATTGCTAATATGAATGAGCTTAGGAATGTAAAATAGGCTATGGGTATGAGTGATAGCATTTATTTTAGTGAAATATATGGATGAAAAGATGACTACATTGAATAAAAACAACACCTGGGATCTAGTACCTTTTCTTATAGGATATAAACTTGTTGGATGTAAATGAGTGTTCAAAAATAATGTTTGGTCCTAATAGAAAATTGAGAAAGGCATGGTTCACCATAAAGGGGTATCCGAAGGTGGAGGTAATTGATTATGGTAAAATATTATCTCCTATGGAAAAGATAACTTCCATTTATTTCCTCTTATCACTTGGTATGCAACATATGATTTAGAAGTTGTGCACACATATGTGAAGAAAATTTTCATTTGTGGTGACTTGGAGGAAGAAATTATATGTTATAGCCAAATGACTTCATTGCGAAAGGTAAATAAAATTTGGTTTGCAAATAGATGAAGTATTAATATGGTCTAAAATAGTCTCCTAAGATGTACCAAAAGCTGGATAACTATGTGTTGAGTTTGGTGTTTCAAAGGTCCAAATCCTATCACTGTGTTTACAATAAAACTCACAATGGCCACATTCTCATAATTGCATTGTACATGGATGATTTTTTCTTTGTTTGGAATGGAAAGGGTTTTATTTATGACTTGAAGTTTCAATTTTTAGCATAATTTGAGATGAAATATTTAGGTGTGGCTAGAAAAATATTAGGAATGGAGATCAAAAGAGAAAAATCTATCAAACATATTTGGTTAGGATAGAGAAAGCATATAAATTCAATGTATTTTTAGCAAAAGTGGAAAACCACTATAAATATATTAATATAAAATATAAGTTATACAAAATCCCTGGTTCAGGCGAGCATCCTAGTAGGAAATAACTAGAAAGAAAATGCCCAGTTATAGCTTGAGTAAGACCATTGACTGACATTTTACAATTCAACTATTTTTCCATGACATCCAAAATATGGCTATTACATTGCTAAAAACTTTCACTCAAATGAGGCCAAAATACTAAAACAATACCCTTTGACTATCAAAAACCCTTTACAATGAGATCCCCTTTACATACCCCATTACATGGACAAAACCCTTTATAATTTTGGAAAACCCCTATTACATACCCCATTACATGGACAAAAATCCTTTACAATTTTGGAAAAAATGACCCATTTGCAAGATTTAAAATTTCAATCCATTACAAAGCATTACAAAATTATAATTGCTAAACAACTGAAGAAATGAAGACAAGATTAAAATGAAGCAGACTTGTTTCCTGCTCTTCAAGGGCCATTTACTAAACTTTCTTCATTCACCACTTGCTTTTGTTTAAGATCATAATCATATGATGGAACTTTTTTGTTTATATCAGGGACATAACGATAACAAAATTTTCCTTTCACAGTTGATAATTGTAGATCATGAATGTAAGTATGGTTCCTCAAGAAGGATATTGCATGATACTTTCTCTTAAAGTTATCTATCTCTTCCATGGATATTGTATATCTATACTTATTAAGAGCTTGATACAAATGAGCAAAAGTATCATACATTGTTGATAACAACATGCCTTAAAAAATCTCTACATACCTCTTTTTGTAATAGATAAGATGCCTTGGGAATAGTCCTCCCACCAAGCCATAACCCTTGGTGAAATCATATTGTTGAATACTATGGAGTAAAGCTTTGTCTTCCAAATATAGACTAATAACAAACTTATTAGCTATATTATTTAAAACATTGACATTTTGAACCAAATCCAAAATGTTTGATGAGAAAATGAATAGTAAATTAGCTAGAAAGATAATCCTTTGCAATTATGTGTGCAATACATCTTTTCCTATAATGAATTTGATATAAATTCAATGTTTGAAAGATTCAACATAGTTTATTATAGATCATTGGTTTCTCTTATTATACAAGGAATGAAGTTAGCTGTGGAGGATTATTCAAAATATGGTACAAAGATGGATTCCATGACTAGATTACTATATGTGAGTGATATTGGTAGTTTTATGTATGTCATGGTTTGTACAAGGCTAGAAATTAGCAAAGAAATGGGAGTCACAAATCAATTAATGACTAATTTTGAATTGGTACATTACGATGTGTTTAAGTGATTATTTAGATATTTGCAATGTACTTTTAACTATTCATTGTGTTTTCTTAGTTATCCTACTAGACCTCAACATTCAATTTGTATTGATGGATATGTGGATTTATATTAAGTAGGTTACATTGACAACATCAGATCCACCAATGGATGGGGGCAACCCTTTGGTGAAGTGGTGGGGCTTCTTTCCTATCAGGCCAACAACCAAGGTTCAAACCTCGTGGGGTCATTCTCTACCACATTAACAAATGGAGATTGTTTGTCCTTAGTGTTAAGGGGAGACCCTTGGGTGAAATGGTGGGGCTTCTTTCTTTTAGAGCCAACAACCAAAGGCTCATACCTTTAATATCATTAAATTTAAGGGGGTAAATATTTGGTTAAGTGGTGGGGCTTCTTGCTTGTAGGGCCAACAACCAAGGTTCAAACCTCACAGGGTCATTCTCTACTGCATCCACAAATGGAGAATGTTTGTCCTTGGTGTTATGGGGAGACCCTTTGGTGAAATGGTGGGACTTCTTGCTTGTAGAGCCAACAACCAAAGGATCACACCTTTAATATGATTAAATTTTATCAACAAACTAAGAAATATCAACAAGGTTTGAGCCCTCATTATAGTCTACTTTCACACAACTCTTCTCTCTGTGAACAAAATGTGCAAGACTATCAATTACAGAATGTGCAAAGCATTCAATTGTTTTATACTATAGATTTAAATTAGTTTCTAGTTTTAAGAGGGCCATGGGTAAAAGAAAAAGAGGTGAAAAAGGAAATTTACAGGAAGTAGTAACTAGCCTAAATAGTTCTTATTCTTTGGTGATAAAGATGCCCAAGACTATAGAGTGGGTGATGAATTTTTTTCTTGATTCCTAACTAAATTTATACTCTCCATTGATAAAGCTAAGTTCAAAACAATAACTTGGGGAGATAGTAAGGAGGATAATGTTTCAAGATCCAATGGGTCATCTAGCTTCTTTGTCATTTAATACTACACTAGAGCCTACACATCTTTCTCATTATTTGATTATTGAGTATAAAGGGGGTAATCAACTTCAACGAAAAGTTCTAAGGGATGATGAGTTGGAAATCCTGGTAGAGGAAGTTTTATTGATAGTGGTATCATAAATATGTGATGAAATTATAGAGGAAGAGAGCTTTTGGGGATCTAACTCTCAAATAGCATCAAAGGGGATGGTTAGCTTTGAAGATATTTTTTATATTGCTAGGGATTTGGAAGGGAAAGAGGATTAGGTTAAGTTGAAGGAAGAGGCAGTTAACAAGGACTCATTTAATGGGATACCCAACCAGTCTTGTCAATATGCATTGAAGGAATTGGGAATCAAGGGGATGAACAATGGGATGTGGAGTTATATTTTCCAAAGTCTCTCTCTTTAGCACAATCTCCTTATCAAACAAATGTGAAGAAATCACCAGCAAAGAGAGGAAGGAAGTCAAATCTAACTATGTTAAAAGAGAAAATTGAGGCAGGGGTACAAAAAACCATTTAAAACTATATTCCAAATAAAAGACCAAGGAGAGCCTATTGCTCTCCTTATATGCAATTAAGGTCTTTTATTGGAATTTTAGGGGCATTAATGCCCCTAACAAATGTGCTCACATCAAGCACCACATTGATGCTTGTGGAGCGGGTATCTTCCTCTTGCAAGAAACAAAATCTTCAAATGCAACTTATGACTACAATCTAAAAATGGAAAAAGTGGGCCTCAACTCATTCTATAGCACAAGGAGCTTCAAGTGGTTTGGTTATTTTTTGGAATCCAAAGGATGTAAATGTCAAACCCTATAGAAATGAGAACTATTGGTAGCTTCTAGAAGTTTCTAAATTTGATTTGCAATTTTGTCTACTGAATGTTTATGGGCGAACTTCAACTATTGATAAGAAAAACTTATGGGATGAAATCACTTTCCAAATAAGTGGCCTAGGGGATGTGAGAGTAGTGGTTGTTAGGGATTTCAATGCAATAATAGATCTAAATGAAAAGAGTGGGGTATCATCCCTCTAATTAAAGTAATGATAGACTTAAACAATTTTATTCTCACTAATGCATTAAAAGATATCCTACATCTTAAGGTTAAATACACTTGGTAAAACAAAAGGAAGGGTTTTCTACAAATAGCGGTGCTACCACAATAGTGGTTTACACTTTCTGGGAGATCCTGATTTTTGTTGAAATCACATATTTTTAGAAAATATAATGATTTAAGCCTTGAAAGTTTCCATTTAAAGGATTACAATTGAAGAGGGTTTGATCAAACCACCTTAGACCAAGCTTGGGATTTGGATAGAATCCCACTAGTTTTAAACCATACCTATAACAGAGTCTCCTTTACACCTATCAAAATGTTGATTAAAAACCACTTTTGATTTACCTTTTGGGTGATCAAATGAATTCATTTAAAATTTATTTTTTGTAAGTATGTATTCCCTATTATAAGCTTCCAAAAAATTATAATTTAAATTAAATTTGATTTGATTATTATATTTATTTTTTATTTCTTTTGAATGTAGGTTTTTCACCGAAAATCAAGCTCTCTATTCTGCACATGTTGAAAAATAGAAGATTATCAATTTTTTGAAAAATATGAGTGCACCAAATATTGAAGTCCTTGATCCAATAAAAAAAAAAAAATAATTGAATTTCGATACATTAAAAAAAAGTTGTGTTATATAGTCTACCTCTATCTGAATTGTAATTGGTTTGACTTTGAAACTTGATTAAGAAAAAATATTCAATAACACTCTATGAAACCAATTGGAAGCACTTGATATCATAGTTACAATTCTAAATTTTTAAAAAATAGAATTTTATCCTTCATGGAAAAAAAATTATGTGTTATACAGTGAGTGTCACTCCTTAAAAATGGTGTTTACTAAAAAAAACTAGTTTTCAAAGGAGATGGAAAAAGAAGTGCAATATTATGATTCCAAAATTTTTGAAAAAAATATATTTAGAATCTACATAAAAAATGTCAGAAATCACTAGTTTGCATCATCTTCAAATTACTTACAGTTTAGATGTTATAGGTGTTTGAAAGTGAAGATTTAGTTAGAAAAAATTAGTTCAGTGTCCACTTTTGCCAAAAATTGTAAACTGGTATTGTGGGATCACCCATAGTTGAGTGTTTGGACAAGTTTCTAGTGACATAAAATTGGCTCACAACACATAATAAGCTAGAATATGAAATTCTACCTTTTCCAAGATCTAACCATTATGCTATTTGCCTCAATGTTTCAAATGTTTCTCTTCCAAAAAGCATATCTTCTTTTAAATTTGAAAGCATGTGGTTTAGGAATCAAAACTTCATGGACTTATTGAGGGAATGGTGGAATAATGTGCCATATGAATAAGTCAAGATGATGTTTCAACTATCTAGAAAGTTAAGGTATATGAAGTACCAAATTATAAGTTGGAATATACAAGTTTTTTAGGAGCTTTCAGATGTTCATGTAAAGGTAATTCAAAATGGATTAGATGCCTCTTTTTGAAAAAAACAAAAAAAGTTACAAGAGGATTGGGAAGATCTATGTGCAAAGGAAGACATTTATTTGAGGAAAAATTCACGTGAATTATGGCTGAGAGAAGGAGATTATAACACTAAATTTTTCCATGCCTCTATGTAGGTCAAGAAGGTAGCAAAATTCATAAAAGAAATCCAAGAAATTTCAACAAGAAATTGGCTTAATAAGGAAGAAGACATTAATAAGGAAGGAGTTAATTTTTTCTTAATCTCTTGGCAGCTCCTCAAAATATGAGTGATAAGAGAATAAGAGATGAAGGAGAGCTTCCTGATGCAATTCCTAGGCTGGTTAGTGAAGATGATCATGCTAGTTTAATGAAGCCATTTACTCTAGAAGAAGTAAAGAAGGTAGTCTTTTCCTTTCCCCCAGCTAAGGCTTTAGGTTGAGATGGGTTTACAACTATATTTTTTCAAAATGTTGGGATTTTGTGTGTTATGACCTTCTTTGGCCTTTGGAAGAATCGAGGAGAACAGGGTCAATTCTTAAGCAATTCAATGTAATAAATATTGCAATTCTGCCCAAGGTGAAAGAGCCTAAAACAATTGCAGAATGCAAACCTATATCATTGTGCAACACAATCTATAACATCTTCACTAAGGTAATATATTTAACATTGTAACCTCTTATTCCAAAGATAATATCTCAATAACAATGAGGATTCGTCCCAGGGAGGGAAAATTTTGAAGGAGCAATAGTTGCACATGAAGCACTTCACATGATAAAATCTATGAATCGACCTTATTTCATTGTTAAGCTGGACATGATGAAGGAATATGATAAAGTAGACTAGAATTTCCTAAACAAAGTGCTTCAAAATTTTGGTTTCTATTCAAAATGGCATAGGTGGATAATGTCTTTCTTATCAAGGGAAAAATTCTTAGTCATCATCAATGGGAGTCCCATAGGTTTTTTAACTGCTTCGCAAGGAGTAAGGCAGGGAGATCCATTGTACCCTTTTTAGTTTATTATGTTGGCAAAGGCATTAAATAGATCTATCTTACTTAAGCATAATCAAGGTCTATGACATGGGATCATGATAGCAAATTTAGATGTTTCAATCACTCATTCTCTTTTTGTAGATGATACTCTCCTCTTTGGTAAGGCAACAATTGGTGAAGGTAATCAATTCAAAGAAGTGTTAGATAAGCACTCTTCTGCTTTAGGACAAAAGATTAATTTAGAAAAGTCAAAAAATTACATTTTTAATACGAGTGCTAGCATAAAGAACAATATTGTACACTTATTGGGTTTTCAAGAAGCTTATTTTCCATGCTCTTATCCAGGAATTCCTTTCTTTAAGGGCTTTAATAATGTTACATATTGGGATAAAGTGATTAACAGGCTCAAATCAAGAATTCTGATGTGGAGAGCCAAATGTTTGTCACTATCAGGTAGAATAATGCTAATAAAGTCAGTTTTAACTTCAATTCGTAATTATTTCCTAGTTATTCTTAAAGTACCTTGTTCAATACTATTAGAAATTGAGAAAAGCATAAGAACATTCCTCTAGAAAGGAAATTTAAATGACCAAAAGAAAGTACCTTTAATATCATTAGAAGGTCTGGCAAAGGGAAAGAAGTATGGAGGTGTAGGTATTAAAAATATTCGATGTAGGAACAAAGCTTTTGGAGCCAAGCTTGCATGGAAGATGTATTTAAAGCCTAATGCTAAATGGTGTAAAAGGTAATGCAAGAAAAATACTTCGACAATGGAAACTTGACAAGAATCTTGATAGTAGTTAATCCTCCTAAAGGGTCTACCATGTGGAACTTTCTAATCTCATGTAGGAAACTTATTACATCTTTCTCCACATGGGAAGTGAATAATGGAAGATGTGTAAATTTCTGGCTAGATTCATCGAATGGGAATCCTCCTTTGTCAAAAAATTTGGATCTACAACATGTAAGAATGGTTCTATTAGAAGTTTGGGGGGGAAATTTCTTAGATTATGTATAGTCATTAGAAGTTTTAATAGGGAAAGTTGTTTGGAAAATTTCTCCAAGAAATTTGCTAACAATAGAGTAGTGGAATCAGCTAAATAATGTACTTAAGGAAAGAGTGGTGCATCCTTCATCAAAGCCTGATAAGATTATTTGGTCTACTTCAAAAGATGGGGTATATTTGGTGAAGGAAGGGTATGTAGTTCTAGCTCGATCAAGATAAAATATGACTTCTCAAAGAGCCTTTTATTTTTGTTGGAACAATAGTATTCTCCCCAAGGATGGAGGTTTTGCTTGGATTGCTTTAGAAAAGAGAATTTTGACAAGTGATTGACTAAAAAAATTAAAGATAATTGATCCATTTAATTTTTTTTTATGTGAAGAAGTCCTTGAAATGGCAGATCACTTGCTTTTGCAATGTAGATTTTCTCAACAATGCTGGGTGCTTGTAATAAATAAGTTAAACTTGTTTGTTCCTTTACCATATTTAGTTTGGGAACTATTTCAAAGTTGGTCTATCCTATACCAATCATCTTTTTCTGCAAGCATTTGGCATGTGATTCCTACACTAGTTATCTGGAACATATGGTGGGAACAAAATTTGAGAATATTTAGAAAGTCCAAATCAATAGTGGCTTCTACAACAATGAAAATTGAAAAGGCTATAACTAAGGTGGTTAATTCAAATGTTCAAAGACAAAAAACTACAAGTTCAATTTTCACAAATTGGGATAATTACCTCTTAAAACAATGAAAGGGATTAAAATTTCTATTTGATGGAAGTTTGCATAAAGGCATTAGTAAAAAAGTGGATATAAGTGTAATAAAATGGGAGGCCCCACAAGGAGGGTTTGTAAAATTAAACTTTGATGGAGCATCAAAGTGCATCTCGGATATATCAGGGTCAGGTATTTGCATAAGGGACTCTTCTGGGAGAGTTTTATTGGCATATTCAATTCATCTTCAAAAGGGAACAAATAATATTGTGCTTTGGGTTTGTAAAATTAAACTTTGATGGAGCATCAAAGTGCATCCCAGATATATTAGGGGCAGGTATTTGCATAAGGGACTCTTCTGGGAGAGTTTTATTGGCATATTCAATTCATCTTCAAAAGGGAACAAATAATATTGCAGAAGCACAAGCACTTTTGGTAGGTTTGGAGATGGCTTTGAAAATGGAATTTTCAAGTTTGCACATGGAAGGGGATACACTGCTAATAGTAAATTATTGTAGAGAAAGAAGAATTCACAATTGGAATTTAGGTTATATTCTTCGCAAAGCTTGGCATTGCTAGACACATTCCAGGATTCTCTGCTAACCCATACATATAGGGAAGGTAATAGGTTGGCTTATTTTCTAGCAAGTATGGGTTGTTATTCACAAGAAACACATATTTTCAAAGATGGAAACCAATTAAAGGCAATACTAGGTCTGGCAGAGTTAGCAATGCAGGAGGCAATGTCTTTATAGTAAGAAAGGTTAAGTCGGTTTGAAATAAAATGAAAGTGGAATCTATATACCATAAAGCCATGTTTATTTTAAATATGCCTTATAAGGTATGTGTCATGCCTCGTTGCAATACAATTATTAATTCGCATAGCTATCTTCAAATGCTAACTCAAATTTTGATAGTTCTTCACACATTTGTGATTACAAATGTTGTGGTGGAGGCACGAGTACTTTGGGAGAATGAGACAAAGTGTATTAACTAGTTAATCTTAAGGGATTCACCTGTACTTTTTCCAAATGGAATTGGTATCCCGTTTCATTTAGGGCTAAAAGAGGAGCTTACTAAATTTGGAGCGAGTGTTGGTCATGGATTTAGTAAAATTATCTAGCACGTGTAAAGTGCCATCAATTATAGTGGATCCATGGGAAATCAAAAATGAAGTATTGAAACATATCGCCAGTTATGATTATTTCTAACTATGTTTTGTGTGAATGTAGGGAACGTATACTAATAGAATTTTAAACATCATTAGTCAATACATATTTGGTTTTAGGTGGCAGCGGCATATTTTAGGAGAGGATGAAATATTAAATCGACATGACAACCAAATCCATATATCTTGGTGTGATTCAAATTTGAGGCGTTCCTTTTTTCATTTTCCCATCATTTCCAAGAATGACTTGGGAAAGGCGAGATTGAGATATGCCTTTAAAGTTGCATCTATTAAGGGAAAAAATTTATTAGCAAGGGTTTATATTGTCTTATGATCTCCATTACAACGTGTTCTGGGTGAAGCTTTTATTCGAATTGGTGACTTTGTGCAAGGTTTGTAAGTTATGGTGTCTTCATTAGTTTCTCGACGTCAAAAAGGCTGGTGGTCTATTGTTTGAAGGATGACTTCGGGTGGTAGACGGGTATCATACTGCACCAACATCGAATATCAGCCCCGTAACTATATAATACCAGTAGCAGTCTGACCCTAGGAGTTGCCATTCTCGGGTTGTATTGAAAAGGAGCATCTTCAACAATGCTTTAAGGTAAATTGTTCGCCAATCCTTAACTCTATCAAATCTTTGATAGGTGAAGAAATCTTACATATCGAGACTTAGCGCATAATCTTCTCGAGGAATATCCTCTCAATTTTTCCGCCAAATGCAATGGATTTATTACAAAATTAAAATTCCCTTCAGCTAGTGGCAAGAAAGGTTGTTAATGAAATTTATTTGCAAGATGGTGCTTTGCTACAAGGTGTCTAGGCCTATGAATTTACTCATGGTGAAGGGTATGTGGGCGGGTTATTCCCAAGGAACTATCTATTATACAAGAAAAGGTATGGGGAAGCATATGAATCTTTGAAGTTATCCTTGCTGAAAGACTTGTCAAGCTATTTGTATATAGCCCTGAATAGGAACCATTTCCAGTTTGCCAAGGAAGACATAGATAACTTCAAAATAAAATATCATGCTCTTTCTTTCACTCTCTCACATGACTGTCCTCTTGGGCTGCAAACAAGCGCGCCTCCTCCAAATCTCCAGGAAAACAGAGCCAACGTTCTCATACCAAACATCAACATAACAGTTCACTCCCAAGCTCCAGCTGCAAGTCAAGTTCAAATGGTTTTTGGTGAGGGTCAGGGAGAAAACTCGGTGAATACAGTTCGTAGGGGTTAATCTAAAACTTTTATAACATATATGTTTTGTATATCCTGCATAGAAATCTACTAGTAAGGGATGGTAGTGCTTTCAAAATGTATGATTTTGGGTTCCCATCCTATAATTTTGGGATGCACTAACTTTGTATGGAGTTAAATATTTTTTTCTGATCGGCCAGTTGATTTGTTTAGGTTGCATAAGTATTATCTGCCATATAGCTTATAAACTCTATGTAATTATATATTATATGATATTAATATAATTATAGGCACTTTTCCTTTCGCTGAAAAAAAGAAGACCCACCAATAGATACGAATTCATGATTTTTGGTGGTGCTATTAGTTCAATGAGTATGCAAAAATTTAGTCTCTTTGTCTAGGAAAAAAATAAGAGTATATAGAAGCTAATCATGCTTGTAAACATTCCATTTCAAGGATTAGATGGTTTGGTTATAACATTATAATGTTCTTGTATTAAAATGTGATCACATTTATACCTACTTTGATATTCCAAGAGGGGGAGGGAGAGAGGAAGATGTAGAAAGAGGGATGGAGGAGGAGGAGAGATTAAATTATAAATGTGGAGATAGAGAGGTGAGATGAAGAGGGAGAGAAATTTAGTTTAAGATAGAGTGAAAGAGATGTAGAGGGTGAGATAGAGTGGGAGAGAGGGGAATGGAGAAAGAGAGAGATGTGGAGAGATAGAGAGTAGGATATAGAGAAATATAAGTAGAGAAAGGGAGAGAAATAGGAAGAAAGAGAGAGAATAGGAGATGGTAGAGAGAGGGAGATGGGAGAGGGACATATATAAGACATAGAGTGAATTAAAGAGAGAGGGAGGGGGCGAAATAGGTCTAGATATAGAAAAATAGAGAAGATATAGTAGGGAGAGCTTGATAAATATGGGATGAGAGAGAGGATGGGAGACAAAAGAGAGGGAGGGAGAGGGGAGAAAGTGAGATAGATATATATATATAGAGAGAGAGAGAGATGATATATAGATTGGTAGAGAAGAAAAATATATATGGAGAGGGAGATATACATATAGGAAGATAAAGGTAGAGAGGGCAATATAGAGAGGGAGAAAGGGAGAGGTAGAGAGATAGGTATAGAGAGGGAGACAATGAGATATGATAGGGCTAGAGAAGGAGAGATAGCTCAATATATATAGAGAGAGAAGGGGTAGAGAAAAAGAGGAGGAGATATAGAGTGAGAGAGGGAGAGATCACTCAATATATAGATATTCGGAGGGGAGAGGGAGAGAGGAAAATATGGCAAGAGAAATAGAGAGCGGTATGTATAGAGAAGGGGGATAGGGGGAGGTAAGGAGAGATGAAAGGAGGGAAGGAAATAAGTAGAGCGATATCCTTGAGATACAAAAATGAGAGATATGGGAAGATAAAGAGAGTGGTAGAGATAGAGAGGGGGGAAGATAGGGATGAAGGGAATGAAAGGAAGGAGGCTCTAGAGTTAGATAAGGGGAATATAGGTCTAGGGATGGAAAAATAGATATGGAGAGGAAGAGAGGAGGGAGATATAGGGAAATGTTTAGAGAGAGATAGGTCTAGAGATAGAAATAGATATGGAGAGAGTAAAAGATATGGAAATATGGAGAGAGAGAGAGAGAGAGAGAGAGAGAGAGAGAGAGAGAGAGAGAGAGAGAGAGAGAGAGAGAGAGAGAGAGAGAGATGTCTAGGTATAAACAAATAGAGATGGAAAGAAGGGAAGGAGGGATTGATAGGTTTAGAAATAGAAAAATAGATATGGAAAGAGGGAAAGATAGACAAAGGGAGAGAAGGGAGAGATCATAGGGAATTGAAAGGGTAGGGAGAGAAAGAGTGAGATCAATAAATAGATAGGGAGACAAAGAGATGTGGAGAGAGGAAGATTAAAATTATTAGATAGAGAGAAGTAGAGATAAACAAATAGAGATGAGGAGAAAAAGGAGAAGATGGAGAACTATGTAAATAGAAAGAGAGAAGTATACATAGAGATAGAGTGAAGGAAAAATAAATCTAAAGAGGCGAAGAGAGATAGAGCTAGAGAGAGATGGAGAGATAAGGAGATAAAGATAAAGAGAGGGAGAGAGGAAGATAAAGATAAAGATGAAGATAGAGGGGGAGACTTAGATATATTTTTTTCATACAAATATGAGTGGGTTATAATGTGAGTGCACTATAATAAACTTCTATTTGTATCTTCTTCAGGTATTTTCAACCCCTTAGGGTTGGATTTTCCTTTTCCATCCAATCCAAAGAGTTGGGATTACATGTCTAAGACTAAGGGATTTTTTTTGATAAATTATAGAAAAATGGCTAAATATTGAGTATTCTCTCAATCAATTTTGCATGTCTTTCAATCTTGAGTTAAAAATATACCACAATAATCTCAAGCTCTCTCTTAACTTAAATCTAATCACATTATTTTTTCTACGTTTCAAATATGTTAAGGTTTTGATCTTTTTCTTTTTTCTAGTGTCCTTTTTTTTCAAAAATCCTATGTGTTATTTTTAGTTTCATTTTTACCCATCATCAAAATTTGAAACAAATTATATTTTTACAAACTAGACTCTACTCTATAAACATTAAAAAAAAAAGATTTTTAGTTAGCTTCCACAAAAAATTAAGGGAGAGCATGCTCAATTTTTCAATTTTGAAGATGTGTTCCATTTGAAAATTAGTGAAAAATCATATATTCATTAAAAATTTAGGCATAAAATACATGATGTTAGATAATTTTTCACGAAAGAGATTCTTAAAATATTAAAAAAGATAATATTTTAGGGGGAGCATACCAAATTCTATGTTATTTTTTTTTTTAATGAAAACAAGAGATATTTGTGTGCTACCCCTATTTGAATCTTTCAATCTCCACTATTTTAAAAAAAAGTATTTTAGAAAGTAGATTCATAGCACAACGAGTCTTGTTGTTGCTTCATCTTCAAATTTTGAGCATAACTATCTTTAGTTTTTCATCCAATATCAAATTTTCCTAATTTCAAAAAAGAGGCCACATAAGACACCCCTTTGATCTCCAATTTTCGGGCACTTACACCATGAGATGTCATTTTTTGTCAACTATTTACTTAAAATAGAAAAAAAATATGTTGACATAAAATATTTTATCGTATTATTTTAAAAAAATAGCAAATTTTAGTATTTTTTTCTTGACATGATAATCAATCTTATATTTTAATTTTGATTACCTACATTAAGTAAAAATAAATTATGAAATAGAAATAGTAATTAAAGTATACAAAAAAATGAAAACTACAGTCATAGATCTATAAAAAAATATTTTTATATTTTTAAGAGAATGCTATTTAGGAGTTGTAGTTGTTGAAACATTACATTATTTGAATTTTTTTTTTGGAAAATTGGCATCAAAATGGTGCTACATATGCATTTAGTTGACACTTTCAATTGAAAATTTTGTGGCTCGTATCTAATTTAGCTAGAATGGATCTAGTTACACCATATTTTTTTACCAAATTTTTTGTTAGAAATTCCTAATGTTTTTTGTGCTAATAAGTTGGCCAAAAGTGTGACACACTTCTATAATTTTACCCAAAAATAAGCATTATGGATTATTCCTTTAGAGTTTTTTTTGTATAATGGAGTGACTGAATGACGTGGTTTACACCTAGTGCTATTCTCAAACCATGATTTGAAGATTTTGGACTATCTTAGATGCCTACTAATTAATTTTAGTTGCATAGACAGTTAAAATGATTACAAAATTTAGCTTCATTCTTGTCAAATTTTTTTTTTAATTTTCTAATGCCTTATTGATAAATTCATTTTATTACATTCCATGAAATCATTGTTAGTTATTTTAATTTGGTTTAGTTACACTCAACATCCCATAAGATCTCATTTCTTTGAGCATTTTTTAAAATGATCTCATAAACCCATCTATGCTTTAGCTTTTGCATGCATGTTTCTCAAGGCATTTGCAATATTTTTATTTCTTGATGGAAGTCCATAATCTATGTCAAGACTCTCTTTCTTGGACAAGATATGGTTATTTCATTTTGTATGTTTTGATGGATGTCTAAACCCTATTCCAAAATTCCTAATTCAACATATATAAGTAAGATAGAAGCACAATAATGGAAATTGGTTTTACACATGTAATTTTTTTTGTCTGAAATTTCATAAAGCCTTTTTAGTAAATCCATTTTATGCATGTACTATAATCATTGTAGTCTAATTAATATCTTCTCTTCAAGGGAATCTAACAAATATAGTCTCTATATCATCTATGCTTCCTCATTTTGCATACATGTCTACTAGGGTAGTTACAACTTCAAAGTCACTTGATATCTTTTATGCTTTGATGAATTTCCATAACATGTTCTAAAGCTCACAAATTAGCATAAGTTGAAAGTGCCCTGTTAAATATGAATTTATTAGATTGGAAACCCATTAGCATGCCTATTGCTTTCCTACCATTGTATAGGTAGGAAGGAAGATTGTTGAGGATCTTCAAGATTTAAGAGCTCATGTATCTCATAGGTTTTATATTAAGAAATGGCTTGAGATTATTTAGAGAACTGTAGGTTTTCCTAAAGTAATAATATAATATATTGCTTTAGTGACATCACTACTAAATGGGGAATATAGAACTATATTTTTGTATTCATGTATTCATAATTGATACTACTATAATAATCAATGACTCAAAGTAACGATTAAAGATAATTTGAAGTTATATTTTGATTATTGAAGATTTTACTAGATTATCAGGGTCTTATGGAAGAATTAAGTTGCATTAAAATTTTCATGTCATGTATTGTTTCTATTTTATACTTAATTAGTTATAGTTATAGTAAAAGAGTATTATGTGATCATAACTAGTCCTTTTAAAATTTGTAAAAATTTGGTAATATTTCTATCGATTAAAGAGAGTAACATTGCTAGATCTTGTTCATTATTTGATTTGTTTACTTTAAAGGATTATTGTCAATTTTATGCTAATCAATGCTCACTCCTAGTCATGAGAATATATTCTTTGACTTATTAATGTATGTAATAAATGAGTTTGTAAATTGCACAAAAAATTTATCATATTTTATTTTATGAAATTATTATTGAATCATATCAAATTGATGACATTATGTGAAGTCTTGTGAGACTCTATGTAAAACCTTGATTGGATCCTGGGTATTACGCCTAATACATAAAACAAAATACTTAAAAAAAATTAACATTTTGGAATAATAAAATTGAATATGAATTCTAGGTAAACGAGAAAATATTTTACAATAAAAGTTTAGATGAGACACCCCTTTAGGTGTTTGAAAGTAGATGATTCTCTATAATTTTATCTCTACTTCACCTAGGGGGAGACAACTAGAAAAACATTTTTAGAGAAAGATTACTTACAAAAAGTTGCATAACAAATCATATATTTGCATAAATATAGTTTCAAATAGAACTACATATTTCACACCTTGTTCTCTCATATATTGATTCCATGGATACATGTTATGAAGGAAATTTAAGAAATGCTAGATATTTCTATTACTCAAATATAAACAACATTACAAGGTTTTGTGACCTATTTACAAATGATAGAAATTTGATACTCATAAGAATCCATAGAGTGGATTGTATTGCAATTATTAGGTTGAAAAAAACTTAAGGTAGGGTACAAGATATTTTTAGGACTTGCAAAAAACCTTGTAATGCTATCTTGGGGGTGATGATTTTTTGTAAGAAATTCAAGTATTGGTTGGTGCCAATGAGTCATATTCTCTAGCCAAACATTTATTTTAATGTTTCCTATCCTTTCCTATATTGTACTAGATATAGAATTGATTTGAAATAACCATGATTTATGATTATCTTATGTGTACAAGAGAGCCTAACAAGATAGAAGAGCCCAAATTGACTGTGATTACTTACAAATTATTCAATTGAGATAATTGAAGATTAAATAAGCCAAAAATAATTAATTCCCCTTAAAGTTGTAAAAATTTTGTGAAAATTTGAGGTGCAGCCTAGATATTTTTACTTATAGGATAAAAATCATCCACAACCTTAGTTGAAAAAATCATTTCATAATGTATTACTCCAAAATAATAACCTAAATCCAACCACCTAGTTTATATATTCATATTTATTACCTTCTAACTCACATTTCATTTCACAAAATCATGGTCCATTGACTATATCTATAGTAAAATCTTATTCTTCATTCATATTATATATTCATTTCCATTGAAGGTTCTCATTCCAACCACATAGTCCATACCTTTCAACCCCTATTCCATTTATCAAACCTTGATCCTCTCTAGAGCCTATATCCTTTTTTCATAATCCATACCATCCACCCATTATAATTCCCATAATAATCCTCATCTACCACCCTTATGTTGTCCCAATCCTTAGGAATGTTTCTTAATCCCTTCAATAATTTTAAACATTAGTCCATACTTTTTACCATCCAAATCAAACCAGAACCATTTAATAATATAATCCATCAAGAAAACCACATCTAATCCAATCCATTCATAAAACCTTGTAAACCTTATCCATATTTTATTTAAAGTAATCAACTAAATATTAACATATTCCTAAAACCATCAAAATTAACCTTAATTATTATTTTGTATCCAAATATTAACAAACCTCAATTTAAGTCCTACTAATCCTTGTTATCCCAATTATAATAATCGTTAACCTTAATCTAAATAATCCTATCACCAAAATAAATCCTTGGAATATCAGTAATAAATCAATCCAAAACTTAATTAAAATGTCAATCCTTGATAATAATCATCATCCAATCTAAATTATCCAAATAAAATACAAACCATTCAAACAATAAAAACCAATGATCTAACCAATTATTGATGGACCCATATCCTAGATAAACTTGATGCCAAAAATAGAAACCAAAGAAAAGAAAATTATCATACTCAAGGGAAAAATAAACACCATTAATCTCTTAGATCAATTCTTCCTCCCAAATCAAGACAAGTACAATGACTAAAATGGTATTATTAACCAACCAAGATATGATACCTATGATGATGGTGATGATTATAGTATCATTTTATAAATATAATATGATCCTTATGATGATGAGGATGGTCCTATTTTAACTAGCTTGAATATGATCCTTACAATGATTATGATAGCATTGACCAAGAAACCATTAATGAGACCTTTATGGGGAATCTTGTGATAGATTCCTAACACCCAACCATAAACTCCCATATCCTTTAGATCTAGGACCTCCCTAGTACTAGATACATCATAAACTAACATTGGATTCCCATGACTCATCCTTATCCAACTTTTGATAAGGGAAGCACTTATATAGAGAAATGTCCCTCATCTCCCAAATATGCCTCATCTAAATCCTAGCAATCATTTTTACCCAAATATTCTATGTGTTCCAAATCATTCACATCTTCCTCCTCTAAATTATTGTCCCTCAAATCCTTTAAATCCTTCAAATAGAATATATATTCCTTATTACCACCATCTAATTAAATATCTGCCTCATCCAAGTCCTCTAACAAACTTATCTCAAATATGGACATTTTTGGATGCTATATTTCTCTCATATATCTAGTAGATATTTTATCCAAGTATTTCTCACATGGGATAAAAAATAAAATAAGAAATTAATGAAATTCATGTATAGAAAGCTTATTAGTGAATCTCCTATGACTACACCTATCTTGGACCAAAAACCATCACACACTCTACCAGCTATCAATCCCAATTAAAAGGTTCATAGCTAAGATCCATTTTTTCAGTGCCAAAATCCTAATTCTATATAATAATTCCCTCATCACTATGCAAACTCACATCTTATCATCTAAACCATTAGACATATGTCAAGATAAAATCGTATAGTATAAGTTCTAAAAAATATCCATTCCAAATCAACATCAAGTTACCCAAACACTATGAATTGATGGAAATAAATATTAGCTAATCCCTTATCTAATCAAAATTCTATCCAAACATATATAATCTTTGATCATGATCCTATTTATGACTAATAATCCCAAAATGATCCCATCCACCTTTATCCTATGCATGAGCATAAAATTTAAGTTGATCACATACATAATCCCACAACTTCCATTTCTAAATGTGATACACTCACCTCCCTTAGAAATATGCACTCAAATAAATAACATGGCTAACATCAGAAATGACAAGTATATCATTGATCAAGAAGAAATAATCATGAAAAAGGAGAAAGAAAAAACATTTTATCCATCTGGTTCAACCACTTACATGAAAATTGGCCTTCTTATAGATGAAAAAATACCTCTATAGTATGCAATAATTATTTAATGATGGATTTGGATATTGTTTCAAAAAAATAACATAATTTATTGTAAATTAAATTTTTCAAATAATGGGCTACAACGGAAAGGGGTTAGGCCTTCATGAAAAATCCATTTTGGAACCAATATTATTATATGAGAAGACTCGATATCAAGGCAATAGATACAAACCTCCTAGAAATCATTCTAATGATAATACCTCAATGATAGTTGGGGAAAAATTATCGAATAAAATATCAAAATGAAGGCCATTGAGAAATCCTCTAATAATCTCATTATTACCAATTATTTTCTTACTCCCTCCATAAAAATAGAAACTCTCATACTCAACATCTTACACCCCTTAGTTGGGGTCAAAAACACCATACATCATACAAAGGGAATAATTTCAATGAAGTGAAATACAATAAATAGGCACTAAAAACATCTGCAAAATCTTAATCAAGCACAAAATTACAATGAATTTTAAAAATTGCATTCATCCAAACACTAAGGAGAAAGGGAATTTAATATGGATGGACCAAAGTTAAGTGAATTGTTGTATCTAATCAATATATTTTTTAAAAATAAATCAATAATTCTAAAGTCACACATTACATGCAATAGGTGTGAACCACCTTCACATTTATCATGAAAATCCTCATGATTCAATAAAATTGTTGGTCCTAATCTTGATCCTACTCCCAAATCCAAATCAACATCTCCCAAATCCAACTCGACCTTCCAAACATAACACCACCCATCGTAATCCAACACCCCTCAATCCAAACATCCAAATGAAAAATATTATACATACAATTCAAATCATGCCATCCTCTTCCTAAATCCAATAACTTGAAATAATTAATCAACCGTATCCTTGTGGAAACACTTTTAAAAAATGCTTATGACAAAAATATATCATTTTTTTACATTAAATAACCCAACCTAGCTATCAATAGGCATCATTATACTTGTACATTGTATACCTTTAAAAATATTCTATTAGAGGAAACCTAAAAGGTAGGGTACTATTGAAACATCATGACATAATAATCCATATCAAATACATCAAACAAAAATTCACATGACATTTAAGTTGAGGAGACCCCAAAAATCTTAAAAATTCAAATACTAAAAAAATTGAAAAAAAAAAGAATGTACTAAAGAGAAACAAGTTCATCCAATGGTGGAAACCACTTTATGTGGTGCCTTGGGAAAATACTATTATAAAAACCACCAGTGGGATTCATGCGTAAGAACAATTTATCTAGTTTTGGGGTAATTTATCTCATCAATTCCAACATATTTATCCCTCCCATCATTTTCATCCATCACATATACATAATCTATTTATCCTATATAAAACCCTCCTTTTGAACTTGACAAGAATTGTAGCACAAACTTAAAGAATACTTTTTCTAACTCTTGACATGGCCATCCTTTTATCCTTGCATCAGTTAACATCACATATTTCCATATATCACTATCCAACTATTGACAACTTGGTTGTCATTGATGTCAAAGGAGAGATCAGAGGTGAAATGAATCTGATCTCAAAACAATTTGCGAAGCTTGATGAGGAAGGAGCATGTTTTACAATTGTTACAAATTTGCTAAAAAAAACTTACAATGTTAATATCATGCAATATTGCCTTGATGGTGCAAAAGTCGAAGGAATTTGATTGCAGATTCAACATGGGTTTTTCAAGTGAATTCAATTGTTTTGGTCAGCACTATCTAAAGATGTTTACTCTACTCAGGAATGGATCATTTGTGCTCTCAACTTGTATTAGAGTTTGCAAATAAACCCTAAGGTTCATAGTCATGACGGATGAACAGATGTTATATTTTTATGTTGATTGTGTATGGGCAATTACTGGTTGCTAAAGTCATCACCTAAGTTATCGTGCTGCTTGGGTGACTAGCCCCTTTACATAGTGCTTCCAGTTGATCATGTTTGTGTGTATCACGACCTCCCTTCACATCACTATTTGCACTTTCAACGTATGTGATCAATGACAGCGATCAAATTTGTTTGATCAAACGGTGCTTGCCATCCCGCAGTGTGTTTGGTGGGTCCGAGTTTAGCCCTGTGGGATAGAGAGCTTAGGCCACATGTCTAGTAGGACCCAACGGTAAGCAAATGCTTATTTGGAGATCTATGGCATAGATTTAAAGGAGGGCGGTCAGATGGTGATCACTACATCATCTCACATTGCAGATTTTTTTTTTAATGCCCTAAGTGAAAACGCAATACACTGGACGGTAGCAATGAAGATATTGGTGGGTCCGCATTTCATATATATGATGGAGTGATAAAGTGGACAAGTGTCCTAGTGTATAGGTGGTGAAGAACAATCGCATCGCAGCGTTTATTCACATTGTTGTTCTGAATAAACCAATGCCAAGGGAAGTAGCGATATGCAAGAAGATAAGATCAATGGCGCAGATTAAAAGAGTCAATCTAATGATCATGTTTAAAGATGTTGAAGTAAAAGGTGAGCCAAAGTATTGTGGTGTAATGCCCATATTTTAAACTTCAATTGGACACGAACAACCTAACAAATTTACAACAAACTTTATTAATTTGCAATAATTTTTTATTTTTTTAAATAATAATTAACACAATTCACTACTTACAACTATAGTCAATGATCTCACTAGTTAGGAAAAGGATAGAAAGGAGTTTGTATCTTTAACAATAATGTCTACTTATTATGGGTCAACTTAACATACCTCTTACCTACTCTAGCACCACTTGTATTCCAACGTGTTATAATTGCCTCACTCCTAATGTCTGTACCTGCAACGTCTACATGACTTGGTGCACACATAAGATCACCAAGTTATCACAACATGATCATTGTAATAAGTGATATAATTACATTGCTATACCAATCAAACAATAGGTTTACAACATTAGGAGAGAAATAATAGTCCAAACAAAACTCAAAAAAATAGTGATAAGGGACTAATCTAATTCCTCGAGAGCTCATCTCGGACGACCTTGCCTACATATATAATTCATAGAGGAATCGTAGTTCAACTCTTCCCATTTCATACTGGGTTACTCATAATGAGGGTATCTCCCCTCAAGTTCAACATATAACTAAGTTACTTTGACACAACATAGTCCCAATAATGTTGATATACACTAAAACTCAATTGCCTACTCAAATACATCATGTCCTAAATTCTCTAAGTTATAACACTATGAGACTAGGTACACAACCCTTTCTAAGGTCCTTTTCCCTAGACAGTTTCTCAGTCAGCTGCCACCTACTTAGGTGAAGCTGGGAATCGAAGACCTGATTAAGGCTACAGTAACAAAATATGGAGTATAAAATAAATACTCATGCTTGCACAACAATGTTACAAGGCATAGAAAGATGTTAGGAATGAATCTATGAAGCAAATTCACAAGATGGAAAGTTCACTCATATTGCATGTTGAATAATCATAGTAACCATCCATTACTCTACAAGTGTTTACAACATCACAATTATTAGTAAAGTGTACAACACCACTTAGTCACTATTTTAATAGGAAATGAGTGATAGGTTCTTTATGAAATATCACAAGACTTCACATAATTCGATCCCTTTTTATATAGTTTAGTAATAGATCAAATAACACTATCATTTTAATATAATTTCCCAAACCCATATATTTGCATGAATTATTGGATCAAGAATAAATGTTATCTCAATTATGAAGCACAATAGTCCTTGATATAAAAACTTACATGGTAACTAAGTAAACATAATCCAAATAACAATATGCACATCATTCTACTTCAGATCATAAAAGAAAATAATGTTAAGATTTAACCCCTAATTAATCAAGGATTTGATCATTCCTCACAATAAGTAAAAACACATTTGGTCTTACCCTCAAGGAAAAGTTTCAATATAAACTAAAATGAATCCAAAAGTAGACAAGCTCTAGCAAGGTCACCCACTTCAATCAATAGCTTCCTATGATAGCTAGAAGGACTATTCATGATCATGTAAATATGTAGTTCCAACTACCTAAGTAGATACTTAAGTATAAAGTAGGAGTATGCATGGGCAAGCAAACATTTAGTGCAACTTAATCCTTCCAT
The DNA here is from genome assembly GCA_007258455.2 of Sequoia sempervirens. Classification (NCBI taxonomy): domain Eukaryota; kingdom Viridiplantae; phylum Streptophyta; class Pinopsida; order Cupressales; family Cupressaceae; genus Sequoia; species Sequoia sempervirens. Next base: position 402,114,498 of record VDFB02000003.1, on the reverse strand, counting down.
AAGATCTTGATATTGTCAATTAAAAATTCCAAACATAAAATAATTAGCTTTAACCATAATCTATTTAAATACCATATCCCAATCCTAAAGATCCATGTATGATATAATAATCATTTTTTATTATTATCTATTATTGCTTTGATCTATCATAATTTTTTCTCTTTACAATTGAATATTAACCATGAGTATTAATGAATAACACTCAACATTATTCATCAACTAAGTTTATATGATACCAAAAGTATGAAAATAATCCTACATGATTAAGAAGAAAAGTTAAAACGAGCATGCAAGGAGTGAGTTTAAATATAATAATATTATCATAGGTATCTTGGAAAAGATCCTATAAAATGATCCTTAGCAAATCTTAACATTCACCTAATTTCTTCATTACTATTATTGACATGGTTTTAAATATCAAATTGCAAAATTATGTTGGGTTGTCTTATGAGTCTATGTTGAAACACAAAATGAAGGAAAAAACCCAAAGGGAAATCTATTCAATCAATTAAACTGAACTCTAAACCTCCTAATCCCCCTCACAAAGATCGATAAGTAAAAATAAATAAATAAACTTAAAACCAATACCTCTCAATCTTATAATGATTGTTGGCAGCAAACAAATACCAATGGACAAAAAGGATAGAGCAAAACAAACTTATTCATCACTAAAATGCTGCACATTTAATACCGAAAAAGACAAGAATAGGAAAAACATACAAGAATCCCAAGTTGATCAACTCCCTTTTCCCATGCCATCAACGCCAAGGTATTTTATGAAGTACACATGATACTCGAATTTTATCGCAACTTGAAATCCCCAAAAAGAACAAAACCTCCAATACTTTTAGAAACAGAAATTTAAAGGCTCTACATACATAGCAATCCTCAATAAGCCATCACAGTAATGAAGGAATGCAATGGTAAGGGAAAAACATAAAACTCACATAGAAATGAAAAACCATGATATTTTATATTGATCTAATCAAAACAGTTTTACATTAATCATCTGAGCTGCTATTCATTCAATCAACTACCATTGCATTCTCAGACATATTAAGCTTGAGCTCTCTCACACAGACAACCATTCTTCCATACAACTTTGACTGACTACAGCTTACAGACATTACAAAGGCTTCATAACGGACTATTATATTCCCTTACAGCTCTGCAGAGTTGGACTCTACTGGGAGAGTACTTAGCAATAACAAAAAGATTACATTATATAGAAAACCATTCATCGAAGAAAGCTTGCACATCAAGCAAAGTAATAAACTACATTCATTTTAGTAACTTGACTTCCACTCCATGTAAAATCCCATTCGAATCCATTTCAAAATTTGCCTTTAATGCTGGTCTTTAATGCTGAGAGGTAGAATCTGATTAGAGGTTACAATGATGTCAGGTACAGCTGTCAAACTGGATAAGTAGTTGGGATTACTATCTCCAACAAATAAAACATTGTAAAACTTCACAACGCAATAGCCAAACAATCCCATTTGCACACAACAATCGAATTAGTTAAAAAGGATAAAAGGGGGTTCCTTCCTGAGCATTTGACCTTGCAGACCAATGCAGTGATAAAGGCAAATACCAAATTCCAAACAAAATAAAATAAATTAACTCGCTGAAACCATGGTCCGCAAATTTGCTCAAGATTTAGCACAAATTGTATCACGTGGGTGCGACTCGCTGTATAGCGTTAGATTCCACAACCTCTGTCAGCATCCACTCTGCCAGCATCAAAATAGGAGCTTTGGAACAGGGTATGGATTTCCATCGCAGCTTAAAACATGGAGTTATTTTTTTACGATGTTGTAATTTCAACTGCCCTATCGCTATGTATGTTAAAAAGGTGGACGCATAGACAAGGCGCGTGAACTGTTTGACAGAATGCCTCAAGGAATGCGATCTCATGGGATACCATGACAAGCAGTAAGGTGAAATTTTCCTTCTTTTAATGGGTTTTTTTTTTGATCTTTTGATGTAATCATTAATGTGTTTTGACTAATAGTAGTACAAAATTTTAAAATGAAATCACAGTGATATATCGCACACAATGAGTCAAACGAAATATACAACTTTATTAGGGGAGAGGGGCACATAGTGGAGCACCCTAACAATTTTGTATAATAGTTTATTTGACAGTTCACGTGCTTCTATATTTCGTTTTAGGGCCACATCATCAATATGATGCCCACATCAACATGCTTTTTGTTTAGGTATCCAAAAAAGACCCAAAAAAAAAGTGAGACTGATAGTGTGCACTAAGTCATGTTTTATTGGTGTGCTGATGTGGCATCATATGATTTGTCAATTTGTGTATTTTATGGATAAAAAGTGTTTTGCAATTGGATATTAAGGTGCTTCACTATGGGCCGGTATTGGCATGGTGTGATGGTTTAAAGGTGGCATTGTTATTCTTGCCACCAAGGTTCAAACCCCGTTGGGGTAGTATTGTTGAATGGTTGTATTCCGGTTCATAGCTCCGGTTCAAAAGCGTTTACCCCTTGAATAAAAAAAAAAGGTGCTTCACTATGGGACCCACTCTCAAGGACTACTTCTATCCCCACCATTGGACCCTGCTCCACTATGGGCCCCTCTCCCCTGCAACAATCTATTGCAATTGCTAATAGTATAATTCTGACACAAAAAGAAAATTCTCTGCTCAAATACCACACACATAACAGAAAACCAAATCCTGAGTTAAAAGTAAATCACAAAATGCTGAATCTTTGTTCCTCACACAAATAAAAACATTTCCAATGCAAGCACAAAATCCTTCCAATTACATAGAGAATGAAAATGTTCTTGCACAGCCTTTGTCTTAGAGTTCAACTCATAAAAAAAAAAGGTAAATGTATAAAATAGAAATAGACTAAGTTTTGTTTTTTTTTTAACATCAAGGGGGGTAAAAATTTATTAGAACAAGGAAATGTTACAAAGCAAGGGCCTTAAATGGCCCTATCAAGATCAACCAAGTGATCCAAATGATGAGACAAATCCGGGGGTAGTTGACCCCGATCCACTAAATTCCAATCATGAATATGATCAGAAGCCCATTTAGCCAAGCAATCAGCAACACCATTCCATTCTCGAGGAATATGAGTGAAAGTAATATACTCCAAAGAAGCACAGAGAGTGAGAATTTGTTCAACAATCAAAGCCAGCTACCAGCTCACATCATCCAAATACTGCCTGTCAGTAAGTTCACCACAACCTGGGAGTTAGACTCACATATGATCATTCGCCATCCTAATTGACTGTGCCGCTCCATAGCCAATAAAATGCCCTAAGCCTCCATAAGATTATTCGTATGAAGACCCTTATACATAGAGAAGATAAACTGAACATCTCCAGAGCTATCCCGACCCAAACCCCCAATGCCAGCATGACCCGGATTACCATGAGAAGAGCCATCCGAGTTGATTTTTAGGACCCCAAGAGGAGGAGGGGTCCATCTTCCCTCTCTATTCACCTTCGGGGTAGGATGCCTACATTTGTTGCGCATGAGTTGTCGTTGCGGAGGAGGAAGATGAAGACGATTACAACAACCAACATCACGAGGGTCCACCAGAATAGTCATATCACACTTAGCCGCAATAGTTTCCCCTAAATAGTGTAGAATTTTCCACCATAGGTGAGGGGCCATCAACAACGAATCCTGAAAAATCCGCCTATTCCTCTCCAACCACAGGTTCCAGATAATAAAGAAAGGCCCAAGAGCCCAAGCAGCCTGAAGAAAGGGGGTAGAAATAGGGGCCTGCCCCACCGTTCCCCAAACTCCACCAAAGAGGAAGCATGCCAGCAAGCCATATTCCACACCCCTAAGTTTAGCTATGAATGTGTTTTTTTTTTTAAAGTTTTATTTAATCAGCTGGACCCCCACAACAGATGTATTTGCATAGTTAAAAGGGAAAGCGTCTCCTAAAAGGGGACATGAATAGAACTTAATCCTAATGGCTCTTACTACAGAGTGTGTAAGCAACTAGCAAGGAAATTGATATAGCCATTATTTTCTCTCTTCCTTTTTTTTGTGTTGAGTCATGCATTCTGCGAAGTACTGCGTTAAAATATAGACGCTCTGATATCTGTGACAGGCCCCACTAGATGAATGGAATTGATTTAACATTATTGCATGTTTAGCCGCAGCAAGAAGATTCATTCAAAGGTTAGACACAATGAATGCTAAGTTGTGGAATTTGGAGCAATTAATTTAAAAGATAACACCAAAGATTTTAATTGTTTATTCACAGATGCCACACAATTTAATTGTTTATTCATAGATACGCAACAGAAATTTGGAACAATATGGCTAGTTACAATGGACGTCCACTAAATACAGACTTCGTCTCTGATTAATATTTGGGGCAAGCAAGCTCCATGCATCAAACCCAAAATAAATAGAACACCATCGAGCCCTATAAAATGCTCAGGAAAATGAACTCGGAAAAATAAAAAGTACCTCTGCTTGAAGAACGACGAGGGAAAATTCATTGAAGTAGCTTATGACCGCTCGGTTGACATTCGAACCAAGTAAATGTAGTGATTCTATGTTTTCTCTTCTTCACCAATTTAAGGGGTAACATCATGGTTACCCCCTCAAATAAATAGACCGCAACACCCACTCTAGAAGGGAATGTTGGCCAAGCTAGTGAAGGCATTAACACGAGAACTCACACTCCATTCATCACTAGCTCCAACGGGAGCAAGGCTCATATAAGGCTTTCCTTCTCCTGTAATGCAGAGAACCACCATCAAATCTGCCATATATTTTGAAACACTTCTCCATATAGGGCTCTCTTGCCCATACCAGCAATATCATACCATAGCCACCAAATAAACGCTAATGCCCCCACTACCCTCACCTTCCAAGGCCTTTCTCCCATCCTCTATTACGAAATCAATACCAATACCCACTTCATACCAGAGTCCTTCAGTATAATTAATTGCAGGCCAACACCAGACATGACAGAAACCTTCCCTCCACGTGACTACCCATACCTGCTCCAAGGGCCTGGAACTCTTTCCTATCTTCCACGACTTGGAGAATTGTCTATGCGGGCAACTGAATGCACCTTTGACTGTATTTATTAATTAATTGAAAATAAAAAATGAACACACTGTTTATTTTCAATTAATTAATAAATACAGTCAAAGGTGCAATCAGTTGCCTGAATAGACACTGCCCTACTTGAGTGTGGTTAGAAAATTCACCCACCCTTGGACTCTACGTGCACTCTCATTATTACCACCATTAAATTACATTGACCACATCACCCAATTTTCATGCAAGGTGTTTATGGTGTCAAATATGCAGTTAGATATCCAATTTCTCTTATTTTGGCCAAATGTATCTAGGTTGACTCATCAACCACGAAGAGATAATTGATTTTCAAAATAATACATGCATATTCTATAGAATTCATATAGAATATCACAAGAGTTAGTTTTAGAGGAATATTTTATTGTAAATTATTTTATGTGATTCAAGTCTAATTTTCTTATTACTAGATTTGTGATTGTGTAATTCAAATAGATTGGGGAATAATATGCTTTAAATCTCATGATTCCAACTTAGCTAAAAAGACAATGATAATCTATATTATTATTAGTTCCCTAAATGACCAATAATGAAAATCATATCCATGAGAAAGTAAACTAAGGTTTCCTCTAAGCGATAATCACCTTATAATAAGGTCAACGATAACTAGAATTACCAAAATGTTATCACCAACCAATTATACAACTTGCTATCTAGAACCTTCAAGCTGATAATAGTATGAAAAATCTACATAATAATAATGATACCCCAAGATTACAATAACATTATCTAAAAAATGAATAGCCATATAATTAATAACTTGAAAGCCACTAAGATGATAACTAAAAATAATCACATAGTAAAATAGCTATACATAACTACCGGATAATGAGTCAATAATTCAATTAGTTCCAATGAAAGTGAAACCAAATTATAAATGTTAAATAATAATAACTTGTTAACTTTTACATGTACATTAATGAGTTCAATGAGAATAGCAATTTGCTAACTTTTACATGCAATGTTAGTAAAAAGTTATATTAGATTGTTAACCAAGCAAAACATTAATTATCACCATGTGCAAGTCCATGGATTATACTTCAACATAAATATTATAATTTTAAATAATTTTGATGTATATTGGAGACAACACAACCAACTAACACCAATATAATTCTATAATATGTTTATTAAAATTTTGACAAATCTTAAGGAATACTTTTACTCAACTTTCAATTTAATCCATATGACTTACACTAAGGCCATTTTATTATAAGATAGTTGTAGAGATCAGCATCTATTGAGTCATTATTCTATTGCTAGTTATCTCCTTGTAACACTCAGTCATGAACACTATGCACCTAATAACAAGTGTTGAATCATTTAAATGATTATTTCAAGCTTGACTAACCCGTCGATTAACACTAAGAATTTATCATTACTGACAACATGCATAGATATTATAACTACTCTCCGCTTAGTCATTATCACCTTAATAACATACAATTAATTTAAATAATTTAGAATAGCTTAAGTTTATAGTTAAATGGGGTTGTGACGATGATACGAATGAAGGGGCCTTACACATGGCGTGAAGATAAGAGATCAATGGTCTAGGTTTGAATTTGATGATCACAAATGGTTAGGCCTATATGAATGTGGTTTTGGACTAGTAATTGACATGGAGGAGAAATTAAATGATCTACCTGCTCCTACAACCAATAGAATATAGATTTGATTTGTAGGGTGATGACATAGATTGCCAAGGAGATCAAGATCAAAATTAGATCGAATAATCAATAGAATGCATTCAATGTATTATAGGGTTAGGATTTTTGTAGACCACCATGATTAACAAATATGATGAATCAAAATTTTAATAGTATGGAAAATGGCTCAATGAGTAGGAATCTTCTTGAAGAAGAAAGCAAGAAAACCCTAATAGTAGATCTGTACAAGGGTACAAAGCTTGAGGCAATGATTGCAAGTCGTTGGAGTTAAGAAAAATATGACAATCAAGAAATTGTTGAAGTGAGGTAGTGGAGTGAATGGTGCAACAATGAGAGCAAGTGAGCCAAGTTGCAGAGAATACACTAATTCTGAATGAGTAGAACCTAAACAAAAATTAGATATCTTTATCATGGTTAGAATTCGAAGGTACAGAAGAAGAGTGAGGTGCAGTGAAGGGATAAGAGTTGCAACAAAGTAAGTTGCAATATTGAATTGGATTCAATAGAACAAATTGTAATATTTTGATTGTAAATTTGATTGGTGGGTTCCATCAGATAATTGGGTAGGTTCTCAGGGTAAGGAGTGGGTGCTTCCTTGGAGTAAGTGCTCCTAAAATCAAGAGATTGGTGTCTCCTTAGGTTATGTGACCTTAAACATTACAACAAAGTATTTAATTATGAGGCTAGATTAGGACAATAGGGTATGTGTAGGATTATCATGGAAAAAATAGGCCCTTAAGTGGCAAAAAATTTAGAAAAATTAGTGTTAGGCAACTTGACGTAAATTTTTTAATAAGTTATATATATTATTTCAAAAATATGTAAGAATAGAATTTATAGCAAATTGAATACATAGTTTCTAAAATGAATGTAGTTTCTAAACTACTAGGTTTATTTTAAAAACAAAAAATCTATTTGGTGAAAATTTGAAATTTCAATGTAGTAGTACTTAAATTTGGGAAAAAATAAGTAGGTGTCTGTCTGACCACCCTAGTCACAATAAAATGATAGTATTTTAGATATAAGTAGAGGACTCATGTCGATGTGATGCATATTTTTGTAATTTTTTCCAAAAATAATTAATTAATTTTTTATTACAACTTTTAAAATATAAAAAAACTTGTATGTCTAACCACCTTAACTTGGTCAAAACTTCATGAAATTCATTTTTTTTTTAATCTTATAGTATGTGAAGCATAGAATGTGATAGATGTTTCAGATTCAAAAAATGTGATACCGTGTGAAAGCTATAGATATTTTTCAATCAACCTATCAATCAGGACTTTAGTCGTAATTCAAATAGAAAATGGATAATAATTATTTATTAAATTCAAAGTAAAGCATAATTTATATTGGTGGAAAGCTGAGAATCTCCTTTAAAAACCCTTTTTGTTTCATCATTTTTGGGTTAAAAAAAGTCGTCAGCCACATACCCTACACATACCCATCATATCGCCACCTTTTGGCCCATCATGATCCTGCACATACCCTATAGATCCTAGTAACATTTCTCTTCGTGGTTTTTACCATCTTGGGTTTTCCACAAATACCAAGTATGTTGTGTGATGCTTCTTGTGCATGTATGTGTTTCTACACTTAAATCTTAATCTGCACATAAAAGTATAAAAGGAACTAATCTGCATTGTATGCTAAGGGATAAATTTTAATAGATCTACTAATTCACCCCTCTCTCAATAGATTGTTATATTGAACCCACAATTGGTATCAGAGCACTGGTTCCCTTGGAGAAGCTTAATCAGCTCGGGTAGATCTTGGTAAGGTGAACATAATGGCAAGTCAAGAAGGTTCTTCCATAAACAAGGCAACTCGGTTTGATGGATCATATTATTATTTTAGGAGCATTTTGATGGAGACTTATTTGGGATCCCTAGGATTTGATGTTTGGATGTCTATGAAGAATAATTATATTCCTCCTGCTACTCCTCCCATTGATGTTGCAGGGAAGAAGGACTATGAGAACAATGCAAAAGCAAAGCATGTTATTCTCTATAGTTTGACAAGTTCAGTGTTTGTCAAAGTGATGCACTATCAAACTGCACATGATTTCTAGGATAAATTGAAAAAAAATTATGAAGGGGATAACAAGGTAAAGCTAGCAAAGTTACAAATTCTCATAGCTAAGTTTGAAGGTCTGAAGATGACTGAGGAAGAAAATATTGCAGATTATTTTTTAAAAGTTAAAGAGGTTGTAAACTCCATTAGAGGATTCAAAGAAGAAATAAAAGAAATAGTAATTGTGCAAAAAGTTCCAAGGTCAATGAGAAACAAGTATGACCCCAATATTTCTACAATAGAAGAAGGAAGACAAGTAGGTAAACTTACTCTTAATGACTTTCATGGCATATTTACTGCATATGAAATGAGAATGGGAGATGTAGAGCCATCAAAAAGAGAAGCTACATTCAAAGTTGCAAACAAGGAGAAGGATGAAGCATATAAGAAAGGAAAGGAATAAGAAATCTCATCTAGGCATGAAGAGACTGATGAGGAAGAAGCAAACTTCATAAGAAGGCTATGGAGAGGCTCCGACAAGTATAGAGGTAAGTTACCCTTCAAGTTATTTGACTATGGTAAGATAGGGAATTTTTCTTCCAAATGCCCGTACAATAAGAAGGATATCCTTGAACAAGAAGGAGACCATAAGATGAAGAAACCCTATTACCCTAAAAATAGGAGCATTGGAAAGAAGAAAAAGAGATTGTATATTCAAGAAGAAAGTGACTCATCTAATGCTAGTGATAGTTCAGATGATGAACAAGATTGTGCTCCTATAATGGAAGGAGAAGAGGATTAGTTTTTCTTCATGGCCAAGAAATCTATGAAACTGAAACATGGTATGCATAAAGATCTTGTGAAGAGGAGGTTGAGATAAATCTTGAGGGAGAACTCATCAGTGCCTTAAAAGAGATTGACAACTTAAGAGATGAGGTTGAAGACCTAAAAAAGGAGAATACATGCTTAAAGGAAATTGACAAGGTAGCATAAGATCTTGAGGAATCCAATCAGATGGTAGTGATTTTGGAACTTCAGGTAGAGGAAGCCAGAGGAATGGAAGAATTGATGAAATCTAAATTATAATTTTTGGTGGATAGATGTATGAAGCTTGATGTAGAAGTAGTTTCCTTAAGAAAATATTTGGAGAAAGCCAGAGATGAGATTGAAAAAGGCTTGAAGCTAAAGGGAGGCTCAAAGATCCTTGATGGGCTTTTGAGCACATAAAATCCTGTTAACAAAGAGAAATCAAGTTTAGGGCTTGAGAAAGGAAAGAGTTTCTTTATCAGTTGACACTTCTGTAAAACACTATGAAAGATTTAATGCAGAAGAAAAGTCTATTTAAAATGGTGAAAAATTATGCAAGAAGGATGTCTTTAGAGAAGAGAAGAAATCTGCTGAGATGAAGAAATATAATAAAAAAAGTAGTCGAATGCAAATAAGAAGAACAAAAAATAAACTCTTGATCAACAAAAGATGAAGTAGAACACAAGAAGGAAGGATGCTAATGGATTCACAAGGGTGAGAGACCTGAGGGAGCCAAGACAAAGAAGACCCTCTCATCTAGCTCAATAAAATACTATGATCATGTACTCATCATTCTTCTATGGGTATTGCTAAACTTGTAATCAATTTAGTCATAGAGATAGAGATTGTAGAGTAGCATCTAAAAGGAGTACAAACTTTGTAAGAAAAAAATATTTTACTCTAATGGATATAAGTGTAATGTGTTACAACTGTAACAACTTTGGTCATTTAGCAAGAAATTGTAGAAAAAAAATCATACGACCTAATATTTAGTTTTAGAAGAAGAGAAAAAAACTCCCAAAATGAAAAGGGAATCTAAGGTTCCTGATAAAGAGGAAGAGAAGGTGGAGAAGAAACCTAAGAAGGTGTGGAAAGAAAAAGAGTATATGCCCACACAATCAATTACACAAATAGAATTGCATGCTAAAAAGTAAAATCTATGGGTAATTGATAGTAGCTTCTCCAAGCATATGATGGGATACAAAATAAAATTCATCCAATTTAATAAATGTAAAGAAGGATCAACTAGTTTGGGCGATAATGCTACTATGAAGATTTGTGGAAAAGGAATCTTGAGTATATATGGCAAGAATCATAAAAAAGATGTCCTATTTATTGAAGGTTTGAAACATAACCTTCTAAGGGTTAGACAAATGTGTGATAATGGCTACAAGATCATATTTAATTCAAAAGGTTGGAAGATAAGAAAGAATGGTAAGCCAATTTTACAAGGGGTAAGGATTGATAGCAATCTCTACAATCTTTGTGAAGTAAAAGGTCAAAATTGTTTGATAAGCCAAGTAGATGAGAGTTGGCTATGGCATAGGAGATTGGGTCATTTAAACTTTGGCAATCTAGTAAAAGTAAGTTCAAAAGGACTAGTTAGACACATACCTAAGATAACTAAGCTTGCAAATACCACATGCAAAGAATGCCAACAGGGAAAGCAAACAAGGGTTAAGTTTCAAACAAAGGATTACTCAACTAAAAAACCCTTGCAATTAGTTCATACTGGCCCCACAAGGACAAGGGGATTGAAAGGTGAAAAATATTTCATGTTGCTAATTGATGGCTATACTAGAATGGTATGGGTAACCTTTTTGAAGGAGAAGTCAAAAGAATTTGAAAAGTTCAAGATATTCAGGAAGATGGTTAAGAAGAAGACCAGGAGAAGAATCAAATGCTTAAGATTAGATAGACCTAAGGAGAATTCACATTAGGTGAATTCACTGAGTATTATGAAAACCATGGAATCAAGAGACAATACTCTACACCTAGAACTCCAGAACAAAATGAAGTAGTTGAAAGAATGAACACAATGATTAAAGATATGGCTAGAGAAATGTTGTGTGAGGCCAAATTGGTAGATACATTTTGGAGAGAAGTAGTCCACACTTTAGATCTCTTAATCTTAGATGCACTTAAGATTACAACTTTCACACACATTTCCTTTCAAGATGTATTCTTTCTATCAAGGTTTAATTACCGAACTAGGGGTTTGACTGAGGTAAACCCCCCATAAGAAAATCAACACAATTTTTTTTTACAGGTTTTTAGCAAGTTTAGATTTAGAAGCAAAGTTTGGGAAACATACGAAGGAAATGTAGAGATAGGAGAATAGATTTAGATTCTGAATTTCAAAAAAGTAGAATGGGACTAAATCACCACTTATGGCATATGAGTCCTAGTATAGCACCTTTTCCAGATTTCAGAAGATTTAGACTTGTCATTGTGAAATTCCAATTTCTACCCAGAAACCCTAAACTAGGACAAAATCACCCCAACTGGCATATGGGTCCCAGTGTGCAATAAAGTCAGAACTTCAAGATTACAGATCTTGTTTCAAGCATCTTTAGTTTTTTAGGTGCACCTCTATTCATTCTCAGTCCATTATTCAAATTTTGAGTTTGATTTCCTAGGTTACATATCTAGATTTGCATATCATTACATTTCCTTCTTTCTAAGCCTTTGCTTAGTGGTGAACCCCCTTTGTCTTTAATTACACCCAAGGAGACCTTATAGAAAACCCCTTCTCTCAATTGAACCATTAGATTGAGATCTATAGGGCTTCATTGAATGAACTACAGCTAAACAAGATTCTCCTTGTGTGTGTCCATCTCCTAAAAGGTGGGAACACCCTATTTCCTTTATTTCAAGGACACATTGTCTAAAAAGGCTCACAACTAGGGCTCAATTCCATAGAAAGAAAAAGAAGATAGAAGCAAAATTTTACACAAAGAACAACTTCTCAATGCAACAATGAATCAAAGACAAATGCTCCAAAACTTTCACAACCTTGCATGAAAGCTTGCAGACACCTTTAGCTCACTACCTTCAAAAGTCCAACACTTTGAAGTTCACACTACTCTGCTCAAATTCACATCACATTCATCACTCACATATATCTCACATCTATCTTACCTCTCTTTTACCTCTTACAACAACACCAATCTTAATTATATCAACCTTAACCTTGACAACCTTCTCCAAGGTTGGAAACTATTCATTACATTTAAAATTTAAAATTAGGTCATAATGCAAACATTCTCATAGTGGATAGGAATGAAGGATACCCATATAAATCCTTAGTTATGACCCAAATTAATCCTAGCACACCTCAACACACTTTCACAAGCTTTGTATGTAGTGTTAACACTAGGTCAGCCAATACCCATGCTAAACACCGTAAAACATTAAGTACACACTTCCTTAAGTCAATCTGAAACTTTCAGACAAAAATATTCACTTGAAAATGATCTAGAACATTCCACAAACCACTTGAGATCCAAAAAATAATTCATCCAAACTCGCATCAAAGAAATTTTCAACCCAGAACATCTAGTTAACCTCATACACACATTGACACATGAACCACACAATGTAGTGTACCAAATCAATTGAAACCGTGAATCTTGAAAGATAAAAACATTATAAGAAACTTCATAGATCTGCACAAATTGAAACCAAAATGTAGAGAAATGAGGAGAAAATACATTTCTCCCAGACCACATAAAACACCACTGAAAAACTAGTTCACATATTAGTGAACACAACACACTCTACATAATGATCTGAAAACCCAAACTCTGGATATAGCAACTACTGTCAACCTTGAACAACATATCAGATCTACATAGTCATAGAATCAACATAGAAGAAATGTGGAGAACATCTTAGAGCATGTTCTTAACACTTCTGCAACATAGTTTTCTTTTTTTATCAAATTTTCTCAAAATCACTTGGAAACCAAGTACCAGTGACATCATCTCATCACATTACTTCATTCCAATGCATCTCCAAACATTACAACACAAATATAGCTCCATGTATTCACAACACTTCCTCAATATCTCAACTATACATGCACACAACCTGCAACAAACTGTTTCCCTCTTTTTCACAATTTTCTCAATATTCTTGACATCTTCATCATGCAATAACTTTCCTCAACACATAGTTGATATAAATGACAACACCAACCTATTGAAATCAATGAAAACACCTTCATACTTGAAATAAATACTACCAAAAAAAACTCAAATGTTCCTTTCAAGTATTTAACTATCTATTTCACTACTTGAACATGTTTTTCCTTTGGTGTATATTGAAATCTTTCTACCATGTCAAATGCTTGCATATTATTTGGCCTTGAAGTAGTCAAGTATAAAATACTTCCAATCATTAATCTATAAAGTGTTTGATTTGCTTCAAGTGACTCATCATCTTTAGTTAGCTTACATCTTGTTACCATGGGGATACTTACAAGATTACAAGCTTCCATTTTGAACTTTTTCAACATCTCTATTACATTATTGGTTTGTGAAGTAAATATACCCCTCTCTGATTGTGATATTTGTAAACAAAGAAATAAGGATAATTCACCTAGCATGGAATTTTCAAATTCCTTCTACATCTCCATTGTAAATCCTTGAGACATGTTGCCATTGCTTCCTCCAAAAATGATGTCATCCACATAGATCACCACAATCAACAGATCATTATCTTTGGTCTTAATATATAATTTTTTTATCTGCAACTTGCTTCTTGAACCCTTCTTGTTGTAGATTTTTTTCAAGTCTTGCATAACATGCTTTAGGTGCTTGTTTCAACCTATAAAGTGTGTTCTTCAATATAAATACATAGTCTTTATTTTTTGATAGCTGGAACCCTTTTGGTTGTTCAATGTAGACTTCTTCTTCTAGATATCCTTTCAAGAAGAAATATTTAGAATCAATTTGATATACTTTGAATTTCTTAAAAATATCATAATCCAAGTGAAATGTAGAAAAAATTGTATGGTGCTTTCATATGGTTTTAGGACATAGAGCACACCCACTTTCTAATTTCATTCAAGGATAACCCTAGAGATCTCAATGCAAATGAGAGAGAGATCTTACAATAGGGATGTCCTAGGGGATGATTGTAAACTAATAAGGGGTTCACCACCAAGTTAAGACTTGGAATTTAGACAAATGCAATGAAAAGTATAATGCAAGATGAAATTCAAAACCCTAGTTCAATACAAAGCTTCACTAGTTGACCTAGAAATGCAAATGAAACAAAAAAAACTACAGAATGGAATGTATGCATCTGGAAATCTAGAGATGGCTAAATGGATCTCTGAAATGATGGAAATTGTGATTTTAATGCTGAGTGGGACTCATTCGCCAAGCTAGGTGAATCAGTCCAAAATATGGGTTTTTGTGCGGAAACAAGAATTTTCCAAATGGGTATGTGAATTTGCAAAAAAATGAATTTTGACCAAAACTAGGACTCATTCACTAGAAGTGGCAAATCAATCCAGTTAGGTTTTTTGAAACTTCAGGATCTTCTCTTCTCTTCTTAGTCTACTCAATCTGCTTCTCCAAGTTTTTGGATCCAAATCTCTATAAATCAACCTATAGATGTTCTCTAATGTTCCCCAAGGCTTAATAACAACTTTAACAACTTTATGCACTTTGAAAACTTCTTCCAATCTTTCTCTTTGATGCATCTTCAGCCTAAACCTACAAATCACACACAAACGAGAGGGAAAAATGTTGTTTTGTTAGTGGGTAGGGGTTTTCCTTGGTCAAACCTTGTTTTGGTAATCAAGCCTTGAAATAGAATGAAATAGGAATGGAGAATGAGGAATGAACAAGATATGATGTTGCAACCCACCAAAAATTGTCAATGAAGTGTTGCAAGCATGTGTGAGATGGCTCCAATGGATGTAGAAATTGACTTTTGCTTGAATGTGATAGATCTTGAATGAAATGTTAGCTTGAATCATAAAACACTACATCACAATTGTTAGCTTAGAAAAAAACATGATGTATAAAGTCCTTAACATGATGCTTGAAACTTGAAGGATACTAAAAAATACTTGATAATCTGCCCTTGAATGCTCTTGTAAACACTTGAATACTATTGTGAACTCAAACTTTCTATAAGGATGAATACTTGAATGCTTGGGGTGAAAATCAGTGAAAGAAACTTGTATTTATACTCAATTATGCAATAATTCTCGAAATTACAACATGACAAGCCAACATTAGATCTAGGAGGATAAAATCTCACCAAAAATTTGAATTAATTTTTATTTTGGGCCACACAAGACTTATTCACCTAAGGTGGTAAATGAGTCCCATTAGGCATATGTTTTGGGACCATTTTTAAAAATGCTTAGAAAGGTGTGAAACCAAGTTTAGGAACCAAAAATCTAGGTGGCACTCATTTGTCCAAGGTAGTGAATGAGTCCTAGATCACTAAATATGGGCCACACAAGCTGAAAACACATGAATTATGATTGGGTATTGATTTGTGTCAGGATTATCCTTGAAAAGATGCATTAAATGAGGCTTGTGGATGCAAAATAAGGCCAATTAAAGTACAAAGAAGCTCAATTATTATTGAAAACCCTAGAAAAGTGTGAAAGTGTTTTACAACACTTTACAACACTCCAAATAAGGCACCAATATGCTCATTTATTTCACAAGGGCCCAAGACCTAATGTGAATATGTTAGACATATTATAACACTAAATCAAGACCATGTTAGGGGAGCCTTTTTCTATCATTATGCCAAGAAAATCGTTATGGCTCCCATCGTAGCAACCAAAGAAAAAGTCTCTTCAAAATAAACACCTTTTATTTGAGCATACCCTTTACATACCAATCTTAATTTGTTTCTCATAACCTAACTATCTTCATTCAACTTTTTTCTTAACACCCACTTTGTGAGAATAATATTTTATCCTTAGGTCTTGGGACAAGTTTGCAAGTATCATTCTTATCAATTTGATTCAACTCTTCATTCATAGTTTCTATCCATTTCTTATCTTCAATTGCTTCTTTGAAGTTCTTAGGTTCAATCACATATATCAATGCTACATTTTTAGTTTCTGGATCTCTTAACATTCTTCATGTTGTTTTGACCTTGTCATCTCCTATTATCAAATATTATGGATGGTTTCTTTGAAAAAATTTAGATGGTGTCTTTGTTGGTGTGTTAGTGTTCCTTGGTTCAATTAATTCATATTCTCTCTTTTCTACATCTTCATTGTATCTTTCTTCATAAGGATAATTATCTTCTAGTGGTTCAATTTGATAGCTTTTCTCCTCATTTACATTCACATTTGTGCTTTCAACCATTTTATTCAATCTCTTATTTAAACATATGTAGGATTTACTCCTTGAAGAGCAACCCAAAAATATTCCTTCATCTACCCATATGTCAGACTTCCCTAAATCTTCTTCATCTCTTCTAATATAACATAGACTTTAAAACACTTTGAAGTATTTCATAGACATGGTCCTTCCCTTCCATAACTCATATGGTGTCTTATTATAATTTTCTCTTATTTTTGCTTGGTCAATGATATAAACTATTGTGTGCACCATATAACTTTCCAAAACATGTTAGGAACCTTGGATTTATTCATCATGGATCTAGCCATTCTTTGAATAGTTTTATTCTTTCTTTCAACTACTCCATTTTGTTGTGGAGTTCTTACTATAGAACATTGTCATTGTATTCTATGTTCCTCACAAAAATATTCAAATTCATGTAATGTGAATTCACCTCCTTTATCCAATCTAAGGAATTTAATAGTCATCCCTATCTCATTTTCCACTAAGACTTTGAATATCTTTTTTTTTTTCCAATTCTTCAAAATTTTCTTTCAAAATGGTAGTCCATGTCATTCTAGAAAAAATGTCAATTAATAACATGAAGTATCTTTTACCTTTTATTCTCCTTGTCCTAGGGGGTCCAAACAAGTTTGTGTGGATGATATCTAGAGGTTGTGATGCAATATACTTTTTTGATTTAAAACTTTCTCTAGTTTTCTTACCCAACTGTCATTTCTTGCAAATGACATTTGTAGGCTTTGATATCATAGACATATCTCTGACTACTTCTCTTTGACTAATTTTGACAAGGTTGTCAACGTTTAGATGCCCCATTCTTGTATGCCATAGCCAGTTGTCATTTTATTTTCCCATAAAACATTTATAACCTTGGATATCACTTATAACATAAAGATTATTTCCTAATCAGTTGGCTTATACAACTTGACTCCCTTCCTTACTTATCTCACAACCTTCAACATGAAATGTGAGGATTTTCCCTTGGTCACACAATTGACTCACACTTAATAGTTTATACTTCAATCCTTTCACATATAGTACATTCTATGTTCTTGTTCTCCCATTATGCAAACTAAGGCAACCTCTTCCTAAAATTCTTATCTATGCATTATCACTAAATCTTACAATTCCACCATTGACTCTTTTTAAAGTGATGAAGTTTCTATTATCTCTTTTCGTATGTCTTGAACATCCATTTTATATATACCATTTATCACTTTCATTTCTAGCATGTAGGGTTGCTTGAAATATCATGGATTTTTCTCTCTTCTTCCATAATTTTGAACTTTCTTCTCTCTTTTATTCTGCTTTCTTGTTTTCCATAGGAGGCTCTACGAAACTACTTTTGCAAAACTTTTCTAGATGTCTAAAATTATTTCACTTATGGTATAATATGTTAGGATTCATGAACAAAGTGAATGAGTTGATATTTATATTCATCTTCATAAAAAAATTCATCTTGTTTCCTATAGGGTTAGCTCTAACATATGCTCCATAATTCATAGTTCTATATCTATACTTATTTCTAGCTAGCATTGAATCTACAATTTACTGCCTTTTACCCAAATTGATTACAAAAAAAAAAAGCCTTGGAAAGAAGGATATAACCTATTTGTATGTACCAATCTCCATGGTTTTCCATTGATTCTCTTCATGGTTTTCCATTGTTTTTTGAATGGTGATTCTCTTCCTTTTTGTGGGGTTCACCTTTGACAAATTCTTCAACCATTTGTGAGTAGGTTTTTTTATTTGATTTGTGTGCCTCTTTAGATGGCTGATTCATTTTTAAAATTTGACCTTCTTCAAATCCAACCCCACTCTTGTCACATGTGGGATTTTGGGCATTTATGATCTTATCAAAAAAATTTGAACTTTTCACATTCTTCAATTCTGAATTCAATTACACCATAGTTTTTTACAACTCCTCCCTTAGTGATACAATCTTGGATTCTAACTTTATACAAATTTCTTCCATTTCCTCCAACTTGCATTTTATTCCATCCTCAATTATTTTTGCCTCTTCACACTTAATTTTCAGATGAAGGATGATTTTCTTGGATTCTTCTTCATATTCTATTTTTACTTCCATGATTGTCTTCTCAACATCCTCAAGATCTTTTGATATCTTTTAATTAGATTCACTTTCCTCTTGAATTTTTATTTTAAACATGTATTTCTTCTTTTAAGTGAATGAGTTTCATTATATGCAAGATAAATTTCTTACTCAAGATCCACTTCTTCATCAACCTCATTCTTCTTATCTTCCACTTCCTTTTTATCCTCCTAATTCTCAATTTTATCCTTGATCTCTATAGCCATGAATAATATATCTTCTTGATCACTATAAAATTCATCATCACTTTATTTCGATCCATCATGATATTCATCAGAGTAAAGGCTTCTCTTTTCCCTCTAGAAGTTATGTTTCTCTCAAACTAGTTTTGATAATAGCTATTCCTTTGTACATATTGTAGTTTTCTTCGTTGTCATTTTTCTCCATCTTCCCTTACAAAAAAGAGAAGAATTTTTTTTGGTCTACCACAATTATAATATACAATAGAAGACTTACCTAGATACTTACCTACTCCCCTCTTTGGTGTGATTACGAAGTGAGCTTCTTCTTCCTCTAGCTCAACAAATTCATCATTAGACCGTTCATATATTTTATCCTTTCCTCTTTAAGCTACCTTGAAAGCTAACTCTCTCTTTAATAATTTATCATCAATCCTCATTTCATAGGAAGTTAGAGTGCCATGCAACTCATCCTTGGTCAAATTATCCAAGTCTTTCATTTCTTCAATTGCAGAGATTTTAGAATTAAACCTTAAGGTTAAAGATCTCAAGATATTTCTTACAATAGTTACTTCATTAGTTATTTCACCATGTCCCAACATGATATTAACAATTTCATTGACTTGAAGAAAATATTTGGCTATGTTCTCTTGTTCTTTCATTTTGAGGCTTTCAAATCTTGCCTTATGAGTTTGAAGCTTGGCCTTTTTCACTTTATCATCCCCTTCATAAATTCCTTTTAGCTTATCCCCTATTTTCTTTTCAGTTTTGCAATGCATCACCTTTTTGAATTTTATTTATGATAATCCACACAATATGGCATTCATATCTTTTGAATTGTTTTCAATTTCTTGTTTAGCATCTATGTTTATAAGTTGAGTTGTAAGTATAGTATATCCATCTTCCACATATTGCTACATGTAATATCCCAAAGCACTAAGATATGTCTTCATTCTTAAGCTCCAAAAAAAATAGTTAGTTATGTCAAATAATGGTGCCCTATTTGATGAGAATCCATATGATTCTTTCCTGGCCATTAATGCTCTTCTCAAATATACCTTTTAGCTGTTAGGATATTTTTGAAGGAATACACTATGATACCAGTTGTTGAGAACATGGTGATACTAAGAGGGGGAGAATCAATATCTAACAATCCTTTACTTTTTAAATTTAAATAATTACATCAGCTACACATACGCAAGATTTAGAAATTAAGTACACAATGAGACACATGTTTTACGTGGAAACCCTTTCAAGAGAAAACCATGGCACAAAATTTTTCTTGTAGGATCCAACCTACTAGAGACTTGGACAATCCCTAACTGAAAAGAATATAAGCTCCAATCTATTAGAGGCTTTAACCTCCCAACACAAATTTCAGCCTTCCACACAAACAAAACTGCAACCCAACAAGAGGCTACAACCTCTTATTTGATAGGCCCCAACCTATTATTTCTTCAAACAATGATATGATATTCTTCAAACAAATCTAATCAACCTCTAAATCCTTTCACAATATTCCCAATTCTAAAAACTCTATTTTTTTATATTCACGAATCTGATTTAAGTTCTAGATTTTTTATGATTCTCACATATCTAATTCAAATTCACATATATTCCTTCTTAAATATGTAAATTATTAATCCATATCACTATTATAATTCATTTATCTCATCATACAAATGTCTTCACTACACATCTCATTTATCCTTCATATTTCTTCTCTTATTCCTCTTTTTATTTAGAAAGTATTCATTGAAAATTGATGCTTTTTGATTCCTACTTCAACCTCTATTTATAAAATTTTATCTTGTCAAAGGATGTGTCTTTTTATGGGAGATGTGTCCATTTAAATGAATGTGTTCTTTCAAAAACCAAATGTTTCCTTTTCTTAATGATCTTCATTTTTGTAAATTAATGAATGTATCTTTAATGGATCACTACCTTTAAAGGATAAATGGTTGCATATTTTTCTTTGCATTTAATTATATTAATTTCCAATATCATCACTACCTTGCATTTTATGACTCTGAGTGCCTCCTTGTAGTCATCCATAATAATTTAAATTGATTTATTAATGGCTAAGGTGTAAAGGGAGTTGGCCATATCATAAATTCACCCTATATTTCTTAAAAGGAGTCGACCTTCTTGAAATATTCAATCACTTGCTTGGGGAATTTGACATTTAGATATTTCTTTTAACATCTCCTTATGGGCCAGCCCATATTATATTTTTTCAATGTTTAAACCATGCATATAACACTTTAATGGGCCATGCATTTCCTTAACATTTATTATGTTCTAAAAAAGAATGCAAAGAGCACAAGTTGGAACATAATGAAAATTCGAAGACATGGGTAGATTAGATGAATAAGTGGAGTGGAGGGTAAATGAGTAGATTCCAAACAAGGACTAAGTTGTGGGGAAGTATGATGATAGATGGTGGATAAAAAGGTTATGCCTTTTTGGGTATATATGTGATAAACATTCTAGTAAACATCACTAAGGAGATACCCCTATTTAAACAAAAAACAATGGGAAGAGTATGAAGTGGAAAAGGAATAAAATTAATAAGGGAAGGAAAATAGATGGATGGGGAGGGTGGAGGGATGAAAATTAGGGGAATTTTTAGCTATTTGAGAAATTTTACAAAGGAGGATGATACAAATAAGTACTACATGTGGGAGGGGGGTAACAAAAGGGGTGGAATGAAAGGATTTGTGAGGGTTTAGAATGAGTGATATAAGATGGAGTGGTGGGTAATGGGATGGATGTAATGTGATGATGGAGATAAAATGAAGTGATGCATTGTCATATACTAGACTTATAGTTTTCAAATATGCATGACACTTATTTACTAGCATTTTATCATATTACTTGCCGAAGTTGTCATGGGGAGTGGTTTTCACCATTAGATACATTTATTTCTCTTTATTATTTATTTATTTTTTTTTCTTTTTATACTTTTTGGAAGATTGGCACTGATGGACTAATTGTATAAGTACTTGATATGGAAAAAATTCACAGGATCATATATTTTAGAGCGTCAATATTTTATATCTTATACGTTATGGATCCAAACTTGGCAGTAATGACATAGGGACCCAACCATTTTGGCTTGAAATTCCCTTTCTTCTCTCTATCTTGAGTAGTTTTTTTTCTTATTTTCCTTAAGGGAAAGGTATTCAACCTTAAATAATTAAATTTAGATGTGTTTCTTATAGCCATGATGCAACATATGTAGCTCAAGGAGTTGTAACTCATGTAAATATGTTTCTTGGAAATCAATCCCTCTAATATGAGGTTATGCAAAGAGATGTGGAAAGATGGTAGCTTGACATCTATTAGCAAGACTTCTTTGACACAATAGACAAGTGAATATGGAGTGGAACTTGTGGGAGTGTAGATGTTAGTGTGATAGGCCTAAAGAATATGATTAAATTGATGTTTCCAGCCACATCCAATATCATTGATGATTTTCCTAAGGATTGTGATGTGGCATCATATGGGTAGATAATTTGTGCTTAGTATGGAGTTTATCTCATAAAAAATTAACTTAATGGTTTTTAAAGTAATTTTCGTTAACTATGATGATGGTGGATGGTATTCCAAAATGAAAAATGAGATGGTTAAGGATGAATTTGGAAATTTGGATGTATGTAGTACAAGTGAGTGGAACTACTTCAACCCAATTGGTGAGATATTTGGTAGCATTAACAATGAATAATTAGCCATTAGAGTAAGTAGTATGAATATTTTCAATGATATTAAATATTATTGAAGAGAAGGCATATGGAGTAGTAATAGGTTGGAGGGATTGCAAGGGTGCATGAATAAGGTATCCATATTTTTTATGGGAAAGAAATTTATTTACATATATTGACATGAATTTTTATTCCATGGTAGGCTAATAGTATCCTATATGAATGAGCTAGAATCATCTCATTCATATAAGCACCACAAATACCATTATTACCTTATTGATGTGCTAGGTTACTATCATCTAAGTTGAGACATATAAGATAAGTTTCATCATAACCGCTATGATAGAGCATTCCATCAAGGATGGTATTCTGAGATGTGCATTGGATAAGGGACTTACATTTGGTGGATGGCATATTTGGATGGATGGTTTATTTTTTGAGATAGGTAAAAATTTCATGGTACCAAACATTGTTGAGACCAATAATTTCACATATCATGTAAAATATGGAAGAACATTAGAAGGTACAAGGAATTTTTGTACAAGGAAATGATACTAATGATATTCATCATGCATATCTATAATATATTCAATGGTGGTCATTATATCTACAAATTTTTTATTGATATGGCAAACTTAGTCAAAATATACATTTGGAAAGTACTATATGAAATTATCAACCATGTGTTCATAGGGTACAAGTTTATCATCCCTAGTAAGGAACTCAATATTGACTTTCTTGACTACAAATTATGAATCTACAAAGACTTGTAAGTGTTTAATATGCCATTATATTGCTAGATTTAGATTGGAGATCAATGTCTTATATTTTGTTATATTGTTAGTATAAGGAAAGTCGATGTGGAATGTGTTTTGAATGAAATCACCTTGGGGTGATGAAAATTATTCCTATACCTAATCCAAGTTAGGTAAATGATCCATCAAAGTATAATGTCCATGGCTTAGATTATTCAATGTGTATGATATAATTTCTCTTTCAAAGGATGATAGTCCTAAAATGGAAGCCTCTACTAATTGATCTACTATGAATTATCCTTTGATTTAATTCTCATTGACATCGTAAATATCAAAATAATTAATGAACATGACCCACTTTTCCATTTGACTAGTAAGGGCTACTTTAGATAGAAAAAAAAATTAGTGGATCAATTTTAGTGATCAAATGAGTGGTATCAATAAGTATGTAATGTCAAAGTCTTTTGTGTGGAAAATAATAATACACGAAAAGCTTTTTCTTGGACAAATAATTGATTTCACATCCAATAAATATTTTACTAAGGTGGTATATGACATTATCTATTCCTTTACCATTGTGCTAAGCTAAGAGGGAACCTAAGACATTTTATGTCACTAAGATGTCTAACAACAAAGGCCTACATGTAGTGGGTGTGGCTAAAACTGGATGATTAGATAAGTGATTCTTGATCTAATAAAATTTATTTCAATATGCCTAATCCCACTCAAAGTTAAAATTATTTTAAAGTAGATGTTAGAATGGTTGAAACTTATCTATGCATTGGGAAATAAACTATCTAATAGCTTGAAGTTTCCCTTATATACTACTTAGTCATGTAAGGTTCCTATGGGGTCTTATTTATGTTATTTCTCTTAATGAAGTTAAATATATCTCAATGTCACATCTATAACCAATGAATCCTAGGAGCCTAGCTAATGTGCCTCCAAAGAAATATTTCTTGGGATTTAATCTAACCTTATACTCTCTAAGCCTCTTGTTTATTACTCTAATAGATTTCTCAATTTCCTCTAAAGGTTATCCAATTCTTATTTTTAAGGATACTTTAAGGTTGTCCAATGAACAAGAAACTCACCCTTAAGATAAATTTCTTCAACTCTTTCGGCTTTGCTAACCTAGGTGGGATCCCATTTATGGTATAATTCAATAGATATATATACTTTGAAAAAATAATGATACCTAACAAATAATTTCACATATAATGTGACAAGGATTAGAGAAATATAACATGAAAAAATTCATAATGTTTATAAAATTTTAGATCCTAGAATTAAAATTTAAAATAATTTAAAATAATTTATGACTTGGCTATAGTCTTATAAAAAATTAAACTATTCTAAAAGTGGGAACTATAAAATCTTGATTGTTGCCTATCATTAGGCTAAAAATTCACATCTCATACATTTTATATATTTTTTCTTAAATTTATATTGATTGTAGACTAAAATATTATCATTTTTTGATAATAAGACCTATAAAAGCCTATAATGCAACCATTCTTAATAATCCATTTGAAACTATAATACTCCCATCACCCTTAAGAAAGAATTTACACCATCCCTTAAATAAACAATGAACCATAAGAATAACTCAAAGTGGCTCAATTTTTTTGAGGAATTTCCATAATTCATGATTATTTTATTCAAAGAAAAATACATTTCAAAGTTGGAGGTAGTTACATAGGAGTATGTATTCATATATGCTACAAGTCAAGATATAGTAACACTATCATGTAATGACTTATAGTTCACCTAAAAAAAACCTAAAAGCAATCTCCTCTTTAAAAGTACTTTTCCCTAATCCTCTAGAACCCTTTACAAATGAGAAAACCCATTCCTTGAATGTGACACTTGACAAAAGATTTACCTCTTGATCTATAACAAAATGACATAAGATTAACATGCCTTTGCAATTTATTTTTCATTTTTTCTTTATTAGAAAACTCCTTGACTTACCTTTCCATTTTTTGAAATTCCTATTTTTCATTGTTTCATTTTGGGGAACCTGAATTTTGAGCATCATAACTTGTTGATTTTGGAGTCCATTTTCAGCCCTAGATCTAGTATTTGCATTAATTTCCATTGCATTTCATTGATTTTCACCTCATTTAGGGTTGTGTACTTGCACTAGTTTGCATCTCATTTAGGGTTTTAGGTTTGCATTTTTGTATTTTTAAAATCTACAAAATTCAAAAATATCAGTCATTTTGCATAGTGTTTACATAACATTGCATGTTCAGTCATCTACATCAAAAAATTGAATAAAAATTGCATCTTAAATTAGTTCATTTTTCTTGTAATTTAACATTATTTTACACTTGCATTTAGATCTAATTTACAAAAAGTCTAAAATTGTAACCACCTATGTGAAACCAAAATTTGAAAAGCATAAAAATCACATCAAAAATCTATAAATTAATTTTTAAAAACCCTGAAAGGAGACCCATTTGCCCATGGGAAAATGAGTCCTTGATTAGTGCATTTTCTGAATTTTTGAGCATCAAAATTACTGCTTCAGCATTCTATTTTCCTGCATTTAGTCTACTATTTTAGTTTCCAAAATTTATGTTAGATGAAATTGTTCATGTTGTCTCCTAATATTGTGCCCCTGCTAAGTTGCAAAACTTAGCATATTAGAGAAACATGGGAACTTTTCTAAGGCTGTGGGTCACACTAAGTAGAAAATAACTTCTAGAGAAAGCTAGATCTTAAGGTACTCACCTAAAACTATTCTAATGATTAGCAAGGGAAAGGGTAAGAGGGAAACATAAACTAAAAAAATGGAAAAATTAAGGTGATGCACCTAAACATTAATTGAAACCTGCAAAAATCTTGCATACACAGTTACTCAACTACAAGCTTGATATACACAACTCAATATTGATATTCCTTTGCATCAATACTTTGTAAGGAGGCTTCAATGGACAATCCTAGAAGGAAAGAATTTTTCACAACTTGAATCGCCTACAACACAACACAACTTCCAACCTGCAACTACATATACTTTTTGTTCAAAGATGCCACTAATGAGACACAAAAAACTAGGAATGAGATAATTTCACAAGTCATTTCATTAAATCATCCAAGTGCATACAATAAAATAGAAAATTGAGAAGGTCAAATTGCTTATATCTATTGATCTTCAAGGTATGAACTGCTATACATGCTCAAAGAGTTACAAAATACATTCTTTTCTCTATAGAGGACTCCAAAAGTCACAAAGTAGAAAATGGATAATAATTAGAACTAACTTCACAAATGAATAATGAAGTTACTATATGTTACTCCAAGCGATTCCACCAAAATAGGAACTAGAAACTTCTTTGTCGTGCATAACCAAAAATCCTAAAAAATAGCCCCCAAACTCCCTCCAAAATGAGTCCAAAATGAAGAAAAAGTCAAAACATGACTTTACACATCATAAAAGCTCCCAAAATTGCTCCAAACCAAGTCAAAATAGCCCTATATTCCCTCCAAATGTTGGCCAACTTCCTCAACCTCCCCCTATATACTTGGAATAAACTATAAATATCCAACTATCTCCCTTTGAATTAAAATTGAAAGCAACACCCCTTATCTTGCAAAATATAACATTTAATAAAGTGATCTATAAATTATAACTTTAGCAATGTTTTAAATTTCAAATCAGTTTTTTCAATTTGCAAGAATGAAGGAGACATTTGACTAAGGTTTGAAAAATATACAAAGAGGAATATAAGGAACCTTAGACAACTAAATACATTATAGATCTATTAGTTAAAAGTAAGATAAATTTTAAAAAAAGGCAAAAAATGCCTGAGTGGTTGACCAAAATTTAGGGTTGAAACCCTAAAGGCAAAAACTTAGCCAAACATGCATTCATTCATTTTTGCAATTTAGATTTTCTGGAAACTTCATTCCACTATTTGAGGGCACTGCCATGGAGGGTTTATTCGATCTTCTCTATGTTTTTTGCAGATTTCATGAAGGATTTGTGATGGAAAAACATAGACCTGTAAAATCCTTTTCTACATTAAAATGCTATTTTTTTTCCATTTGTTGTGGAAGAAAATGTTCTCTCCTCCTTGCTTCAGAAAAATAAAGAAAATGCTTCATTTTTCGTATGTTTCATTACTTTATTTAAATAAAATGATTGAAAATTTCCTCCTCACAACTTGGTTGAACATATAGGAAACCCATTTCCTCTAGTCTTTTGTACTTGACCTTTTGCACATATGAGGGTTTTGCTTGTTTGTTGCAAATACATGAGATTCTTTTTGGTGTTATTCATAGGAAAAGATAACCCTCAAGGGTTCTCATTTATTGTAGCATTTTTTTATGTTTGGCCTTTGTAAAATTTTTCATCTTCACTCTAAGTTCTCCTTGCAAATATTCTAGCTTTCCCTTTTCTAGGTCGAGGGTTTGGCCTCTCTATAGGTCGTGGCTTTTCATCCTCTTGGACTATCAAGATGATAGTGTGACAGTCCCTCAGGATTGATTATTCTGTTAAATCCATTGATGTTGTCTCATTGAACATAGAACTATACCTTAACATTCCATAGTACTATAGCCATAAGGGTGTGTGTTGTTATGGAGAAGACAATAAGAATGCTCATGATAGCCTTTATGATTGACATACATGCCAATGTCATGCAAATGAATTTCAGATTCCATGAATTCATCATTCTCATCTATTGACAACCCTGCAACAACATAGTTGTAGGCTTCTCAATTGTCTAATGCTCATACCAAGACTCAAAACTATGCATTTGTTTGAAGTCACTTCCTTCTTTGTAGATTATCCTCTTTTGATGACAGTGGCATTCATTGTTAGGACTTACTCCACTAACTACCCTCAAACATCACTATCAATGGAAAAGCTCCTTGAAGTCTCCTTCAAAATGATTGTCCCCTTTCACTGTCTTGTTGTGGAGCACTGTCATATCTCATGAAATTTTGAGCTGATTTTGATGATTGTTTTCTTGCTTTAAACACATTGTGAACAATGAACACCACTTAACCCTTCACCTTTTTCATCAAAACCATTGCTCCATATTTCATTTTCCTCCTTACTCATGATGGTTTTACTTTTCTTATTGTGTTCCAAATGAACAAATATTTTTTGTCAATTATGACAATGAGGAAAACTCACTTTCATATGTGATGAGATATGTGCTTCAAGTTGATAACTGTGATTCTTTTGCACTCGCATCCCTCTTCAAAATAGAGGGAAACATGTTGGGTTCAACCCTTGTGGGAGCACATTTTACTACACATGTTGTGATATCAAATGAAAATAATCCAGCAATGAAAATTTCACCTATACCTGCATAGTGAACAAACATGTTAGATAAAAATAGTGAAACTCAAAATATGATGGATATTGATGATATTCCTCTGCTCTTTCTTTGATCTTTGTGAAACTACAAAACTAATTTCAATGCCTTATGAGTGTAAATTATATATTTGTTGATGTATATGAAGTGAATATCAATCCCAAGCTCTAACACAACTTTTCTACTCTCTTGTAGGAATTTTGGAGCAATGGAATGCAATAGTTCAACTTTGGGATTCATCATTTAGGAAATGATGGATTCCTATTCCCTTCATATGCTTTTACTTTCATTCTTCAAATGTATAGTTTTTTCCTTATATTGCATTGAAAGAGTTAATCCCATGACTTGTGTGGGAGACCATACATTTGTAATTATCAATAAAAGACAGTTTTTAAAGCAAGATCTATTGATTTTCATTTCTTCTTGTAAGCATTTTCATAATGAACTATAATTCACTTGATTATAATTTTGTGCATGTGAATGTAACTTTTAGTAGAAAACAATGTGTACCTTTTATCTTTTTTTACAAACACTATCTTAGCTCTACCTGATTGAGCTAGAAGTTAAATCAGGTAACATTTTTGGTGACATCTACTAAATGCTTGCCTGCTAAACATCATGACCAGTTGCTTGAAGCTATCCATTGGGAACATAGTCAATAGAAACCTAACAAGACTTAAGAAATAATCTTGTTGTATCTTATGAAATAGTGTAAAACACCTTGAAAACATATTCCATCTACCAAAAAATATTAGAACAAACTGACTAACTAACTGTGCAAATCAAGACTTAAAGGAAATGAAAACTAACCCTACTATACACTAACCAAGAAATACACTAACTCAAATGAAACCATTCACTGGTTGGGTGAAGTAGCTGCCTTTTCTATAGAATTTACAATGTTTTCCATGCTCGAGGACAACTAGAAAGAGATGAAACATGGATAGAAATTCAACAAAGAGCTACAATACCTCTTGAAGAACATACACAAGTTCACTAACCTTTTCATATGGAATATAAACACTACTTCCCTAAGGTGGCAAGGTGACTTAAATATGCTCTTCTTCAACTGCACCTTCATGCTTGGGTGCAAGCATGATAGGAATCTACTTTTTGGACTCCATTCTGGCTAGATGCCTATTTGGGAATCCTCTAGAAACATTAAATTGATTTTTGACAACCACCTCTTGTGGTTGTTTTGGAAAAAATGAAGAAATTCTACCTCTTGTTCCTTCTGCTCATGATTTTCATCTTCTATAGATGTTGTTTCACCTTTTGATTGTGAAAGAGATAGCTCACTATTATCTTCAAACTGGTCCTCTTTGTGGCAGCCCTCTTGAGGAAATAAAATATGAATGTACTCCTCATGTTTGTTTACTTCTTCCTACTACTCCAACACTTGTTCAAGCTTCTAAGATTTTTTTTCTAATTTATCATGATTGAAAATTTCTTCCAACAGGTCTTACTCTTTGTTATCCAATTTGGAGACAAAAAGTTCAAGGTCATCCCAAAATGAATCTTCACATTCTTCATGAGATTCTAATGGAGGAGGACTGCTTTTTACCTCATAATAGCTCTTCGCCTACTATGTAGGCTGCGTGAAAGGCTTACTTTCACACTCTTCAACTTGATCCAAGTCCCCATTATCAAATTGCTTAGCTTCAATCAACAACTCCTCATATCATTGAGCATCTTCTTATTGTTTTGAAATTGTTGTTACTGAAAACAAAATCACACCTTCTTCATAATTTTCAACAAAATAAGGTAACTCATCATACCAAGTTGTAGGGTGATCTTCTTGATCATCCTCTTTTACTTCTTCACCATGCTTCCCTGGCTGACCTATTGAAATAACTTGATCATTTTCAACAAAATCGGGAAGATTGTTAGCTAAAACATTGAAAGATTCCTTTTGAAAGGTCTTCTCTTGTTCAATCTTTTGCCGCTCTAATTTGCAATGCTCTAGAGCTAAATGCAATGGATTTATATTTCTAATCCTCTCTAGGATGAGTGGTATATCTTGATCAATGGGTTGCTATGTAACTACACTAGGTTGTACTTGATTATTTTCCTCAACTTGCAAAGGATGAAGACTTGTGAAACTTGGAATTTTAATGTCAAACTTGGAATTTTAATTGGTCCAGATTCTACCACCTTTTCCTCTTCCTTTTTTTCAATGAATTCCCATGAAGAAGACCAAACAATAGTCCCTCCTTTATAGAGACAAATAGTATTTGGACAAAATGGTATAGGATGTTTTATCTCCTCTTCTTTTTCCTTCTGGATGCTAGAGAATGGTTCCATTTGTATGGTTGGTAGAAGAACCTCATAGGGTGGATAAGATGGTCCTTTCTAAGTTGGAATCTTTAGGGTAGAAAGCTGCTTGAAACTTGGAATTTCAAACATTGGAAAAGGCTCATTGGTAGGCTCACTATGTGGCATTATGGACTGCTCTTGGTTATGAATTGGCTATTGGATTGAAAAGCACTCCTAAAACTTTGAATTTTTACACAAGGAGGCTTACATGAGGACTCAAAAGGTTTCTCTTACTTAAAACTAAGAATTTCAAACTTGGAAACCTCTTCTTTTAAAGGATGATTCATTATTACAGGAAGAGTTGAACTAAAACTAGGAATGCAAGGGGTTGACTGGGTTTCATACCTTTGTACTTATGCAAGCAAGTATTTTATTTGTTCTTCTTTGGCTGCAACTTGTCTAGCAAGAAACTCCTCTTCATACATTTGTGCCTGTACCTCCTTCTGATGAATATGAGCTTGATAGGATTTCTCCTCTTGCTAAATGTTATACTCATTTTCTCTATCTATTTCTAACATTTCCCTTTGAAATTGTAGCAACATATCCTTGATGCTACCCAAATTAGTATCCATGTTCTTAGAAATTTGAGATTGAATAGGGAGGCTACAAGGATGGTTCAAAGTAGGATCATTTTCACAAGGTCTGGTATGGGTATATGCATGTTGCAAGGAAGGTTGAGCAAGAGTGTTATGACTGTAATGAGGAAAAAGGGTGTTTGGAGGCCAAAATCCTAAAATTTCATGGTATGGAGGAGGGTAACCATAGTGATGGTGATGATTAGAAATTGCAAGGATAAAACATAAAGTATAGGAAAGTCTAGACAACAGACATGGAATGATAATAGACAAAAAGGTCTTAAAACACTAGAAAGTGGGTCAAAACACCAATTAAAGTCATCAGGTGCTGAGAAAGTACTTCAAATGATAAAAATTAAAGAGTAGCACCAACCTCATTTAGTTGAAAATATTCAGACTACTGAAACTAGCTAATATATGATTGGAGTAACCATGGTGTTGTTTGTATTGCCTCCAAAGGCTAATAATACTGAGAAAACTCCAAAATTCTCAATACTGTGATGTAAAGTTCATCACAGTAGTCCCACCAGGCATGCCAAAAACTATTTTATCCTAATATTACACCCTTTCTAAGCTACAAAACTTATTATATTGGAGAAACATGGGAAATTTTATAAGGTTCTGGGTCACCCTAAGTAGAAAATAACCTCTAGAGAAAGTTGGCTCTTAAGGTACTCACCTAAAACTATTCCAATGATTTTTAGGGGAAAGGGTAAGAGGGAAACATAACCTAAAAGACTAAAAAAATTAAGGTGATGCACCTAAACATTAACTAAAACCTGCAAACAACTTGCATACATAGTTAATCTACTACAAGCTTGATATACACAACTCAATATTGATATGTCTTTGCATCAATACTTTGTAAGGAGGCTATAATGCACAATCCTAGAAGGAAAGAAACTCTCACAACTCGAATCACCTGCAACACAACACAACTTACAACTTGCAACTACATATACTTTATTTTCAAAGATGCCACTAAT
>VDFB02000003.1:401991807-402081494 GCA_007258455.2 Sequoia sempervirens | reverse complement strand
TTAACTATGATGATGGTGGATGGTATTCCAAAATGAAAAATGAGATGGTTAAGGATGAATTTGGAAATTTGGATGTATGTAGTACAAGTGAGTGGAACTACTTCAACCCAATTGGTGAGATATTTGGTAGCATTAACAATGAATAATTAGCCATTAGAGTAAGTAGTATGAATATTTTCAATGATATTAAATATTATTGAAGAGAAGGCATATGGAGTAGTAATAGGTTGGAGGGATTGCAAGGGTGCATGAATAAGGTATCCATATTTTTTATGGGAAAGAAATTTATTTACATATATTGACATGAATTTTTATTCCATGGTAGGCTAATAGTATCCTATATGAATGAGCTAGAATCATCTCATTCATATAAGCACCACAAATACCATTATTACCTTATTGATGTGCTAGGTTACTATCATCTAAGTTGAGACATATAAGATAAGTTTCATCATAACCGCTATGATAGAGCATTCCATCAAGGATGGTATTCTGAGATGTGCATTGGATAAGGGACTTACATTTGGTGGATGGCATATTTGGATGGATGGTTTATTTTTTGAGATAGGTAAAAATTTCATGGTACCAAACATTGTTGAGACCAATAATTTCACATATCATGTAAAATATGGAAGAACATTAGAAGGTACAAGGAATTTTTGTACAAGGAAATGATACTAATGATATTCATCATGCATATCTATAATATATTCAATGGTGGTCATTATATCTACAAATTTTTTATTGATATGGCAAACTTAGTCAAAATATACATTTGGAAAGTACTATATGAAATTATCAACCATGTGTTCATAGGGTACAAGTTTATCATCCCTAGTAAGGAACTCAATATTGACTTTCTTGACTACAAATTATGAATCTACAAAGACTTGTAAGTGTTTAATATGCCATTATATTGCTAGATTTAGATTGGAGATCAATGTCTTATATTTTGTTATATTGTTAGTATAAGGAAAGTCGATGTGGAATGTGTTTTGAATGAAATCACCTTGGGGTGATGAAAATTATTCCTATACCTAATCCAAGTTAGGTAAATGATCCATCAAAGTATAATGTCCATGGCTTAGATTATTCAATGTGTATGATATAATTTCTCTTTCAAAGGATGATAGTCCTAAAATGGAAGCCTCTACTAATTGATCTACTATGAATTATCCTTTGATTTAATTCTCATTGACATCGTAAATATCAAAATAATTAATGAACATGACCCACTTTTCCATTTGACTAGTAAGGGCTACTTTAGATAGAAAAAAAAATTAGTGGATCAATTTTAGTGATCAAATGAGTGGTATCAATAAGTATGTAATGTCAAAGTCTTTTGTGTGGAAAATAATAATACACGAAAAGCTTTTTCTTGGACAAATAATTGATTTCACATCCAATAAATATTTTACTAAGGTGGTATATGACATTATCTATTCCTTTACCATTGTGCTAAGCTAAGAGGGAACCTAAGACATTTTATGTCACTAAGATGTCTAACAACAAAGGCCTACATGTAGTGGGTGTGGCTAAAACTGGATGATTAGATAAGTGATTCTTGATCTAATAAAATTTATTTCAATATGCCTAATCCCACTCAAAGTTAAAATTATTTTAAAGTAGATGTTAGAATGGTTGAAACTTATCTATGCATTGGGAAATAAACTATCTAATAGCTTGAAGTTTCCCTTATATACTACTTAGTCATGTAAGGTTCCTATGGGGTCTTATTTATGTTATTTCTCTTAATGAAGTTAAATATATCTCAATGTCACATCTATAACCAATGAATCCTAGGAGCCTAGCTAATGTGCCTCCAAAGAAATATTTCTTGGGATTTAATCTAACCTTATACTCTCTAAGCCTCTTGTTTATTACTCTAATAGATTTCTCAATTTCCTCTAAAGGTTATCCAATTCTTATTTTTAAGGATACTTTAAGGTTGTCCAATGAACAAGAAACTCACCCTTAAGATAAATTTCTTCAACTCTTTCGGCTTTGCTAACCTAGGTGGGATCCCATTTATGGTATAATTCAATAGATATATATACTTTGAAAAAATAATGATACCTAACAAATAATTTCACATATAATGTGACAAGGATTAGAGAAATATAACATGAAAAAATTCATAATGTTTATAAAATTTTAGATCCTAGAATTAAAATTTAAAATAATTTAAAATAATTTATGACTTGGCTATAGTCTTATAAAAAATTAAACTATTCTAAAAGTGGGAACTATAAAATCTTGATTGTTGCCTATCATTAGGCTAAAAATTCACATCTCATACATTTTATATAATTTTTCTTAAATTTATATTGATTGTAGACTAAAATATTATCATTTTTTGATAATAAGACCTATAAAAGCCTATAATGCAACCATTCTTAATAATCCATTTGAAACTATAATACTCCCATCACCCTTAAGAAAGCATTTACACCATCCCTTAAATAAACAATGAACCATAAGAATAACTCAAAGTGGCTCAATTTTTTTGAGGAATTTCCATAATTCATGATTATTTTATTCAAAGAAAAATACATTTCAAAGTTGGAGGTAGTTACATAGGAGTATGTATTCATATATGCTACAAGTCAAGATATAGTAACACTATCATGTAATGACTTATAGTTCACCTAAAAAAAACCTAAAAGCAATCTCCTCTTTAAAAGTACTTTTCCCTAATCCTCTAGAACCCTTTACAAATGAGAAAACCCATTCCTTGAATGTGACACTTGACAAAAGATTTACCTCTTGATCTATAACAAAATGACATAAGATTAACATGCCTTTGCAATTTATTTTTCATTTTTTCTTTATTAGAAAACTCCTTGACTTACCTTTCCATTTTTTGAAATTCCTATTTTTCATTGTTTCATTTTGGGGAACCTGAATTTTGAGCATCATAACTTGTTGATTTTGGAGTCCATTTTCAGCCCTAGATCTAGTATTTGCATTAATTTCCATTGCATTTCATTGATTTTCACCTCATTTAGGGTTGTGTACTTGCACTAGTTTGCATCTCATTTAGGGTTTTAGGTTTGCATTTTTGTATTTTTAAAATCTACAAAATTCAAAAATATCAGTCATTTTGCATAGTGTTTACATAACATTGCATGTTCAGTCATCTACATCAAAAAATTGAATAAAAATTGCATCTTAAATTAGTTCATTTTTCTTGTAATTTAACATTATTTTACACTTGCATTTAGATCTAATTTACAAAAAGTCTAAAATTGTAACCACCTATGTGAAACCAAAATTTGAAAAGCATAAAAATCACATCAAAAATCTATAAATTAATTTTTAAAAACCCTGAAAGGAGACCCATTTGCCCATGGGAAAATGAGTCCTTGATTAGTGCATTTTCTGAATTTTTGAGCATCAAAATTACTGCTTCAGCATTCTATTTTCCTGCATTTAGTCTACTATTTTAGTTTCCAAAATTTATGTTAGATGAAATTGTTCATGTTGTCTCCTAATATTGTGCCCCTGCTAAGTTGCAAAACTTAGCATATTAGAGAAACATGGGAACTTTTCTAAGGCTGTGGGTCACACTAAGTAGAAAATAACTTCTAGAGAAAGCTAGATCTTAAGGTACTCACCTAAAACTATTCTAATGATTAGCAAGGGAAAGGGTAAGAGGGAAACATAAACTAAAAAAATGGAAAAATTAAGGTGATGCACCTAAACATTAATTGAAACCTGCAAAAATCTTGCATACACAGTTACTCAACTACAAGCTTGATATACACAACTCAATATTGATATTCCTTTGCATCAATACTTTGTAAGGAGGCTTCAATGGACAATCCTAGAAGGAAAGAATTTTTCACAACTTGAATCGCCTACAACACAACACAACTTCCAACCTGCAACTACATATACTTTTTGTTCAAAGATGCCACTAATGAGACACAAAAAACTAGGAATGAGATAATTTCACAAGTCATTTCATTAAATCATCCAAGTGCATACAGTAAAATAGAAAATTGAGAAGGTCAAATTACTTATATCTATTGATCTTCAAGGTATGAACTGCTATACATGCTCAAAGAGTTACAAAATACATTCTTTTCTCTATAGAGGATTCAAAAAGTCACAAAGTATAAAAAAGATAATAATCAGAACTAACTTCACAAATGAATAATGAAGTTACTATATGTTACTCCAAGAGATTCCACCAAAATAGGAACTAGAAACTTCTTTGTCGTGTATAACCAAAAAATCCTAAAAAATAGCCCCCAAACTCCCTCCAAAATGAGTCCAAAATGAAGAAAAAGTCAAAACATGACTTTACCCATCATAAAAGCTCCCAAAACTGCTCCAAACCAAGTCAAAATAGCCCTATATTCCCTCCAAGTGTTGGCCAACTTCCTCAACCTCCCCCTATATGCTTGGAATAAACTATAAATATCCAACTATCCCCCTTTGAATTAAAATTGAAAGCAACACCCCTTATCTTGCAAAATATAACATTTAATAAAGTGATTTATAAATTATAACTTTAGCAATGTTTTAAATTTCAAATCAGTTTTTTCAATTTGCAAGAATGAAGGAGACATTTGACTAAGGTTTGAAAAATATACAAAGAGGAATATAAGGAACCTTAGACAACTAAATATATTATAGATTTATTAGTTAAAAGTAAGATAAATTTAAAAACAAGGCAAAAAATTCCTGAGTGGTTGACCAAAATTTAGGGTTGAAACCCTAAAGGAAAAAACTCAGCCAAACATGCATTCATTCATTTTTGCAATTTAGATTTTCTGGAAACTTCATTCCACTATTTGAGGGCACTGCCATGGAGGGTTTATTTGAGCTTCTCTGTGTTTTTTGAAGATTTCATGAAGGACTTGTGATGGAAAAACATAGACCTGTAAAATCCTTTTCTACATTAAAATGCTATTTTTTTTCCATTTGTTATGGAAGAAAATGTTCTCTCCTCCTTGCTTCGGAAAAATAAAGAAGATGCTTCTTTTTCCGTATGTTTCATTACTTGATTTAAATAAAATGATTGAAAATTTCCTCCTCATAACTTGGTTGAACATATAGGAAACCCATTTCCTCTAGTCTTCTGTACTCGACCTTTTGCACATATGAGGGTTTTGCTTGTTTGTTGCAAATACTTGAGATTATTTTTGGTGTTCTTCACAGGAAAAGATAACCCTCAGGGGTTCTCATTTATTGTAGCATTTTTTTATGTTTGGCCTTTGTACAAGTTTTCATCTTCACTCTAAGTTCTCCTTGCAAATATTCTAGCTTTCCCTTTTCTAGGTCGAGGGTCTGGCCTCTCTGTAGGTCGTGGCTTTTCATCCTCTTAGACTATCAAGATGATAGTGTGACAGTCCCTCAGGCTTGATTATTCTATTAAATCCATTGATGTTGTCTCATTGAACATAGAACTATACCTTAACATTCCATAGTACTATAGCCATAAGGGTGTGTGTTGTTATGGAGAAGACAATAAGAATGCTCATGATAGCCTTTATGATTGACATACATGCCAATGTCATGCAAATGAATTTCAGATTCCATGAATTCATCATTCTCATCTATTGACAACCCTGCAACAACATAGTTGTAGGCTTCTCAATTGTCTAATGCTCATACCAAGACTCAAAACTATGCATTTGTTTGAAGTCACTTCCTTCTTTGTAGATTATCCTCTTTTGATGACAGTGGCATTCATTGTTAGGACTTACTCCACTAACTACCCTCAAACATCACTATCAATGGAAAAGCTCCTTGAAGTCTCCTTCAAAATGATTGTCCCCTTTCACTGTCTTGTTGTGGAGCACTGTCATATCTCATGAAATTTTGAGCTGATTTTGATGATTGTTTTCTTGCTTTAAACACATTGTGAACAATGAACACCACTTAACCCTTCACCTTTTTCATCAAAACCATTGCTCCATATTTCATTTTCCTCCTTACTCATGATGGTTTTACTTTTCTTATTGTGTTCCAAATGAACAAATATTTTTTGTCAATTATGACAATGAGGAAAACTCACTTTCATATGTGATGAGATATGTGCTTCAAGTTGATAACTGTGATTCTTTTGCACTCGCATCCCTCTTCAAAATAGAGGGAAACATGTTGGGCTCAACCCTTGTGGGAGCACATTTTACTACACATGTTGTGATATCAAATGAAAATAATCCAGCAATGAAAATTTCACCTATACCTGCATAGTGAACAAACATGTTAGATAAAAATAGTGAAACTTAAAATATGATGGATATTGATGATATTCCTCTACTCTTTCTCTGATCTTTGTGAAATTGCAAAACTAATTTCAATTCCTTATGAGTGTAAATTATATATTTGTTGATGTATATGAAGTGAATATCGATCCCAAGCTCTAACACAACTTTTCTACTCTCTTGTAGGAATTTTGGAGCAATGGAATGCAATAGTTCAACTTTGGGATTCGTCATTTAGGAAATGATGGATTCCTATTCCCTTCATATGCTTTTACTTTCATTCTTCAAATGTATAGTTTTTTCCTTATATTGCATTGAATGAGTTAATCCCATGACTTGTGTGGAACACTATACATTTGTAATTATCAATAAAAGACAATTTTTAAAGCAAGATCTATTGATTTTCATTTCTTCTTGTAAGTATTTTCATAATGAACTATAATTCACTTGATAATAATTTTGTGCATGTGAATGTAACTTTTAGTAGAAAACAATGTGTACCTTTCTTTTTTTTACAAACACTATCTTAGCTCTACCTGATTGAGCTAGAAGTTAAATCAGGTAACATTTTTGGTGACATCTACTAAATGCTTTCTTGCTAAACATCATGACCAGTTGCTTGAAGCTATCCATTGGGAACATAGTCAATAGAAACCTAACAAGACTTAAGAAACAATCTTGTTGTAACTTATGAAATAGTGTAAAACACCTTGAAAACATATTCCATCTACCAAAAAATATTAGAACAAACTGACTAACTAACTGTGCAAAGCAAGACTTAGAGGAAATGAAAACTAACCCTACTATACACTAACCAAGAAATACACAAACTCAAATGAAACCATTCATTGGTTGGGTGAAGTAGTTACCTTTTCTATAGAATTTACAATGTTTTCCATGCTCTAGGACAACTAGAAAGAGATGAAACATGGATAGAAATTCAACAAAGAGCTACAATACCTCTTGAAGAACATACACAAGTTCACTAACCTTTTCATATGGAATATAAACACTACTTCCCTAAGGTGGCAAGGTGACTTAAATATGCTCTTCGTCAACTGCACCTTCATGCTTGGGTGCAAGCATGATAGGAATCTACTTTTTGGCCTCCATTCTAGCTAGATGCCTATTTGGGAATCCTCTAGAAACATTAAATTGATTTTTGACAACCACCTCTTGTGGTTGTTTTGGAAAAAATGAAGAAATTATACCTCTTGTTCCTTCTGCTCATGATTTTCATCTTCTATAGATGTTGTTTCACCTTTTGATTGTGAAAGAGATAGCTCACTACTATCTTCAAACTGGTCCTCTTTGTGGCAACCCTCTTGAGGAAATAAAATATGAATGCACTCCTCATGTTTGTTTACTTCTTCCTACTACTCCAACACTGTTCAAGCATTTGAACTTTTTGTTCTAATTTATCATGATTGACAATTTCTTCCAATAGGTCTTACTCTTTGTTATCCTTGAATTTGGAGATAAAAAGTTCAAGGTCATCCCAAAATGAATCGTCACATTCTTCATGAGATTCTAATGGAGGAGGACTGCTTTTTACGTCATAATAGCTCTCAGCCTACTATGTAGGCTCCATGAAAGGCTTACTTTCACACTCTTCAACTTGATCCAAGTCCCCATTGTTAGATTGCTTAGCTTCAATCAACAACTCCTCATATCATTGAGCATCTTCTTACTATTTTGAAATTGTTGTTACTGAAAACAAAATCACACCTTCTTCATAATTTTCAACAAAATAAGGTAACTCATCATACCAAGTTGTAGGGTGATCTTCTTGATCATCCTCTTTTACTTCTTCACCATGCTTCCCTAGCTGACCTATTGAAATAACTTGATCATTTTCAACAAAATCGGGAAGATTGTTAGCTAAAACATTGAAAGATTCCTTTTGAAAGGTCTTCTCTTGTTCAATCTTTTGCCACTCTAAACTACAATTCTCTAGAGCTAAATGCAATGGATCTATATTTCTAACCTCTCTAGGATGAGTGATATATCCTAATCAATGGGTTGCTATGTAACTACACTAGGTTGTACTTGATTATTTTCCTCAACTTGCAAAGGATGAAGACTTGTGAAACTTGGAATTTTAATTGGTCTAGATTCTACCACCTTTTCCTCTTCCTTTTTTTCAATGAATTTCCATGAAGAAGACCAAACAATAGTCCCTCCTTTATAGAGACAAATAGTATTTGGACAAAATGGTATAGGATGTTTTATCTCCTCTTCTTTTTCCTTCTGGATGCTAGAGAATGGTTCCATTTGTATGGTTGGTAGAAGAACCTCATAGGGTGGATAAGATGGTCCTTTCTAAGTTGTAATCTTAAGGGTAGAAAGCTGCTTGAACTTGGAATTTCAATCATTGGAAAAGGCTCATTGGTAGGCTCACTATGTGGCATTATGGACTGCTCTTGGTTATGAATTGGCTATTGGATTGAAAAAGCACTCCTAAAACTTTGAATTTTTACACAAGGAGGCTTACATGAGGACTCAAAAGGTTTCTCTTACTTAAAACTAAGGATTTCAAACTTGGAAACCTCTTCTTTCAAAGGATGATTCATCATTACAGGAAGAGTTGAACTGAAACTAGGAATGCAAGGGGTTGACTGGGTTTCATACCTTTGTACTTATGCAAGCAAGTATTTTATTTGTTCTTCTTTGGCTGCAACTTGTCTAGCAAGAAACTCCTCTCATACATTTGTGCCTCTACCTCCTTCTGATGAATATGAGCTTGATAGGATTTCTCCTCTTGCTAAATGTTATACTCATTTTCTCTATCTATTTCTAACATTTCCCTTTGAAATTGTAGCAACATATCCTTGATGCTACCCAAATTAGTATTCATGTTGTTACAAATTTGAGATTGAATAGGGAGGCTACAAGGTTGGTTCAAAGTAGGATCATTTTCACAAGGTCTGGTATGGGTATACGCATGTTGCAAGGAAGGTTGAGCAAGAGTGTTATGACTGTAATGAGGAAAAAGGGTGTTTGGAGGCAAACATCCTAAAATTTCATGGTAATGATTAGACATTGCAAGGATAAAACATAAAGTATAGAAAATTCTAGACAACAAACATGGAATGATAATAGACAAAAAGGTCTTAAAACACTAGAAAGTGGGTCAAAACACCAATTAAAGTCATCAGGTGCTGAGAAAGTACTTCAAATGGTAAAAATTAAAGAGTAGCACCAACCTCATTTAGTTGCAAATATTCAGACTACTGAAACTAGCTAATATCTGATTGGAGTAACCATGGTGTTGTTCGTATTGCCTCCAAAGGCTAATAATATTGAGAAAGACTCCAAAATTCTCAATACTGTGATGTAAAGTTCATCACAGTAGTCCCACCGGGCATGCCAAAAACTATTTTATCCTAATATTACACCCTTTCTAAGCTACAAAACTTATTATATTGGAGAAACATGGGAAATTTTCTAAGGTTCTGGGTCACCCTAAGTAGAAAAGAACCTCTAGAGAAAGTTGGTTCTTAAGGTACTCACCTAAAACTATTCCAATTATTTTTAGGGGAAAGGGTAAGAGGGAAACATAACCTAAAAGACTAAAAAAATTAAGGTGATGCACCTAAACATTAACTAAAATCTGCAAACAACTTGCATACATAGTTAATCTACTACAAGCTTGATATACACAACTCAATATTGATATGTCTTTGCATCAATACTTTGTAAGGAGGCTATAATGCACAATCCTAGAAGGAAAGAAACTTTCACAACTTGAATCACCTACAACACAACACAACTTACAACTTGCAACTACATATACTTTATTTTCAAAGATGCCACTAATGGGACACAAAAAACTAGGAATAAGAAAATTTCACAAGTCATCGCATCAAATCATCCAAATGCATATAGTAAAACATAAAATTAAGAAGGTCAAATTGCTTATCTCTATTGATCTTCAAGGTATGAACTGTTGTACATATTCTAAGAGTTACAAAATATAGTATTTTCTCTGTAGAGGATTCCAAAAGTCACAAAGTAGGAAAATGATAATAATCAGAACTAACTTCACAAATGAATAATGAAGCTACTATATGTTACTCTCCAAGAGATTCCACCAAAATAGGAACTAGAAACTTCTTGGTCGTGTATATCTAAAAATCCTAAAAAATAGCCCCCAAACTCCCTCCAAAATGAGTCCAAAATGAAGAAAAAGTCAAAACATGACCTTACCCATCATAAAAGCTCCCAAAACTTCTCCAAACCAAGTCAAAATAGCTCTATATTCCCTCCAAATGTTGGTCAACTTACTCAAGCTCCCCCTATATGCTTGGAATACACCATAATTCTCCAGCTATCTCTCTTT
Source organism: Sequoia sempervirens (assembly GCA_007258455.2). NCBI lineage: Eukaryota > Viridiplantae > Streptophyta > Pinopsida > Cupressales > Cupressaceae > Sequoia > Sequoia sempervirens. Next base: position 402,070,931 of record VDFB02000003.1, on the reverse strand, counting down.
GGCTTACACTTGAAATTAATGCCTCTTATCTTGCAAAATATAACATTTAATAAAGTGATTTATAAATTATCACTTTAGCAATGTTTTAAATTTCAAATTAGTTTTTTCAATTTGCAAGAATGAAGGAGACATTTGACTAAGGTTTGAAGACTATAGAAAGAGGAATATAAAGCATCCTAGAAAACTAAACACATTACAAATGTATTAGTTAAAAGTAAGATAAGTTTAAAAACAAGGAAAAAAATTCCTATGCATGGTCAACCAAAATTTAGGGTTGAAACCCTAAAGGAAAAAAACTCAACCAAACACACATTCATTCGTTTTTGCAATTTGGATTTTCTAGAAACTTAATTCCACTCTTTGAGGGCACTACCATGGAGTGTTTGTTCAAGCTTCTCTATGTTTTTTGAAGATTTTATGAAGGATTTGAGCTAGAAGAGGACAGGTAAACTCCTTTTCTACATTAAAATGCTATGTTTTTTCCCTTTGTTGTGGAAGAAAACATTCTCTGCTCCTTGCTTTGGAAAAAATGAAGGAGATGTTTCATTACTTGATTTAAAGAAAATGTTTAAAAATTCCTGCTCACTACTTGCTTGAACATATAGGAAAACCCATTTCCCCTAGTCCTGTGTACTCGACCTTTTGCACATATGATGGTTTTTCTTGTTTGTTGCAAATACATGAGTTTATTTTTGGTGTTCTCCATAAGAAAAGATAACCCTCAAGGGTTCTCATTTACTGTAGAATTTGTTTATGTTTGTCCTTTGTATAGGTTATCATCTTCACTCTGAGTTCTCCTTGAAAATATTGTAGCTTTCCCTTTTCTAGGCTGACCTCTCTGTAGGTCATGGCTTTTCATGCTCTTGGACTATCAAGATGATAGTGTGATAGTCCTTCAGGATTGATTATTCTATTAAATCCATTGATGTTGTCTCATCAAACATAAAATTGTACCTTAGCATTCCATAGTATTGTAGCCATCATGGTGTGTGTTATTATGGAGAATACAATATGAATGCTCGTGATAGCCTTTATGATTGATATGCATGCCGACATCATGCAAAAGAATTTCAGATTCCATCAATTCAACATCATTCTCATCTATTGAAAACCCTACACAAACATAGTTGTTGGCTTCTCAATTTTCTAATGCTCATACCAAGTCTCAAAACTGTGCATTTTTTTGAAGTCACTGCCTTCTCTATAGATTATCCCCTTTTGATGATAGTGGCATTCAAGTTGTTAGTGTTAGAGTAAAATAATTAATTAACTTTACTCTCCTCTTAAGAATTCACTTTATGCACATATATTAGTCATTTAATAATTAATATTAATTATTAAATGCACTCATCTTTAGGGTTAGGGTTTCCTTTAGGTTTAGATCTCCTTTTATAAGGAGTGATCTCTTGTATTCACCTCTCTTGATTCATTTTTCTGATAATACATTTTGCATATTGTTAGAGCCAAACCCTTGTTTTTGATCTCTCTTTCTCTGTGACAAGCTTCTTGCATGCAGGTGTTCATTGGGTTATGTGGATTTGTATTTCTCAAATCCTACAGTTAGGACTTACCCCACTAACTGCCCTCAAACATCACTATCAATGGAAAAGCTCCTTGAGGTCTCATTCACTATGACTATCCCCTTTCATTATCTTGTTCTGGAGCACTATCATATCTCATGAAATTGTGAACTACTTTTGATGACTTTTTTCCTACTTTATACACATTGTGAATAGTGAACACCACTTAACCCTTGGCCTTTTTCATCAAAACCATTGATCCATGTTTCATTGTCCTCCTTACTCATGGTGGTTTTAATTTTTTTACTATGTTCCAAATGAACATATATTTTGTAACTTATGATAGTGAGGAAAACTCATTTTCATAGGTGATGAGATGTGTGCTTGAAGTTGATAAATGTGATTCTTTTGCACTCACATCCCTCTTCAAAATAGAGGGAAACGTGTTGGTCTCAACCCTTGTGGGAGCCCGTTTTACTCCACATGCTATGATATCAAATGAAAGTGATCCAACAATGAAAATTTCACCTATACCTATACAATGAACAAACATGTTAGATAAAAATAGTGAAACTTAGAATATGATGGACAATAATGATAATTTATCACTCTTTCTCTGATCTCTGTGATACTACAAAACTCATTTCAATTCCTTATGAGTGTAAATTATATATTTGTTGATGTATATGAAGTGAATATCAATCCCGAGCTCTAACAAAAACTTTCTACTCTCTTGCATGAATTCTAGAGCAATGGAGCAACCTTCTAGAGGACTCAGGACCTAAAACATGAATGTAGCATATCAACTTTGGGATTCGTCATTCAAGAAATGATGGATCCCTATTCCCTTCTTCAAATGTATAGCTTTTTCCTTATATTGCATTGAAAGAGTTAATCCAACGACTTGTGTGGGACACTATACATTGTAATTATCAATAAAAGATAGCTTTTAAAGCAATATCTGTTGATTTTCATTTCTTCTTGTAAGAATTTTCATAATGAACTATAATTCACTTGATAATACTTATGTACATATGAATGTAACTATTAGCAGAAAACATTGTGTAGCTTTTATCTTTGTTTTGCAGACACTATCTCAGCTCTACCTGATTGGGTTGGGAGCTAAATCAGGTAGCATTTCATATTAACCTTAATTTGTAAAATTCAGTGCACTGTTTGAATTCAAAATTTTATCTAGAATACATCATTTTAAAGTTTTTACATAGAATAATTAGAAGGTTATCTTATTTTAAATTTGGAAATTGCTTTTACATACTTTCATTGCACTTTACATTCTTGGGTATTGGATTGCATTTTCCCTATTATTGATTTTGGGTGCACCTTTGGTTCATGAAACTTGTATGAGCTTCAGAACTTGGTGTCCTATTTCCAATACTATTGTGAGACATAGTTCGAGACTCGTGTCATCCTATGATACATCACTCATTGTGGATCTTGTGTTTTCTAACTCTTTCACTCATAGTGTTGAAGCTAGTCAACCCACTATGGATCATACCGTTAGCACTTCATTTCCCATGACTTCCTACCCACAACTAATGTGACTAATGTTGAATCAAGGGTTTTTAATTCCCCTCAAGAGAACCTATGAAGAATGGATGAAGAGTTAGAGAGGTTGCAAAAAATTGTGAGTTATGCATACATTGTTGATAATGTGGTTCCTATCATAGATAACATGAGGTGAATAATTGATAATGAACAAGGAGGTCTTTGTCATAATAGTGGTTTACAATTCCTGAGGAGGAACGAATTTTTTTTGAAATCACATATTTTTAGAAAATATAATTATTTAAGCCTTAAAGTTCCATTTTAAGGATTCAATTGAAGAGGGTTTGATCAAATCACCTAGATCAAACCCCCTTGGATAGAACCTAGCTAGTTTTAAACCATACCTATAAATCGTCTCCTTTACACCTATCAAAATCATAAAAATCACTTTTGATTTAGCTTTTGGGGGATCAAATAAATTCATTTAAAATTTATTTCAAATGATTATGGTATTCCTCAGAACAAGCTATCCAATGAATATAATTTTAATATGTTTTGGTTTTGTTATGTATTTGTTTTTAAGTTTTATTAAACATAGGTTTTTCATCGAAAATGAATTTCTTTGTTCTTCACATGTGGAAAAATAGAAGATTATAAAAAAAAATTAGAAAAATATGAGTGCAGGATATTGAAGTCCTTGATCCAACAAAAAATAAAATAAAATTTTGACATATACAAAAAAAGTTACGCGTTATATGGTCGCGCTTGTTTGAATTGTAATTCGTTTGACTTTTAAACTTGATTAAGGAAAAATATTCAATAAAAAACTATCTAACCAAGTGGAAGCACTAGATATCAGAGTTACAAATCTAAATTTGAAATAATTAGAATTTTATCCTTCATTGAAAAAAAAGTTATGCGTTATATGGTGTGCATCACTTTTTAAAAATGTTTTCTCAAAAAATCAATTTTTAAATTGGGAGATGGAAAGAAGTGATTTGATTCCAAAAATTTTGAAAAAATTATTTTTAGAATCTACAAACACAATTTGATGAGACTCTAGTTTGCACCATCTTCAAATTCCTCATGGTTTAGCAGCTATAGGTGCCGAATGTGAAGATTTAGTTAAAAACAATAATTTGAGTGTCGGTTGGCCAAAATTGTAAACCACTATTATGGGATCACCTAGGAATAGAAGTTGTACGTAGTTTAAATCACATCATTGCCAAAAAATTCCCTACAATGAATAGTTGTGTTCAAGCTTTGGGATATACTTAAATTCAAGGTGAAAATCCAATTTCTCCTTCCACAACCATGACCTCTATTTTGATATATACTAATCCAATTGTTACAACAACCATACAACCTACCAAAAATGTCCATACTTCTTTAGGTATTTCCACTAGGAATCCATTTATCTTTGTGCATTCCAATCACATATCTCCCAATCCATATCCCGTCACAAACTTACAAGTCACTTTCCCTCTGAATACATATACACCTCCACCTTATTCACCGTATTTATCCCTCCAACAAAAAATTTCTATATTGAGTCAAAATCAAAATGGACAATCTTTATAATATTCCAAAAGAAATCCCTTATCCTTGGAGATATTGAGAACACAAATACCACAAGGTATAAATATTCCTATATTTGAGAAATATGGTGGGGAAGGAGATCATGTTAGCCATGGTTCTGCATACACAACCTTATGTAGTGACTTCATTTTTTAGTATAAACTCTTGTCTAAACTCTTCCTTGGATCCTTGAAGGATACTACTTTCAAATGGTTTTTCTCCTTATTGAATAATTCAATATGTTCATTCAATGAACTTATTAATTCCTTTTTCAATCACTTCCAAATACATATGGGTCCTAAGATGAGCTTATATGATTTAGTGACATGCAAACAAAAGGATGATAAAAAGGTCATTGATTTCATAGCATGATAACAATTGCTTTACTCATAAATAAACATTAAGATTCCTGATGTTGACCTTCAAAGAATTTTTATTTCTAATTTGTAGAAAAAAATCCAAGCTAAACTTGAGATGTTGAAATTTACTTCCTTTACAAAGTTGTGTACCACCCTTTGTGATTACCAAAATTTGGTTAGTAGTCATGAAGTAAAAACTCCCTCTAGACATCCTAAAAAATCCAAACCCACACCTCAAAAACAACTATCAACCATTCAAGAAAAAACATAAGGTATTTTTACAACTTAATCCCCCTCAACCAACTCAACATGCTGACACTCAAGTGGTTGCTATAAAGATGATAAATCCATGCACATTTTGGAGATAGAAATAGAAAATTTACTCCTCTATTTGACACCCTTCATAACACCATGTTGCAACTCTTGAACAAGAACTCAATTTCCTTATCTCCTATTAGAGCTCCTAATCCTACTAAACCTTTACATCCTAACTACATACAAAATTCATATTTCCATTTTTACCGATAAAGTGGACATGATATAGAACACTACAAGTGTCTTAAACATAGTTTGCAAGACCTCATTGATTCAAATTATAAATTGGTGGTGTTAATGATCAAGGTAATAAATTTATAGATCCTCCAAACAAAAACTTGCAAATCTTTACTAATCTTATGCCAAATCATAACATCTCCATTGTCAAATCTATTGAAACAAAGAATGATGTGATGAATGTTGACATGAGCTTGATGATAACTCAAGAAAAATGGACAATATGATTGGACTCATTGAAGTTCAACCTTGTAAGGGCCTAACCAAAATGACCCTTGACATTGCTTTCTCACAAGATGACATAATTAAACATGCACTCAATGGTCCTCTTTACATAGCTGGAAGAATAAATGACAACCCTACTAATGGGATATTAATTGATCCCTTTTGTGTAGAGAATGTGACCACTAAAGAATTATTGTTTGTGCATGATCTTTATCGAGATAATTATGAAAATTCGAAAGCATGTATCAATAAACATATTGGTTTTGCTATCCCTACAATAGGTTCGATAACTCTTTCTCTAAAAGTTGGGCCGAAAACATCAAGGGTCTCATTTTCCATCATCCTGTCATTGGACCAATTTTATGTGAAGTTAGGCTACCCATGGCTTTACTCCATTAAATTCGTCCTATCGATAGTGCATAAATTCTTAAAGTTACCATTTGGAAATGATATCTTTACAATGGACCATAGTTTCATTAATCCTGTGTCTTCCCATGGGAATTTCTCATTGGATTTATTTTGGCCCAAACCTATAGGACCTATTAGGCCTCGTGAGGACTTCTTTTTCAAATCTTAGCAAATGTTTAAGGAAAAGCACATAACAAAATTATCCCTTAGCAATATGCCTCAACCCATGATTGAGCCTCCCATCCTTGATGAGACTATGATTGAACCAAAATCCCTTCTAAGTAACCAAGACCAAACCATAGCAAATCCTCCACCCATTTCATATAAGAGACCACAAGCTAACCAAATATGTCTTGTTGTGCCTCCTAAAACAAAACAAGTTTATAAAGCTAAAGAGAAAGTAGTTGAACAACCTCCGATGGTTCCTTCCATTCCTCCCTTAAGGAAAGAAAAGAAACCTATGGTCAATAAACCTACTCCTACACAATTGCAACTTGAAAACTAAATGAAATAAATAAAAATGCTAGAGTGTAGGTGTAGACATCATGCTATTTCTCATTGTTACAAGAAAAAGAAGAAAGGAAAAATATAAAAAATAAAAATCCAAACTCACCTAAAGAAATGCATGATGATTCTCCACCTTCACTGAAACAAGAAAATATTATATCTTGACCACAAGAATAACAAGCATCTTCTATGTAGATTATCATTAGACCTTCTGTTGTGATTAAGTTATATGATGATAATGAAATTGCAAAAATTGATGAGGAAGTGCATAAAGAGTTAAATTTATTTTTTTCCTCTTCCATGAGCTTAAATGATAGCTATCATGATGATCATCCTAAAAATAGTGATTCACCACGTGTTGAACTTGGTGTTTGTCCTGGTTTGGCACTTGATGTTGTCCCTTTGGCTAGTTTTCCACCTTCCACATATGATGAACAATATTAGGATGTAGATGACCTATTAGGATGTTGACTCACATGTGCCCTACTAGTCTCGTATTTTTTTTATTTTGATGTTCTTTATGTGATTGCATGTGTATAATGTGATCTCTCGTATTTTTTTGTTTGATGTGTCTTCATGTCCATTCCTCTATTTTTATCTACATTCTTCTATGTATCATAAAAAATTATCTTTTCATTTTTCTTGTGATTTCCTTTTGGGGACATGATTGCAAGGCATTGAGACATTTAGGTCTCTTCCATGTTGACCCAAAAGCTTTTTCTTTGTTTTTTCTCTCTATGTGCCATTCTTCCCATTCCACAAGTCATTTGGGGGAATGATGATGTTTCTAAGCTCTATAATATCATTATAGCAAAGGCATATGTTGACCCAAATCTGTGGATCTCTTATGTGTGATTTTGGGATTTCATTTTGGGGGAAACCCATTTTTCATGGCATAGCTTCATTTGGAAACATATGCTTGACATAGGGCTTTCCAAGTAAGCTCTCATGTCTTCTTCATTGTTTAGCATTTATCATTTGCTACTTTAAATTACTTCCTCACAGCATGGTGTTTAGCAATTTCTTTAAAGTGGGGACATACATTGGCATTATCATTTTGAAAATTTTGACTATATCTTTATGTTGCATAGTGCAATCTTCTTACTTCTTGAAATGTGTCTTCTTCTTGGTGGTGTCATTGGGTTTGATGTCCTCCAAGAGTGCAACCTTTCTTGGCATACAAAATTCCTCTTAGTGGTGATGTTATGCATTGTATTTCCTAAGTTGTGAATCTTTTATCCTAAACCTATCATCTCTTGGAGACATTAGGCACAATGTTCCCTAAGAGGGGACCTTACATGAACTAAGTAAAACCCTCTTATTTTCATTTTGATCATAAGTGTTTTGCATAAAATAACTTGCTAACCTTGTGAAGTTTGAAGTTACAACCCCTTTCTATGGCCACCAAACATAACACACCTTGCTTGCTAGTGGGGCCATTTTTTTTCATAAGTGTTTAGCATAACACAACTTGCTAAGCCTTATGAAGCTCAAAGTTCATATTGTGTGGTGCCTTATCAAATTTATCGAAGGTATAACTTTGGTATGGTTATGGGAGCCTAATAATATTCTCTCATTTGAAACTCTTTAGGGCTCACCTAGTGGACAACAAATTTCACTAGCCCGTGTGAGCATGCATTGTATTTTGCATAGTGAGCATCAAGTTCCATTGTAAACATTTTTGGTTAAGGGTTGATCTACATCAAGTTGGAAAAGTAGTCAAGGCTTGATCCACCCCTTTTCTTTTTCTGTTTCTTTCTTTCTACGAGTCTTTAACTTTATATGATTGAGTATCTTGTCAATGTTTCATATATAAGTTTAACATAGGCATGTGTCTCCCTGTGCCTTTGTTGGTTTTACCATGAGATCTTAGATCTTTGGGGCTTGATCATCCTCCTTGGCCTTTGTCATATTATCCTTCAAATAATTGTACAATTAGACCTCTCTTGATTGTCTACTTTAGTGTTAGTTTGACACAAGTTCATCTTCTCACTAAAGTGGGGGCTAATTGTAGTGTAGAAAAATGTATCCCTTTACATTTTCACACTTTTTGGGGCCCTCCTAATTAAAATGGACTTAATAATTCCTTAATTTAGTGTTGAAAAATGTATCTTTTTACATTATCACACTTGTATGGGCCCTCTTGATTAAATTGAAATTAATTAGGCTTTAATAAGACCTTTTATTCATTTACAATCCTAATAATTTACATTTTCTAAAGGAGAAACTTGACAATAACTAATGCCAATACATAACACTTTACATTGATAAATCTATTTTCTAGGAATAGGGACCTAGGACCCATTCGCCCATGGGTGAATGGGTCCTTCCTAGGCCTTTGAACCTAAATATAATTTTTTTTTTCATAGTATTTTAAGGTTCCCAAATCCATATTTCAATGTTGGCTTGTAATATTTGAATTTCAAAAATTAAGGATACATACCAATAAATACAAGGTTATGTTTCTAAGTTTCACCTAGAATTTTTAATGGGCATTTTATGATCATTTTTATTGGGGAATTCCAAGAGAAAATTTGATGATCAAGATCATTCAAGAGAAGATATATCCAATATTTTTTGCAACAATCAAGATCTATTTATTATGTCAAAGTCTTCTTGCATCATGCATGTTTTTGGAGCCAACATTGTGATGTAGGTTTCAAGAAAAAATTCAAGAATTCAAAGCATCAATTCAAGCATCAAGATCCACATCCACTGAATCCATTTCATGCTAGTTGTAGACCTTCCAATATCTCCATTATCAAGGTTTCATTTCAAGTTTGAATTGGCATAATTAGGTTTATTTTCTATTTTTTAGTTTTTCTCCCAAAAGTGTTGTTTGATATTAACCCCCATCCTCAAAGCATAAGGAAATATGAAGATTCTCACATTGGGTTGATTCACCTAAGGTTGGTTAGTCAATTCATTGTTGGGATCTCATTTTCTAATGAAAATAGAAAGATATGGTCTATTCTCACCCTCTTGAGTTACCTTTCCATTTTGGGAAAATCCTATTTTTCTATGTTTCAATAATTTATGACTTGGCTATAGAGTTTTAAAAAAAAAAACTATTCTAGAAGTGGGAACTATAAAATCTTGATTGTTTCCTATCATTAGGCTACAAATTCACATATCATACATTTTATATCATTGTTCTTAAATATATATTGATGGTAGACTAAAATATTATCATCTTTTGATAATAAGACCTATAAAATCCTATAAGTCAACCATTCTTAATAATCCATTTGAAACTATAATACTCTCATTACCCTTAAGAAAGCATTTACACCATCCCTTAAATAAACAATAACAATAAGAATAATTCAAAGTGGCTATTTTTTTTTTAAGAATTTCCATAATCCATGATTATTTTATTCAAAGAGAACTACATTTCAAAGTTGGAGATAGTTACATAGGAGTATGTTTTCATATATGCTACAAGTCAAGATATAGTAGCACTATCGTGTAATGATTTATAGAAATAAAAATTCACCTAAAACAAACCTAAAAAATGATCTCCTCTTTACAAATACTTTTCCCAAATCCTCTAGAACCCTTTACAAATGAGAAAACCCATTCCCTGAATGTGACACTTGACAAAATATTTACCTCTTGATCTATAACAAAATGGCATAAGATATCATGTGTTTTGCATTTTATTTTTCCATTTTCCTTAAACTAAAACTAGTTTCCACATTTCGCCATTTACATTCTCGTGCATTGTTTTTATTGAGTGTAAAAATAATTTTACTAACCTCAGTTCATTTTTAAGTGAAAACAATGAACCACAAATACTAACCTATTTATAGTGGTAGTAAAAATATGCACTTTATCAGACATTTTAACCCTTAGAACTTTCATTTTAACTTTGTTTCTTTGTAATTGATTTGAAACTTTGTTAAATATTTTGCATGTAATCATTTTCCTAATTCTTTGACATGATTCCTCTCTTATTTTTACTCCACTAGTGGCATCACTTTTTTTTCTTTGATGCCTCTTTTATTTATGTCTTCCTCTATGATCATTAGTTTCCCTACATTCTTCACTTTGGTTGGCAATAGAAAAATGTTGAAAAAACCACAAAATTGATGCTTGAGTGTAAGGAATAATTGCTAGGTCTTTTTTTGTTGGTACACAATGATCTACTAAGGGGCGGGGGGGTGAATTAGTAGATACCAAAATCTATCCCTTAAAAATTTATGCAGATTACTTTCTTAGCTCCAAGTACTTTGGGCATACTTTTTCTTCAAATTCTTAATGTGTAGATTGAAAGCTAAAGATGCAAACATAAACATTCAAATAGACAATCAACACAAATGCACACAACACTAGATATACATGGAAAACACGATATGGGAAAAACCATGGTGACCAAGGCTACTTGAGTCTACTGCTCAAATCCACCATCACAAATACAATCTCTATTACAATGTTTTAGGGCTACAACCAAGGGAAGCATAAACTACCCAATTTAGAAGAACCACTTCAAGGATGCAACAACACCTTGTTTTAGGAGCTATAACCCCAAGGATGCAACAACACCCTAATTTAGAAGCCACAACTTCAAGGAGACTACAATCCCCTAATCTAAGCCACAACTTAGTATAATTATAATAATTTCAAATATGAATAGACCTGGTTCTGCAAAACCTATAATGCATCATTACATTGTTTCAATTTCTGCAACTCACACTTTGTTGCTAAAGCTGCACTCTCAACAACACTCCCCTACTCTGCACTCTCCTCTACACATAGAACAATCACTATTCTATCTTTTTTCTTTTCTCTTCTTTCCCATTTTGTAGTGTCTCATACATCTGCACTATACACTCTCTTCTTTCTCTCCATTTGTTACACACTCAACAATACATAACTCTATTTAGCACCCTGTGCACTTCCAAATTTCTCACAAACACAACATATACAACCACTTCCACACTTCTAATATTGTCTTATTTTTTATTAACTCCACCAATCTACAATCTCTTCCTTGAGATTCTCACTATCATTCAAATCTTCTCAAAAATTCTACTAGGGTTTCCTTCGCTTGCTAATTTCACCAACAAGCTTCCTCTACCTCAAGCCATACACATCTGTCTAGCTCATAATTAAGACATCTGATAGGGTTTACCAAATATCAACATCTCTTGTATCGAGTTGTCCAACATTTAATTAAGTTACAAATAATTTTCCTCATTCTCTCTTTCAAACCCTAAAATTTAATTATGCATTCAATGCACCCTTGTGTTCATTTGATGTGATCTTGATTCTTGTCTCTGCGATCATCTAAACTGTCGCCCTATGCATCAAATCTCATTACAATTTTTGTTGAAATAGATAAAGTATTTAATTCTCATTGCCATGTTGGTTACTAGTTGAAACCCTTATTCACACTATTGTAGCCATTTCAGATTTCTATCTTTTAATTCTAGTCATTGATCCTTTTCTTTCGCGTCCTAAACTTGTGCTATCCATTTATTGTCACAAATTTAAATCATGACCATCTGATAAGCAATCATTTAAATATCCTCCTTTGATCTTATCCTTCATGCACCGTTTGCCATACGTGGGGTCCACCAAGACACATGTCCAAAACCCACTATCCCATGAGCTCTAATAATGCGCCCATACAAACCTTGTGGGGCCTGTGGGTTGTTACCATTTATCATCCACATAATCACCATGCAACTCACAACAATGATGTGAGTTGATATATCAAGCAATTGCTTTTCACCACCTGGACATGCTGACACATACACTACTAGCTCCTATCAAGTGGGTGGTCCCCACCATCCATATGTCATCTTGATGTAAACCCTTGATGACATCACCATCAAATATTGCTTTCTGCCATGTGTCATCCTATCATTCACCTTATGATGGTCAATGCATGTCATCCTTCATCATCATCACCTTTCACTTAGTCTGGTCCCACCAGACTCTGCAACATGCACCATCCGATCTCCAAGGATCATTCTCTACCATTCACTGCTACCAACAGTTCATGTCATATGTCACCTTCCACTATCTGGTCCCACCATCTTTATCAATGGTCAAAATGCATCCATCATGGATTAATCTCCATAGTTCTCCACTGACCCCACGAGACTTAGCCAAGGTACATCAAAAAACTCAGCAGAACTAATGAACACTGGCAGATCTTCAACATATGATCACCATTGTTCCCTACTTACCCCGTGGGTCTTGATCGGGCTCCACTAAAATCTCAGTGGGGTATGCAAGCTAATGCCACGTATACACCTTCTGATGTCACTAAATGTCACTATCCACCAACTTCGTTGACTTCACCTTACCAGGTCTCTCTTCCATGTCACATCTCCATAATCCACAAGGATGTCGAATATCATTTACTCAATCCAATCATGCCACGTGTCTACACCACCATTATGGTTGGGTCCCACATAGAGTGCTTCCTTACTCCTTATCACACGATCACTAAGTCACTTAGAAAAATATGAGCCTAGGAACCTGATGTTAGAGGTTATGAAATTGTGAAAACTTGCAACTTGATGATAACAAAGAGAACCTTCTTCCTTCCTCCTTATCACTCCATTAGCTAAGTTGCCAAGTTGGGAAGTTACAAAACTCTAGAACCCCATGACACAGGTTAGAAAAACTTGGAATCCCATGACTTAAGAAATATTATAGCTATTGAATATTTGTCAGGCTGGTAAACATAAGGCGAGGGGGATGATCATCCACATGACTTCAAAGAGATAAGTTGTAACTTATGTGACCTACAACCATAGAGACACAATCAACAACAAAACAAAATTAAACCTTGACTGTAAACCTATTAGGGTTTATCTATTCACAATTCCTTGACTATAAACCTATTCCAGGGTTTATCTATAAACCCTGGAATCACCTGAAAGTAGAAATAAATCATTTTTGGGTGCATCCTTCACTTTCTCTTCCTATGGAGCACATCACTGGAATGCTCTCGAAAAACCCACATTGAATCTCTCATTATATTTTCCATCAAATACCTGGAATTAATTGTTGCAGAGAGATGACAACATTTTGTCAACTAAGCAACACATTGAGCAACTTGCTCTTCTACACCAATAACCAATCTACATACTTCCAAAACCAGGTTCATTGCTCTCACATTCATCCTCTAAGCTTTATAGCATTTAGGTACACCATTGATCTATTATCATGCCAACATCTCCCTTGCATGATCAATTCCATTTTCCTTGACATGAATGACACTTTTCATTAATGCCAACACACTGCTTAGGATCAGATCCATCCTCTCCATTTGATCCCCTTTTGAAATCAATGAAAACTATATGCCAACATTTTTTAGAGGTATTTTTCTCACTAATTGTAGTAAAAAACAATGTAGAACATTGCTCAAAGTGGCTCCTGGTATTCAAATAGTACAAGAAACTTTTAGGAGATTAAAACAAAAGATAACAACTTGCAAATGGTCTAAAAATATTTTTCAAGCCTTCACACATGAATAACCTCCATTTTAACACTACCTTAAAAGTTTGTTGCAAGCTAAAAAAATTGCAATAAATACATCAAATTGGAATTGGAGTTTTTGAATAGGAATATAAACTATAAAAAAATGCAATAAATACATCAAATTGGAATTAGAGTTTTTGAATAGGAATATAAACTATTAAACATAAACTTGCATGTGCATAGGCCTTTCCTTTTTGGTGCCTAGCTTAGTTTCATAGTCTTCAAAATACAAATCCATCAAACAATAATGGCTTATCACAACTTCACTTTGTCCTCCATTCAAAAACATGATGGATATATTTTTTTCCACGTGGAAAACTATTAGAGACAAGGCTCAACATGTTTCATAACATGTGACGAAAAACATTATGTTGTGAACTACACATCCCTACTAGAAAATATTACCCAACAACATGCCTTTCACATACCCTCGATGCATCATTATTTTAAAAAGATTGCAGGATTAGAACATGCAATATTTCACATTTATTACACGTGGAAAGTTCAAGATTGATTAAAAGTACTCCCTTGAAGCTGCATTAACATGTTGGCATTTCCTTTTGGTTTGAGATTTCTATTTTTGGGAAAGTTTACGAAGCTTTATGATAAACAATGCCACTTTGCATGCCTTTATTTGGGGGGATATTTTAAATATTTGAAACCATTATTTATGCTTCATGATTAAAACAATAAATCATTTTAAAATATTTTTCATTTTTGCAACATATTGTGAAACCAATTAATTAAAAGATTTGGAAGTCGAGGATGTAATCAATGTCAAAAGCACATAAAATGTTTGGGGGCCACAAAAATTTTCGAGGGTTTATAATTTATGTAGATACTCATTGTTTAATCAAAATTTGAACATCAAATTGATTTATGGGAGCTCCTTTGTAACCAAGGCCATCCGATAGGCCATTTAAATTTTTTTTTTCTTCTAACCATGAAACTTGTCTAGCAATTGCAGAAAACAAAGTTGGAGACTTGAGATGGTGCACTAGCACTCTTGCAATAAGTAGAATGAAGAAATTAATATTGTTTTTGATCCCTTATGGAACCACTTAGGAACATTAGAATATTAAAATATTTATCAAAACTTATTTGGAAACCATAAAGCTAAATTTAAATGATCCTAAATAATTATCTAACCTTTCTACCAACTAGTTTATGAAGGTGAGCCATAGATTGTGAAATTTTATTTGTAAAAGTATTAGGCAAACCTACACCATAGGGCCTAAATACAAGGTTTCTTTCAGCAACAAAATTTGATTTTGCACTACAAATGAGGAAAATTTCAAGGTTCCATCACCTTTAAAATGTATGATGCAAGATGACTAGGTGATTTGTTTTGAGTTTAGACTTTCCTAGGATTTCACCATATAATATCCAGTAATATCATGTAGCATATCATGGAATATGATATTCATAGCCATTTGATACATGGAGCCAACATTTTTAAGACCAAATGACATGAATTTATAAAAAAATCCTAATAGAGGGATAAAAATTGTCTTATGTTGGTCTTTAGGTGTTATCTAAATTTGGTTATTTTCTAAAAATGCATCCATAAAGTATAAATTCTCATAACCATCTATCAAATATACAATCATATCAATATTTTTAGGTAAAAAATCATCTTTATAATCAAACTTATTGATATCTCTAAAATAAATACATACTCTAATTCTTTTAATTTGATTACTTATCGGGACAACATTAGAAACCAACTCTACATAGTAAGTGGACCGAATGAATTAGACATCTAGCTACTTTTGAAGTTCTTCCTTGACTAAGAGGGTAACCTTAGGATGCATTTTTCTTAGCTCCTAATGAATTTGTTTTGCATCAAGGCCAACCACAAAGTTAAGGATAATCAAAGATGGATCTAAGTTATATGTGTTAGTGGACCAAATAAACATATCTATATAGTCTCTAAGTATCACAAAGATCTTTAAATGTAACTTAATGTATAAAGAGCCCACTATTTTTGTCAACTTAGGCATCTCTTCTCTACCTAGGAATTTATGTCTTAGACTCCTCAATAAGGAGTGTTGTCCCATCTTGAAGTGGATTAGGAATCAGTGCAAGGTGAAGCTCACTATAAAAGAGTGTATTTGTATTAAGTGTAGGTTTTGATGGTTCCTCTAAAAGTCCTTGTTCTCCAAAGTATGGTGAAAAACTCAATAGAGTTTGAAATCCTCTTCTATGATATCTTGATGTAATATGGGTAGAGGATTGAAAAATCTATAAAATGGACTCATCATTTTAAAATGTATCTAAAGTATGAGGATCATATTGTTTCTAATAAATGAGTTTGGGATATTGTAGGTTGAGGTGGATAGCAAGGTTGGAACTATTATGGAAAAGGCTCATGATAGTAATCTCTTTGAAAGGATTGGGAATGAATTTTTTTTCTCTAACATCAACATCAAAAGATTTGTACATAAAATTGTTAGGAAAATTGATAAGAAAATCATAATTATAATAATAATAATAATATCCTAGTCTAGTAGTTCTATCATTTTTTAGTATATCAATTAGATCAAGGTAGCCTTTCTCATGCAAACAAGGGAATGTGATACATGTGCTCCTTAAACAAAGTAGCATATTGTCTATCTTTGTAAATTCATCTAGGATAAAATCCTTCTATTTCCTCATCAACATAACCAAAAAAAAGGAAGGTAGTGGGAACCCATCACAATGTGAGGAAAGGATCTTGAACCTTTAAATGAGATTGACCATATGATTGAGGTTAAAGGGGTAACTAGGAAATATGAAGGGATTCATTAATTTGGTATTATCTAGATCATTTTTCAAGGATTTTAAATGTGTATTTTGAAAGGATAGTTATTTAGTGGATAGAGTGAAAGATGTGGAAATTAAATCACTTGGGTTAAAGTATGATGCAATTTTTTTGGAGGATTTGGAATCAATGTCATAAGATGGAAAATGATTGTCATATTTCCCTCCCAAAATTTTACAATATTGATAGGATTGGATATCATTGGGAACTATAATTATTGTATGGGAACTTTAGATATTGATGGAATGAAAATGGTATAGATTGCATGGTATGGAACCATGGTCAAAAAAGAAATATGTTATATGGGAGGTGTAGATCAAGTACATGGCATAGGGTATGTTGCAATGACGTTCCTAAGGTAAATTTTACTAGACTTTTGTCTCTTTATCTTCATTATCAAAGGATTTAATTGTGATAGTATTTGATCCCAATACTTTGGTCGAATAGCCCAAATGTTGCACAAGTCTAAGTATACAAATATTTAGGTTTGACCCATTTCTATGAGCACATATTTTTTTCTTATTTTTTGAGATTAAAGCTTATATCTAAAGTGGATGATTAAATAATGGATTGAGTAAATGGAAATCATTTGGAGTGAATGTGAGGTGATGATCTATGGAAATATATGGACAATAAGGAATTAGAATCATGAGGGTCTAATATCATTAGGGACTTAAAATTGTTGTAGGATATGATGTAAGATATCCTTGTGGGTGCAGAATGTGCATGCGAGATATCCCTCAATCTATCTTTTGTCACATTACATAAGTACATCATGTTGAGCACATGTTCCATGTTATATTAAAAAAAATTGAAACTATTTTCAAATAGGTTTCTAAAGGATGTGATGGACCCCATAGCTTGGTGCAAGAACTGTTCAAGTGACATCCCACCTAAGCTATGACATAATAAGAATAATTATTAGGTATATTCAAGTACCACTTCCTTACTAGCCATGAATAATTATTTAGCATGTTTCTAGGATCTCCTTTCTCCTTGTATTTTCCATACTTTGTAACTTCAAAAGACGTAGGGAATGGTACTTGTGATATAGATCAATTGAAGGGATATTGACACAGCTATGGAAAGGTATATTATTTATTATAAATTCCTCCTGGGATTCATTTTAAGGCATCATTTATGGCTTTCCATTCCTTATCAAAGGAAAAATAGGTGGTGATGGAGAGGTTCACTAATTTTGTTGTATTGTGTATGCCTTAGGTGAAATAGGGTTTCGATGTTGGTTGAAATCACTCTTCGGGTTGATATTGGCCTTAGGTGAATTTGGCATGGTCATGGTGGAATTAGAGATATGGGATATTTTTGGACCAGTAATGTGGATGGAGATGGTATCTATATGGATGGTCATGGTATTTATACCAAATGGGATGTTTATTGTGGGTTTCACATGATTGGTGGACATGGTATTTTCAACCTCATGTTGAAGGGATGTGGATTCCTTATGTGGGATAGACACTCAAAGTATAGGGGATTATAACTAATGTTAAGGGGTTTTTTTCCTATAGAATAAGTATTGTAGTATAAATGAATGTTGGTATGGTCATGAGTAGGATAAATGAATTCATTTGTTGTAGTTTCATTTTTTTATGGGTAGGATGAACTATGTGATCAAGGTTGGATAAGTCATAAATGGGAGATATTTATTCCTTGATTCGGTAACTTATCTTAGTATGGAATTTATCTTTATAGTAATAAATTTATCCATGATAACATCCTATTTTTTCAATCTAGGATTTTATTAGGATTGATAATGTACTCAATTTCATTTAGAATGTCATCATTAGTTTCACTATCCACATGTGGAAGTTGAGATGATTTTTTACATGAAAGGAAAAAACTGTATGAGTGGTTGAATATGAAATTATTTTCATCATTTTCTCATGTCTAATATTTCATCTTATGGTAGGACCCATTTTCCTTGGTTTCATATTTGGTTTGGGAATGGATGGATGTGGAATAGTTGGTGACCTTTTTTTTTTTTGGTGACTAACCAAAAGAGAGTCAAATCCTAATAATGGAGGATAACCTTAGGTGATGTAATGGATGATTTGGAATAAAATTGGTTGGAGAATTTTAAAATATAATATAATGATACCAAATATAGGGAAAATGATTAAGTGGGATATATGGATTCAATTGACTAAACTTGGATATTAAAGAGTGAGTTACACACATAAATCTTAGGATGTTTTTGAATTAAAAAAAATAGGGTTCCACCTTTTGGGAGATGGAGTTGGACCTATTTCACACTTTAATCATTGTCAAACCTAGATCCCTCAACCAAGTGAATCAATTGATGGATGAACTAGGGGTTTCCTTGTGTGATTGGATAGGGGTTCACCATTAAATGAAGCTTCAAAGGAGAAATGCAAACACTTATACACAAAACACTAGAAACTTGAGAGCATGAAATTAGATTAACAAAATAGAATCAAACATAAAGGTACTTGGAAGAATGATGGGATCCAAGCAAGGTTTGCAATTCTAAAATTCTACCTTTTCAAGCCTACTAGGATCAATACACTAGGTAGGGTGATTTAGTCTTGCTATAGGGTCCTAGGAAGAATCTAGAATCTTATAATGACTAATCAAGATCTACAAAAAGATGGAAAAAAGGGCTATACTTGGACTCATACACCCCGTAGGGAGATTTAGTTCCATTACTATGGCTTGACTAATATTTTTGCAACCTCTAGTGACCTTTTGTAGCTTCCTTCTTGTCCAATATTCACATGATTTGAAATTATGAATTTTAGTTTGTAGGCGATTTTTTGTGAAGATGACAACTTCTTGACAACTTTTGCAACTTTTTCTTCAAAGGAACTTCAAGCTCCAATTCACCTAGATCTACAAACACACATAAAGAGATAAACATGTTTTTTTAGGGAATATGGTTTTTCCTTGGTCAAACCTTGAAATGAAATAGAAAAGTATGAGGGAATGATTAATGAACAAATTTGAAATTGCAACTTACCAAACCCTTGAAATGAAGGCTAAAAAATTGTGTGAAATGGCTAGCATGAATGTGGATCTCAACTCTTGATTGAAATCTTAAAGATTTATCTTGAATGCTTGCTTAAGTGATGAAAACCTACATCACAAATGTTAGCTCACAAACACACATAATGCATTATGACTTTGACATGATGCTTGAATCTTTAATGTAGCTCCAAATGCTTCATGATTTTCTCTTGGATGCTCTGATAAAATGCTCACTTGAATGCTCATAAGATCATTTGAATTTTCTAGATCTTGTTAGGAGAATATATGTGAAATAAACTTGTATAAATATACTTGTTTATACCTAATTTATCAAAATTACAACACTACAAGCCAACATCAGATCTAGGGTAATAAAATACCACCAAGAATTTGAATTAAAATAGGTCTAGGTTAAAGCAAGACTCATATTCTAGGTTGGACTTATGAGTCCAGTGGCTTAAACCTAGGACATAGATTCCAAGAAGCGTTAAGCTCAATGTAACATTTGAAATCAGGACCTGAGACCCAAGTGGGACCCATACACCCAAGATGGTGTATGAGTCTTAGATCCCTAGATTTGGAACACAACAAAAAACATTAAATTATGATTTTTCATTTGTTAAATTTCAGGATTATCCTTAGAAAAATGCATTTAATTAGGCTTATGGATGCAAAATAGGACCAATTAAGGCATAAATAAACCAATTTTTTATTAAAAGGGACCAAAACATGATGGGAACATATAAAATATATTACAACACTAAATTAGGAATAACTTAGCTCATTTTATTAATTCCCAAATTAAGTGAGGAAAAGGGATAATTTTATGTCACTACATGTAGTCCCCACTTAAGTGACAGGATGACCTTGCATCAAACTCACACTAAAGTAGAAAATTTGCGTCAAGAGGGGTCCAAGTGTGCCAATGCTAGTGAGATAGGATGACAATGATCAAGAGGGATGATTAGG
The DNA here is from genome assembly GCA_007258455.2 of Sequoia sempervirens. Lineage (NCBI taxonomy): Eukaryota > Viridiplantae > Streptophyta > Pinopsida > Cupressales > Cupressaceae > Sequoia > Sequoia sempervirens. The sequence goes on along the minus strand of VDFB02000003.1, from coordinate 402,050,001 downwards.
CCCCCAAAATCAAGATCCAATGGAAAACCAACATAGACACAAAAGTACACACATGTGAACGATGTATGAAGAAACAACAAGATACAAGCCTACACTGCCAAAGAAAAAAAAAAGAAAGAAAGGACAAAAAGGGTTGATCAAGCCTCGAATATTTTTCCAAAATGATGTGGATCAATCCTTAGTTGTTTCTCCAAAGAAAATTGTTTACAAGTGGAACACGATGTCCACTATGCAAACAAAAAAGCATGCTCACATGAGCTAGCAGAATATGGTATCCACTAGGTGAGCCCCTAGAGACACACACGCGACTAGCATGTGCTCACACACACAAGCAAGTGGCTATGGGAAAGTCATTCCTATGGTTGGCTCCCATACATACTAACCATACCAAAGCTATACCTCCTAATAACTTTGATAAGGCGCCACACAACATGAACAATAGGATCCATTAGACAAGAAAAACTTCATATGCTAACACCCATGAAAAAATAGTATGGATCTATAGGCAAGGAAAGTGTGTTATGCAAGGTGACCATATACCAGTTATTGTAAATGAAAAATAGTGTAAGGTACATTCAAAGGGGTTTTTCTTAGTTCATGTAAGGTCTCAACTTAGGTAGCATCGTGCCTAATGTCTCCAATAGAGGACCAATTGAAGAATAGAATATTTGCAACATAGGGAATGCACTCTGCTCGACATTACCACTAAGAGGAATATAATATTCTAAGAGAGATCACACTCTTGAAGGAAATCACACCCAATATCATCACCAAGAGAAAAATGTATCACATGAAATAAGAAGACCACACAATGAAACATGAATTGTAATGAAATGCAAAAGAATAATGCCAATGTATGCCCCCACTTTAAAGAAATTTCTAAACATCATGTTGTGAGCAATTAATTTAAAGTAGCAAATGATAAATGCTAACAATAAAGAGGACATGAGAGCTTATTTGGAAATAACTAAGTCACACATATGTTTCCAAATGAAGCCAGATCATGAAAAGTGGTTATCCCCACAATAAAATCCAAAAATCACACATAAGGGATCCACAAATTTGGGGTCAATATGCTTTTGCTACAATGTTGTTATAGAGACCTCAAAAACATAATCAATCTCCAAATACTCATTGATCAAGGAAGAATGACACATAGAGAGTAAAAAAAAAAGAAAATCTTTTGGGTCAACATGGAAGAGACCCAAACACAAGAAAAATAAAAACTAAATTCTTACAACATATAGAAGAATGTAGATACATATAGAGGAATGTCACAAAGAGGGAGATACATCAAACATAATGATATGGTAGATCACATTACACACATGAAATCATACACATAACATGAGAAAGAAACAAAGAAAATAATATTAAGGCACATGAATGTCAACCTATAGCAGGTCATTTGCATCCCAATCTTATTCATCGTATGTGGAATGCGGACAATTGGACAAAGGGACAACAAAAAGTGTGACACTAAGACAAGGCCATCAAATTCTTTCCCCCACTTATTGCAAGACAAGAGTGAGTCGAGGTAGGTGATAAGAAAGAGATCCTTGTATTTGGAAATGATTTGCAATGAATGTAAAGCATGTAATAGTGAGAATGTTATGATCCTATGACCATTACATGGTAAGGAGCAAAAGGGTATGCTTTTTAAGGGACTATTTCTATGATATCAAACCTTTTAAATATATATTTTAAAGCATGACACTAATCAATACTATGCCCAAGAACTCTATGATATCGACAATGAGACATGTTTGTGTTATTAGGATTTGGTTTTGAATTTTCTTTCATGGGTATAATTTTATAAGCCCTTGAATTATAAGTATGTGTAAGGTTCTTTTAGTTTCAAACATGGGAAAAGGGAATTTTAGCTTCTCTATTTTTTCAAGCTTTTGTTACTTGCTATATTGGCCAACTTGTTTAGGTGGATATTGACAAGGAAGAACTGAGATGATTTTATCATTCTTGTGAGGCATTGGTTGTTCTTTGGGAAGGAGGAAATTTATGTTAGGAGGAGGATCTTGATATCCCACTCCTTTGGTATCTTTAGTTGGTATTTGTTCTAAGAGTTGATGAATCTCATGTTCATTTGTTGTATCACATCCTTGCTTAGTTAATATCTTAAAGCCTTGGCCATAAGTCCCTTTAAGGTTGTGAACCATCAATTTTGTGGTTTATATGGACTTCTCTTACACTCTTAGGTTCCTTCACCTAAAAGGAGAGAGATAGATCCCTAAATTTGAGGTGGTTCACTCAAATAAAGGAATGTAAGATGGAATTATGACTAAATAAATTATCTAAATGTAGCTAAACTATGAAATTGATTGATTATGAATGCAAAACTAATGAAATATGAGATGTTTGAAAACATAGTGAGGTATGAAAAAATGAACTAAAAACATGAACTAATGCAAATTGAATTGAATGAAGTTCAACACAGTGCACCTAGAAGTTGATTACTTATCTTGGAAGGTTCTGGAAACTGGCATAAATCACTATAAATCACTAGTGGGACTCATTCAAATACCACTTTGGTAATCAAACCCTTAATGAAGAAATAAAATGAAATGAGCAAAGGAATGATGAATAAACAACATGCAAATATCCTAAACTCATTGAAACCTTGTTGAAGAAATCTAAAGAGATGTCAATGATTGCTCCAAGATACTTGATAATTGCTTGATCAAATGATGTAATGATGCTTGAGTGGATGAAATGAGATTCAATGCAAGGATGAATGCTTGAATGAATTAGGTGTAAAATGGGTAGAAAAACACTTATTTATACACACTTATGCCCTAATAAACCAATAATACCTCATCATAGGCCGACATAAGGTCTTTTGAATAAAAACCTAAAAGAAAATTTGAATTATTTTGAATTTGGAGCCAAGAGGGACTCATTCACCAGCCATGGTGAATGGGTCCCACTCTAGGCTTGTAAGTGGGTGTCAAGAATTAAGTTGCATTTAATGTTGTTTGTTGGGTTTACATTCAAAAATACACTTAATTGAGTCTTATGAGTGCATAACGGGGCCAAATGAAAATTAAGAAAGGTGTAAATAGTGATAAAAGCCTAGAAAAGTGTGAAATATTATTACAAGACTTTACAACACTTTAAAATAGGACTTGGTAAGGGATAAAAAGGTGAATTTTAGATAGGAAGAGTCTAGAAAAGTGTAGAAATTTGTTACAACACTTCACAACACCTTCACAAGATAGGTCATAATTTGAATATTTAGGATGCAATGTGAATGTAGAAGTTACATTGCAACATTAAATCAAAGTAAAATAAATCAAACATGATAGGAGAAAGACCTAAAAGACCATGAAAATTTCAATGATCCATTTTTCTATGGTACAGTTAGCCTCCACTTTAGTGAGAGGATGAACTTGTTTCAAAATCAAAATCAAGTAGCCATGCAATCGAGAGGGATCCAAATGCACTTATGCGAGTAAGATGGAATGCCAATGATCAATAAGGATGATCAAGCCCCTAGGACAAAGATCCCATGGAAAACTAAACATAAGAACAAAGGAGCACAAGTGTTAAATAGAATGGGGGAAGGGAGATGAAAAGGGAAAGGGTCAGATTAAGCTTTGATTGTTTGTTCAGCTAGTTGTGAATCAGATCTAGGTTGTTTGTCTAAAAAAGAACATGCATACTCACTTTGGGGTGACATAACTCATGGCAGTCCACCGAGTGAGAAGGACCAAAAGGTGGGAAACATACACTAGTTGGTATGCACTCACAAACACACAGGTGGAGTATGGGGAAAGTCATGCCTCAGAATGGGTGTCTTGCTCAACCATATCAAAGTTATACCTCCTGATAACTTTAACAATGCATCACAAAGGAAAATTTTGGTTCATGCTTCATGAGACAAGAAAAGCTTCGGATGCTTAGAACTCATGAACAAGCAAGTTGGAACCACAGGCATGCAATTTTCATTATGCAAGGTGGAAAAGATGTAAAATGCAAAAATGTAAAAATGTAAAATGCAAAAGATGTTCAAAGGAGTTTTGTTAAGTTCATGCAAGGTTTGTCACTTAGGGAACATTGTATCTAATGTCTCCTGTAAGGAAAGCTAAGGTACGAAACAAACTCTCCTAATTCCAAAACTCAGAGAAGAATGTAGGTGTGACTTTAAATTTTACAATTACAGTTCAATAAGATACACATGAAAAGAATAAAAGAATAGAGAAATGGACACATACATAATTGGACACCAGATTTACATGGGAAAACCATTCCAGGAGAAAAACCCACAAACCAAAGAGAAATAACTTGTATTATAGTAAATGAGATTACATACAAGTTGCAGATTTTCTTTCCTGATGTCAATTTTATAGCAACAACATTTCTTTGATCAACTTTGTATAGAACATCACTGTTACAATGCTCTTAGAAGAATACAATGAAATTCATGCACATTGATCAATTTGTGATCAATCAAACAACTCTTTTCACCACAAAATTGTTCATCATTGATTGACCATTACCAGAAAATTCACTTTGTTCTTGGTCTATTGATCTTCCACATGAGAACAGTCACAATAGTTCAACTACCAACAATTCTCCTTCTACTTCTCTCATTAGTTTAGGATGAACCACATAGGATAGTAATTTGGTCAAAATGCTCAACTTCATCACATGTCGGTGAGACATCAGACCATGTCACATCGATGCCACATCACATAGCCATCGGTAAGACCAACACTAATGGTAACAAACTAGGAAGTCACACTAATAGTTCAAGTCTCCCTGATGTCCCAAGGAACACCAATTGTCCTTATTGGAAAGAGTCACAATATTAAACACAAACTCATGGGCCAGACATGCTCTGTCCTTAAGACTCTCTCAAAACCTTCATGTCACCTCAACCAAGTACCATTGGCTTGAGTCACACCGATGTTCATCATGATTAGATCCATTGACAAGACCAACACCATCAACAAGAAATCAAGAAGTCACATCAACAATTCAAGTCACTTTGATGTGTCCATCAGCAAGAGTCTCCCTGAAATTCACTAGAAGAAAATCCATTAGTGAGACTAGCACTATTAGAATGAGTCTAGAAATTCACTCTGAAGGTTCATGTCTCCTTGATGATCACCAAGAGCCAACCCATCGAAAAGACTTCTACCATCAAAACAAGTTATAAATCTCACTCCAATAGCTCATGTCTTGCTCATGACTTCCATCACTAAGACAGGTCCTATGTACGCCAATCTGACCTCTTCAGGAGTTTAGACCACAACTGCTTGTCAGCAAGACATTTTGAGGGTCTCACCGATTTTGTTCTTTTAGGAGTTTCATGTCAGTAAGTTTGAGGCACACTTTCCAACATCTTCAAGAGAGGTCCAATCAAAGAATAGTATATTCGCAACTTAGGGGATGCAGTGGATCGTATCAGTCCATTAAGAGGAATGTAATATGATAAGGGAGGTCACACTTATGAAGGAAAACACACCCATTTCCATCCATAGTGATAAACACATCATATAAAGTAACAAGGCTGCATTAGGAACCAAGAATGAAAATAAATAATTCCAATGTATGCCCCCAACTTTAAAGGAATTGCTAGACAGCGTTTTGTGAGCAATAACTTTAAAGTAGCAAAGGGAAAAAATATGCAAGAATAAAACAAGACATGCGAGCAAACTTGGAAAGCCCCTATGCCAAGTCATATGTTTCCAAGTAGGGCTGCTTCATGTAAACAAAAAAGAAAACAAAAGAATATGAGGGTTTCCCCCAAAAAGGAACACACCAAATACATAAGCGATCTATGGATTTGGGGTTAGTATGTTCGTTGCTACAATGTTTTTATTAAAGAGCTCGTAAATGTCATCATTCCCCAAAATACATATAACTGGAAGAATGACACAAAGAGAGCGAAAAATAAATAAAGTCTATTTTGGGTCAACATGGAAGATACATTACAGTCTCAACGCTTTGCATCATGCCCAAAAGGAAAACACAAGTGAAAAGAAAATGAAAAGGAAAAAGAAAATAAAAATATTTTGGGTCAGCATGGAAGAGACATAGGACGTCTCAATGGTTTGTGTCATCCCCAAAAGGAAAACACAAAAAAAAAAGTGAAAAAGAGAATGCAAAATGTATGACATATAGAAGAATAAAGGTAAAAATAGAGGAAGTGCACAAAGAGAGAGAACATCAAACACACATTGCGAGGGAACACGATACACACATACAAGCACACCAAAGAAAATAAAAACAAAAAGGAAAACGTAAAAGGGGCTAGTAATGCAAAGCTAAGTCAGCCATTAACCGAGTTATTGGACTCTCAATCTCAAGTATTATAAGTGGAAGAGGAATAATGTAGTTAAGAGACAAGGAGAGATGCATTACTAAGACAAGGCTAACAACTTCTTGCCCCCACTAAATGTAAGACAAGAATGAGCCAAGGTGGGTGATGGGAAAGGATCGTGCAATAGTGATAATAGAAAATTCTACAACTTATGGCATGATGAAGGGATTTGGTTTAAGGGATGATAGGATAGCAGTCGGTATCAGTGAAGTGATACTTGTTCAGTATGTCCTTCAATGTCTAACATTCATCAGTTTGATGTCCAAGAATATGATGATATTTGCAATAGGGGATGTTAGAATCTTTAGGATGAATGACCAACCTATTTGAAGGTGGTAAGAGTATAAGGCCTCTATTCAAGAGCATTTGGAGTCTCCTTTCACATTCAGGTGGTGGATGGAGAGGATACTTTAGTTTCTTCAATTTGTAAGGCCTCTTGTGTTTGCTAGATTCACCTTGTTCATGGATTGAAGTAGTACCCATGGGGATCCTAGCATCCTTGTCATTAGAATCAAGTAATGGATGTTCTCGTGGAAGGAGGATATTCAAGTTAGGAGGAGAATCAAAGATCATTGTACCATTATCTCAAAGTATCCAATATTCAAAAGGAGGCTTCTTGTCATGAGGAGGATCTTGATACCTTAATCCTATTGTGTTTTCATTTGTTGGTCTTTGTTCTAAAAGTTGATGAATGTTATGTTCAGTTGTTGTGTTACATCCTTGTTTGCTTAAGAAAGTAAAGCCTTTTCCATATGTTTCCTCAAGGTTGATTGGTGTGTTTGTAACTTTTTTATTATAAAATGGTTGAGGATGTGGTTGTGTAGAGGAACTAGGTCCACCTGTGGGAGGTAACTTAGGTCCTTTTGTCATTTCAGAATGTAAATAAGCAAACATGTCAGGAGGCGAAATAGTAGGAAGATCTTGCGAGTTCATGGATGGGTAAAAGGCTACATTGGCTTCAAGGTTGTCAAGGCATGAATTTAAGAACCTTGTCATGCTCTCATCATCTTCTCCAATGATGTCTATAGCACGAGGAGGACATTCATTTGGAGTTGAAGGAGCATGAGGAAGCTCAAGGTCATTAGGATCACAACCAAAGGCACCATTGGACATTTCCACTAAGGATTTCAATGAATTCGAAAATTTATTAAAGCAAAAAGCCATAATGACAATAAATAAAAGTGAACTAATATGCAAGAAAGTGTATAAAACATAAAATATGGAAAATATGATAGAAAGTAGTAACACCAAACTGTAATGCAGAAAATGCCCAGAAAATGCCTGAAAATGTAGTTCAAAATATGCAGGTGGATTGATTTGACCAAGGTGGTGAATGGGTCCAAGTATGAGATTTTTTTTGTGTTTTTAAGAAAATTTAAAGTGATTTTAATGCTTTTTAGATGCAAATGCAGATGTTCAATTTTTTAATGATTTGATATGCAAAAATGAAATCTATATGATTCTTTCACTAATGCAATTTTAGAAACCCTAGGATGCAAAAACAATACAAAACCTAAGTGAATGTTGTTTCAAAGTTAATCTAGGATGCAAGATGCGGTTGAAATCAGAAAGATAATGTGTTGAATATGCAGGTTTACCAAAATGAACCATCAATTTTGTGGTTTCTACGGACTTCTCTTACACTCTTATGATCTTCACCTAAATGGAGAGAGATAGAACCCTAAAATTGAGGTGGTTCACTCAGATAAAGGAGTGTAAGATGTAATTATGACTAAATACAACCAATCTATGAAATTGATTGATTATGAATGCAAAACTAATGAAATATCTAATGTTTGAAAACACAGTGAGGTATGCAAAAATGAACTAAAAACATGAACTAATGTAAATAGAATTAAATGAAGTCCAACAGAGTGGGCTTGGAAGCTGATTACTAATCATGGAAGGTTCTGGAAACTGGAATAAATCACTATAAATCACCAGTGGGACTCATTCGCCACTGATGGTGAATCAATCCTCCTACTGGTAAAAACACTTGAAACTACTTTTTGACTGTCGAGAATTGGATTCTAACAAAATCAAAATTTTAGCCCTCAAGTGGGACTCATTCACCAAAGATGTCGAATCAGTTGTCCTCCAAAAAAATTGCAAATCCAAAGGTCAATTCTGTAGGTCCAGATCTCCACTTGTCTTCTTGTCAGGTTGACGGAGTCAAATCTGTAGAAAATGGGTTGTAGGTTGTCTCCAAGCTTGAATTAGGGTTTAGTTTACTTGAAGCACTTTGTTGACTTATTGACCACCTTTCAACACCTATTTTCTTGATAAATATACATACAAAAGTCTACAAACACACATGCAAAAGGAGAAAAATGGTTAAGGGTTAGAGTATAGGGATTTTCCTTGGTCAAATCCCACTTTGGTAATCAAACCTTTAATGAAGAAATAAAATGAAATGAGCAAGGAATGATGAATAAAAAAAATGCAAATGTCCTAAAATCACCGAAACCTTGTTGAAGAAATCTGAAGATATGTCAATGGTTGCTCCAAGATACTTGATAATTTCTTGATCAAATGATGTAATGATGCTTGAGTGGATGAAATGATATTGAATGCAAGGATGAATGCTTGAATGAATTAGGTGTAAAATGGGTAGAAGACAAATTATTTATACACAATTATTCCCTAATAACACAATAATACCTCATCACAGGCCAACATAAGGTCTTTTTGAATAAAAGCTCAAAAGAAAATTTGAATTATTTTGAATTTGGAGCCAATAGGGACTCATTCGACACCCATGGTGAATGGGTCCCACTCTAGGCTTGTAAGTGGGTGTTGGGAATTAAGTTGCATTTAATGTTGTTTGTCAAGTTTAGATTCAAAAATATACTTAATTAAGTCTTGTGTGTGCATAAAGGGGTCAAATAAAGCATAAGAAAGGTGTAAATAGTGATAACAAACCTAGAAAAGTGTGAAATCTTGTTATAAGACTTTACAACACTTTAAAATAGGACTTGGAAAGGGATAAAAAGGTGGTTTTTAGATGAGAAGAATCTGGAAAAGTGTAGAAATGTGTTACAACACTTCACTACACCTTCACAAGACACCATAATTTGAAAATTTAGGACCTAATGTGAATGTAAAAGTTACATTACAACATTAAATCAAATCAAAATAGATCAAGCATCATAAGAGAAAGACCTAAAAGACCATGAAAATGTCAATGATCCATTTTTCTATGGTACAGGTTCATGGGGGTGTTACTTACTTTGTTAACATAGGATTGGTACATTTGATTGGAGGACCTAGGGTCACTTATTGTAGGAAGTTTAGTTTTAGTTTGAAACTCAATTTTAGGATGTAAAAGACTAGACATCTCAAGTTGCATTGGTTGCTTCATGGAGGGATACAAGGATGCATTATTCTCAAGGTTGTTAAGGCAATTATTTAAAAGAGTTGTTCATGTTTTCATCACCTTCTCCAATGATGTCAACTTCATAAGGGGGACATGTGATCAAAGTTTATTGAGCATTAGTGGGTTTAATTTAATTAGGACCATTTCTGAAAATATAGCTTGACACATCCACTAATGATTTCAAAGACATTCAAAACTTAGCAAGGCATATATCCATGATGAAATGTAATCAAATTACCTAGAATGAAATGTGTATATGCAATTTTTAGATTCTAAACAAGGAAGTTTATAGACTACACTATGCAACAATTTGAAAATGAAATGTTCTAAATGCAGTTTTGAAATTAATAAATGCACTAAATGAACCCAATTAAGCTAGGTTTAATGAAATTAATGAAATAGGAACTCAAAAACTTGAAACATAAATCTAATAATAGCAAACATAATCACAAAAATAAAGTTTTAAATGTTGTAAAATGTAGATTCAGACCTAATTCGGGACTAAATTACGCAGGTGGGTGAATGAGTCCCAAATTAGGGCTTTCAAAGCATATTCAACAAATTTTGAGTGTCTAGGTTGTATGTTGACTTGACTATTTGTAATTATAGATTTCTAGTGAAATTGAATGGTGCAAGACACAAAAATGCAACCTATATGCTCTTTTCACTAATGCAAGATTTAGAAGCCTTAAATGAAAATCAACTAATGCAAATCTAATGCAAAGTTAATGTAATCTAGATCTACAACTTGCAATTTTCTCCAAATTAGAATTTCAAGGGTCCAAAGGTCAAGTTCACCAAAATGAACTCAAGGGAAATGGTTGTCCACCTTTTGGGAGATGGAACTTGGAACCTATTTCACACTTTAATCATTGGGAAACCTAGATCCCTAAACCAAGTGACTAGATTGAGGGATGGACTAGGGGTTTTATGTGATTAGATGGGGTTTCACCATTAAATGAAGCTTCAAAGGAGAAATGTAAACATTATGCACAAAACCATAGAAACTTGAGAGCATGAAATCAGATTAACAAATTGGAATAAAAGAAAAAATGTACCTAGAAGAATGATGGGATCCAAGCAAGGTTTGCAACTCTGAAATTCTACCTTTTAAAACCTAGTAGGACTGATACACTAGGTATGGAGACCTAGTCTTGCTATAGGGTTTTGGGAAAAATATGTAACCTTTTGATGACTAATTAAGATCTAGAGAAAAATGGAAAAGAGGGATATACTAGGACTCATACACCTAGTAGGGTGATTTAGTCCCATTACTAGAGTTTGATTGATATTTTTTTAGCCTCTAATGACCTTTTGTAGCTTCCTTCTTATCCGATCTTCAAGTTCAAAAGTCTGAATTCTGGTTTGTAGGTGAGTTTCCATGAAGATGAAAATTTTTAAATTTTTTTCTTGAAATGATATTCAAGATCGAATTCACCTATATTTCAAAACACACATCAAGATAGAAAAATGTTGTTTTGATAGGGAATAGGGGTTTGGCTTGGTCAAACCTTGTTTCGGTAATTAAACCATGAAATGAAATAGAAAAGCATGGGGGAATTATGAATGAAAAAATGTGATGTTGCAACTTACCAAACCCTTGAAATGAAGATTGCAAAATTGTTTGAAATGGCTAATATGAATGTGGATGTTGAATCTTGATTGAATTCTTAAAGATTTATCTTAAATTATTGCTTGAATCATGAAAACCTACATCATAAATGTTAGCTCGCAAACACACATGATGCATGAATAATTTCACATGATGTTTGAATCTTGAATGTAGCTCCAAATGCTTGATGATTTTCTCTTAGATGCTCTTGTAAAATGCTTACTTGAATGATCTTATAATCACTTGAATTTTCTAGATCTTGTTAGGAGAAATTATGTGAAATAACCTTGTATTTATACTTGTTTATGCCTAATTTCCCAAAATTACAACACTTCAAGTCAACATCAGATCTAGGATAGTAAAATCCCACCAAGAATTTGAATTAAAATAGATCCAAGTCAAAGTGGGACTCTTACATGAGGTTAGGCGTATGAGTCCCAATGGCTTAAACCTAGGACACAGATTCCAAGAAGTGTTAAGTTCAATGTAAAATTTTAATTCATGTCTCAAGACCTAGGTGGGATCCATATGCTCAAGGTGGCATACGAGTCCCAGATCCCTAGATATGGAAGACATCGCCAAAAAAAATAAATTATGTTTTTTAATTTGTTAAATGTCAGGATTATCCTTAGAAAAATGCATTTAATTAGACTTGTGGATGCAAAATAGGACCAATTAAGGAATAAATAAACCAAATTTTAATTAAAAGGGCCCAAAAATTAATGTGAACATGTAAGAAATATTACAAAACTAAATTAGGCACCACTTAGCTCATTTTATTAATTCCCAAACTAAGTGAGGAAAAGGGATACATTTTTCATCACTACAGTTTTAATGTGATTTTAATTTTGGAATCTATGGAGTGTTGTAGATCTCCCAAGGATTAGATAAGGAGCCTTAGGATAATGAAAATTTCCCAAACGATAGACTAAGATAATGATTTTATTTAGATATTCAAAGGTGATAACTATCAACTATATCCATGAATTTACTTTGATGATGATAGGATTTAGACTATAAGGATAGTGTGGATAAATGATTGTATGATGTAGTCATCAATGATATATCCTAAATTTTTGAAATATTTTAGATGTGACTCAAAGATGACTAAGTTTATGACCAAGTTGACGATGAATGGAAAAGGGATATGTACCTTTCACTCAAAGGTACGTTTTTGATGAGTACATCATATGATAAGTAAAAATATGGATAATGTATGAAGGAATAAGGTTGTGATTAGATTGGATAAGGTATTTGTTTGATGTGGGATTTGGAGGAAGAAAATGTTGGATTAACTAGGCAATTGCCTAATAACTAATCATTAATTAATTATTAGGCCCTTTTTACTTTATTCACTTAAGATAAACTTAGGAGTGTCTTTTTTATTATTATATTGGCCTAATTATAGGTCATGGTATCTCATTGCATAGGATGAGGATACTTTTCCCAATATTATCCAACTATCACCTAATGTTTGATTAGGGTTTTCTCTTTTCATTTTAATAAGTGTTCATATTTAATTTTAATATATAATTCAAGTTAATCCATAATACAATTTCATAGGTACATAGTAAAGCAATATTTCTTTTTTCTCTATTTTTGGCATGATAATTTCTTGTAGGTGGTCTCTAGGAGTTGTGAGGTTACCCATAAACTCCAACATGGTATAAAAGAAATAGATCTATGAATTCTTATCCTAATTTTGAGAGGTCCATCCTTGAGAGAAAAATTATCTCATGCTAAAGAAAAATAGGCATCATCATTAAATCTAAAATAGCCAAAATTGCTAAGAACACCTATCAAATTGCAAAAAATGGAGTAGGTTAAAGAAGAGAGAAAAATTGGTTTCTATCCAAGAGTCCATGCACAAATATTTGTATGGCCATATGTACCCACATACGTCTTGGACACCATTAATGATTAGTATGAATATTTATAGGTATTTTCTATAGAAATACAAAATAATCAATCAAAAAAATAAAAAAATCTAGGTTTCTAAAGCCTATGTCGAAGTCTGTAGCTTGCATTGTAGGGCCATCCCATCTAATCCCTCCTATAGAATTTTCTCCACCATTGGTAGCCTTTCCATACCACCCAAATACTTTTATTTTCATAAAAATCTAATCAAAATCCTAGTAGATCCTAAAAATACTCTATATTTATTGTGGCAAATATCTAAATAAATTGATATCCTAACAAAATTTTGGAAACCATCTTTGTGGTAGAGAATATTCTCTATCACAAAATAATATTTCGAGAGCTCTAGGATATTATTCTATGGATATTTGATTTGCAAAGAACAAGGATTTTTTGGCTACCCTAGGGAATACTTTATATTGACATCATGATGATGTCAACATGACATCTATGATAGTACCCTATTAGGCACCCACTAAACCTAGTTTGCAAGAAAAAAGTTTTTTTATTTTTTACATAGCTTAGGAATATGGTGAGGCTATTTCCAAGTAGTTTTCAGTTTCATCATAAGAGTTTTTTGCTAATACATTTGATCAACTTTTGAAATTAGATCATTAGTTTTGGTTTCTGAGCTCAAAATTTTTCACTTGCATCTCCAATTTTCATAATTATTTTAGTTTTTGAAAGGTGTTTAAATAACTTTGAGAGACCTATCCATGCAATTTTTCAAGAATCTACCCCAAGTACTTTATTTATTTATTTTATATTATGATGTTTTACTTGGATGTCCTAGCACCTATAAATGATATATTTGTATGATATGACTGTATTTCATCTAAACTTTACATGTATTGTGGTTTTTGGTCATCATGTTCTGGTTGTTCTAGAAAAGGATAATTATGGATTGGAAAAATGGCATCTTGGAACATCTCATGTGGCTTGATATTTTACCTTATCTCTATGGAATCATTCCTACACCAAACACACTAAGGAGTAAACCAACATGGGGTATTATCAATGATCATGTTGTAGGAGTGATTTATTTAAGTGTTTATCTTGACAAAATGTGTGATGTAACAAACAAGTATTGTCCCCACACACTTTGGACTAGACTTTAGGAGAACATGCAAACCCTCATATCTCTCCATTCATATAGGATCTATTACCAATTGTCCCATTCCCCTTGATGTTATAGATTGCATACCTATAATGGTGTAAATTTGTACCTAGGGAAATTTCCCATTAACTTACCCTTACCTTATCTTTACAAGTCCAATTATGAAAAAATTGTTGCCTTCATCCTAATTTTCCCATGTTTCCTTATCATTTTGTGTTAGTGGATGAATTTTTTTTAGGGTACACACATGCCATAGATGTACGTGCACTGTACTACCATCTTGATAGATCCTTGTGTTTGGAATCTCCAGAAACATTACACTTATTGATTGCCTATGGAGGTAACGTGTCCTACCAACTCTTGACCAAAAAAAATGACTCTTTACCTCCATTGTCAATTCAAACTAAATTCCTTCTCTCTCATGTTGGTTCTTTCACTCTCAAGCTAATTATCTCATTCTTGCAACACTTCTTGATCATTATTTCTTCACTCTCACTCTATCTTGCTACTACTAGGTTTCTACTTGGTCTCTACAGTGTCTCTTTGTTTCAATTTCATCTTCACCATAGGTTTATGAAGCTCTACCTCCTTGGCATGGTGGTGTCATTCTCTTCCTTCCTCTATCAACCTTGAGTGCTTCTAGCAGGGAAGGTAGCATTGTGTCTTTTCATCTATTTGCATCTATCATCTTGTAGAGTAGCATTCAATTTGTCATTGCTCTCTACGTTGTATGTTATTTCTATTCTTTTTCATTACTATTTTATATATCTTTGTATATCGGTTGTATTTGGAGGTGAGAATACTAAAATAGGGGTTTGATTGAGGCATACCTCAAAACAAATCCCAACACTTTTCCTATTTTTGTGTGTAGGTGCAAGTTCATTTGCTCAGAGCTATAGCTGCAGAACTAGACCATACATGAGTTAGCTCTCTCCCTATCTCTTGTTTTTTCATTTGATCAATATAATATAGATTTATAGTATTCTTTTTTTTTTTACTACTTATTTTTTTATTTTCCTATTAAACTATTAAACTCCAATATTATCTAGGTTGTAAGTAGACCTTGTGCATTTCTAAATTTCATTCAACCCTTTGGCCATATACGAAACTAGCACATCCCTGAGACTCCATTGCAACATGTTGAATTCTAGCTCCCACACTATCATTCTCATATATAGATCTATCCAATTAGTAGTCTAAGACCCTTTCATTCTACTCACCTAGCTTTTGAAAACACCTGTCATTAGAAAAAGGGAAACATGGTCTTTTTTCCCTTCCTTTTTATCCTATCTCTTCTTTCTTTACCTATTGATCAATATGAGGTAGTTTAGGGTAGTTTGTTTCTTGAGGCTATCCTATGACTTGGAGCCTTGCAGATGACAAATCCCCCTTCTCTACATTTTTGGTGGACCTGATGTGAAATTATTGTTTTCATTTCTTCATATCAAAAATATTTCTCTCATGTCTTGGGTGCATTACAAATCCTTGTATCATGGAGCTTTATGAGATTTATGACTTAGTATACAACCTCTGGGCACAAGGGTAGGAGTTTGTGATTGATGGGGATGGAATCTAAGAAGGTTACCAATCCTACCTTTGAGGAAGTAATTCTAGGGATGTCTACTGGATTCCCCAACCCCTTCGAAAAAGATGCCACACATGTTCCTACCCCTCTTACTTCTCCTCCTACTTCATCTTTCTAGGAAGATGATTCTATTAAGGTCCCCGTAGACCAACTTATTTCCCTAGATGGAAGACTCAAGGAGTTTGATAAGTATTTAGAGGAAATAGAAAAATCTTGCTAAATCTGCTATGGTTGTTAATATATCAAGAGCTATGTTGGAAAAGGACCAGAGAGGTCTAGAATTTCTCCAGGGTGTTGTGACCATTGTGGAAACTCACATCCCAACCTACAATGCTAATTTGGGCATCACACAATACTTTGGCTCCAAGACTGCTGAGTGAAAAATAGAAGTCTCGATGCCTAGGGTGTCAATATGTATGATCGAGACTGGCCCTTCTATTATCACCATCTCTAGTCCTCAAACAATCCCCACCGTTAAAGTAAACAAGGTAGCCTTGGGTTTCAGTTTCACTACTCCTAATTCTCATGGTGGTAATCCTATAGACCATACTAGTCTCGGTGGAAGGGTAACTATTGATATGGGGGTTGGTGGCTCTAGTGCTTGTATTGGTGGTTTCCACTCTCTATTTCTATTCTAAACACTCATATCCCTTAAGGGATGGATATTCCAAAATTTGAAAAGTATGGTGTATGTGGAGACCCTCAGACATGCACATTTTGAGTGCACTAATTTCTTCCACCATGATGCTTTGATGGTTTGTAATCCCTTAAGGATACCACCTTTGAGTGGTATTGCAATTTGTTGAACAATTCTATCTTTTTTTTGGTCAATTGGTGAATCAATTCCTGAGGTAGTTCCAAGCTAGCATTAGGCCGAAGATGGATTTCTTTGATCTCATCTAATGCAAGCAAGGGTACCATGAAAGGGTAACTAACTTCATCACTCATTATTAAGGATTATTTTCACAAATCTCTTATCCTTTACTCGATTCTGATGTTTAGAAGGTTTTCATCAGAAACTTACAAAAGAAATGGTAATAAAATTTTACCTAGTTGAATTATCCTTCCTTTGCACACCTATGTGCAATACTATGTGAATATCAACAAATGGTCACTCAATTTTGGGGTTCATCCTCACACTCCTATCCTAATAACTAGTCTATAGTGTTGTTTTCTAGCATGAACAAGGCTATTGCAAATGTGGCCTCTACATCTAAAGAAAAAGTCATAGAGTGCAATAGAAATGACAGAAAACTATCTAAATCTTATACTATCATTTTAAAAAAGTGTTTAAAAGTTAAAGTTTTGAAATTTTTAGAACATCAACATCTAACC
Organism: Sequoia sempervirens; assembly: GCA_007258455.2. Classification (NCBI taxonomy): domain Eukaryota; kingdom Viridiplantae; phylum Streptophyta; class Pinopsida; order Cupressales; family Cupressaceae; genus Sequoia; species Sequoia sempervirens. The sequence goes on along the minus strand of VDFB02000003.1, from coordinate 402,032,716 downwards.
AAGTTGTATCCTAACTAGTACAACATGAAAAAAAATCAATTCCACTAAGTGAATGGGCATGACACTGAGTGATGTGTGTGTTTGTATCACAAGATTCAAGACTGCATTGACGATAGGACTATCTGTCTCTATGGGAAGAAACAAAATTATAATAAATACATGGCCAAGGCTTACTACGAGTTTCAAATTTATACTAATTCATTTCCCTCTCACTCTACAAACTTAGTTACACAATCTTCTACATCCTCTAATCTAGTTCCATTTGATTATGTAAACATGGTCTCATTCACAGTATCCCTCCTATTGAAAATGTGAGTTTAACATGCCTGATATGACTTTCACCTCACATGATGAGCCACTAAGTAAAGATCCTTCCCCATTATACATTCGTACATGGATTAATGGCAACATCATGATTAGAATCTAATTCAATTAAATAAGTTGGGTAAATGTGATAACAAAGGAAACTCCATTTATAAACCATTTACATAAGGAGAGATATGAAGCATCATAGATCATCCTCCATACCCATGATGGGCTCTCTATTTCCCCTATGGGAACTATTTCTTTATAGGGATTGGTAGGACCCAAGGGTGTTAATGTGTCATTTGTAGTGATCTTAGAGGCTGACCTATTCAGAGTCAGGCTAGGAATTTCATGGATAGCCTCTATGAACAATGTTTCCTTTGTAGTACATAAATTCTTAAATTTCCCCATAAAGGCATCATGCATGTGGTGCATGACACTAGCTATAAATCACTGGTGTCGCATGGGTGCTTCTCACTAGATCAATTTTGGCCTAGCTTGGTCGAACCTATCCTTCCTAGGGGAGATTTATTATATAAGGCTTATGTTAAATATAAGACTGGGGACTCAATTTCAAGTGCTAGCTATCCTATGTCTCCTTATGCTATTTCTATAAAATCATTTATGATAGCATAGTAGCAAGGTGCCTCTTCTACCATGTCAAAGGGAAAGGGAAAGCTTTTTCATGATCTAGATCCTTCTTCTCCTTCTGTGTCTATAGTTTCATTTTCTTCTTCTTCTTGTCCTACTATAGCATCTTTGACTCTTGATCCTATGCCTCACATGGGAAATGTGATGATTTTTGCATGGAAAAAAGTGAAGCATCAAGTTTTCAAGCTTCCTATGCTACACACAGTTCCCCAACCCATTGTCTATGGCAATGGGAAGTCTTCCCATGGGGTTGTTCCTACACCTTAGCCTCCATGGCCAACTACTATTTTTCCACATGCCCCTAGGGTAGTAGATAAGGCGAGGCCCACTTTTGAGGAACCTATGTGGGTATGTGCAAGATCATCATGGAAGAAACAGGCCCTTAAGTGGCAAAACTTTTAGAAAAATTAGAGTTAGGCAACTTGACGTAAAAATTTGAATAAGTTATCTATATTATTTAAAAAATATGTAAGAATAGAATCTATAGAAAATTGAATGTAGTTTCTAAACTACTAGGTTTTTTTTAAATCTATTTGGTGAAAATTTGAAATTTCAATGCAGTAGTACTTAAATTTCAAAGAAAAAATAAGAAGTAGGTGTATGTCTGACCACCCTAACCACAATAAAATGATAATATTTTAGATATAAGTAGAGGAATCATGTCTCAATGTGATGCATATTGTTTTGTAATTTTTTTCCAAGTAAATAATTAATTATGAGTTTTTTATTACAACTTTTAAAAAATATAAAAACTCGTATGTCTGACCACCTTAACTTGGTCAAAACTTCATGAAATTAATTTTTTCTTTTTTCAATCCTATAGTATGTGAAACACAGAATGTGACACATGTTTTGGATTAAAAAAATGTGATACCATTTGAAAGCTATAAATGTTTTTCAATCAGCCTATCAATTAGGACTTTAGTCATAATTTGAATAGAAAATGAATAATAATTAATTATTAAATTCAAAGTGAAGCATAATTTATATTGGTGGAAAGCTGAGGATCTCCTTTAAAAACCCTTTTCATTTCATAAATTTTGGGTAAAAAAAAATTCATAAGGCACATACCCATCATATTGCCACTTTTTGGCCCATCATGATCCTGCACATACCCATGTCTGTTTCTCCTCCTATGGTTACTCCTACTCATGTGCCTCCTCCTCTTGCTCCTACTCAAGAGACCATCTTTCCACTAGAAATAGTTTGAAAGGATACTCCTACAATCAAGTAACAACCTTTGGTCTCTTCTCAATTCATGTTCTCTAGTGATTGCAGATGGCATAGCTAGCTTGTGTGTGAGAAAGTGTAGGAAAAAGGCTCAATCCATAGAGCATGCTTCCTTCTAGAAGATGGAGGGCAAGCTAGTGGCATATATCTCTACATCCTCTTCTACTGTTATACTTTCTCATACTAGTTTTTCCTCAATTCCCAACACCTTTGTCTTGCTTCCAACTCCTCTGATGGGTCCCGATGATGTTCACCTCAAAAGGGTACAAGTTTTCACCACTCCCTGCATGGACCCCCTCTCTTGATACCCCTCTCAGACATCTATCCTTTCTCATAGCCCATTGACATGATAAATAAAATGGTGATGTCTATCATGAATTTATTTTTCTCCTCCTCTTCCTCTAATTCTTCCATGGGGATTGAACATCCTCTATTGAAGCGAAAGTTAGAGGATGAACTCACTACAAGTGGAGGCCAAAAGAAAGGTTCACCTTCTTTAGAAGCTTTCTCTATCTTGGCTTACATCATCCTTGTGACACTCACATCCCAAAATTTTGTAACTACCCCTTTTGATGAGGCCAACAATGACTTAGGGGTACCTCACCCTTCTACTACCTAGTTGCAACAAGGAACTCTTGGAAAGTTCCTATTCAACCTAGCTCTTTCCTCAATCTTTACAAGATTGATGAATTTTTCTTCACAAGAGCTTAATGAAGAAGACCTTGAAGGGACTTATTCCTTGGCCCTTGTTTTAGGCTATTCAGAGTGTACTACCCTCACTATCCCACCCTTCTAGGCCCATATGCCCTCCCCTTACAATGATCTAGATTGGGAGAAAGATGACCTATTGGTTGATGAGGAATAGGGTTGTACCTCTTCTTTATCTATAGATTAGATTTATTTGTGTATTTGTGTTCCCTTGTGCTTGTATTTTTATGTAAATTGTGATCTTTCCTAGAGCACCTTAACCACCCATGCAAGTGCTTGGATACAAGCATGAATTTTTTTTCATACACTTCTTCTTTTTGTATAATAATTATTCTTTATGTCATAAAATTTATTTTCGATATTGGGGATGATGTAAAGTGTTGGGGGCATTATAACCTTCTTCCATGTTGATTGAATTTTTATTTTCACTTTCTCTTCATGTTCTCTTCATCATGTTCTAATAACTTTGGGGATTGATGGCCATTCATATGTAAACCATATCATATCTCTTTATATCTATGAACATATTTGACCCCAAATTCTTAGATCCTAATGTCTCTTGATTTCTTCATATTTGCTTGTTTTCTTCTTGATGTTGTGGTTCTTATGTGTTGTTCCTTGTGTGTGTGAAAACATATCACGAATACATCTTGCCATGTATCTCGTGCCATAAGATCTCTATCTCTCCTTTCTCTCCTTAGGATGTCATGCACTCCTCTACATAGCACACGCCATCCTAAGGGTGGTTACCATTCTTTTCTAATTTCTATGCTTTTCTAATTTTCATGCTTTTCTAATTTTCAATAAGGAAATCTTTTTCAAAAGGATTCCTTGGTGTCAAATTTTTAGTACAATGAATTCTTTAACAAAATTATCCCTTATTAAAAATATTTCATTTTCCAAAAATGTGTATTCTCTTAGGACTCCTTAATGAAATTTTCTTTTGAAAAGGATACATATTGGAAGAGTAAAAAATTTCCTTTCAAAGAAAGGAGCAGTCTTTCTAAAAAGAAAGCAATTTTTTCTTTGAAAAGGAGAATTCCTTCCAATATCTATCCCTTGATGAAAGATATTTCAAAAGGATTCCTTGATGAAAATAAATTCCTAGAAAAAGTGGTGTCTTTCAATTGGAGTATTCCTTTGAATGGGCCCCTTGGTGTCTTGAAGGGTTCCCTACTGAAGGAACCCCCTTTGATAGATTTCTTCTCAAAAGAATTCTTTAGTATTTTGCAATGTGTCTTCTATCATATATTTGATGTTGCATGTCTTGGTGTTAGACATATTATATCTTAGTGCCTAGCTTGGGGATAGCTTGACTAGACTTATCTTTTTGGTAACTGTCTTGCAATGCAATTTGCAATAGTCACAAGCTTATCTATCTAATCAGTAAGTGTCTTGTGTTTTATCTGATAAGGTTGTTTCTTATCATGCCAAATTGTTTCTCCTTATATCTTATAAATGTGTATCTTATGATTACCTTGTTTTCATGTAACATGTTTTTTCTATAGCCTAACATGTTTGTGGTGAGATTGTAGCTAGATTTGTAGGATCAAAGACCCATGTCATATTTGCATCTTGGTGGAGCTCCCCCTTTTCATGTCTAGGTATGTCAGATTGAAGATCTAATTCCTCAATGATATTGGTACATTTTCTTGAACCTCTTTCTACTTTATCTCTCATATGCATTGACACATATATGCTTGTTAAAGTGGGGGAAAAATGTTATGGTGTAAATTTATACCTAGTCAAATTTCCAATTAATTCATGCTTACCTTAGCTTTACAAGTATGATGATGCAAAAATATACCACCTTCATCCTTATTTTCTCACATGTCCCTATCATTTTATGTTTACGGAGGAATTTTTTTCAAGGACATGATTGTGTCACATGGAAATCCACGCATCATGCTATTGTCTTGACATATTCCTACATCTAGAATCTATAGAAACATTACACTTCCTATTCACCTACAGAGGTAACGCCTCCTAGTGAATCTCGACCAATGAAAAATGACTCTTTTCCTCCATTTATCTATTTAATCTACATTCCTTCTCTCTCATGATAGTTCTTTCACTCTCAAGCTAATTCTCTCATTCTTTCAACACTTCATCATTCTTGCTTCACTCTCTCTCTCTCTCTATCTTTCTACTACCACCTTTCTACTTGGTCTCTACAACATCTCTTTACTTCACTGCCATCATCACCATAGGTTTAAAAATCTCTACCTCATTGGTGTGGTGGTGACATTCTCTTCCTTCCTCTTGTTGGAACACAATTATCTACTAAGAGGGGGGTGAATCAGTAGAGTTAATAAAACTAACTTCCTTTAAATCTCTTTAAAACAAATTAATATATTATGTAGAGAGACCAATCACACACAAATGAACACATAACACCAAATATATGTGAAAAACCTAGTATGGGAAAAACCATGGCGAGAATAGTTTCTTGAGTCTAGTACTCAAATCCAGCCTCACAAGAAAAACCTCATTGGTTACAAATTTTAAGGGCTCAAACCCTAAGGAGACACCAATCCCCTAACTGAGCACCAACTCAACAATGTAATGGAACCAACCAATTAAAAAAAGGAGCTATAACTCCAAATTACATAAGTGATTCAACTAAATAAAATTTTCTATTGCAAGTCTAATCTACAATTATACATTTCCTTCTTCTCTCTATTTTTCTTTCCAAAAAATCTATGTTCTCTACTGCTACAAAAACACTTTTTTCTTTGTTACTACTACAATCTTAGTAACTCATCCCTCTCTCTTCTCTTACTCTACTTTAGCTTTATTAAACATTTCTATAATTCATTCCAGCTACATACACACTTTATACTCTATTACACTATATGTCTCAGAGTATGTGTAACACTCTGTGTTACCAATAATATTTTTCTAAATGTAAAGATATTATTTTATATGCCTTATTTCACTGCTTGTCTACTTTATATCAAAACCCTAACCCTAGCATTGATATGCAGGTATAATGCATTATAAATACTTGTTCTACATAATTTAAATTGTATTTGATCTTCCAACCACTTGAAAGTCTATGGTGATGCTTGTCTAATACAATTTCAATAATTTATTTTCATGACATATTAGATTTCTTCCCTTATGTCGAGTTCCATCACCTAACCATTGTGATGTTATAACTTTGAATGTGGGACATTGATATCTATCTTCGCACCATCATTCGATGATCTATATTGAAAGTATTTAAATTTAAAATATAGTCATTCAATCAACTCCACTTTGAATATATTCCATTGGTCTTCTATCACATTCCTTATTCTTGTCGTAACTTTTCTTTGGCCTTAAGGAACCATTTCCATGATGTATAGAACATGAGAAATGTAATAGAAACTTACAACTTGTTTGAGTCGACATCACCATGTACACATGTCATTATTTTGCATATCACAAATGTGACCTTGTATTCTAGCTTCACAACTACAATGTGAATCAATTGTGTGATGCAATAAGGTATCACCATATGTATTTGTGTTGTCACAATCCACTACCATTGCTCATCATTATTTGTTGCTCCCACTGGACACTTGTCATTATATCACACCATCATTGTTCTCACATTCAAACCCAACTTGTCTTTCGTGATATAGTGATCACCATTGATCTTAAATGAATTAAATGTCAACCATTGATCCCTTCATTCTACCAACCATGAGATCGGTCCCACTAGACATGTGGATAAATGTCACACTATCGTAGGGCTAACATGAGGATCCACCATGTCTTCTTCGATATAGTGATCACCATGTGATCCCTTGGACATATGTTGACACCCTAAACTACTGGGACCAAAAGGGTCAAGCCTACCTCAAGTCTTGTGGCATGTTTAGGATATATCATTTGTCAACTGCCATCATACTCCACTCACTAGACTTAGGAAATATTTAAGCTTTAGACAGTTTATAGGATATTAAGCTCTACCTAGTTGGTAAAAATTAGGTCGAGGGGCCAGTTAATAAGATGACTTCAAGGGCTTAAGTTGTAACTTAAGTAACTAGTAACCGATGAGATCTAGTTAACATTTAGACATAAACTCTATGAAGAAACCATGAATATAAACCATTAGGGTTTATCTGCAAAACCCTAGTTATGCCAAAGAATAAAAATATATCATTTATGAGATATTCCTTGATCTCCTAAACTTGCAGATTATGTTTCTAGAATCTTCATGAAAATCCCATATCAAATATGCTTCCTTTTTTCATTGTAAACTTCTTCAAAATGACCTATGCAATAACATGACAATATTGCAACATATTGAGCAACTTTGAAACATTTTCAAAACATGCTCTTCTCTCCATTAGTCTTTACCATTGTGCAAGATATGAATAGCCTCAACCCTTGGCATTACATCAATTTCCTTTTGACATCAATGACAACATTATGCCAACAATCTCCCCCTTTGGAATTGATGGAAAAACTTAAATTCTCTATACCAATTGTGTATGAAATTTTATGTAACAAGTGTACCAATTAAATACTCACAAAGCATGTCAGCAACCATTCTATGCAACAAACATATGATTATCTATAGTCATAAGTCCCCCTTAGACATATATCTACTTTTGATAAACAATTAGCATTTTGAAAATTCTCTCTCCCTTTGTCATCAATGAAAAAGGAATACTTTCTGACACCTATCTTCCACTAATGTTCTCCCCCTTTGACATGTCATGCAAAGAGAAAGAGTGTTTCTAATTTGCAACCATCAAGTCATTAGAAACTTGTAAAACCATCCATACTTGACTTGGCTTCTCTCTTTCCTTGCAAGGATGAATACAAATTCTATGAATCTCCCCCTAGACTGATGTCCTATCACTATTTTTAGTGATTTAATTTGGGACCAAGTAATGGTTATGTGCAAGATCATCATGGAAAAAATAGGCCCTTAAGTGGCAAAAAATTTAGAAAAATCAGAGTTAGGCAACTTGATTTAAAAATTTGAATAAGTTATCTATATTATTTCAAAAATATGTAACAATAGAATCTGTAGAAAATTGAATGTAGTTTCTAAACTACTAGGTTTTTTTTTTTAAATCTATTTGGTAAAAATTGAAATTTCAATGCAGTACTTAAATTTGGGAAAAATAAGTAGGGTCTGTTTGACCACCCTAACCACAATAAAATGATAATTTTTTTTATATGATTTGAGATATAAGTAGAGGACTCATGTCTCGATGTGATGCATATTTTTTTGTATTTTTTTCCAAGTAAATAATTAATTATGATTTTTTTACTACAACTTTTAAAAAATATAAAAACTTGTATGTCTAACCACCTTAACTTGGTCAAAACTTCATGAAATTCATTTTTTTAATCCTATAGTATGTGAAGCATAAAATTTGACACATGTTTTGGATTCAAAAAAATGTGATATCATTTGAAAGCTATATATGATTTTCAATCAACCTATCAATCAGGACTTTAGTCATAATTCAAATAGAAAATGAATAATAATTATTTATTAAATTCAAAGTAAAACATAATTTATATTGGTGGAAAACTAAGAATCTCCTTTAAAAACCCTTTTTCGTTTCATCAATTTTGTGTAAAAAAAAGGTCGTCAGCCACATACCCTACACATACCCATCATATCGCCACTTTTTGGCCCATCATTATCTTGCACATGCCCTACTCCCAACTTCTAACTTAAAAAATCAAATTTCTCTTTGGGAAGAGGATTGGTCAATATGTCTTCAATTTGTTCCTTAGTTGGAACATATTCCATTGTGACTTCTTGATCTGCTACCTTTTCTCTTAAAAAGTGATATTTGATTGAAATATGCTTTGTTCAAGAAGGTATCACTAGATTCTTTGATATATTAATAGCACTTTAATTGTCACAAAGAATAGAGATAAACTCTTTTACTCTACCTTTATGTCTTTAAGTGTTTTTTTATCAATAATACTTGATTACAACTTTCTACTACTACTACATACTTAACTTATTTTGTTGAAAGAGTAATTGATGCTTGTTTCTTTCTTAGTCATGAAACAAGTTTGCTTCCTAAGAAAAATGCACTATCACTAGTTATTTTTCTATAATCTACACTTCCTAGCCAATTAGCATCTATATATGTCATCAAAGTAAAATCTTCACCTTTTGGATACCACATTCCATAGTCAATTGTACTATTGATATATCTAAAAATTATTTTCACTGCATTGACATGTGACTCTTTTGGAGTAGCTTTGAATCTTTCAACCATGCATACTACTTTCATAATGTCAGGTCTTGATGTTGTTAGGTATAACAAAATACCTATCATTGATCTATAGATAGTTTAATTTGCATCAAAAAATTCATCTATTTTACTCAACTTACATCCAGTTATCAATGGAGTACCCACTGGTTTGTTGTCTTTCATAACAAATTTCTTAAGCATCTCCTTAGCATACTTGGTTTGAGATATAAATACCCTTTCATCAATTTGTTCTATTTTTATACCAAGGAAAATGAAAGTTCTCTAAGCATGGAAATCTCAAAATCATCTTGCATTTGAGTAGCAAACTGTTTGCACATTTTATTGTTGTTATCACCATAAATGATGCCATCTACATAAACAAAAATTAGCATCTAATCACCTTATGTTTTAAAATATAGATTTCTATTTACACATCCTTTGTTGAATCCTTGTAGGTGCAAGTACTGATCTAGTCTTGAATGCTAGCCTCTAGGTGTCTGTTTTAGAGCATACAGAGCTTTCTTTAGTTTGCAAACATAATTATCTTCTTCTGATAGCTGAAAACCTTCAATTTGTTCAATATAAAATTCCTCTTCTAGATTTCAATTTTAAAAAGTAGACTTTACATCCATTTGATGGACTTTGAGACCTTTAAAAACCAAGAATTCCAAAAACATTCTTATAGCTTCTAATCTAGCAACTAGTGCAAATATTTCTTCAAATTCTATACCTTCCATTTTTGCATACCCTTTGCACACCAATACAGCCTTATTCTTTATAACAACTCCATCCTCATTGAGCTTGTTTCTAAAGACTCATTTTGTACCTATTGCATTCTTATTAAGGGGTCTTGGAACCAATTCCCAAGTTTTGTTCTTTTCAATTTGGATAAGTTCTTCCATGGAATTTAGCCAATTTTCATCTTTTCTAGCTTCATTAAAAAATTTATGTTCAATTTTTGAGATTATAGAAAAATTATCTCTTTGTTCTTTGTACATCTTCCCCTTGTTTGAACTACTTCATCTTTATTTCTAGTAATCTATTCAGTGGGATGACTTTGTAGGCTCCTTTTCATTTTCATCTTTTGATTCTTCATTAGCTATTTCTTCTTCAAACCTTGATTTTTCTTCACAAATATCTTCAAGATATTTAACATGTTTCATGTCTTCATCAACATTGACATTTATACTTTCCACAATTATTTGTAGCATCTTATTGTAAATTTTATAGGATTATATTTGAGTGGAATATCCAAGAGGTATTCCTTCATCACATCTTGAATCAAAGCTTCCAAAATTGTCATCTCTTCTAATGTAGAATTTACTACCAAATACTCTACAATATTTAACATTAGGAGGTCTACCATTCCATAGTTCATAAGGAGTCTTCTCACTATTTAATCTTAGTTGAACTATATTCAAGGTATATACTATTGTATGCATTTTCTCTCTCTTGTATACATCAAGTAGTTTGGCTTCATTTAGCATTGTTCTAGCCATTTCTTTGACTATTTTTTTTGTTTCTTTCAAAAAAATTATCTTTCTATAGAGTCCTTGCTATATAATATTTCCTTTTAATCCCATTTCTTTCACAATATTCTATGAACTCATTTGGGGTGAATTCTCCACCTTTATTATGTCTTAATCATTTCATTCTTTTTACAATTTCCTTCGAAACCATAGACCTAAACAATTTAAATCTTTCAAATCCTTGAGATTTTTCCTTCAAAAAGGGTACCCAAGTCATTCTTGAGTAATCATCTATGAGTAACATGATGCATCTCTCTCCTTCTAATCCTTTTCTCCTTGTAGGACCACAAAGATCAATATGAACTAACTCCAAAGGTTTTGAGGGAGATTATCCTTTTCTTTGAAATCTAACCCTTGTTTTCTTACCTTGACGGCATTGTTTACATGTAGTATCTATAGGTTTGGTTATCTTGGGCATATTTCTAACAAGTTTCTTTGAACTTACCTTTACCAAGTTATCAAAGTTGACATGACCCATTCTTTTGTGCCATAACCAACCCTCATCAATCTATCCTATAAGACAAATTTTAGTATTTACTTCCTGGAGGTTGTAAATATTACTTTCATTCCTTTTTCCTTCTACAAATAGTCTTCTTGATTTAGATTTCATTATCTTGTAGCCTCCTTCATTGAATGTGACTTTGTATCCATTTTCACACATTTGACTAACACTCAATAGATTATGATTTAATTCTTAAACATGAAGAACATTATGTTGTAGTGTAGAAAAATGTAATCCTTTACATTTTCTTGAACTTGTTTGGGCCCTCCTATTTAAAATTGAAGTTAATAATGCATTAATTTAGTGTTGTTAAATGCACCTTATTACATTTAGAAAATTATTTAGGCCCTCTTAATTAATTGTGGTTAATTATGGCTTAATTGGAAATTCAATTCATTTTCCAAGCCTAATTAATTACATTTTCTGAAGGGGAAACCTAACATTCATTAATGTCTAAACATAACACTTCACAATGAGCAATGTGTGTCCAAGGTTTATGGACTTGGGACTGATTCTCCCATGGGTGAATGGGTCCTCCCTAAACCTTAGGACATAAATTTAAATTATTTTTTTGGTGGTATTTTAATGATTTTAAATCTATAATTCAATGTTAGCTTGTGATATTTGAATTTCAAAAAATTAAGGATACATACCTATAAGTAGAAGATTATTTCACTAAGTTTCACCTAGCAATTTTATATGATTTTCAAGAGCATTTCACAAGTGACCAAAGGTATTCAAGAGTAGAAATATTATAGTTTTATTGCAGCATTCAAGATATATTCATTATATCAAAGTATTCTTGCATCATGCATGTTTTTGGAGCTAACATTGTGATGTAGGTTTCATGATCAAGTCAAGCATTCAAAGCATTATTTCAAGCAAGATTCAATTGTCAAGATTCACATCCATTAAATCCATCTCATGCAAGTTACAAAATTCATAAAATCTCCATTATCAATATTGTATTCAAGGGTTTGTTGAGTGGTAACATAGCTTTGTTCATTCTTCATTCCCTCTTTCATGTTTCATTTCAATTCAAGGTATGATTACCAAAATAGGGTTTGACCAAGGCAAACCCCTATTCATCAAAACCAAAAATAATTCTCTTGTATGTGTGATTGTATATTTAGGTGGAAGAAGGATTGAAGACCTTCTAAAGTGAAAGATTTACAAAATTTTCAAAGTTGCAAAAGTTGTCAAAATTATTGTCATCTCACAGAAACTAAGATCCTGAATCCATTTCCAACATTCTGACTGTAAAACCTAGAAAAATTAGAAGATTTAGATATGTATCCAAGGATGCTATAGAAAATTCTTGAACTTACACCCATTCACCCATGGGTGAATGAGTCCCAGATCTTCATCAGAAAAAAAACCTTTGGTGATTGGTAAACATCATTATGCTCTTCTATGATCTACAATTTAATTTTTGGTTCTATCAGCATTGAGCATAATAAATTGTTGTTTCAAGTGTTACATTGCATTTTGGGGTTGATTTTCTATTTTTAATTTTTCTCCCCAAAGTTTTGTTTGAACTTGACCCTCGTCCTTCAAGCATAAGGAAATCTGAAGATTCCCAGTTTGACTTGATTCACCTAAGGGTTGATAATCATTTCATTGTGTGGATCTCATTTCCTAATGAAATAAAGAAAAATAGTTCTCTTATCATATCATATTTTGATCACCCAACTTTTCAACCTTAAAACCCTATTTTTCTTAATTTCATTTTGGTGAACTTGGCATTTGAGCATCATACCCTTGCTGATTTGGAGTCCATTTTCAGCCCTAGATCTAGTTTTTGCTTTCATTTGGATTACATTGCATTGATTTGCATCTCATTTAAGGCTCTTAACTTGTAGTAGTTCACATCTCATTTAGGGTTTTATGTTTGCATTTTTGCATTTCAAATTAGGTCTCCTAGTTTGTCATTTAGCACTATTTTGCATTTTCATTTAGACTTAACTTTACAAAAAATCTAAAACTGTAACCACCTGTCTTAGTCCAGAATTTGAAAATCATAAGAATCAACTCAGAAATCTATAAATTCATTTTTCAAAACCTTGAGCTAGGACCCATTCACCCATGGGAGAATGTGTCCCTGATTAGGGATTTTTCCTACACTTTTGGGAATTAAAATCTCTATTTTTTTATTTATTTTTGTTGTTTTTGGTTTGCTATTATAGTTTACAGAATTTTGTTATCTCAAATTGATCATATCAAGAATAATTAGTCAAATCAATGCATTGTTTGAGTTCAAAATGGCATTTATAAGACATCATTTTTAGGTTTTTGCATAGCATAATCAAAAAATTATCCTTCTTAAAATATGAAATCTCTTTGCATTTCACTTCATTCTTTCATAATGGGCATGCACATTGGTAATATATGGAAATATTTAACATCCTTAATTGATGTCTCAAGTTGTGTTTTTGGTAATGATCCTAATACAATAGAACCTAATCATGCTCAACCTATCCCTAATGAATGTCCTCAATAATTTGAAATCCTACTTGAAGATAATGAAAGAATGCATAATTTCATACATAATTTCCTTAACAACCTTGAGAATAATGCATCATTTTACCCTTCCATGCAACAACCAAGACCTCCTACCATTTCACCACTAGACATGTTTTCTCTTTTACATCCTGGTATGGAATCACAAACCAAGCATAAACCTTCAACAATGAGTGAGCCTAGTTCCTCTAACCAAGTGCATACCAATCCATCGTATCTTAAAAAGATCACCAACACACCCATCAACCTTGAAGAGACTTATGTCCAAGGATTTAAGATCTTATCTAAAAAATGATGTGACACTAAAAATGAGCTTGAGATTCACAAGTTGTTAGAACAAATCACAAATGAAGATAATAAAGGTTTAGGATATCAAGATCCTCCTCCCTCTATATATTCTAAGGAAATAAGTGTCCTCTTTCATAATGAAAAAATCCTCATTTTAGGTCCTCCTTCGAATACACCTCAACAAGATCCTTAAACAAGTAAGAAATCTAAATAATATAAAGTCACAAAATTTCCATTTCTACATACTAAAACAAAAATTGAATGAAAAATGTAGGAACTTTTGTATCTAGGATGGATTACATTACCACAGAAAATTAGAATCAATAAACCTAAGTCATAGAACTCTCAAGCATCTTACTAATGAGTGTCGTGTTTTAAAGAAGATTCTTTATCAATGTGGACTCATAAAGATAATCCCTTAAAGTATGAAATTTTCTCCTTTCGCAGTGATAGTTGTAGGATTATAGCATACACACTATTACATGTTTTACATTCATTGCAAATAATTTTCTTTATTCTAAGGATCTCATTCTCACCATCCATATCAACTCATCCTTATCTTGCACTTAGTGGGGGTAAGGAGTTAGATAACCTTGTCCTAGTTTGACACTTGATGTTGTCCCTTTGGCTAGTTGTCCACCTTCCGCATATGATGAAGAAGATTGAGATGTAGATGACTTGTTATAGGTTGACTTGCATGTTCCTTACTAATCTTGTCTTTTTTTTCTTTTTCATGTTCTTTTTGTGATTGCATGTGCATAATGTGATCCCCCGTATTTTTCTATTTGATGTGTCTTCATGTGCATTCCTCTATTTGTACCTAAAACATAGGAAAAGAGAGGGGGAATGAACCAAAATGTACTCAAGATGGTTAACCTCTCTTTTCACTAGTTATTTCATTCAATCATGTATACATTAATATGAAAAATAAATCCTAACCAATATAGTAATCAAAAGGTAGGTTTTAAGAGGGTCAAATGTTATGTACCTATTGCAAAAAGTGTTTTTTTGGGCCTCACTGAGGACTCATTCACATAGTGGTGAATGGGTCCTAGCTAAGGTTCTATAAAATCAATTTCTAGGTTCTATGCTTCAATTTCTAAACTCCCAAATCCTAGTTGAAGACTATCATAATTCCACAAATAAATCTGGGTATGTGCAGGATCATGATGGGTATTTGTAGGGTATGTGGCTGACGACATTATTTTTACCAAAAATTGATGAAATGAAAAGGGTTTTTAAAGGAGATTCTTAGCTTTCCACCAATATAAATTATGCTTTATGTTGAATCTAATAAATAATTATTATTCATTTTCTATTTGAATTATGACTAAAGTGTTGATTGATAGGATGATTGAAAAAATCTGTAGCTTTCAAACAGTATCACATTTTTTGAATCCAAAACATGCATCACATTCTATGCTTCACATTCAATAGGATTAAAAAAAGAAAATTTTAATTTCATGAAGTTTTGACCAAGTTAAGGTGGTCAGACATATGAGTTTTTATATTTTTAAAAGTTGTAAAAAAAATCATAATTAATTATTTAGTTGGAAAAATTACAAAAAAATATGCATCACATCTAGACATGAGTCCCTACTTATTTCTAAAATATTATCATTTTATTGTGGTTAGGGTGGTAGATAGACACCTACTTCTTATTTTTTCCCTAATTTAAGTAATATTGCATTGAAATTTCAAATTTTCACCAAATGGATTTTTTTTTCTAAATAAACCTAGTAGTTTAGAAACTACATTCAATTTGCTACAGATTCTATTCTTACATATGTTTTAAATAATATAGATAACTTCTTCAATTTTTACGTCAAGTTGTTAACTCTGATTTTTCTAAATTTTTTGCCTCTTAAGGGCTTGTTTTTCCATGATGACCCTACACATACCCATCTTGTAGCTTAGTTTTTGTGATCTTGCAAGAAGGTGACAACTTTGACAACTTTGGAACTTTGACAAATTTTTCTTTCCAATTGATCTTCAACCTAAAACCTACAATCACACATCAAAGGAGAAGAAAAATGTTGTTTTGTTAGAGGATAGGGGTTTTCCTTGGTAAAACCCTATTTGGTAACTAAATCTTGAAATGAAACAATGCATAAAAGAAATATGAATGAACAAAATGCAATGTCACAACTCACCAATCCTCAATTGAAACTTGTATTGAAAATATGAAATTTAGCATGAAATAGCCTCAATTTGTGTAGATCTTGATCATGAACTTGACATAAGATAATGGATTTGAACACTTGAACTTGATCACCAATGCTACATCATCACATTAGCTCAACAAGATGCACATGACTTTGACATGATGATATGATATTTGATTGTTGTAATAAACTTCAATAATCTACCCTTGAATACCTTCTTGAATGCTCTTGAATGCTCTTGATCTCATAAAATTATTATTAGGACTTGCTCATAAATTTTGCTAGGTGAAACTAAGTGAAATAACCTTATATTAATACATATATTAAGGTTAAATCCCAAAATTCAAATATCACAAGATGACATCAAATTTGGTATTTTAAATCATTAAAATACCTCCAAAAACATATCCCAAGAGGGGGTCCTAGGGTTAAGTGTGGACCCATTCACCATGTGGCAAATGGGTCCTAGCATACTTAACTAGAAAACACTTCTTGGGTTGTGAAAGTTTATGCAAAATTAGGGTCCTAGGACCTAGTGAGGACAAATTCGCTAGGTGGTGAATGGGTCCTAGGTCACTAGCCTAGGACACACACCTTGTAAAATTAAGTGTTGTGTAATATCATTAATGAATGTCCAACTTTATTCCTCATAATTTGTAATTAATTAGGATTGGATTTGAATTAAAGGGGCCAATTAAGGCAAGTTAAACCTCAATTAATTAATAAAGTTCTAGATTAGTGTGGAAGTGTAAAGATACATTTTACAACACCCAAAATAAGGAACCATTAAGTCTATTTAATTTAGAAGGGTCCTAAACTTAATGTGAATGTGTAAAATACATGGAAACACCATTAGGTTCATTTTAATATTAATTATTCCCAAATTAAGTGTGAAAAAGGGATACTTTTTTCTACACAATAGTACTTTCATTCTTTCATATGTCATAAACCATTTATCTTTCCTTTTGTCTTGTGTTTTCCTTTTGGGGATGACACAAGGCATTGAGACATTTAGGTCTCTTCCATGTTGATCCAAAAGGATTTTCTTGTTTTCTCGCTCTATGTGTCATTCTTCCCATTCCATTAGTTATTTGGGGGATGATGACATTTCTGAACTCTATAATATCATTGTAGCAAAGATATATTGACCCCAAATCCATGGATCCCTTATGTGATTTTGATATTTTATTTTGGGGGAAACCCCTTCCTTTCTCATGATGTAGATTCATTTGGAAACATATGACTTGTCATGGGGCTTTCCAAACAAGCTTATATGTCTTCTTTATTGTTAGAATTTATCATTTGCTACTTTAAACTAATTGCTCACATTGTGGTGTTAGCAATTTCTGTAAAGTGGGGGAATACATTGGCATTATCATTTTGGAGATATTTGGACCTTTTCTTATGTTTCATTGTGAAATATTCTTACTTATTTTGATGTGTCTTCTTCTTGGTAGTGTTATTGGGTTTGATTTCCTCGAAGAGTGTGAACTTTCTTGGCATACAACTTTCCTCTTAGTGGTGATGCTACACATTGCATTCCCTAATTTGTCAATCTTTTATCCTAGACTTGTCCTCTCTTAGATAAATTAGGAATGATGTTCCCTAAGAGGAGACTTTGCATGAACTAAGAAAAATCCCTTTGAACATGTCCCACATATTTTTTATTTTTTGTTCATAAGTGTTTAGCATAACTTAGCTTGCTAAATCTTATGAAGCTCAAAGTTACAACTATTTTTTATGGCCACCAAGCATAACACACTTTTCATTCCAATGGAGGCTTGCTTGTTCATAAGTTCTTAGGATAATGCAACTTGCTAAGCCTTATGAAGCTTGAAGTTCATGTTTTGTGGTGCCTTAAAGTTAGCAATGGTAAATCTTTGGTATGGTATGGGAGCCTAATAAGATTCTCTCATTTTCTACCCTTAGGGGCTCACCTAGTGGATAGTCAAAGTTTCACTAGCCCGTATAAGCATGTTGTTGTTTACATAGTGGACAAAAAAGTTTCAATTGTAAAAATTTTTGGACAAATAGCTGAGGCGTGTTCCAAATTTCCTTGGACAGTCAATGTTTGATCTCCCCTTTGTTTCTTTTTCATTTATCTTTTTCTTTGAGTCTTTGGCATTGTACGATTGAGTATCTTTTGATTGTTGCATACATATGTTTTGATTGTCTAATTTAGTGTGAGCTTGATGCAAGTTCATACTCTCACTAAAGTGGGGGCTAAATGTAGTGCAAAAAATTGTAACCCTTTACACTTTCTCACTTGTTTGGGCCCTACTATTTAAAATTGGACTTAATAATGCATTAATTTTGTGTTAAATGTATCATATTACATTTACACACTTATTTAGGACCTCTTAATTAAGTGTGCTTAATTATTTCTTAATTGGCCCTTTAATTAAGCACAATTAATTAAGGGGGACTAAATAAGTCATATTTTTACCCATTTACCCATTCACAAATTAGAGGAATTGTGCTTAGTTAATTAATTGTCCCTTTAATTAAGCACAATTAACTATCCCTAACCTTGTACCCATTCGTCCATGGGTGAGTGAGTCTCAAATATGCTTCAAAAAATCACTTTTGGTGACTGGTAAACATCATTCTTGTTATGTGACTTTTTTCCCAAGAGAAGAGAGAGTTATGTTCAAAATAATCCTTTAAAATTAAAGGTATAATAAAGGATATTATGATACTTTTATTAAAAGATATATTAATAAAGCACATGTGTAAAAACTCTCTTACAAAGGAGAAAGCATAATTATTTATTTAAATAATTATTAAATGCAACCTTTGTGAGAGGGTGCAATGGTTTTAAAACAACCCCTTAAGGCTTATATAAGGGTAAAAGTACAAAGTTGTATCACACTTTACAAAGGAAGCAACCAACACTGATCCAACTTTTAAAATCGAATCACTAAAAAGTGGCATACATGTTTTGAATTTTGAAATGATGTAAACTAGTAAAATGTGTATATTTTAATATATTTTATGTTTGTTTTTTTTTTATAAAATTAAAAAGTTATTTTAAACTAGTTTTTAATAAATTAACATTTTAATTTAGTTGATGATAAAATGTTCAAAAATGAAGTTACATGAGACGTCAAACTTTTTATGGTAATTTTTTTTTTCTTTCAATATTTTTGTATGTATTTATAACTTGAAACTTTAGTGTATGGATATTGTTTTTTCCAA
This sequence comes from Sequoia sempervirens, assembly GCA_007258455.2. Lineage (NCBI taxonomy): Eukaryota > Viridiplantae > Streptophyta > Pinopsida > Cupressales > Cupressaceae > Sequoia > Sequoia sempervirens. Next base: position 402,013,395 of record VDFB02000003.1, on the reverse strand, counting down.
TTTTGATAAATATATATTTTTAAATAAATATTAAAATGTTTGTGTATAAAAAAATAGTTGTTTTTATTTGACGTCAACTTTTGTATCAAATATTTATCTAAACTAGAAAAAAAATTGTATCATCTTGATATAGATTCTTTTATCTAGTGCATCATTTTTATTTTTATTTTTCTTAATAAGTTTTAGTATTTTTCCTTGGCATGGTAATCAACCTAATATTTTTTGTTGATAACCTACTTTCATTAAAATAAATAAAAAATATAAATAATAATTAAACTATTAAAATAAATTTATTTTTGAAAACTACACTTATGGATCTACAAAAGGGTATTTTTATATTTAAAAAAAATGTTATTTACATGTGTAGGAGTTGTTGAAACTTCAAATTTTTAAAATAATTTTATTTTATGGAAAATTGATCTCAAAGTGGTGCTCCATATATTTTTAGCCAAAAATTTTAGTTGAAAAAGTTGTGGAAGTATCTAACTTAACTAGAATGAATCTTACTAGATCATATGTTTGAACAAAATTGATTTTTAGTTAGAAATACTTAAATTCAGTTGTGTTGATAATTTGGTTGAAAGTGTGACACAAATTTGTGCTTTTACCCATAAGCATTCATGTGAGACTTGGAAATTAATGAAAATAAAAGAGAAAAATAATAAGGCACTGCACATTGTGGGAATAGGATTCTAGGTTGCCAGGTTGTGAGAAAGAAAGAGAAGGGGGCACATCTATAGTGTGTGTCCAACCTAGGGTACAAGTGCATGCACTCATGATGGTCCTAGCCAAGGCATGGTTTTCCACGAGTGTTGAGCATTGTTCCAAAGGAACCAATACATTGTGAAGAGTTGCAAAGTACACTTTTCCTCCTAAATTTCTCACAGATGGAAGAGGCTAAGCCAGAGTCCATTCTAACAATCATTGGGACTTTTCTGCACATTTGAAAAGATAAGTATTAATGATTGATAAATTATCTGAGAAATAAAGTGTTTTAAATCCTTTAAGTTTATTGAATTAATAATTTATTTACAACATAATTGAATGTAATTGAATGTAATTGTTGATTAATTTGTTATATCCAATTTGGTTGCAAACTATTAAATATTATATTATTTTTTGTGCATAAAATTTTTTGGAATTAAATTGTGAAATCATTTTAATTGTTGTATTTTAATTTGGGGAATTAGTTTCGTTTCAATTCTTCTCTTCTCTGATTTGCAATTTATTTTTTGTTATATTAGTATTGAGCTGAATAATTTTTTTTAAGTGTTAGATTGCATTTTGGCGTTGATTTTCTATTTTTAGTTTTTCTCCCCAAAGTGTTGTTTGACCTTGACCCCCGTCCTTCAAGCATAAGGAAATCTAAATATTTCCACTTTGACTTGATTCACTTAAGGGTTGATAATACTTTCATTGTGTGGATCTAATTTCTTAATGAAATAAAGGAAAATAGGTCTCTTATCATATCATATTTGGATCACCCCACTTTTCAACATTAAAATCCTTTTTTTTTCATTTTATATGTGTAGGAAGTTTTCTATGCTTAGAGTACCTTTACCAAAAATTCTTATTGTAGTATTGTCTCCCATACTAACATAACCTTCTTTGTAGCTACTTAGTTTGATAAACTTGCTCTTATCACCTCTCATGTCTTTAGAGCAACCGCTATCTATAACCCATAGATTTTTCTTTTCTACATGGAATGCGGTTTGAGCACTCATTAATTGTGCAACCACTTGATCTTTCTCTTTCCATACTTTATTGGGTTTGTTCTCTTTTTTAGAAACTTGTGAATCCTTGTTCACCTTAGGGAGTAAATCTCTCCTTTTACTTTGTACTCTTGGCTTTACAAATTTTGATCTATAATGTTTAGCTATATGATGAAGATTGCTACAATTATAAAATATAATATTTGTATCTACCAAAGGAGAAAATGGATTTCTACTAATAATTTTTTTCTCCTTTGTAGGTACAATTGTACACTCTCTAGCCCTATGATTGAACTAATTATAGTTATAGCAATAACCATAGAAATATGAAAAATACCTTGTCATAGTATTCCTTGCTGTAGGATGAGGAAGTCTTCTTGCTTTTTTCTTCTTTAAGTTTCCTACCCTTGTGAAACCATATGCATCAAATAATTTTATGTTTTATTCTTATTTAAGTTCTCAGTGACAAGCTTGTTAACCTTTTTATCTACCACAAGCTTCTTTTCTCTAACATCTCTCTTCAACTCAACAATATCTTTAACTAAATTTTCAAAGTTTCTTTCATCTTTGATGTTATCATATAAATTTGTAGATTTACTTATAATAGGAATTTTACCTTTCTCAAATCCAAAACCATACTTTTCTTTTGTTGATCTTTGTGATTTTATTAACTCACCAAGTATCTTAGATCCTCCTTTTAACTTCAAACCTTTGACAATATGTTCTTTGGAATTTTCTAAATATTTTATCAAAGCAACTACTTCTTGCCTTCCAACTTTATGCATTAATCAAATTTATATTCTATTCTCTTGGTTTCTTCAACTTGATTCTTTAAACTAGCCATTTTCTAATCAGAATCATCAAGATTTTTAGATAGTTCCTTAGTTTTTTTGCATGCTTCTTCTCATTTTTGTTCTTCTTTATTAATATTTTAATCTCATCAAGAGAACTAATGATTTATCCTTCAATTTCTACTTCTCCTTCTTCCTCATCAAAAGCTTTATCTTCTTCATTTTTTCAATCTGCGAAACCTTTTACCATGGATATGGATTCATTTCCCTTAGCCACAAAAGCATAGTCATGCTCATCATCTAAGCTATCACTAACATCAATGAACCACTTTATTCTTGTGTAATCAGACTCTTCTCGTTTCTAAAGAAATTCTTTGAGAAGTTCTTCTTCATTTGAAAGTAAGATTTCTTCTTTTTACTATCCTCTTCTTGCTTAAATTTTTTTTTTCAGCATAAGGGAATTTAGAAGCAAAATGACCTATCTTATATTATGTGACTTTTTCCCCAAAATCTAAGAGAAAGTTATGAAATAACCCTTTAAAAAATGGGAGATAGAAAAATAAAGGATATTATGATAATTTGGTTAAAAGAGATATTAATAAAGAATATGTATTTAAATACCTTTTAAAAAATGGGAATAATAATTATTTATTAAAATAATTACAGGAAAATCTTGTGAAAGGGTATGATGGTTTGGAAACCACCCCTTAAGGCTTGTATAAGCATTTATATGAGACTTGGAAAGGGAGATCATTAAAACATGGACAAATTTAAAGAAAGAAGAACATTCAAGGAAGAAGAAAGTGGTTTGGTGAGCTATGGGCATTGGAGAAGGGGGCACACAAAGTGTGTCCAACTCAGGGTACAAAGTGCACCAAGGATTGTCCTGGCTAGGGTTGATATCATGTTGAGTAGTTATTGTGTGTGTAAAATATGTGAGTGAGTAATAAAACCACACAATCAATGAAACACTATATTAGAGAATTAAAATAACAAATCTATTCAAATTGAAACCAACAAACTCTCTAAAGTTGTCCCATTGTTCTCTATCTCCAAGGATTCATTAAATCATAATGGCTCTTAGATATTTTGTGCACTATGACCTTTAGAATGACAACCTAAAGAATGAGATGTTGGAAAATGCAAGAAATCTATTCCTACATGATTGATTGAACTATATGATAGTGATGCTATGATAATGATGATGTGTTAAGACAAGATGCTAAATGTTGTGTTGCAAATACTCTATGAAAAATACTATGATAACTAAAATGTAGCTAATGGAAAATCCATGATTATAAACTAATATGCTTCTAAATTGCTAGTTGCTAACAAATTCTCTAATGAATATTTTGCAGAGTAAGATTGCTCAAAAGTGGGATATGAAATGTTGTAGAATGAGGCTGCATTTATAGGATTTCCAAGGCATATTTTGATGTGGTAACAACCAATAGTCAAGATTTTAGTTGGAGAGATCGAGGGTGGAGGATGAAGAAGTTGGAGAGAATAAAGGAGATTGTTCTCTTTAGGAAAACAATTTGTTAAGTGTTTAGAAGAATAAATAGAAGAGAGCCAAGTGTCCCAAAGTTGTTTCAATTTTTTTTCAAGATAATGCTAATTTAAATATTAAGGATATATAAATTCATGAGACACATGTCATGATGAGGTGGAAAGAGGAAAAAGTTGTAGACATGTGACTAAAATTAAATTTTATAATTTAAATTTAATAAGTGGAAAGATAATTAAATAAAACAAACTATTTAAATTTATTTATTTAATTAAGATTAGAAGAATGTGATTTAAGATAGAAGAATTAGAAAATGAACTATATAAATAAATTTAGAATTTATTTTTAAGTAGACGAATTAAAAGGTTTATTAATTTTTTATTTTTTTTTATTTTTTTTAGACTGCAGGAATCGGGTAGCACGATATAAACTGCAGTGCGCCTGGTAAACTTTTTAACGTGACCGGCGGCGCTGGCGCGACACGCCCTCCGGTACCACGGGACGGGGGAGACTAGAACTCGTGACCAGCAGAGCTGCAACGAAATTACTTAGCCAACCGAGCTAGGGCCCCCGCCCAAAAGGTTTATTAATTAAATAACTTGTATTTACTTAATTAATTATCCTGACCGATTTTAAGTGTATACATTTTTCCCCTCTTTGATGTGATGTGTTTACACATTGCTTCAAAGAAAAATTTGTTGGTAGTGCTGACAATTTTTTTTTTATATGCCCCAGATGCTGGTTTTCTAAGTGATGATGGATATATGGCCCCTTGGGAGATAAATCAATGAATTTTTAAATTTTTTGGATTTTCTAAATTTTTTAAAATTTTAATGATTTGATGATGATTTGATGATGATTTTCAAATTTTATGATGTCTCCATGATCTATCTCCTAAGAAATAATACTAAACCTGCCAGGTGATTAGCTGATTAATTAAGGCCCTTTTAAAAAAAAATCAATCCCACATAATCCCACATAATTACCCCTTAAAAGGTAAAAAGATGTGAAAAAGAAGTTCATTTGTGTCATTTGGATTTTAAAAATTTGGAGTGATTGAGTGAGTTGAACAATTTTGGAAAGATGGTGATTCCCTACCATAGACACCAATTTGAGTGAGTGCGATGTCACAACTGCCTTGTCGCGTGTGGACCTTTGGTATGTACCCCGAAAAATATCATCAATTTTGAATGATGTTTTTCTCTCATTTTTTGATGTTTGATGATCATGTCAACTATTGATTTGATGATGTTGATAGATTAGATGATGATTGATCTCATGATAGGTGAGATTTAATGATATGATAATGATGATTGACCTCATGATAGGTAAGGATCAATTATAGGTGAGGATCAATGATAGACACTCATGAGATGTAATCAAAATCTCATCAAAGCTGACTAGATTGATAGGTTGATTGATGTTAATTGATAAGATGGATGATTTGCGATATGTTATGATGATAGGAGCCTTCGATAATCCTTCAATCTTAGAAGTGATTCCTAAAGACCTAGGATTTTATTCCACATATGGTGTAGGCTGATCTAGATGTGATTGGACGATGCAGATTGAGTTCTTTGATAGACATGCCCCAACATAAGATTAATAGGGGACTTCTAGCCACTTTGGAAGAGAGGTGGCATAGTGACCACAACACCTTTCACTTAGCCACTGGTGAGGTGACAGTGACACCAAAGGATGCTTACTATATCTTGAGGATTCATGTTGTTGGCGAGTTGGTTGTTTATGATTCTAGAGCACGGGGGCACCAATGCATTAAGGAGAGTCTTTGAGGATGACCAGATTTGTGGATATGAGATTCCATGGTAGGATATGGTTGATGCATATGTGACACTACCATGTGTTCTTGCTAGATTCATTGGAGGATTCTTATGTCCCAACCACAGGTCCAAGGGACTCTTAGTTAGTTGGGATTAGATATTAGAGAGCATGATCACACATGGGACCATATATGCTTGGGGATCCTACATGCTAGCACACTTATACCATGATCTTCACCATGTGGTTTATCTCAGAGGGGCCAGTTTGTCAGCAAGGGTGACACTGCTACAAATATGGGCATGGGAGCACATAGTTGTCACTCGTCTAGTGGCTAATAGACAATGTTCCACCAGTTGACCATAATTTCATGGATATATAGGTCCAGTTGTCCAACATAAGCTAAGAAAATTAAAGTACTGGTAGAGGGTTTTGGATGACTTGGATATTGTGACATGGAGACCCTATTTAGACTATGAGCAATGGCCAGAGGATGACACAAAGATGCCATATGTGTGCACTGCTAGATATTTGATTGGGAGGACACCATTTGTGATAGAGAGATTCATTCTTGGGAGAGTGTTGTGACAATATGAGCAAGTACAAGGTATGCCCTAGGTATTTGGTTTGTATGCATGCAAATGATAAGACATTCCAGAGTGGGGCCTATTTTATCATATGATGTAGCATGTGAAGAGTATCTTAGATTACAAGTAGTTATTTGGTAGTACCATCCAAAGATTATAGAGGTTGTCATATCAGAGGAGTATTCCCATTATTTCATTTCACATCCTTTCTTGAGGATATCTAGTCCGAATGAGCCAGTATTGACACTAGATGATGATTAGGCACTAAGATGGAGGGGTGGAGGAGGTGATGATGAGGATCAGGGTGATAGAAGTGATGATGAGGATGGAGATGATGGAAATGGTGGAGGTGGAAGAGATGGTGATGGTAGCGGTGATGGTGATGGTGGAAGAGATGGTGATGGAGGTGATGGTGGTGACAAACCAGTGTTATTTCTCAGAGTGCCTCAGAGGAGGAGATCCTTGGTGGCTACAACATAGTAGCATGCTCAAATTTTTTTGCCCTCATAGCAGCAACATGCTTAGATAATTTTTTTACAGGCCCAAGTACAGACTCTATAGGGTTAGCTGGTATAGACATAGGGTCAGATATAGGCATAGACACAGGCATAGGCCCAGGCATAGTTACAGATCACCTCTCTTACAACAGAGAGAGATACTTTGAGACAATAGTGTGAGAAAGTAGAGGACCTATTAGAGAGACTATAGAGAGTAGCCGAGGTTACCATGACAGTAGATTACCTTAGAGAGGTACAGTGCTCTACCAGGGAGGCTGAGTATTATAGGTTGTGATATCATGAGGTAGTGCCTCCAGAGCAACGAGTTAGTTGTGCTTAGTTTGCTAGTGCCATGTTAAGATAGATCAACTCACGAACTACTGGCAGGGGTATGACAGGGCCACCACATAGAGATCTAGGTGTAGGGCCACCAGGTGGTGTAGCAGGAGGCACAGGGCCGGCATTGTCTGGGGGTAGTAGCACACAACCTTTGTGTTGTCAGATTTGATGTATTGAGACATTTGTATACACCAATTTAGCTGATACATTATGATTTCTACCATGTTGATGACATACCTCTTGACATATTTGGATCTCATTGTACATTTGACATTAGTATTTTGAGATTTATATGATATGTAGCGATGATTAACAATCTATATGTGTTGATATGATTTTATGATGGATGCCTGTGATGGATGCAATTAGTTTTTGTTCTATATGCTATGTGATGTTTAATATGCTTATGTGATGATTATGTATGCATGCAATGATGATATGATGATGATTCTATATGTTCAATGGATGATTCTTTATGTTGTATGAGATGGGTTTGATTATGTAAATTATATGTAATGCACTTTATTTTTTATATTTTATAATGCAAATATTATGATGTAATGCATCGATGGATGAATGATGTGATAATTCTTTCTAATGTATATATGAGGGCGGGTGCATGAAGTTGGGTTACACTTTTGTGGCCAATTCCCAAAAAAAATTGAAAACTAATAATGTGAATGCATTATAATGCGCTCGTGTTATGTCATTTTAAAAGAAAAAAAAAAGTGAAAGTGATTCATTTTCTGTTGTCTATTTTTTCTGCTTTGCCCGTGGCCAAAAACCCTCATTTTCTTGCTCGCATTCTAGGAGGAGGCATTCTACAAAATTCATCGACAACAGTTTCTTTTTCTTTCGAAAGATGGCACCATGACGATGAAGAGGTGCTAGAGGTAAGTATTTTTTGCTATTTGTTTTGAATTTCTTAGTTTTAGGTTGATTTTGTTTGTTTTAGGTTAGATTTGATTTAAAAAAAAAAAATTAGGAGATGCAACTGATCCTGCAAATCCTCAAAATCCTCAACAAGAAGAGCAGGAAAATCCTTAACAACAAAATCCTCAACAAAATCAGCCTCCCAACCAATCACTCAACACCCTCATGGCACTCAACAAAATTTGAGGAGTGAAATTGAGAACAACAAAAAACAAATTGAGGATTTTATTAGTAGGTTGAGTGATCCAAATGCTTCAACCACAAAAAGAATGACCCTAGCAAATTTATTGAAAGAGATGTTAAAAAATGTAGATTCAATTACCCAACAAATAACTGGATGGCAAGATAGGAGGTAGGCAGCTAGGGCATATTATGCAGATAAACTATCATATAAACAAGTAAAAGATTTAAAAATTACTAAAGGTGATTTGTGCTCTTTATTCACTAACCCTAGAACACATCAAAATCTTAGCCTCAATGTGAAGAGGTTTCCTATTCATTGGTGCCACCACCAAGAGATTAGGAACCATTTTTATGATAGGTGTTACTTGGTCTTTGATTACCCATCGTGCAACAATTGTGAAGTCCCCCACTATTTTCTTAGGAAACTATACAGTGAGTTCGTATTGAACCAAATCAAAAATTATTTTGATATGAGGGAGTTCTAGGGGAGAGGTGGGGGTTCAACTCAGCATAGGCCTGATGCACAACTGGATTCTATGCGGTAAGGGAGATGACCTCTCACTAGGCTGCCTCGTGAGCACATTGTTATGCCTGCTATTGCGAAGGAGAGTGTTGATGTAGAGAAGATGCAGGTGCTCAACACTTTGAACTAGAGTGTCATCCATCATACTAGCCCTATTAGATAGCACCATCCAGGGGAGTTTTTAGGTGGTGACCTTTGAACCCATGTGTGTCAATCTTACGGGGCGACTTGTTCATATGACCCCACTAACACTTAGCAGGATGCTGCACAGGATCCATATGCTACTATGCAGGATATGTATGCATCTACAAGGATGGAAAGGATGACTGAAATTTTGCATGACACATATGGAATTGATACTTAGGTAAAAGTCAACATGTTCATTGAATTTAACTTATTAAATTTTGATTCTAAAATGCAAGATTAACTAATTTAGTTTTATTATTTTAATAAAATTGCAAGGTCACAGTGTTGAGGCTGGATACACCGGTCCTCCACCTACTTATTTCTACAATATACCTATTAGTGGTGTATGTAACTAGTAAATAATTATAAATTTATTACATGTTAATAGCATTGCTTTACAAATGGTATTTTAATATGTGATTTTGGATGTTGAATAGGATAATATTGGAGGTTTCAAGGAAACACCTCCTAGTGCTAGTAGATTTACTCAAATGTACACAAAGGTAATATAATAAAGATAACTTAACTAATGAATTATATTAATCGCATTTTGTTTTCACAGTCCATAATAGTTCGCTTCAAGATTTCTAGATAAACTGTGTGCATATTTTTACATCAACGTTTCGGATGATACTCCATGATCCATCATCAGGATGAAAAGCAAAAAGAGAGAGAAGTGAAAGATGAGATAGCAGACTTGGATAGAAATAGGAGAGAGGTGAGAGGGTTGGGAAGCACAAAACCCAAAAAAATTATAATAAGTATAAAAATCTAAAGTTAAAGAAGCAATTGAAATCAACAAACATCCCCACAACCTTAACCGAGATGGGGGATGGACTCTTAGCTTCTCCTCGAAACCCCTTTTAAATAATCTCAATGAGGTCTCTCCTAGTCAATCTTGATCCCCCTTCCTCTCCCTCCTCTTTTCCCTCCCCCTCCTAATTCCTCCCACTCCAACCTCACCTTCCTCTCTTGGGCCCTCTTCCCACCGCACTCCTCCTCTCTCTTCTTCCTCCTTTCCCTCTTTCTCTTATCTTTTATCATTTTTATTAGTTTTATTTTTATTAATTTATCTTCTTTAAGTTTGTCTTCCTTGCTTGACTTCTCTTATTTTGGTTTGATGTTTATTTTGGGGTGTGTTATCCTTTCCTTTTTGCTTCTTTTGTTTCTTTGTGCTTTTTGTAGTTTTACTTTATATTTTTAAAGGTTAATTTTTCTCATTAATAAGGTTTTTTTTTCACGTTAATAAGTTGTTCAATTTTCTTTGTTTTGATTGCTCTAGTTATTTTTTGGTATACTATATTCATCTTTGTGATCTTTATTATTTTTATGTCATTTGTCCTCCTTACTTAGTGTTTGTGATTTTATTTGATTTAGTTTTCCCTTTTTTTAATTTATTTTCCTTCTTTTTTCCTCTTTAGTTTATTACATATTAACCTTCCAATTTATAATAATCAATATATTTAGGTTTATTATTAATAATTATCTAATTTATATTAATAAATATTTGTTTTATTTTAATTGGTTGTCTCATTTCATCTTTCTTTTATTTTTTCCTTTTGAGTTTATCATATTTTAAACTCCCAATTGATAATTTTCTTATATATCTTTATTCTCTTTCATTTGTATTCATTGATTTATTTTTCATATTTGGGGTTTTCATCTCTTTGTCTTATTATTTCAATTTATCTTTTCTTCTTCCTTTATATCTTTCTTAATTGGTTTCTCTCATGTGTTTTTCTTTGAATTAATTTTCATTATATTATTTCTTTTATTTAATTATCTTACTTTTTGCTTCTTTATTTCTCACATTTGTTTATTCTTTTTGTTTTTTTTATTATTGTCTTTTATTTGGTTCTCCTCATTCTTTTATTTTTGTCTCTTTTATTGTATTCCCCTTTAGGTGGTCATTACTTTTATCTTCTTTTTATCTAATTTATTAATTTTCTTCTTTTTTTTGCCTCTCTTTTGTTTGTTTTAATTTAGTGTTATCATTGTTATATTTTTTGTCTCATTTTATTCTACTTCTTTCTATGTTCTTGGCAGGGATTTATTTTCCTTTCAACTTTATATTTTTATACTTATTAGCATTTTTTTGGGTTTTGTGCTTCCCAACCCTCTCACCTCTCTCCTATTTCTATCCAAGTCTGATATCTCATCTTTCACTTCTCTCTCTTTCTACTTTTCATCCTGATGATGGATCATGGAGTATGATCTGAAACGTTGATGTAAAAATATGCACACAGTTTATAATGAATTCTACTTAATATATTTGTGTAGTTTATATTCATATTGTTGGTTACGTTGCATTACACATCATTCAAACTGAAAGCATTACTTCAAATTCCATAACTAATAACTAGATGTTGATAGATGACAAAATTTCAACTGTACAATATAGTTGTTTAGAAAGTCAACATAACTAGCACGATGCAATTACTTCACATGGAGGCATGTTCTTGCAAAGGTGCACTAGCATGAAAAAATATGGATGCTTGGAAAAAATCTATGAAACCATAATAGTAAGAAATAGCATAGACAAGGCAGTTAGTAGTTTGAAAAACTGCCTCAAAGAAATGTCGTCTCATGGTGATGGAATTCCATTCCATCACCACATGAGACCACATTTCTTCAAGGCATTTCTTCAAACTACTCACCACCTTTCCTATGATACCACATTTTTCATACATGTTCACCAAAGCATTTTATCAAACTACTCACTTCCTTCAAGTTGCTGCTATGGCTAAAAGCCTAAAATAGGTGCTTTCCAACAAACTATATGGATGCTTGGAAAAATATATATCAAAGCATAATAGCAAGTAATAATACAATAGAGAAGGAAATGAACTTTTTGAAAAAATTCTTGGAAGAAATGCAGTCTTATGGTGATGGAATTCCATGACGTGCATTGTTTTGTAATGGCAGGCCATCACCATGAGACCCCATTTCTTTTGAGGCATTTTTTCAAATAGTTCACTACCTTCTCTATGCCACCATAGTTATCATACATGTCTACAAAATCCTTTAATCAAATGGTTCAGCGGCTTGCTGCTATGGGTAAAATCCTAAAAACACATCCTTTAGAACAAGATATGGATAGGGAAAATAGTAAGCATGATAATAAAAAATATATAGTTTAATACTCGTACTCAAAATTTTGTTCATTATATCTCATACATTATAAGTCATGATGTGGATCGCTATTGTAAATTTTTTGTGATTGAATAATTTGTTTTTTTATTTTTAGATGTTGGTTGGGGAAACACCTCCAAATGTTACGAGGGAAATGGATATCGGTGTTTCATCTACTATACAATCCTTGATGGCTCTGATAGGGGAGGTATGAGGAAAATTACTAAATTTCAATTTACATTCTTTGTTATAGATGTTAGTTCTAGTGAAAAATCAAACCATTATTGATTTGTAGTTTAATTCCTATTTGGATGGTTTATACAAGGCTTGAGCATGCTTCAACATCAATGTGCAAGTATTTCCATCGTGGAGAGTGATCATGAGATGGCCATAAGTGATTTTTTTGTTAAATATATCATTTTTTATAATGTAATTTCTATATATTAATTTATTTACTTCTTATTGTAATAGTTAAAACTTCACCAAGAGCTAATCTCTAGGAGGAACAGCAGAAGCACTCCTCGAGCACAAAAGAAATGAGTGACGGACTTATCACCATCGAATCGCCAAACAAAGGGAAATAATTTATTTCCAGAGCATGGAGAGAAATGAATTTTGATTCCAAATCCCTTTGTTGTATGCCTAGACATGGCAATTTTGTACATATTTTATATTGGATATATTTGATATTGTATGCCTATATGGCATTCTCGTAAGCCTATATGGCTATTTTGTAACTATATTTTATACTTATATTGACATATATTGATGTATGCATGCATGGCTATTTGGTTAATAAAAATATTTTTTATTGATGGTGTCCATATTTGCATGTTATAAATTCATGGTTCAATAGATATGAGTTACGTGTATTCATTGTGACTTATGTGTGTTCCAATGTATACTTTGTGACTTACATGTTTTCATGTGTATACCTTGTATTCATGCATATACTTTGTATTAAGTTGTATATACCATGTATTCATGTGTATACTTCAAGGCATATGTGTTTGTGACTACTTGTGCTTCCCTTATGCACATGTACATGCTTGACTTATTCATGTGTATAATTATTAATTGGTTAGCCATAGCATTGATCATTGTTGTCCTTCATGGTTTGTCTTGAATAAATTAATTGATTGATGGTAAACAACTTTATCTAAAAGCAAAAAAACATGTTTTCAATTGGTATTCTATGAAATGATTGATAAAAAGATTCCAATATATTTAATCATTTGATTGGAACAACTCAAATAAGCAAAGGGCACATATAATAATTTTCCTTTTACATTAGCAATGCATGGAATTTTCAAAAGGTATCCTTGATATTACAAAAAGATATATGTTTATACACTTCAATTGTGCACTCACCCTTTGGTTCTTTGAAAGAAAAATATGCCTATGTCATTGTTACACTCCATAGGTAAACTAGATTTTGTATTGTGGAGCTATATTAAGCTACCACTCTCAAGACCAATGTAACAATGATACAAAATAATGTTTGAGACTGCAAGAAGACATCAAAAGGGCTAGTCTACTAAAAGAATTCTTATGATTTATGAAGAACATTGATAACTCTACTCAGTTGGCTTCTTTTCTCAAAATCATACAAATTGAACCCTAGCATAAATAGACTTTGTATATCAAGCTACCACAATTCAAGTTTCAACGATGAATATTTATGATGCATGTTTTAAATGACAATCAAGTTTATGGTGGTTTTTTTGTTTATATGATGTTATTTGATATTCTAATCCTAATGCATGCTTCTAGGTTGCATATATATTTATATTTTGTTTTTACATAATTTTTGTACCAACAAACCCAAAACGAACCGAACCCCCCTCCAAATTTTTTTTTCTACTAGTGAACCGAACCCCTGAACCCAAACTCGAACCTCAAAACCTATTCCAAAACTCTTCATTTTTCCTACACAAACTTAATTGAACTCCAAATTATGCTACCTCTTTACTTTACCCACTTTTACTCCCTCAAACATCTCTTTTTCATTTGAAAACCCTTGTTTTCCCAACTAGGGCATCATGCCATAACATACTTTTGACCTCCCTTGTCCTTGTAGACCTTTTGAATAAATCAAACTACACAGCCTCACTCTATTTCCAACCTATTCTAACTTATTTTCAAGCAATTTATTCTTTCCACCTCTTCTAGGCTTGCTTTTAAGGGGCCTCAATTTTGAATTTTGAATAGGGGTAGTATTAGTAATCTCTTCCAATGCCTTTATCAATTCTATTTTCTTATTCATACTCCCTATCCTACTTATATCATGCCCATATCAATGAGAGAAAGCCTAAACAATAGATGGAATGGCCTATTTCAACATATTACACTCGAACCCTTAAGGGATCGATCCGATTGAACGTAGCTCAAAGTGATTCTGTGTGTTTGGGCACAAAAGAGGACCATCCTTGGCATAAAAATACCTATTCAAATATGTTGGAATAGTTTATTTCATCACGAGTTGCAAAACAAAAGTTGCACCACTTTGCAACTTTCCACTACTTCCATTTGACACTTTTTCCATCAACTAAAAACTGGGCACCACAGAAAAACTACTTTGAGATAAAAAATTTTTGAGAGAGGTTATTGTAGAGGGCCCCAATACAATCCCATAGGATTAGATGAGAAGTTTCTAAGCATCATGGTATTTGAGTAACAACATGCTGAAGTTTGCAGCCATTTTGTACTTTGGACCCTTAAGGGATCGATTTGGTTGAACGCAGCTCGGAGCGATTCCGAGTGTTTGGGTGTGAAAGAGGACCATACCTAGTGTAAACATACCTATTTGGATGCATTGGAACTATTTTTTTGGTCACACAAGTTGCAGAACAAAAGTTGCACAACTTTGCAACTTTCCACTGCTTCTATTTGACACTTTTTCTATCAACTGAAAAATGAACACCACAAGAAAACCACTCTGAGATAACAAAAACTGAGAGAGGTTATTGTAGAAGGGCCCAACACAATCCCATAGGATTAGACAAGAAATTTTTAAGCATTACGGTATCTGAGTAATAACATGTTGAAGTTTGTAGCCATTTTGCACTTTGGACCCTTAAGGGATCGATCCGGTTGAACGTAGTTTAGAGCAATTCCACATGTTTGGCTATGAAAGAGGACTAATCCTAGCATATAAATACCTATTTGGATGCGTTGGAACAGTTTGTTTGATCACATGAGTTGTAGAACAAAAGTTGCACCACTTTGCAACTTTCCATTACTTCCATTTGACACTTTTTCTATCAACTAAAAACTGGACACCACAGGAAAACCACTCTAAGATAACAAAAAATGAGAGGTTTTATTGCGTGGGAGCCAAACATGATCCCATAGGATTAGATGGGAAGTTTCTAAGCATCACAGTATCCGAGTAACAACATGTTGAAGTTTGCAGCAATTTTGCACTTTGGAACCTTAAGGGATCGATCCAATTGAATGTAACTTAGAGTGATTCTATTTGTTTGGGTGCAAAAGAGGACCACACCTAGTGTAAACATACCTATTCAGATGCATTGGAACAATTCATTTGGTCACACAAGTTGCAGAATGAAAGTTGCACCGCTTTGCAACTTTCCACTGCTTCTATTTGACACTTTTTCCATCAACTGAAAACTAGACACCATAGAAAAATAACTTTGAGACAAAAGAAACTAAGAGAGGTTATTATAGAGGGACCCAACATGATCACATAGGATCAGATGAGAAGTTTCTAAGCATTACAGTATCTGAGTAGCAGCATGTTGAAGTTTTCAGCCATTTTGCACTTTGGACCCTTAAGGGATCAATCTAGTTGAACTTAGCTCAGAGAGATTTTTCATGTTTGGGTGTGAAAGAA
This sequence comes from Sequoia sempervirens, assembly GCA_007258455.2. NCBI lineage: Eukaryota > Viridiplantae > Streptophyta > Pinopsida > Cupressales > Cupressaceae > Sequoia > Sequoia sempervirens. The sequence goes on along the minus strand of VDFB02000003.1, from coordinate 401,997,370 downwards.
GACCATTCCTAGTGTAAACATACATATTCAAACATGTTGGAATAGTTTGTTTGGTCACATGATTTGTAGAACAAAAGTTGCACCACTTTGCAACTTTCCACTACTTGTATTTGACACTTTTTCCATCAACTAAAAATTGGAAACCACAAGAAAACCACTTCAAGATAACAAAAACCTAGAGAGGTTATTATAGATGGACCAAACACGATCCCATAAATTCAGATAGAGATTTTTTAAGTGCCATGGTATCCAAGTAATACCCTATCAAAGATTGCTACCCTTTTACACTTTGAGATTTGATGTTTCATTGAATTGTATGGTTTCGTATAGGGTGATTGTGCTATGCTTTTGATGGAATTTGGTGGGCATCAGACTTAACTCTGTTTTAGTTTTGATTTGGTTGAATTTCAAGTGATTTTGTGTATTTTAGAAGCCAATTACTGAGGGTCAGTTTGTATACCCTATGTTAAGGGTTTTACGTGCATTAAAATGTCATATTAAGCCTTTCACCCACTGTATGCTTCTATAACTCAATGGAAAGGATTAGTTATGGTTAAAACATGTGTATATAGTTTTTTGTACAAGGGAGGTGAATAGATGGTTTTCAAGTGATGCCCTAGATGTCAAATGGTGCATTTTTGAGTGAAAAATGGTGGTTTACTGCTAGGGTTTGAAGAAATATTTGGGGGCAGTGATATCTCTTGAAATTTTAAGCTTGTGCAGACCTTTATGAATGTGATTTAGGCTTTTGTTGGCTGTGGGAAGTTTCAAGTATGGATTTTCAACAAACCCTTGCCTAACTTATTGTCTCCAAATCTCATCAAATGGGATTATCTTTTAGAGAAGGTCATCCAATGGCCAACCAAACATCAATCAAGCTTTAACATAGACCCTAAGAAAAATTCCCAAGAGATCATACCATATTTATTTGTACCATCATTAAGATCCAATAGACCACCTTGCATAAAGGCTACTAAATTAGCCCTATTTACAAAGAGACGACCTTTTAAACACTAGATCTTCACTCAAACTCTTGAAACAACAGTATATTATGTGTCAAAACCTCCAATTCCATGATTTTTTTCTAGGTCCAAGACCTCTACACCCCTAATACACCAAACCCTCCATTTCAAGCAAAATACTTGGGGTTTTAATGAAACTCCTATCTCCTGCACCTGCCATACCCAAACAAAGCACCAAACACACTTACCAGGCCTTGCACATGGTGAATAATACATTACATGGACAGTCCTTCCCACATTTTGTCAAAAAACCACTTGAAACCCTCATTTTCATCATGAAAATACCCTGTTGCAGCCCTAGAACATCATCCCAAACACCCAACCTTGACTCTAGAACATTATAATTAGGTTAGGCATGTATTTTTCAAGTTAGAGGACCCATTCCACAAGTTACAGTAGGCACAAAAAATGGAATGGGTCGAATTACATCATGAAACCCTTCAATCCAAGAACATTGTGAAAGTAGGTAGTAGCAGTAAAAAACAAGATAACCTTATTTCCCCTCCTAAAGTTTGGACCACATCCATTACCTCCACATAAAACTCGACATCCTTGGTCTTCTTGGTTCCCATGCCTTGATATGGTTATGCAAATGAAAATGAAGCACAGTAATCATTTCCTTCTCCATTGGCTGGAAGAATGCATGCTTAATGTTTTGATACATGATATCAACTCCCTCTTTTTCTCTCATGGTTGAATATTGAAATCTAGTATGGTAGGCCTCTAGAGTTCTAGTCATCTTTATTCCTCTTCCACCAAATGTTGGCCTGATCTACACATCTGCCAGCCTAATTGGCTTTGTTTTTGAAAGTTGAAGTTTCTCTTGAGTTACCTATGTAGCTCTCTTTTCCTTTTCAGACTCTTTCATTGCTACAAATTGTCTCTAAATGGTCCTAGGTCTATAGAACACCAAACTTGCATAATGAAGCTTATTAAGCAAACCATTGCTAATACTAGTACTTTTAGGCTTAATGAAGGTTTGGTGGTTTAAGGGTGGTTATGGGTGTTGAAGGAAGTTGGGACTCCTGATTTGAAAATGTATAAAAACATCATACAATCTCAAATAAAGGGTTCAATGAATTGATTTTGAGGATTTGGTTCTCTACTCAACACCTAAATTGTGGAGTTTCAAGTATTTTTTCTATGTTTTCAGTTTCTTTTTCCTATGTACGGCCCAGTACGGGCCTCCCATGATTAGACATTCATAAATAAATGTGGTGGTAGGTCTTAACTTGGACTTCAATATATTTTGAGACTCCTTTGGTTGTTTTGGTGAAAGAAAAACTCCTTTCTTCTTGATCAACCTGTATAGACCAGTAGGGTATGAGTTTTACTTTAATTTAAAGATGTAGCCTTTCCTCCTACTATGGTGACCTGTGATTTGGAGGAAAGGCCTGTAATATGTTGTTTTCAAGTTTTCATATTTCTTTAATGGTGGTAAGGCATCTATAGGGCTGGTGATGTTATCATAGTTGAGAATGTGAGTTTTTGGCATGAAAAGGAGGAACCAAAGTGGTGTTTTTGAGATCTAATGAGGCTAAAGGCCTAGTGAAGGTTTATTTTGTTTATGCAGACCTTGAAAATCTTGTTTGATTCTTTGGTGAGGCTTGGAAGGCCTTGGAGTTGTGAAATATAGAAAACCCTAGATATTTATGAGCAAATTGATGGTTTTTGTATTGGAAACCTATTTGAGCATGCAAGGTCCTAAAACCTAGAAAATATTTTTTTTTGAGACCTAAGTAAAGACTATTTTTGGATTTGGGGGTCTGCTAAGAAGTGAGAAGGTTGTGTGGGGAATTATACCTGATTGAGTGACTTTGATATGCTACAACCTGAACAATGTGAATTTTTTGAAAGAAGAGGTCCTTATGAAAGTGTAAATTGAAAATTTGTTTGTAGATTGGAGTTGTGTGTTTGTGTTTTGTAGGCCTCCCCCTACTGCATTAGGAGTATATTCCAAATTTTTAGACACATGCATGGAAAATTTGGTAGCATAGACAAGGAAATCAACTGGTTTGTATAGTTGTTTGACAAAATACCTCAATGAAAGCTTTGGAAGCATACACAAAGAAAGTCGATTGTTAAATTTAACAAAATGCCTCAAAGAGATGTGGTTTAAAAATGTAATAGGAAAGTGTATAGAATTGTGCAATTTAAAATATCCATTGAAAACCTAAGGTTGTAACATGACAAATAAGCAATTTGATCAACATGGAATAAGAAAAACAACAAAAATGAAAGCAAGCCATAATAAAATGAAAAAAAATGTACAAAGACTTCACATACCTAAAAAACCAAAGTTTCAAATGGAGTTCTACCCAATTATGTAGCCTTTAATTCTTCTTTCCTCAAACTCCTCAAAATTTTGACTTTTTCAAAAGCTTGTTCCCCTCCAAACTTCAATTGTATATCACTGTAATTCAAACTTGAATTGATATTATATGCCTTTCAATGTGAAAACTCTACTATTTCATAAAGCTACTTTTTGTCAGAGCATGCACATAACTAGGAGAATATGCAAAATGTGGACCGACATCACGGGTATATTGTGTTTTTTTACCATTTTTAGTGCAATACATAATGCTCTCGTGTTATAACACAAGCGTGTTATTTCTCACTAAAATGGCCATGTCTCTACTTATTCATAATGCGCTCGCATTATAATAAAGTTGGTTTTTTTAAAGATTTATAGGGTAGAGGGTTAAGGGTAGAGGGGAGGGAGATAGGAGTGAGTGAGAGAGAGATACCTGAGAGAGGGAGAGACTTGAGAGAGAGAGAGGAAGGGAGTGGGAGAGAGATAAAGGGGGAAGGGCCAAGGGTAGAGATTAGAGGATTTAAGGGTTTAGGGTTTAAGGGTTAAGAGTTTAAGGTTTATGATTAAGGGTAGAGGGGAGAGAGAAAGAGGGAGTGACTGAGAGAGAGAGAGACCTAAGAGAGGGAGAGGGGGTAGGAGGGAGAGGGTTGACAGAGAGAGGGAGAGAGTGGAAGAGAGATAGAGGGAGAGAGGGTTAAGGGTAGAGGGGAGATAGATAGAGGGAGGGAGTGAGTGAGTGAGAGAGACCCAAACCCACTCTCCCACTCTCCCCACCCTCTCCCATGCTCTCACTCGGACTCTCCCTCCACTTTCCCACTCTCTCCCACTCTCCCCCACCCTCTCCCATGCTCTCCGACTCTCTCCCACTCTCTCCAACTCTCTCCCACACTCTCCCACCCTCTCTCCCACACTCCCCTACCCTCTCACACCCTCTCCCACCCTATCTCCCACTCACCCACTCTCTCCAACTCTCTCCCACCATCTCCCGTAGTTTCTCACTCTCTCTCACTCCCACAATCTCCCAACCTATCTCCCACTCTCTCCCACCCTCTCTCCCACTCTCCACCACCCTCTCCCACTCTCTCCCACCCTCCCCCATGATCTCCCACCCTCTCTAACCCGTTGCCACCCCCACCCTCCCCAACCCACTCCCACCTTCTTCCACCCTATCTCCCACTCACCCACTCTCCCAAACTCTCTCCCATTCTCTCCAATTCTCTCCCACCCTCTCCCACGCTCTCTGAATCTCTCCCACTCTCTCCTACCCTCTCCCACCCTCTCCCACTCTCTCCCATCATATACCACTCTCTCCCACCCTCTCTCCCACTCTCTCTCCCCCACCCTCTCTCTCCCAGGCCTCTCTCCAACTTTCTCCCACCCTCTCCTCAATTTTGATTCTCTCTCTCCCCACTCTCTCCAACACTCTCCTCCCTCCTCACCGCACTCTCCTCTCTCCCACTCTCCTCAATCTTCATCTCCTCCCTCTCTCCCGGCTCTCTCCTCTCTCTCCCCCCTCACCCTCTCTCTCTCTCTCTCCCACTCTTTCCCCTCTCTCCCTCTCTCCTCCCTCTCTCTCTCCCACTCTCTCTCAATCTCCCTCCCTCCCTCCCTCTCTCCCACTCTCTCCCTCTCTCCCTTTCACCCTCTCTCTCCCCCACTCTTTCCCTCTCTCCCTCTCTCCTTCTCTCTCCCTCCCTCTCTCCCTCTCCCTCCCACTCTCTCCCTCTCTCCCTCTCACTCCCTCTCAATCCCTCTCTCCCACTCCTTTTCACTGAATTGGAAAGCTAGTGGGTTAAATTGACATCCTAAATTGCCCTATTTGAAAAAATGGGTCCAAGAAATGGGGTCTCTCAGTGATTTAAATCATCGGGAGACCCCATTTCTTGGACCCATTTTGCAAGCTAGTGGGTGAAATTGGCATCCTAAATTGCCCTGTTTGAAAAAATGGGTCCAAGAAATGGGGTCTCCTGGTGATTTTAAATCACCAAGAGACCCTATTTCTTTTTAAATCACTTGGAGACCCCATTTCTTGGACCCATTTTTTCAAACAGGGCAATTTAGGATGCCAATTTCACCCACTAGCTTGCAAAATTGGTGAAATTGGCAATGCCAATTTCACCGACTAGCTTGCGAATTCAGTGAAATTTGCAATGCAATGGCCTGTTTGAAAAAATGGGTCCAAGAAATGGGGTCTGCTGGTGATTTACATCACCGGGAGGCCCCATTT